>CM031239.1:706644313-707348307 GCA_018340775.1 Taxus wallichiana var. yunnanensis
GGCACAAAATGATTTTTGGGCCCGTGGACCCGATCTGCTAATTGGTTTTCGCCATTTTTGTATGGACCCGACCCAAATATTAAAATGATTATATCTTTTGATCTAGAGCTCATTTTTGACAAATTTAGAATTTTTAGAAAGATATTGACCTCATCTATGCCATGGAAGCATAAAATATCATTTTTAGCAGGTTTTGGTGGGTTAAAAAGGAAAACATATTTCAAGCCATCAATGCGGGATCTGATTGTTTCAACAACCTAGATTTGATTTTATTCACCATTCTTCCTTCTCGAACACGCCAAAATAGACATGGGGAGGAAAATTTGATAGATTATGGGCATATTTACAAGGCATTAATGGTTAGTGGTTGAATTTTTAAAGAAGAGTCTGTTTTCCTTCTTTTCTCTCTGGTTTTCATCATTCTAAACTTCTATATATTGTAAAAATTCTCATTTTGAGAAGGAGAGACATTTTGGGCATAGGGAAACTCTATCAAATTTGTTTCCTGACTCCATTTTGAGTTGAAAACATTATCCTATGCCTCGAAATAATATTTGTGTCTCGAGCAAGAAATGTAATGGTCAGTGCACCCATATAGAGCAATAAAACATGTTTTGTGGTGTTTCTTCAACCCTTTGCATTGTTTTATTGTTTCCCCATGCCTCTCCCTTTCAAATGTGTTCCCTATGCATGTATTTCACGCTTGTAGGTGTAGGAAATTATGCTTCATGGATTTTCTATCATGGATATGGATCTAGGTTAGTGTCACTTTTGTCGACCTTCCTCAATCCCGATTTCCTGTTTCATTCTCCTTCAACAGATTATCTCACACTTCCTTTTCTTGTGTATCACCACTTAGTGTAGGCTCTTTCCCCCTCTCTCTTTCTCTCTGTGTCCCTGGAATGGTTATATTATGATTAGTTAGATTCTTCCTACACTAGAGTAGCTCATGGAAAGTAGATTAGGAAGAAAGATTCGGCTTTCTCCGTAGGTCCATCTCAAGTTTTGTAAGTCCCATAGATTGAGAGATGGCCCCATGTTGTGAAATCATACCAAATGCCTCACTCACACTCGGCCATTTGAGGGTGCTATGATTTTGCACTAACAAGAATAGAATTCAACAATAGAACATTTGAATATGCAAGGTATTGAGGGGTTTAGGGTTTACCTTCGAGTGAAGACAAGCGATAAGCATCATACCCATAAGCATGAGTCATGATATAAGTTCTAAGCCAATTAGGAGAAAATTTTCCTGTTTAATTTTCTCTTCTTTGGTTACATGTTGATTTTCTTTCAAGATGAGATCACTGATATGGAAGGTTCAATCATGGACATGTTTATCATAGGCACGTTTTATACATTTTTGGTGAATTTGGAGATGGTTAATAGCATTAAGACGACGTTTTCTAATAACTCAAGTTGTGCCAAACGGTCCTAGAAAAATTCATCATCGTTGAGCATGTCTTAAAGGGAAATACGAAGAGATGGAATCTAGACATTGAGGCGGGACAACCTCGGTACCATAGGCCGTAGAGAAAGGTGTGGCAGCGGTTGAAGTTCAAATACTAGTGCGGTAAGCCCACAAGGAAAAGAGAATGTGTGTAGTATTGGTTGATTCTACTTGGCCATTAGTTTTGGGTAGTATGGTGAAGAGAAACTAGGTTGAATGCCCAAGGCATCACAAAGCTTTTGTAAGGTTTTGTTTTTGAATTTTTTTCCATTATCAGTGATGAGGCGATGTAGGACACCAAAGCAACAAATAATGTGATGATTAATGAATTCACATATTTTCTCAGCTTTTATAGAAATGAGAGGTACAGATTTAACCCATTTAGTATAATATTCGGTAGCGGTAATGACCCATTGATGTTGTTGGGAAGAATGGGGATTGATCTCTTTGACACGATCCAAACCACATTGGGAGAAAGGCCAAAGGTCACGGGAGACTTATAAGGCATGACTGGGTGTGTGATGAATATTGGCATGTTTTTGGCATTTCACACAACATTTGACATAGTCACATCAATCATGGTTAAGGTTTGGCTAATAATAGCCTAAGAAAAGGATGCGTTTAGTGACAAATAGGCCACTTTGAAGTGACCTCCACATATTTCCTCATGAAATTCCTTGATGGTATAGGGAATTTCAAAACTTGTAAGAACTATAAGGGATTACCATCAAAGAAGAGTTTATAAAGAAGACCACCCATCATAACATAGCGAGGGCACTTTTGAGAAAATCATGTTTTCCATTATGAGTAAGGTCGGGAGGTAATATTGAAAGAGAAAGGTAGTTAGAAAACTACTTATACCAAAGGTCATAAGGGTTAAATTCAATGGCTCGATTAAATTAACATCATGGAGTGAATAAGAATGTGATTAAAACCTTTGTACTATGACAAAGATTTCAGATTTAGAGGGCAAAGAAAGTATCCGAGATGCAAGATAGGCCATGGTATCTATAAATTTATTAGTGGAATATGGATTGGTTTGTAGTTTATAATGGTCAAAGGTGGTAAAAGTGTGTCTATGTGGTGCTTATAATTTTTAATCATTTTGTTATGACATTGGTTTATACCTTTGACTTGGTTTACTACCAGTTGAGAGTCATGAAAGATATTAATTTATTTAATGTTTAAGGAAATGGTGCTTTAGAGGCACGATACGAGTGCTTTGTAGTCGAAAATGTTGTTATTATAATCAAAATCAAGTTTGAAGGATAGCGACATATGTTCGACATTAAAGGGGATGAGGATAACACTTGCACCACCCCATCCTAACATTTTGAATCATCAAAGAACAAGGTCATCGGTAAATGATATTGTCTAAAGAGAGGGTAGAAATGGATTCATCTAGAAAATCAAAGTTAGAGGGTTGATTCCTGGAGAGGGGTGCATCTATGCATTGTTTGGAAATGGCTTGGACCTTGATATATTTTTGATGAATGAATTCAAGGTCTAAGTTTACTGAAAAGCATGAGCCAACATATATCACATTGATTTCAATAAGGTTTGGCATACATGTAATGTAAGGGGTCAGTTTTGGTGACAAAAAAGTCTTTTAGTTGAGTAGGTAACGACGAAGCTTAGTGGAAAAAAAAACTAAGGATAAGAAGAGTTTTTCGGCATGGGTGTATATAGTTTTGTAGTCTAAAAGGGTATGACTTATATAGTAAACCATTTTCTCCCTTTGTTTCTCGTCGCATGAGAAAGCATGGAACCTAAGGGATGATCAAGAACGGAAATGTATTTGTAAAAGGGTTGGTCATCTTTAGGAGAAATGAGCACCAGTGGTTGGAGAAGGTATTGTTGTAAGGCATCAAAGGATTTTTGGCATTCATCATCCCATTTGAGGGAGACATCCTTTCTAAGGAGATGATGAAATGGTTGACAATGGTCGGAAAGTTGTGAAATAAAATGATGAGCAGTTATAACTTACCTTGAAAACTACGGAGTTGCCTAATATTAGTGGGTGGAGGCATTTCAAGAATATCCTTTACTTTATAAGGGTCAACTTCTATGCCACACAAAGAAATGATGAAACCAAGGATTTTTCCTTACATAACTGAAGACACACTTCTTGGGTTGAAGGAGAATGCAATACTTAATAAGATGGTAAAATATGACCTTTAGGACTGTAAGGTGTCGAGCCTGCTATTTTGATTCGCAAGGAGGTCATCTTCATAGTCTTCCACTATATAGTGCATGATGTCATGGAAGATATAAGTCATATCCCGATGGTATGTAACGGCAAAATTTTAAGACCAAATGGCATGACTCAATAGTAGATAGTTCCCAAGGGGTGATGAAGGTGGTTTTGTGTTAATATTTTGGAGCAAGTAATATTTGATTATATCTAGAGAAACCATACATAAGTGATAGCATCTCATGGCGAAAGTGAGATCTACTAGGCGATCAATACCGACAGAGTCAAATCATATTTATGGCAAGCTAGGTTGAGTTCACGAAATGCAATGTAGTTGTGAATTCCCCTGTTGCCTTTGTGACAAGGACAATGTTAGAAATCCATTGGGGGTAGTTGATGGGTAAAATGAAGGAAATAGAAAGGAGGAACTGAAGTTCTTCTTTAACAAGGAGAGCAATACGAGGATGTATTTTTATAGCTTTTAGTTTATGAGTTTAACATCGGGAATGGTTACAATATTATGGCCACTATGTTGGGTTCAATACCATGCATATCAACATAGGACTAATCAAAATCATGGTTATGATTCTTGAGGAAAGAAGAAATGGCTTCTTGTTTAATAGCATCTAAAGATTGGAAAAATTTTAGAATGTGCGGGTCTTCCTAAGTGTTAATGTTGACTTCGATAGTTAATTCATTTAAAATGGTTTGTGTCTCGGAGGGTAAAGACCGTTGAATATAATAATCTTCCGCACCAAGGTATGTGAGAATAGACTCATCATCCTAACACCGAAGCGTTAATAAAAGTTGTATCATCATCGATCATGTTAGGATACAAGAAATGAAGAGAGGAGGGAGCCTCACCATTGTGTTGATAAGTCAAAGGTCCCAAGGAAATGACATTTATGAAATTTTTTTTTTTTTGGAGAAATGCATTCGGATCCACCGACTCCATTGGTGAAGGTGGTGAAGTTGGTAAATGGGGTGAAGAAGGTTCATTATCCTCGATGAGTTCAATGTGGGCCTTCTTGGAAGATAGTTCAAAAAATCCGATACCATTGTGGTCATTGTGCTTACGGGTTGTACACAAGATGACAATATGACAATTTTTTTGTAAAAACGATATCCAAAACCCTTCCATGCACATTGATGTAGGAAAGTGTGGGAAAATTAGCAATTGGTGAGAGATTGGAGGTCAGATGAAAATGGTCGTGTTTGCAATGGTGGTTTAGGTGAATAGGTGGAAGTATCAAGTCCCCCATATGTGAGATTGGTATGAAGGTGGGGAGGACCATAAGGAAATATCTCACCTATGCAGTGATCATAGCGAGGATGTTGGTGAAGATTTCCATATTCTTATGGAGTGAGGAATGTATTGACATTGTATAGGTGATACTCCCCCAGAGTGAGGCATTGAAAAACACCTTCTAAGGGATCAATGGTCGATATGCGGGTAGTGGGAATAGATGAAGTATTAAGTGTTTAGAAGGAGGAGGTATTGGTTCATTGAGGGGTATATGGGTTAGTTACGAGGAAGTGGCAGCGGTAGGGATAGAAGAATTATATGTGGGAGAAGTGGTGGCGACATTGGTGGATGGGTTCATGGGTGAAGTATAATTAGCGGTGGAGATAGATGCCTTAATGGATATAAGAACATCATTCGGTGGGTATGGCATATTACGGTCTTGAATAAAGGTGATGAGTCGGCCTGAAATGGTGTAGTTATGCCCTTTTTGCTCAAATTTTGAAATGGTGGTATCCATGTCCCAAGTAATAGATTATACTAGAACTCAAATTAGTTAGTGTGGGACCCACACAAACATGGAACAATGGTACCCAAAGGGACATAACATCATTAAATGAGTGCAACATAACTAGGTTATTATGCATGCAATTGGCGGTGTATGTGCATTTGGTATAGATGCATGGGAGGAGATGATGTTAATATTAGTTCTACCATCAATCATTCTATGATATATTATCGAATAGATGGAGATAAAAAAATTTGGGTCATCCGATTGAAGGGGTGACTCCATCATAAAATCTAAGGAGACTACTGGTGAGTAGATGAGGTGTAGAGGAAGGAAATGCAATGGTACCCATGATGAGGGGTAATATGAGGTCATTTGGTAAAATCATTAAATGAGGGCTTAGAGATGTGACTCGAGAGGTTTGGATAAGTTCATAGGACATTTTGAGTGATGATTAGCAAACATTGGTGGTGTGTGAACAAATCAAAAATAGTGCCTCAAATTTGGTTATATGTTTGTATTAATTAATGGGATGGTCATTTTTTCCTTTCCTTTGTCTTTATAGGTACGACCGGCAATTTGGATCATGTTTATTCTAGGGAGAGAAGTAGATAGAGAAGGTATGCCATGAAAGGTATAATGACATGAAGGACAAAATCCTAGAGGGGGGTAAGAGCCTTGTGAAATGAGTAGGGCACACTGACATTTAGGTGGGGGTTTGGCGAGCTCTCTTATGCAGACCATGTTGATTTCAAATTTTGGAGGTGGATAAAAGGGTTGTGGGGCGGATATATTGGTCAAAAATAGGTAATGGAAGAGAATGTGGGGAGATTGGTGAAGGTGGAATAGGGTCCTCGTTGAATGCAGATCATCTTCATCAAAATTTTATTTGGGATGACACAATTGAAGAAGAGTGATTTTTAAAGCCTTATAGTTATCTATATCATGTCCCGATGAATGATTCTAGGCACAAACTTTAGTTTTTCAAACCCTTTTGGTTTTTGTTTGAGTGGTTCATAAGGTCTAAGAGGTGGTAATGTGATGACAAAGGTTTCTAGGAGGTTGGCTAGAATAATGGCGTATGATCCTGCCAATGGATCACAGTGTGAAGTGAGTGTGGGTTTGGGTTGAATGATGGGTGATTGTGGTGTGAGAGGTGTCATAGGTGAGGGATTTTGAAGATGGATAGGTTGGACCCACTAGTTTAGGGGTGAGTCTTGTCTTAGGCTTAGGTTGCACCTTCTTGGGTAAAGGTGTAGTAGATGAACTAGAAATGGAAGGAGCAGTAGGTCTAACCACTTCTCTATGTACTTTCTATTGTACTTTCCTAGGTAGAGGTGAGGAAAGATTACATGATGTAGATAGAAACAAAGATGGCGGAAGGGGATGAGTTATCCATGGGGATAATCAAGGTATAGGAGAGGTTTCAGAGAAGGCCGAGTGGAAGGTGCAGGTGGAAGAGAGGAAAGTTTCATAGGTAGCGAGGAAGTTATGGAAGGTAGTAGTGGTATAGGTGGTAAAAATGTCACATGTGATGAAGGGGGTTGTGCGGATCAATTGGGTATATTAGAGGATCGTGGTGAAGAGGTGGGCTACTACATTCTTGATTTACTATGGGTGGTGGGTTTCTTGGCCGGGGTTAAGGGGTGTGGTCCTAGGATGGATGGAGATAGAGAATTTGAGAAATTCATGGTAGGTGAGGATGGTGTATGTAACCTATAAGGTTAGGTCTTCCTTTTAGGTGGAGGGATGAGTTTGGTGTGGGTTTGGGAAGGTGTGGCTAAATCTAATTTGATGGGTGGATGAGCAAGGTTTGATGTCGACATGACCCCTAAGGTAGCGATGGGTAGGTAAAGGAGATAATCTTGGTGTGCGTAGGTGTTTGGGTATAGGTGTGTGTCAAGTTATGGGAAAAGGTTTGAATATAGGCACGAATGAAGATGTACAAGGTGTTCTAATAGACATAGTTATATTTGGCTTGGTTGCTTGAAACACTTTCGATAGATTATGGAGGTATCAGTGAGTGACATCTACATCTAGGTTGAAACAAGAAGTAGAAGACATATCAAAATAGGGATCTATCAACATAATCTAAAAAATTGGCCAGTGTGAAAATGGTACCACTTGTAAGTAGGGCCGATGTTGATCTAGTAGCGATCCCTATAAAATATGTTTGGGAAATAGGGAAATGGTCAGCTTCGAGACTCTATGGGTAAGAGAGATGAAATCATATCAACAAGATCTTGGAAGGCCGATGGAGAATGGTCACCTAAAGGTAATGGTGTTTCTAAAGGATCCTCTATGGGTAGAGGAGATGATGGGAGAAATGGGGAAAATGAGGTAGGCTCTCCTTGTAATGGTGCGGGGGGTGGACATGTGTCTCCCATGGGTAGGAGAGTTACTACTGGTGATTGTTTGATAGTTTGAGAGGTGAGTGGTGAAGTAGGTTTGGTACTAACTATGGGTTCCTCCATGGGTGGAGAAGAAGATGAAGGGGGTTCCTCTATGCGTGGAGGAGTAGATGAAGTAGGCTCTTGTGTGGAGTGAGCAGCGTCAAAACTAGTGTGTGGTTTTATGGGTGGAAGGGTAATGGCACCAGCCTTAAGAAACTTTTCCAAGGCATAAGAATAAGTTTCCCCTATTTGGGTGTAATTTCATTCCTCTCGTCAAGTAAAAATTTTGGACGAGAGAGAGGTTAGAAGAAGGTTTGGCTTGGTTAGATGGGTGAGATGGGGCAGCCTTGAGAAGCATTGTGTTGGCAGATCCCTTAGATTTTGAATAGTTATTCTGGGGTTTTGAAGATGAATAAGTATCATTTGATTTGAATGTGGAGTTTTTGTTATGTGGATGAATTTTCTTTTCTTGATAGAATGAATCTCCAATTTTCATGCCATGGTGAACACTTCGTCAAAGGTGCGAAAGGTTTGCACTTATGCGAGTTGGTGAGATGTTTCTAGCACAACCTTGGGTGAACAAATATATGAGTTTGGTTTGAGGTAATTGGAATTTTAGTTGGTTGATTAGGATGCACCAACGAGTGAAAAAGTTAGTGATAGACTCGTCGTCATATTGTCATGTTGAATAGAGATCGGTCATGGTGACTTTCTTGACAATGTTGATTGAGAAATGGTCTAGGAAGGCTTGGGATACTTGATTAAATGAGTAGATGGAATGTCTAGGTAACCTACTATACCAATCTAATAAAGGTCCCATCAAGGAATCGGGAAGGTTGTTATGAGTAAATCTTTGTCATGGGAAATCAGGTAACACCCATGTTTGAGCGAATGTAAATTTTTTGCGGTCTTCTTTACTATTGATTTATTGAACACAGGCATTTCCCAATGCATGGGGTAAGGGTGGATAGGGATGGATGGATGAATGGGATCATTACATATTTCATCATAAGTTAGAGAATTGTATGAGCCAAAAACTAATGCTTCTAAGGTATGCATCTTTTCCATCATCAACTTAATGATGTCATTGGTAGGCTATGATGAATGGGTGTCTCCTATGGTATAAGATGGTTGGTGTTGAATATATGATGTGGGTGGAATTCAGATATGGTGATTCCAAATAGGAGGGATGCGAATGGGAAATAGACATGCGGGGCACATACCAAGAATAAGTGATGGAATATATCGAGGATGTTTGTAATATGTGTGTGCAGTGGGTTAGTCGAGGTGACTCGGTGGTGATTAGAGGTAAAGACTGTGGGATGGAGAGGAGAATATTCGGAATGGGGTAGGGTCACCGACACCATGAGAGGTTGTGTTGTGATAGGTACATGTGAGGTAATAGGCACGAGATGGGGTTACGCTCTAGGTGGTCAATGAAGAAACAAGCTGATATAATTGGTGCAACGATGTTGCAAATGCAATACTGATCATAGCGGGTGTGGGGCCTAGGTAAGAAACCACAGGGGGTAAATCGGTGAGGGTAACATCAAGCTAGTAGTGTCTAATGTAGAAGTGGGGGAGAGGGAAGGAAAGATAGATACGGGAATGTCATATATCAACTTCCTGAGGATTCTCAAGTTGATGAGTGGGCAAGATAACATTGCAATGCCGTGAGATTATGATCAAGGATTCTTACAAACTCCTTATGACCCATAGAAATAAAGATAGGCTGAGTCATATCCATAGGTGAATTGATAAAAGGTGGTGAGGACTAGGTGGGAGAGGTTAGCACTGACGTGGAATATAAGAGCATTGGTATGGCGATAAAGTCAACACCATGTGAGTTAGTGTTTACTGATAAGACTATATTCTGTAAATGACATGGAAAAATAGGAAGAGCAAAGAAAGATGAAGTCCAAAGGGTATATCTAGTCAATATCTGGATTTTTAAAACCAAACATAATGAATGACGATGGTCGAGGTTGAATGATGACAATTGAATGGAAAATGATGATGAGCTTATAAGAACCGATACCGGTCACTATGGAAAAATACCACTTTAGCAAACGAAACTAGATTGATGAATGTGTAATGGGGAAATTGTGTATGACAAAAATATCATAAGGTGGAGATATTATGGTGTCTTGGGGACTAAAAACATAATAAAATAAGTCATCAAGGCTATTCTAGGTAAAATAACTAGAAGATCCAAAAGCCAACACTAGTTAGGTTACACCGATGATGGTCGGATGTAAATTGATGATATCCACCGGACCGATGCCGGTTATTGTGAAATTAGAGAAAATGAAGATAAAAGGATTTTGTGAATTAAATTAAGTGAAGAATAAAACCTAGAAATATGAGAATGATAAGATGGGGCCCTGACATACTTAGATAAAGTCATAATACTCCAACTATGATGGTGGAGTGTGCGAAGGAAGAAGAAAAATAAAATGATTGTAACCTCACACCTCAAAACATAAATCAAGAACAAATCTAAGCAAACATGCAATCCTAAAAGTGAATTTTATGTTCATTTTAGATTATGCTATTTAAGACTGACTTTGTGAATTTAGAACAAAGTTTTTTTGTTGGGAAGGTTTTCTACAAAGAAGGAGATATAAAAGGTGAGGTTTTAGGTTATGTTATGGTGGGGGTAGTCCTTTCTCTGATGGGTGACTCGACAGAGATAACCAACTAGGGATTACCTGTCAATCTTCTAATCGTGTGATCATTGACTTCATTCCCAAGTATGATTTCATTCAAGAAGATGTGTAAATTTCAAATTTTTGTAGTTTGGCAGAGAGAGAGAGAGAGAAGAAATTTCTTTTTATGGTTCGGTTGTGTCAACCATCAGGTAGGCATGACTTCCAACATATAGATTGCCCTCATTTTAGATGTGAGCTAATAATGCAGCATACAAGGATGAAATGTAACAAATTTTATACCCAAATCGACAATTATATTCGATGAAGCAAATGATGAATAGGTCAAGAACATGCTCTTTCACTATTATGCAAATGAAAAAAGGAAGAAGTGGTTTGTTTTAAGCACCAAATGAAATATGTTGTTTAAACAATTAGAAGAAAAGCAAATTTAACAGGGAGAAGATTAAATGTGTATTTTTCAAAAGAAAGAAACACACAAATATTATCCCTATATGAAGAAAATGCAATGAACCCAAAAGATGGTCCCACTAGGCATGCCAAAATGTTTCACCGTTTTCTTTAATTTTTTAACAAAATAGATAAGGTTATGGGCTAAGGAGGAATACCTATTGTGATGGTTTGTTTGAAGGTTGTGCATGCATTCTAACTTCTTGATTCAATGCTAATTGTGAGAGATTACTTTTGTCTAGGAGGAACTACCTAAAATACACAACAAGACCATGAGAAAGAGTTAAATAATATATGTCAATGGGCTGCCTAGCGTGTGCTAGATCTAGGAAGTGTGGTACTTCCTTAGTGGTAGTCAACCCACTATTTAATACAATTCAATGTAAGAAATGTTTTAAATAAATAATGTCCTACTTGTAGTTTATATGATATAGGTATCTCATCCAAATACATTAATAAAATATAATATAACAGGCTAAGTTATGATTAGATCTGGAAGTAGGGTAGGTAGTCAAGGTGATGAAACAAGTCGAGTTAGATTCTAGGTAGTTTGGGTTACTTGGATAAAGGTTCTTAGGTTTTTGTTTTTAGTAGGATTACCGATACGAGACCGATGTTAGCCGGTATGACCAATGACAGTTGAGGAAGAACCAACGACGGTTATGGGTAACCATCGTCATAGAGGCGAGGATGATAAGAACTAAAAGGATCATGGTTATGATGATTTGTTTGAGATTAAAAAGGGATATTAAGGAGAATGGTTAATTTTGTGGAGGTAGTGGGGGTACTCAGATATATCTAGGAATTGGTTATAGGTGGTAAATGATTGTGAGTGATGGAATGGTTGGATTCATAGGAAGGTAAAAGGGGTGGGATGAAAATGCAAATAGATGCTAAAAAAATAGAGATGAAGAAACTTTATAATCTAAGTACAAAATGAAGCAGGTTAGAGACACACTTACTGGTGTTTGTAGTTTGATGGCCAGATGGTGGTGATGGTTGATCTGTGAAATGGTGCTCAATTCCACAACAATGCTTCCCAAAATGCTATCGTTAATGAAAATACCTTTGGATATGTCTTGGTACTGCTATGGCTGTATGGATGTGTGAAAGGGATCTGGTTCTTTCTTGCATGCAGATATCCTTCATTCGAAAACTTGAGAATGTGGCCAACATATCAAACAAGGTTACTAAAGTGAATATATGGTAACTGACAATGGTTTCAGGTGGCTGATGTCAGTTTTGGGTTGATCGGTGTCGGTAAAGGTGGGAAATCCTAGGTTTTCTCAACATGATAGATCCTGAAATATTTTTGGCTAGCTCTTTCCAATGTCTAGATCCAAACGGAATGTTGCGATTATATAAGCGAGAATATTGTTAGATGAAGAATATGCATGTGATTTTAGGGTTACACTCACCTTAGTAAATTAAGGTAGGTAAGACTAAGTCTTAGTTAGTTATTGTGAGTGGTTATTGATTCCCATTAAAAGGGGAAACATATTAAGAATAGGTTAATGAAGAGGTATCTAGGTGATGTGGAAATTAGTTTAATTCGGGTAACTAAATAATGAATATTGTGGGAGTTGGCATTAATTTAATTAACATAATTAAATTAATAAATAAGTGAGGATGGGTATTAATTTAATTGTACATAATTAAATTAATATTAACTTGGTGTGAAAGGGCCATGGTTAGGTGAATATGTTTTAGTTAGTTATTCAATAAGGCACTAAGGGGAGCGTGACCTACTTTTGGTGTCTACATGTGCATTTGACCTGCCTCCACCTTATCAAACCCCTTACCTACACCTACACTGCAAGTCACCCCATTTTTCATCTCCCAAAACCTTATTAGACCCATCACCAATCAACCCTTCCACTTAATCAGTTCTTGGTTTGAGGGGATCACCTCCACCCTTACCTAGGGAAACCTACTTTTTTTCATCATCACTTATTAGCACAAGCTACATGACAAAAAGGGGAAAATGTAGACACCTAAAATTGGGTTACAACCCCCTAGACCCTTTCAATTAACACACTCCCTTACCATGATCCCTTCCACACATTATTATTAATCTAATTATTAATATTAGGTTAATTACCACCTCACCTCTCCACCTCACCTTGGACCCATTCTAGGGGCATTTAACTAACTAAGACTAGGTCATCACTCCTAACATTGAGTCATCACTTCACTTAACTAACTAAGACTCTTTCAAAACCTAATACTTATTGTTAACCACTTCTACCATCAATTCCCCACATTTTTAAACATGAACCAAGACTCCTAGCTCATAATCAAATCTTAACCCATGTCAAAAAGTGAATAAATAGGCTATTTTAAGAAAATCGAGACTATGTTGGTGAGAAAATTTGTTGGGGAAAAATTGGTGGTTATCTTGCCAATGCTCTGGGAGTCTAAGTCCTTATAATTAACCAGTGTGGATTCTATACATGCATGCATGAATAAAATGTGAGTTTTATCCTCATGGCATTTTAGTTGGGGATCTAATAGGGGCACTCCACTGACCCTGTGGTAAATGCTTGCAGGTATCTGCAAGGGAGGAATTTTCTATGAAGGCGAGAAAGGGGAGTGAGAATATTTAGAAAGCAGAAACTAATGTTGCAAGTAGAAAATCAAAGACTTGCACACACCAGCCATAAGTTTCATTACATGCACTTGAATTTCAGAAGAAAACAAATCTGCAAAACAACAACAAGACTAAATAGAGATTAATGAACACAAAGTACCAATAAACTCCTCAATCAAAGAGGCTAAAATTCCTTCTTCATTTATTGAAGCTCAAGCAAAATTTTTACATAGTGTGGGAAGTAGAAGATATTTTTAGTAGGAGAAATGGAAGAAACTTGCTATCTCTTGCTCTCTTCACAAGGATATCTCTCTCATGAATTCACAAAAAATAGCTCCAACATCTAAGAAGCAAAATTCAGAAGAAGCTCAAATGAGGAGCTTGTTACAATTTATAGAAGTGGAGGAAACTCTTCATCTTCCCGATGAATTTTTGAATACCTTAATATGACTTAAGACTGTTCATATTCCACTTTAAATATTTAAGTCCCTTTTATAATAGCAAGGTGACTTAATGTTACATTATTTTCTAAAGCCACTTAAGTCATATTAAAAATTGCAACCCTCAACACAAAAAATATAACATTACACAGAGAGAGAGATAGTGTAATGGTCCTAGGGCTGACAATTGCCATCATTGTATCATTTTTAGCTCAGATGGTTTGTGTCTTAGGCTCGTAGTTGAAAGAGAAGGCTAGGAATAACTCTAGACTCTACATGAACACCGAGTGTCCTACAGGCGATGAACAAGCCACTTGTGAATATCTAGACTTCAATCCTCCTTCGGTCCTTGGAGGTCATGCGAGTCTTAAGGTCATTTAGGTCCATGTGTAAGACATCATTGTCTTCCACATCATACTTGTAGGTGAAGGGATGTGTCATCTTGTGACCCATCCACTTCGAATTCATGTTTATCCTAAAAAGAACAAGTTACTATTTTTAGTAAGTGTGAAAAATTAATTCCTCGATCTTCAACTAGATGTTCCAGATTTTTTCCTCTTTTCCCCACTCGTCTCGTTCCTTCAGGATCAACTTTCTATTTTTATAAGGTACTCATGGGCCCACTTACTATTTTTAGTAAGTTCCAAAAATATCTATTCTAATGAATTCTCAGTTGTATGTGTATTTCCAATGTCTTCATCTCCTTTACAAGTTCTTCTGTTGATGACATTCCCGAAATAGCAATCCCTATGTAGTAGACCTGCTATTTTTAGAAAGTGGGCTTCTAGAGGTCAGATTGATGTGGAATGAAGTTTTTGATATGGGTTTTTTCCCAATATCGCTCCTATGAAATTTTGGCTCTACATGCACAAAACTCTAGGAGATTTTACACTTTTAATTTTTAGACCTGGCATTGCTTCTAGATGTGGTAACCATTAATGGACCTCAAAATTACAGGTCTTGTTTTCTATTCCGTTTGTGAAAAATTATATATTTGATATGGTTTTTGTTTAGATGCTTCACGTGAAATTTTACTTCAATCGACAAGTGATTTAATTGGAAATTGAACTTTGTTCCTCATGAAGCCGGAAGTGAAATTTCTGCATTGTGAGCATTCCTTGCTGAAAATTGGAGGTTTGAATATTATTTTTTAATGTCCTTCAAGAGATAATAACTAATAAATAGATGGTTTGTAATTTTTACACCGGTTTGTAAGATATCTTCAAATCTTCGTTTAATGGCAATGAGGATTTCCACTGTTCTTCTTTTCTATTCTCCATTTATTATTCTTATCTCAATGAATTATTCTTCTAATAATTATGTATCACCATGGGGTATAGGATTTTATTTCTTTAGTGAAGTTGGTTTGAGCTTTGGAAATCATGGAGTGGTGTTCTCTGTAGTTTTCTTCTGATAATGGAGAAGCATTACTAGCTTAGAAAAAATTACAATTTTTGTGTTGGAGTTGGGCGCATTTTTTCATGTTTTATGTCCCTAATCTTAGGGATGTGAGGGACATCAAATTCCATGGTTTTCAAGGGGATGACACGTGGCCAAAATTTGACATCAGGGAATGGAGGTGAGAAAAGCTATTTTAAAGCACCGGGCTAAAAGTCGATCACGTGGGTGACCGAGACACCCCCATAGGGGGCTAGGTGAATTTTTCCATGCTTGATTTCCTTGACCTAAGGGATGTGAGTGACATAAAGTTCCAAGGTGGTCTTGGAGCTGAGTCGTGGTGCTTGATCTAATGGTAGGGAATGGATGCTCCAAAAATGCACATGGGGGCTGAATTGTCAAGTCTGGAGGTCACATGAGGGTCCCAGGAGATCACGGGGGTTGGGCACATATTTCCAAGGTTGGTGTATTTGACCTTAGGGACGTTAGGGAAATGAAATCCTACCATGCTCTTAGTGCTTTGACAAGTTTCCTCCCAAAATTGACTAACTCTGAACTACCTTTGAGAGGGTAAATTGGAGCGATGATAACATGAGATCCCAGTGGAATTTATTTCTGAAATTGTATATGATCCTAAATAGAAATGGAACTTTGAATCCAATGGTGGGGGTATCATGTCTTGATTCATCCATATGATCTCTGAAAATGCAAATTTTTTATTTAAGACTCCACTTGTGTCTCGATAAACACAACCTATAAATCCTATGATCCAAGGTGTTGTGAAACATCCGATAACTCCATCATGTAGGTATTGGAATCCTCTTTCTAGAGATGTTTTGTTTTATTTCTAACTCCATACAGAGATCCCAAAATCTTCTTCTGAAGCCAAACAATTGTTTTAGGCTTGTGTACTACATAGGCTTGTGAACCTTGTTTTTACTTAGACTGCTCCAAATATTTCAAAACTTCCCCAAACCTTCCAAAATAATTTCCATGATGTTATAAGGTCTTAAATTCACCTCCATGTTGAATTTTTCCCTTCTTTTCTATTCCAGGGGGTTGATCCAGTCCTAAGAAGGCCAATGATAACCCTTCCCAATACTGCCAGAAGATAGCATCTTTTTAGAACTTCCTAAAATCACATGGGGGATTAAATTGAATTTCCTAAATCACCTAGGGGAACAATTTGACATCAAATAGGGGGTGACCAAACTGACGGATTTTACCCGGGGTGTCTTGAAATGATAGGACTTGAAAAATTTGACACTAGGGTATAGTTGTCGTGCTTGGAAATTTTCATTTTCCTGTTGCATATTTTCATGACAATATTTGGATATAGCTAGGGGACATGACATGGACTGAGTGCACCAAAAAAATGGAAAGGGAATCCAAAATCTCGAGTCTTAGACCATATAATTTATTGACTTATCCATTGGGCCTTACAGAGTCATGTACAACTTTGAGAAAGAAAGATTAGAAGAAGGAAACACACACACACACACACATGAAAAGGAAATGATAGACACAACAGAAGGGAAACACATGAAATAGAAATGGAAACACACCTAAAAATCACCTATGGTATAAGGTAGGGGACAACCCAATTTAACTGAAGCACTTTTCATTTCTCAAAATTTACCCCTAAAGAGGCAACACTGAATGTTGATTTTCTGTGAAGCCGTTGATGGGTTTCAAAATGTAGCCTCCCATCCTCGATTATTTATGGAAGCTAGGTGCTTCCATGATTTTCCTTTTACTTTATAGGAGTGATTCCATGTGATCTTCTTGATGCTCAGGTATTCACTTGGAAATTCCACTGCCTTCATGTTCTTTAAAATTAGTTTCATAGTGCCAGTTGCATTCTACATTGATCCACATAGATGATTCTCCATCTAGCATCTCATCACCACCACAGAGCTGATTTTTGTTCAAATTACTTTAACATTATGGATTATTTTCTTTCCTTGGTGTATGTTTGTTGACCTCTTTTCCATGAGAGACTTTGAACTTATCATTTTCCTTTACTTCATTGTGAGGTGCTTGAGTATTGACAAAAGGATTGGACATGACCTCATACTTTTCTTGTATGTCCATGGCATGAGTGAAGAGATCAAGGATCAGCTCAGGGTCTTCTGCAACTTCTGTTGCATCCAAGATTTCTTGCATAGAGTTATGCTTTGTCATTTCCTGTAGCTCCTAATTATATGGATGGATTTGAAGAATATTTATTTTACAGCTCAAGGAAACTATCTAGAGGGGTTACCTCATCATTTTGGGAATCACTACATTTTATCATTCCTTTTTCTAGAGGAACTTCATCTTCAAAGGCCTCAAAACTTCTTACTTTAATTTTTTCATCATGGAAATATTCTTCCTCTTCAAATGGGAAAGAAAATACCTTAATTTCATCATTGTATCCACCAACCATTGGATTGATAGGGACATCATATTTCTCATCTTGATTTATTTCAACATAGCCCATATTCACACTGGTTGAGGTTTCTAGGTTAGCTTCATGCTTGTATTCAAAATTCATGGCTTATATTAAAAGTTCAAGACTCATCTCAGGGTCTTCCATTTATTTCGTGACTCTTATCATTTCTTACACAACCGGTTCTTCTTTCCCACTATTTGAGGGCTCATTTCTAAGCTGGATTAGTCTCGTCTTGGGTGACATGATCGAGGGAGTATTCATCTTCAAATGGGAATGAGAATATCTCCTCATCACAGATACACACATCTGTTGATTTTTCTACTTGAAAATTTCCAAGCACCATTTCCTCTTCTTCATGGTTTGCATCATCTGGAAATTTGGGGCTGCCCTCTTATAACACGAATCTCCTCAATTTTTCTTCAAAATTAAAATCTCTCTGTGAAGGCATGTCTGGACTGTCGGGATGGGGATATCCTCTTCCTCCTTAGTTGCCACCAAGTGATTCATCTTCCTAATCCCTTGATACAAGATGTTAGCTTCTAGGATTCTACACTTTCATATGGTATACCTCATCTTATTCTCGGGAAGAAATTTCTCCATGTCTCCCTTCACTCGTATGGTTGCGGATGACCAATTCATCCTGAATTTTACCTCCCAAGTATCGGTGAAATTTCTCTTTGAGCAATATTCTGAATTAAGCTAGGACATCTACTACCAAAATCATCACTAACACTTTCTTATCTAGAAATATAGTAGAGCCACATGTGTATCTTGTTATCTAATTTTTCCCTCAGGAAAAATTGATCAAACATGACCTTACACAGGAGCAATGGGAAGATGGCTCAGTTGTGCAAGTCACATTCATTTTCAAAATTCAGGTTGCAGACAACATCATCATGGAAATGCAAGGTCAAAAATCAATGGCCAATGGCAATGTCGAAGAAGATTAGAGCTCAGGAGGAGAAAAATCAAGAAAAGGGTCAAAGTTTTAAAATTTTGGACTTTCAAGTTTCAGGATTTCAAAGTTCTCTAGGCGTGAAGTTAGAAAATCGAGGAAAAGCCCAAAATTTGAAACTCTGAAATTTTGGACTTTCAGGTTTCAGAGTTTTGGAAATCTTGAAGCAAAAAAATTGAAAAGTGGCCTCGAAATGTCTGAAATTTCAGACTTTCAGGTTTTGGACTTTTGGAACTCTCAAGTAAATTTGGTAGATGAAAAGTTTTTTTTCTCCAAAATGAAAAAGTCTGAAAGTCTGAATTTCAGGTTTTCGGAGGTTGCATTCTTTTCAGACTTTCGGAGCTCTCAGGTCATTTTTTCACAGAATGCACCTCGACCTTCAGATGGCCATATCTTTCGATTGGAAGCTCAGATTTAAGAAAGAGAGGACTTTTTGAAATCTCTCAACATCTTCTACTCAACTATTACTAAGTTTTTAAAAATGAAAAATACAATTCACCATTTTTGGGGTGTCCTAGGTTTCTCACCTACCACCATTAATGAGGTATGGGCTTCCTTTCTTTCCCAACAAGGAACAATACATGGAGGCATGGGCTTTTTCATGGAACCCATCATTTTTTGTAGGAAAATTCAATGCATTTCTTGGGTGGTTGGAGTAAGAATTTGGATTTCTTCTATCTCCTTCTCCCATTCTTCATATATATTGTAAGGAGGGGTATTTTTCTAAAGGTTGGACATTTTTGTTTTGCACCCTCCCTTCTTCCCTTGTCTACAAGTGAATTTGTGGAGTTTTCAAACCTCCCATTCAAGTTGTAATGTAATCTTGCCTCTTGGCCATTGTAGTGTACTGTATCAATTCTGGAGCAATAATACATGTCTGTGGATGATTTTTAACCCTCTCAGTGTTCATTGCATTCATCTGATCTCTCATTGTAGTTTGGTTATCTATGCATGGTAGTTGTATTACAGTTTTAATGGTTTGTGTTTAATTGTAAAGTAGGTGTTCATCATTCCTTTGGTGCATCACCCTTGTTAGTTTAGGTTTATTTCATGCATCTTTCTCAACCATGTCTCCTTGGCAAGTTAGAGTAGGTTTTAGAGTAAATCCTCTACAATTTGAAAGTGTGCACCTGAACAGAGGAATAAGAACTAACCTTCATCTAGAGAGCTTTCTGATTGTAAAGTCCCACACTTTGGGAAAATCTCCATGTTATGCAATCACACTAAGAGTTTCAACCCATTGAGTTGTAGGCATTTAGGGGTGTTGTGATTATGCATCAACACATCTTCGACCATCCCTATAAGTGAGAACTCTTTTGAATCCAAAGAGTAAAAACAGCCACTAGGTGAAGTCATGGTAAGTTTGAGAGCCTTGGCGAACTTCAAAGGCATCACGTTGTCCGAGGCACCGAAATCTATTATGTAATTGTTCGGTGCTTATTCTCCAACAAGAAGGAAGACATATAAAGGTGAAAATTTATCAATATTTGATGCAATCGGATAAATCATGTTCTATGAGGGAGGTTTAGGTGAGTTTGGTAACATGCCTTTGGAACTAGAAGCTACAACATTGGGTGTTAGACTACCACTCCCGATATATTGACGAAGCTCTCAAATTGTTTAGGATGAGTCCACAAATATTCAGTTTCATAATCAACACTTTGGCTTTACTTTCATATTCTATGAAGTCAAAGGGAGAAGATGTAGACAAGGGGGTGAAGGGACTTCTTTTGGATTTAGGACAGTTTGGAAGCATGAGTATATTTTTGGGAATAGAGGGCATTTTAAAAGGTAAACTAGGATATTTCAAATTACTATATTTTACAAGAGAAGATTTAGATTTAAACTTGGAAGATACATCGAAGAATTACTTGGGATTGTGGGAGCCTTATTACTTGCTACTCTGGGATCGGGCTCTAATAATGTAGAGTTCATGAAAGATGGAAGTGGGGATTCTGACGATTATTTTATTTCTTAGATTCACCATAGGAGGATTGTCAACCTTATTTTCTTTTCAACAAGGAGGGAGATTATCTTTTCTCGGACTAAGAATGGGTGAATACCACGCATGAGAAAATGGGTGCATCTTCTTCGTCTTCTTCATAATCTCTAGAATACTCACAAAATCTGATTTGTGTATCATTCTCAAACCCATCACTATCGAGGAAACCACCACCTTCACTTTCTTGCTCAAAATATTCTTTATTTTCCTTACTCCTACAACTTTATTGTGGTGGTGCCTTCGAGGCAAGCCTTTGGGGTTCTCCTGCAATATGATTTTTGTTGCTTCTTTGGGAAGAAACTCGTTCCAATAATTCCCTCTTCAAATGCTATCTCATTTTCCAAATTTTTATGCGATGGATTATTTCTCTCATCTCCAAGATGTTGGTTCTTTCCCTTTGATGGATTATTGATCTTTCTAGAGAGGATAATATCATCATCAAGTTCAATGGCCATCCTTTGTGCTTCTACAGTGTTCCTTGGTTGGGATCTTCACAAAAAAATCCTACTTCTGATTATTGAGCATTGATGAAGAATCTCTTGACATTTTTTTGAGATGGTGAATCCTCTTTAGGTATCCTATGAAGTAACTGTTAAAAATGAGCCACGAAGTTTGTCATGGTTTCATTTTCTCGTTTCTTCATTTGAGCCAACTGCACCAAGAGGTCTTGACAGTCTTCAGTTGATTTAAATCTTTCCTTGAAGATAGTATTGATGTCATTCTAACTAGTAATGGATAGGGCATGCAGGAGGTAGAACCATTCTCGATACTTTTTCTTGGAGGAAATCCATGAATATTAGCACACCAACGTCGTCATGTTGGACACCAAGAATTCCACATGATGTCGTGAAGCCAATGATGTTTTCTTCGGGATGTTGTGTTTTGTCACCTTTAAACTTTCAAAAGTTCTTGTAGGAACCCTTTGGTAAATTGTGAAGAGGGGTTTCAAGAGAAAGCGGGCATGTATTCCTTCCCATGGAACAATGGGTTGAGGTATTTATTCTTTGTATGCCACTTTTTCTTCTTCTTATATTTAAGATCTTGCTTCAACAAATCCTTTTTAAATTTCAGCACCGAAAGAATTTGTAATGGGAATATGAAAAGACAATGTGGAGTGTCAAAAGACACATGCAGAAATCAGCAGTGTGTCTTTTAGCAATGGATTTTCATGAACTCTCTTTTTTTAATTTTTTTCAATATTTCAGTTTTTGTATTTTGGGACCTTCTAGTCATATTTTGGCTGCATATTCTACTAAATCTTCCCCACGGTGGGTGGAAAAAACTACGGCAATAGAATTTATCGGGGAAAAATTGGTGGTTATCTTGCCAACACTCTGGGAGTCTAAGTCCCTCTACTTAATTGGTGCAGCTACCATACGTGCATGATAGAGTAAAATGTGATTTTTATCCCGGTTTCCTTTCGGTCGGGGATTCATAGGGGCACTCCACTAACTCTACAATAAATTCTTGCAGTATCTAGAAGGGAGGAATTTTCTATGAAGGTGGGAAAGGGGAGTGAGAATATTTAGAAAGGAGAAACTAATTTTGCAAGTAGAAAATTAGAGAATTTCACACACCAACCAAAAGTTTCATTACATGCACTTGAATTTCAAAAGAAAAAAATCTACAAAACAACAAGACTAAATAGAGCTTAATGAACACAAAGTACCAATAAAATTCTCAATCAAAGAGGCTAAAATTCCTTCTTCCTTTATTGAAGCTCAAGCACAATTTATATATAGTGTGGGAAGTAGAAGACATTTTTAGTAGGAGAAATGGAAGAAACTTTCTATCTCTTGTTCTCATCACAAGGATATATCTCTCATGGATTCACAAAACACAAATCCAACATCTAAGAAGAAAACTTTAGAAGAAGAAAAAAACGAGGAGCTTGTTAAAATTTATAAAAGTGAAGGCAACTCTTCATCTTCCTAGTGAATTTTTTAATACCTTAATATGACTTAAGACTGTTCATATTCCACTTTAAATATTTAAGTTTTGTTAGTACCAAAATTGATCCTTCCTTTGAAACCGAGCAGCATCACAATTTGATCAGGATGCTTAGAGACAAAAAAATCATAATAGGAGTCGTTTTGTAGCCAGGGATGGATTCTAGATGACTCTTTATCACTCTAGTTTAGAAAGGAATAAGTAACATCGTGCTAAGAGTTTGACCTACCCTTACTACTTTAGGTTGTGCCTTCAACTAGAGGCGAGAGGAACCATTTTGTGACCTATGTTAGTGGAAAATATCTACAAATTAACACTATTTGACTCTCCCTTCACAAAATTTTGAAGGAGACCTTGAGAAAACATGGTCAATAAAAAATAACCTAACTCTCACAAGTTGTCACCATAGAGAATCAAGGTTTTTTCCAGACGAGGTCTAGGTCACTAAAGACAATGATAAAAATTGATTGCATCTACATATTTTGGTAAAGGATGGACAAATTTAATGATCTTCTTCAACATTTGTGGATATACAGTGTAAGTAGGGATGGTTCATGTATGATTTATCACTGAATATGAAATTTGTGGTTGGGAAGTTAAGCAGGATAAAGTTGATTATACCAAATTCTTGAGAAATTTTTAAAAATGTTGAAAAAATCTACAAAGAAAAATGAAAAATGGCTTCAAATAGTCAAAATGAACCTTCAACTAGAAAATTGTGCATCTATGAAAGCTCAAAGACACACGACTTCACACATTATTCAAGGATTTAACATAAGAAATCATGTTAAAGACTTAATTAAACCTCAAAATTCCCCATCTATCACACTTATGATACACTCATAAACTGACAAACAATCTGTATCAATCGAATCAAAGTAGAGTGAATTTAAATCATTTATTACATTATGAAATGAAAATTTTCTTCATAATGTAATTACAAATGCCACAATACTATCACAATGATGAGATCTTGTGTGATTTCAGAGGGATTCCTAATACAATATTGTAATATGAACATAGATAGCTATTTGAAGATATCTCAAAATGATAGTAGACACAAAAGGGTTCATGATTAACATGAATTACTCAAGGTTTTTTCAAATTAATCAGCAAGAGAATTTTATTTACAATCTCAATGCGTATCAATGGTTGGAAACTTGAAACCATCTTGACATGATCAATTTTAAAGACACACAAGAAGTAATTGGTTTCTCAAATAAGTTCCTTCGGAAAATGGATTTTCTTAGCTTTCTCTCCTTCTCTTTTCTTTGAATAAATATTAGAAAATTTAACCCCCCTTTTGCATGGCTATCCTTTATTCCTTTTATATCACCCCCTTCACTTGTTAACCTTACAAAAAAATTCCCTAAAAGTATGAATATCCCAAGGAATATTATTTTTTTGAAAATTTGTTCTAGAACATGGCATTTAAAAAGTTTTTTTATTTTAAAACCGCTAGATGTAAAAATCACAAGCCTTTTCAATAAACTTCACTTGTGCTCACCCGTGATATTAGGTCATCACTTCTTGTGGATTACTTAAATCATTCTTAGTTGGTATTGATTATATAATAATTTCAACAATCTCTGAACACTTCCAATAACTTCGATATGATATATATCCATACTCACTTTTCATCTACCTTGGGAGCCACATACTGCTTTCATGTCTCATTGGTTTAATTTCCACACATAGTTTGTATCGAATCACCTTGATTGATGAGCTCTTCCCATTCCTAACCTTTTCCAAGTGTTAAATTCCCATCTGTATGAACTGGAGAGAATCTCCTTCATTTCATGGGAAATATTTTACCAAATCAAACACATATGTCTCCTTTTGATTATAAAATTTTGCTTAATTTTATTATCATCATGCATCTCCCTTCTTATTCTCAAAAGATAAGAAATTTTAAAGAAAATGGTGAAGGTACTTGTAGCTCACGCCTGAAGGAGATTTCTTTAGAGGAATTAAATCATATTTTTGATTTAAGCGGTCATGATGAAGCTTTTGTCAAGGATTTGTTTGATATAGAATGTGTAGGTGACACCAGAGGACCCTTAACATACCGAAATTCTGTTAGCACTTCTTACAAGGTTAATCAGGATCAATCATGTGTTTGCAGCCTTCCAGGTTATGTATTTCCATCTTTTTAGATGGGAGCACTTGAAAAATCCCAAAGATTTAAAAAGATATTGGATTAAGAGAAGATCTTAGGTCTCTGGGAAGACCAGTTTTCAATGTCCCTTTTTATGTGATGAGGTGTTTTTATCAATAGAGATTCCTAAGGAATCATATATTTTTTATGATAAATACTCCATTAACATAGTACCTATTATTTCCAACAAAATAAATGAGTTGGATCGGAGAATCAACTTTTTTTAGAAGAAGTTAGTAGAGGCCGTGCCTTTCACTGACCATTTTTAGCACTAGGGTCATCTTCAGGGAAAATAAAAGGTGAACCAAAACCACAACCTCCGATTGTTATTTTAGATGGAGAAGAGGACCGATCATTGTCTACTCACCACTCAAGGGTAGTTATTTTCTCTGGTTGGGAAAATAAGGGAGATTTGTAATTTGGTTGTCCACCTACTTAATGCATCATGTTTCTTAGGCACTTGTAGACACCAAATTCGTGTCTTACGACCCCTTATGACCCGCATCCCATTTTGCAACTTAACCTTATCACCTAAACCTTACACAATTATTTATTAATTACCTTGTAATTGATAAATCCACATCACCTTACCCGCCACCTCACTTTGCCACCTCATCATGACCTAGCCCTAACCCTAAACTAACCTAATTAAGACCCATGACTTGGTCTAGACTCACATCCATAACTAATGCCTCCTTGCTCGCACCCAAAACCGACCTTCTAGCCACTTGACCAAGCCCGCAACGGATCTCTCGGGAGAAAAGTAGGGAAGGTGGGCTGTTTTACTAAAAATAGCCTACTTTTTCCTTACCGATGTCGGTTCCTACTCGACCGCCGTCGGTTACGTAACCGCCATCGGCTCCCTGTAAATGGGCTCCCCAGACCAAAACAACGGATCGGAATTTCATTTTTGGGAGATCAGTCGAATGATTTTGAATCAATAGAGATCATTTGGGAGCGAAAAACAGAGTCCAGATCTTCACTTAACCAAGCAGAGACGAGTGAAGAAACCAGAAGTGCTTGCAGTAGAGGATATCAACTTGCATCTTCGCCAAAACCAGTAAGTCATATCTTGCATGTCCTCTGTTATAACATTTCTTATGCTCTGTGAATTTCAGTCCTCCTAAATCCGTCTCTGAATCTACTACCCAACGTGTCATTGCATCTAACTGTTATTCTTTTGCTTCTAATCATCCCATTTCCTAATATCATCCATAAACCAGCCTTACAAAACACCATAGCTACTAAGAAGATCCTAGAACCCACCGGTATCGGTTATCCATAACCGGCATCGGTTATCTGTAACCGCCATCGGTTCCTCTGATCAAAACCAGAAAACCAGCCTTTCCCCTACCCAGTTCAACGAAACAATTTAATTGATATTTTGCAGTCTTTTGTGTTAATTCATATTAGCGAGAGGCCGACCACCTTCGAAAGGAAGTTTCATATTTCACAGGCCCAAGGTAGTTTCCTCATTTATTGTTTAATCAAAATCTTGTGGTCTTGTGTTCTTATTTGCGAGTAGTCCTTCCAAGACAAAAGGAGTTCTCCACATCAACTTTGATCTTTGTCTACGGTGCGCACACCATCTCGACATTCAATAGGTATTCCTCCTAACCCTAACCTCATCTGTTTCTAAAAGGAATGAAAGGATAGAAGCAACTCTATTCCCAGAAGCCGAAACATTCCGAGTGAAACATTTTGGCACGCCCGGTGGGACCCATTTTGGGTTTCTTTCTCTTGCTTATTTTCATTTTAGGAAGCATACTTGTTGTTGCTACTTTTGTTATATATTTCGTAAAGAATTTGTCTTGCTTTCCTAGTTTCGCATTAGTGAAAGTCATCTCTCTTGCTTCATCGAACATAATTTTTGATTTGGGTTTAAAACACATGCATTGCATTCCTGCTTGTTGTTCTTCAATTCTAGTGAACATAGATTAAGTAACAGGTCGTACACGTGGGGGTGATATCCACGGTATTGACAGGAAATTAACCCTAGTTTCACTGCACAACACATACCGAATCACTTCACAATTAACACAACAGCTCAAACATCCCCCCTTTTCCGCGGTATTCCTCCGCTTGATTGAGGTAACCTTATAAGCCAAAACAAACTTGACATTTCCCCTAGGTCTTGTTGTTTAGGATTCCGACATCATCCTACGTCTAAAGGCATAAGCCCACGATAACTAAAATTAACCCTAGGATTAGTCTCTGGATTTGCGTGTGCATCTTGCTTGTTTTCAAATTCTGTTTTCTCTGTCATACTTTGTCTTCTGTGATCAATAAGTTGATAAATATACTCAATGTTGCTAAAAATCAAATTAGCAGCCTTTTATATCTTCTTATCCTAGACTTTTGACACCGGCATCGGTTAAGGGACCGACGACGTTTTCTCTCGTGACCGACACGTTAGTAAACCGATATCGATTCTTGTCTTCATCGATCCACACAAACCAGAACTTTGCCAAATTCATCATTCTGAGGTTGTTTTTGTTCTTGATAGATTAAAACTTTCTTGTGTGTTCTTGTCCATGGTTGTCATCACTCGGAAGCAAGCCACCGCCATGGTTTCACATGCCTGCTCTGTGTCTTTGCCTGAATCACCCCCTTCACATTCTATAGGGAACCCTACGGACACCAGTGAAATCCCCCAAATTCCTATAAGAGACAAGGACTTTGCCAAATTTCTGGATGCTAATCCCACAGTACTGCCTAATACTATTTGTCTCATGCCCCGACCGTACGCTTTGATGGTCAACTCCTTATTGGCATGCCTATTAGTATAGCTTCTCATTTAGCTCCCACTCCTCCCGATAACACTTGCCTTACTTCCCGCATCTTTAGCCCCGTCTCCCAATCCGGCGGCTTGAGGTTCATACGACCCGATTAGCTTTCCTTTGGTTAATCTTGGACCCCACGTATCGTTACCACCAACTGCCCCTACCTCATCTCTCTTTCAGACCACTCCATTCATGACTTACTCTCTGCCACCTATTCACACGAGCTTTCCTTCTCAAGCTCCGCCTACCTTTTCATTCCCATACACGTATCCAGTAACCTCAACACCTTATATGGGACATCCCTATTCTGTTGCTCCAACATACTCATCCTCCATACCTTATCAACACTTAGCCCCACCATTGTCCAGCGGAAGCCCTTGGTCCAACTTGCCTCCGTTTACCACAACCGCACCATCATCTCATCCAACCACAGATTTCATCAAACAAATGATGGACAAAATGCAAAACCTGGAGGCTTCTGTTTCAGGAAGTCGTAGCGCCTTGACATACGAGCAAGTTTGTCGGGAGCCCATTCACCCTTCTGTCCCCCTTCATTCATATCCTCCTCAATGGGAGTTGCCAAAATTTACTCGTTTTAATAGTAAAGAGGATCCTCAACAACACTTGCGATCATTTAGACATGCTTGTTATTTGATTGCCCATGATGATGCCTTGTTACTCCGCACCTTTCCCATGTCCTTATCAGGACCTGCCTTAGAGTGGTATAGTGCTTTAACCCAGCACTCAATCTTCTCTTTTAACCAACTAGCCCAGTCTTTCTTGGATCATTTCTCCATTAACATTGCCAAGAAAGTATCTATTACCGACCTCTATGCCATCCGACAATTTGAAGACGAATCTATCGCAGATTTCGTTGGACGATGGCGGGTCTTATCAACCAACTTACGTATGCCTTGCCTCAAACCAAACTTATCGAACTATTTACGCGGGCTGCGCTTAAGCACATCTCCCCTACCCTCTAAATTCAAACTTTCCGCACATTCGAGCGAGGCCTTTACCATGGCTCGGAAACTAGAAATTCGAGCCTTAGAAGAAGAGAAATTGCGGTTGCGTAATAAAAACCCCAATTTCCGAACTCCCGATTCTACCAACAAGCCAAACACCACCACTCCTCACGCATCCACTTCTTCTAAATCGAAAGGAGCTGTCCACGCGGTAATGGTCAAATCTCAACCACTGTCCAATACTCCACAAAAAACCACCTATAAGTACAAAGCCGAGCCCATCAACTATACTCCTTGGGAGAAACCTATGGTGTCATCTTGGAAAAATTGCTCAAAGCAGGAGCCATTACCTTACCTCCTGTTAAACCTCATTCCGGGTTTGATTCCACTCGCGCAATACCTTCCTGGTACAAAGAAAATGACTTTTGTAACTTTCACCGCGTAAAAGGACATAGTCATGAAAACTGCAAGATGTTGAAAAACATAGTGCAGGAAATGGTTGACGCAGGGGATATAACCCTCGATAATCCTAACGCCCCTGCTAACCGAAATCTGAAAATTTTCAACAAGCCATTCCCGAATCACTCGTCCAACAGTAACGTAAACCAAGATATCTTAGCCGAGGAGAGTGTTCATGAGATCCATGCAGTCTTCGATTCTCAGCCAAAAGCCTCTATTGAAAAATTTTTGAATCAAGCCTCTCCACCAACACAGGAGTCTGAACCTCCTTCACCACCATCAAGCCAAAGTGAAATCATTCCTTTACCCATAAAAGAGTTAACTTCTGGACTTCTCTTCTCATCGATGAGTCTTCTTACACCACATCCCTACAAGACTGTGAGCGGATGTTATCTAATTTATCTATTTCCCAAACGTCCCCTTCTACCGCTCTTGCTGCACAAGAGGAGAGCTCGCCACTCCTTTTGTCACCTTTAGACGAGAAACTTCTTACACCGACATCACTAACTTCTTTAACCATAACGGACCCCCTCAAACACGCCCTCTTACCTATTAGTTCTTCATCGCCTAAATCTTTTCAGCGACCTGTTGACCTCTTAACATCTATTGATACAGCGCCTCATCTACCCCTTGTATCACACCCGCAGTGGACTGGAATTACAACCCACCTTTCTTCCGTACAAAAATTACAAATCACACCTGGAGACTGTCATTCCACAGAAGATAGACAGGCCCTATGGGAACGTTTGAGTACCCCTTTTTCTACTCAAATGCAAATGACTGATCCTGATGTCTCCACCATATACCCGAAGTGTTTACAGAAGCTTAAAATGCCCCTGTTCTCACCTTCACCCCCCTCACCTCTACCAAATGCCCCATCCACTTCTATCAACATAACCGAGATCTTCCCCTACGCTTGGGACCTCACCATGACCCGAGTCTAACGCACCCGCCTAAGCGACTCAATCTATCCAAAAATAAATCCGTCCCGCCACCTAGGAGACAAACTCAATCCGTGCCCCTATCACAATCAAAACCATCATCATCATACCTACCTTCCATATTGGGACCCCATCCCTCTACCTTACATCAATATATCATACCTCCTGCGTTTTCTTCAAAACAACCTACGCCTTCCGCACCCATACAGAAATTCCAGGGTATAGCAACACCGTCACTCCGCGTATCCTGTCCACCTATCAACCCTAAACAAATTCCATCATCAAAAGATTTGTTTTCGGTCACTCCTATTTCCCCGTGGTTGTTTTCTGATACCACATCATCTGCGGCCTCATCATCCAACATAGCTTCGCACGAAGAAATATACGTTTAGTGAAAACCACGTATCAACACCCCTCGGCTAAACCACCACCCATGCGAACCAATCATGCCCAAACATTACCAAAACCCGCACAACCAATACCCTCATCCTCTTCCGATTTTGACCCACTCAAAGGATCTTACGCCAAAATCCTTGCTATGTTGGTGGAGAATGCGACCATTTCCCTACCTCCACTTAGACCTTATGACCCGTCTAAACCCCGACCTATGGGTTACGATGAGTCTAAAATCTGCGCTTATCACCGCACACCAGGACATGATGTGGAGGGATGCAAAGCTCTAAAAACCATCCTTCGTCAGTCACCTCTCCCGGATAGAAAGATTAAGAAAGACAACTTACGAAGGGAGAGACCTTTAGTTTCCATTCCCTCTCCTATACCATCTGTCCCCGCCTCACCAAGATCTATCATTATTACAACCCCACCTCTTGAAGACCATGAGTTATCCCAACCATCTTCCTTATCTCAAGTCTCTCGAGATTAATATGATTAGTGTTGCTACTCGAGCACAGAAAAACAATGGGAAAGCAAAAGAAAACACACCTGCGGCATCTCTTTCTCCGTCAAACATCCCGATTGCACCACCACCTAAAGTGGTCATTCGCGGACCCGCCTATCCCGTCTCTAATGGCATTGCCCACCGAAATATGATTAAACAGCTTCACCAATCACCCGTAAAAATGACATTGTATGATCTCATTCAGACTTCTGAATCTCATCGACAAGCTCTCGTTGAGATCCTTCAAGGGATAGAGGTTTTACCTAATGAAACCCTACCTGTCGCCTCCATTCTAACACCCAATCACGTTGCTTCTCTCACCAAACAACCCACTGCCCCAACCACTTCTGTCTCTGTACAACAAGCTGCTGCAGTCAGTTTCTCTGAAGATGAAATTGTTGACTTTGGTACAGAAGATCCTGACCCTGCTCTTTTCATCTCAGCTTACATCCGGGACATTCGGGTACGTCGTGTTATGATTGACGGGGGTGCTAGCCTAAACATCATCTCTTCAAAAGCCTTCCAACAAATGAATATCCCTTCTAGTTGCATGTGTGCCCGACCCCATCATGTTGCGGTCATTGATGATGCTATTACTTCTACCTTAGGCACCGTGATCCTCAACATTCGGGTAGGACCACGTACTTTACCCGAACTCTTCTATGTCTTGGAGGGAGAGTTCCAATATAATATATTGCTGGGTCGTCCTTGGATCCGAGCCATGGGATGCGTTCCCTCAACATTACATAGATGCATAAAATTTGAGTACGAGGGGAAGTCCTACACCGTAAAAGCTGACCCTCCCCCCTTTAAAACCTGCAATATGTTATACCGCCCTAACGATGTGCTTATACCAATCAAGACACCCATACATTCAACCCAACCATCCTCTTCAAATGTACCTCAACCATCCACCTCAACCGCGCCTACGCCTTCAACTGATGAAACCACCATCGCAAAAACCACTTCCCTTCCCGCAGCTAACATTCCAACCTCCGACCCCTTAGTAGATGTTTTTCAGCGCCTTACTGTTTGAGGAGTACTACTTATATAACGTTAGTTCTTTCCCTACCCCGCAGGAGTACGGACAATTACATGCACATCCCACCTACGACCGTCGCGTGGGGGAGGTAATCTCTTACGGACCACCCCATTGCCGCACTAACCTAACGTATGGGGGTGTTGATGCATCCTCCATTACCCCTGAACCTCCTCTTGGTGTGGTTCCCTTCCAATCTGATTTTCAATACTTGACAAATCGTCGTTTCACCCTCACCTTCTTGACTCGCTGTGCGTGGAAAGGCTTTGGTTTTGGCCTTTACGAACAAGGCCGACATACACTCATTCCCATGACTACCCGTAAACATAATGATCGCAGTGGTCTCGGTTTTCCCAAAACACCTACACAGGAGACACCTCCTGTCAGCTGTATCCTGGAAGAAGAAGACGTCGCCCCTACCAAACCATCATCACCCACTTTGCCATCATCACCCACAGAATCTATAGACCCTGAATCCATCCCTCCTAACTTTTTTTTTTCATAAATGCTATCTTCATAGGTCCTCTCACTTATCAATGCGATAATGAGGACCCATCTTCTCTTCCCCTTCTGTATCCAGACATGATCGAAGAGGATTCACCTTTGATTAATGTTGTTGAATGCCAGGATGATGACTCCATCCTCACTTACCTTGGCGCGGATGATTCTTATATTCAACGAGCCTTACCATCTGAAACCCAAACCATGCTGAACGAATCTACCATAGAAATCAACATCCACATAGAGGAGGATCCTCACATTGTGAAGATTGGACAATCCCTTAACACATCAGAACAAGCCGCCTTTACTACCTTTCTCCGTGCTCACAATCAAGCTTTCGCATGGTCTTACGCTGACATGCCAGGAATTGATCCTACCATTGCCGTCCATAACATCACCCTAAAACCCGATTCCAAACCAATCAAACAGAAATTGAGAAAAATGCATCCACGCATTGCTCTCTTGGTCAAAGAGGAGCTCCAACGACTCCTTTCCTGTTTCCTTCATCTTGCCTATTGACTACCCTCAATGGATTTCAAACATCGTACTGTCACTAAAGCGACAGGGGGACTTCGGATATGCCTGCATTTCGGGATCTTAACCTCGCTTGCCCTAAGGATGACTTCCCCTTACCTAGCATTGACCAACTAGTTAATCTAGCTGCAGGTCATGAGATGCTCTCTCTCATGGATGGCTTTTCGAGGATCTGACCAAATTTTGGTTGCCCTGCCCGATCAACACAAAACTACCTTCATAACTCCTTGGGAACCTTACATTATCGTGTCATGCCGTTTGGCCTTAAGAATCTTTGGTGCGACTTATCGGTGGGCTATGACCTACATTTTTCATGACATTATGCACACTATCCTTGAAGATTATGTCGACGATCTTCTCGGCAAGTCTAAACATCGTAGTGAACATCTCGATGTTTTAACCATTATTTTTGATCGCTTTATTACAATATTACATGCCTTGACCAAAGAAATGTGTCTTTGGTGTTCTTTCGGGAAAAATTCTTGGCTTTATCATCTCTTTGCGTGGCATTGAGGTCGATCCATCTAAAGTCAAAGCTATCCTAGAAATGCCCCCACCCAAAAATCTCAAACAATTGCGTAGTTTACAAGGTAAGCTCCAATCTATCCGACGTTTCATCTCCCAACTCTCGGATCGGTGTCAACCTTTTCATCACCTTCTTAAAAAGGACATTGCCTTTCAATGGAGTGAGGAGTGTCACCAAGCCTTCGAAGCTCTCAAATCCTATCTCTTGCAGCCACCCGTGCTTATCCCACCCCAGGACGACCGCCCTTTCTACCTTTATCTTTCCGCCACTGACCATGCTATAGGTGCTATGCTCGCACATCGGGATTCGGCACGACGAGAACAGGCCGTTTATTATATAAGTCGTACCCTCGTGGATTATGAGACTAGGTATACACATGTAGAAAAATTGTGCCTTGCCCTATCATTTGTAGCCACCAAACTCCGACACTACCTTCTAAATCACAAGACTTTTGTCATCACCAACACAGACCCCATTCATTATATGTACGCCAAACCGCATCTAAACCAACGTATCGCTCGATGGCTTATGCTCCTCGCTGACCTTGACCTTGAATTCGTACAACAGAAGTCAATCAAAGGACAAACTCTTGCAGACCAACTTGCGGAGGCCCCTTTACCTGGGGAACAATTTACCAATTTTACCTTCCCCGACGAACTCATCGCCACTCTTTCACTCAGGAAGAGTTGTATCAAATGACCCTCTTCTTCGATGGATCTAAATGCCAGCGTGGCGGAGGAGCCGGCGTTGTTCTCATTCCTCTCGACGCTGAACCTATGCCTCTTTCATTCCGGCTTGATTTCCCTTGCACTAATAATACAGCGGAATACGAGGCCCTTGTTCTGGGTCTCCAAGTTGCGTTACACTTAGGCATCAAATCTATCAACATTTTTGGCGACTCTCAATTGGTAGTCAATCAAGTTATGGGCGTCTACCAATGCAAAAATGAGGAACTTCAAAAATACAAACACTATGTGGATTCACTTCTAGCCTTATTTACTCACTATTCTATACAAACCATTCCACGCTCCACTAACAAATTTGCGGACACTATGGCTTGCTTAGCCTCGCAAATTCCCACCGCACTGTTATGACTACGAATTATTCGTCATTGGTCCAAAAAATTTTTTCCCATCTATTCAACCCCGGTAGTTTGTACGATAAATACTGTGTCTACTAGTTCGCAGGATACCTGGTACCACCAATTTCACGACTACCTTACAATCTCTGTCCTCCCACCTGACCTTACTAGTAACGGAAAACGTGCTTTTCTTAAAAGTGTTTCACGTTATGTTGTCATGGGGGGACTCCTCTATAAACGTGGCTTTGATGGCATCCTCCTTGTTAATCTAAGGCGCGGAGGCCACTCATACCATCCAGCGAGTCCATGACGGTATTTGTGGTGGACATTTTAGTGGCCTTCTTGCCGTGGCCAAATGAATCCTTCGCCTTGGTTATTATTGGCCTACTCTCAATAACGACTTTATGAATATGTCAAGCGTTGTGTTATGTGTCGACAACATGCCAACCTTCAACATACTCCTAGCCACCCGCTCCAGTCGCTCGAGATCTTTGGCCCTTCTCACATGGGGTTTAGACCTTATTGGTGAGATTCACCCGACCTCTTGACAACGTCACCGTTGGATAATCACACAGCGACAGAATATTACACAAAATGGGTGGAGGCTATGCCACTCATTTCAATCAAAAAAGAAAAAATTGTCGAGTTCATTAACCATCACATTATCATGTCGTTTTGGTATTCCTCATCGCCTAATAACAAATAATGGTAAATCTTTTAAAAACAAGTTGTTCTGAAGACCTTTGTGACAAATTTGGTATCAAACTTAGCTTCTCATCACCCTACTATCCACGAAGCCCCGGCCAATGGTCAAATTGAATCTTCTAATAAAACCCTAACCAAAATCCTCATGAAAGTTGTCAATGACTCCGGCAAAAATTGGCACGATCACATTCCCTTTGCCCTTTGGGCTTATCGTACTAGCATTCGTACCTCTACTAATGCCACACCTTTTTCTTTGGTATACGGTACCGAGGCTGTTTTGCCTCTCGAAATACAAATACCCTCCCTTAGAATATCTCTTCAAGATATCCTCACCAACGATGATTTCCGTCAAGAGCGGTTAGCCCAATTGGAGTTTCTTGACGAACGCCGTCTTACAGCTCTTGATCACCTTCAAATCTATCAAAAACGCATTAAACGTGCTTATGATAAGTGACTTCATGAGCGTACCTTTAAGGTTGGTGATCTTGTCCTCAAAGAGAATCAACATGTAACCAAACTAGAAAAGAGCAAACGTGGAAAATTTTCTCCCAATTGGATTGGGCCTTATATAATCACTCACACCTATGGATCTGGTACTTATCGTTTAGCTTCGCTTAATGGTAAACCTGAGCCTGAGCCCCTTAATGCCTTGCATCTTCAACCATTCTATTGTTGAAATTAGTGTTATATCACTTCTTATCCGCCTACTGCTCGTCCCTTGAGCTCCCATACCACCACATGCACTTGTTTCCTACATCTCGAAATAAAATCAAGCTCACCTCTCACCTCCCCTTAACGATGCCTTCCCCTTTTTAGTCTAGTCCATGACTTCAACGTATTAAGATAAGCCGTATTCTTATGGGATTTTCTTGAGTCAAACTTCCTACTAAACTAGATGCTTCACGCTAAAAAGAACATCTAGTCATCTAAATTAAATATAGACTGCTCCCTCGAAGGACAGCTATATGCCAAATTATTGCTGCTATTCTCTATAGACTGCTCCCCTGAAGGACAGCTATGCACTAAAATCATATCTGCTACTATAAATAGACTGCTCCCTCGAAGGACAGCTATACACAGTCAGCCTCTAGCAGAAGCTTCTCGCATCGATCAGCTTCGTGAAGACCTCAAGAATAATACAATCAATATCCCTTGTAGACTTCCCGCATCGATCAGTCTACATTCAATAAAATAAAAGCCTCATTCAAAAGGACTTTTGAGTCATGGACTTGTCTATTTAGGGTAGGTTCTCTTTCGTCAGAACACTCACTTTGTAATAAGTTCTCTGCACCTCAGCTATACCATCCACCTCACCTCACCATTTGTTTCAACTCAAGGGACGTAATGTACGCTCGATATATTGTGATCACACAACTCTTTTCACCTATTGACTTCTCGTCTATGCACGGTACCTGGGGCTCCAAGCTCGTTCTACGTTGTGTGGTTTGTTTAGCTCTTTTCACCTATGGAGCACTCTTTCTGCTTTGCCTCGCATCTAGGATTGTGTGTTGACCTTAATCAGGACATGGTTCCCTTCTACTTGGGTAGGCTAACTTTCGCTTCCCTTATACCTTTTACAACATCATCAACCTTACCTTTACCTTTACAATCTTAATATTTTTACCAACCAACCAATTGCCTAAACCGTACCAAATTGCCTGAATTCACCTCTCCCTGATCCTAAGGGAGAACTACATCGGTCTGAGGCCCCTCCTTGCTTTGTGCAATGGGCTATGTAGGCAGCACTTAGGAGACATGGGGTCTCCCAAGGTTAGCTCGACCATCCCCTACCATAACCTATCATGTGTTGTGTTTTTCCTTAAAAATATAAGTATCTTCACGTATTTATATTGATAACACTCACCTCTGCAAGCAACCACTCAGCCTGACCTAAGGCCACAACAAACCAATTGGCCCAACCCAAGGCGCGACAAACCAATCAGGCCTCGACCCAATGCCGCAACCAACCATTTGGCCCGACCCAAGGCCTCGGCCTACCCATTAGGCCCGGACCCAAGGCCTCGGCCTACCTATTCGGCCCGACCTAAGGCCTCAACCTACCCATTAGGCCCGACCCAAGGCCTCGACCTACCCATTTGGCCCGACCCAGGCCTCGACCTACCCATTAGGCCCGGCCAAGAAGGCCTCGGCCTACCTATTCGGCCCGACCCAAGGCCTCAACCTACCCATTTGGCCCGACCCAAGGCCTCGCCCTACCTATTCGGCCCGACCCAAGGCCTCGCCCTACCTATTCGGCCCGACCCAAGGCCTCGCCCTAACCATTAGGCCCGACCCAAGGCCTCAACCTACCTATCTGTCAGGCCCGGCCCAGGCCTCAACCTACCCATTTGGCCCGACCCAAGGCCTCAACCTACCCATTAGGCCCGACCCAAGGCCTCAACCTACCTATTCGGCCCGACCCAAGGCCTCGCCCTAACCATTAGGCCCGACCCAAGGCCTCAACCTACCTATCCGGCCCAACCCAAGGCCTCAACCTACCCATCCGGCCCGACCCAAGGCCTCGCCCTAACAATTTGACCTGACCCAAGGCCTCACTCTACCCTTATGACCTGACCCAGGGCCACCGCCCAACCACTTGGCCTGACCCAAGGCCGTATCACTTCAATACCATACCCACAATCAACGTTTTATTTTATCCATCCATCATGTACCTTTTGTTCAATCGAGCTCACCTGTTCGTGTTTAGCATGATTAGGGTCCTTGACTTGATCTGTCGACCAACTTTGCCTAGACCTAGACCGTGACGTTTATCTCAACCAAACCAACCATTTGGTACTGCCGAACATGCCTAAACGTTCCTGTACCTCACCTGTTATATACCCTGGAGCTACTTCCTATGCCTTGGATACCAGGATTATATCACCCTTGTTTGGATAAACTATCGACCTTTGCCTACACATTGCTGGTTTGCTTGTCAAATCATGTACCCTCGTCGTACTATTGCATTTCAACATGCGTCTGCTTCCTTGGACCTACCCCACCACCTTACCATCCTCTCTACAACATGTACCCTTTATCAACCCTATCCCTGATTTCCCGTTCACTCAATCGGCGATAGATTTGAGGGGGATTACCTATATCTTTAACATGAGAAACCACTTCATATTATTGTCCGCGCGACTTTACTGAAACAAGCTACACGATAATAAGGGGCTAATGTAGACACCAAATTCGTGTCTTACGACCCCTTATGACCCGCATCCCATTTTGCAACTTAACCTTATCACCTAAACCTTACACAATTATTTATTAATTACCTTGTAATTGATAAATCCACATCACCTACCCGCCACCTCACTTTGCCACCTCATCATGACCTAGCCCTAACCTAAACTAACCTAATTAAGACCCATGACTTGGTCTAGACTCACATCCATAACTAATGCCTCCTTGCTCGCACCCAAAACCGACCTTCTAGCCACTTGACCAAGCCCATGGCGGATCTCTTGGGAGAAAAGCGGGGAAGGTGGGCTATTTTACTAAAAATAGCCTACTTTTTCCTTACCGATGCCGGTTCTACTCGACCGCCGTCGGTTACGCAACTACCATCGGTTCCCTGTAAATGGGCTCCCCAAACCAAAACAACGGATCGGAATTTCATTTTTGGGAGATCAGTCGAATGATTTTGAATCAATAGAGATCATTTGGGAGCGAAAAACAGAGTCCAGATCTTCACTTAACCAAGCAGAGACGAGTGAAGAAACCGAAGTGCTTGCGGTAGAGGGATATCAACTTGCATCTTCGCCAAAACCAGTAAGTCATATCTTGCATGTCCTCTGTTATAACATTTCTTATGCTATGTGAATTTCAGTCCTCCTAAATCCGTCTCTGAATCTACTACCCAACGTGTCATTGCATCTAACTGTTATTCTTTTGCTTCTAATCATCCCATTTCCTAATATCATCCACAAACCAGCCTTACAAAACACCATAGCTACTAAGAAGATCCTAGAACCCACCGGTATCGGTTATCCATAACCGGCATCGGTTTCCTGTAACCGCCATCGGTTCCTCTGATCAAAACCAGAAAACCAGCCTTTCCCCTACCCAGTTCAACGAAACAATTTAATTGATATTTTGCAGTCTTTTGTGTTAATTCATATTAGCAGGGGAACTGACCACCTTCGAAAGGAAGTTTCATATTTCCTGGGCCCAAGGCAGTTTCCTCATTTATTGTTTAATCAAAATCTTGTGGTCTTGTGTTCTTATTTACAGTAGTCCTTCCAAGACAAAAAGGAGTTATCCATGATCAACTTTGATCTTTCTCTACGATGCGCGCACACCATCTCGACATTCAACAGGTATTCCTCCTAACCCTAACCTCATCTGTTTCTAAAAGGAATGAAAGGATAGAAGCAGCTCTATTCCCGTAAGCGAAACATTCCGAGTGAAATAAAGCACAAGTATAATTTTTGGGCCTCACCAATCCCTTCTCCAAAATACAATCCACCTCTCACAAGAAAATGGGAGGCTAGTGTTTCAACGTTTTCTTTACATTTTGTATGAAAACATAGATAAGGGTAAGGGCCAACGAAGAATACAAATTTATGTTGGTTGGTTGATGGTTGTTGCACGTGTTCTGACTTCTTGATCTAGTGACGATTGTGAGAGATTCCTTTTGGCTAGGAGGAACTACTTGTAATAGAAAATAAGACCACAAAAGGATAGTTAAATTATATATGATAGTGAACTACCTAGCGTATGCTAGTTCCGGGAAGTGTGATACTTCCTAGATGGTTGTCAATCCACTGTTTAAAACAAATTAATGTAAGAAACAAGTAATGTGCTACATAGTTGATATGATTTAGGTATCTCATTCAAGTACAATAAGAAAATCCAATCACAATAGGCTAGGATATATTTGCATCGAAAGATGAGGTATCTCAATCAGGTCTTGGGACTAGTCGGGTCGATTCTAGGTTTTTAGGTCAACTAGTAGGAGGTTTGTTTGTCTTATTCTTGGGTAGGGTATAAAAACTAGAGACCGATGTCGATTGGGTATAACTGATGATGGTTAAGTGAGACTGAAGATGGTTGTGGGTAATCTGGCGTTAGTCTGATAGGGTGACAATAATTTAAGAAAAAAACCTTATTGTAGAGGATAGGTGAGGTTGGATGGGGCTAAAGAAGGAGATGGCGAGGTGCAGTGGGGATGCGAGAACAGTCAAAAAGGTGAAAGGGCCAGGATAGGTGATCTGATAAATGGGTGGGTGAGGTTTTTGGGTTTCATCAAAAAGATGGCTATAGGGGAATGGGAATGTTAATAGAAGAATAATAACAGGAATGATAACCACTCTATAAACAACATAAAAATGGAAATGATTAATGATAAAACACTTACCAATTTTACAGGTCCAATGGTTGGGTGGTGGTGATGATCAATTGATGGAACGGAGCTTGGTGTAGTGGTGATGCTTCCCGAAATGTTACCATGACCACCAATGCTTCGGATCTGTCTTGGTGTTTCTTATAGATGCCTAGGTGCGTGAAAGACTCTGGTTATTATTGCATGCGAGATATCTTCTTGTATTCTTTCTCTTAGAATGTGCCAACCCAAAAACAATGTTTCTTAGGTGAATAAATGGTAACCGATGACAGGTCTAGTTTGGCCGACATGAGTTTAGGGAGACCGATGTCAGTTAAGGTGGGATTCCCTAGATTTACTAAAATGGGTAGATCTTTTTTATTTCTTTTGGACCAGTTCATTTATTCTCATGAATTAGAATGGAAGCTTCCTTCTAATGACTGGGTATGTGGTTAGAGAGATTTTAGGAATTGATTTTAGGGTTAGACAAAATCTTAGCTCACTAAGGAAAGTAAGACTTAGTTATTGTTAGTTATGGAAACATGCCAAGAATAGGTCTAAGGTGAGGTGGTGGGGTAGGAATTAAGATAATAAGATAATAAATATGGTGAGGATATATATTAATTTAATTAAATTAATAGTGATGTGGGGTGGATGGGGCCATGGTTAGATGAGTATGTTTGAGGTGGTTATTTGACAAGAGACCAAGGGAGTCGACCTAATTTTGGTGTCTACATTTTGCACCTTTTTCTACATAGCTTTTATTGGTAAGCGACATTGAAAAAAATAGGATGTGGTTGCCCCATGTGTAGGTGAAGGTGATCCCCCTCAAACTAGGAATGGATGAGGTAGAAGACTAAATCGTGAGTAGTTTGATAAAGGTATATGTGATGAAGAGGAAGTTGGACAATGGAAGTTATTTCCAATCGAATAATCAAGGTAATGGGCTAGGGTCAAAGCTAGCAAAATTCAAACATACACACGCGTATAAACTATGGCTTGGTACTAGGTCTAAGGTCGATAGGTTTATCCAAACAAGGTTAAGGTGATTCCAGTATCTAAGGTATAGGATAGGGTGTAAAAGCACTTCACGGGTTAGGTGCGAAATGTGTAGGTATGTTCGGGTACACCAAAGGTTGGGTCGGGATAAATGGAACAACATTAGGCAAGGGAGGGTCATTAGGTCAAAGAACAAAAGTAACAATGTCGCATGGTATAATGAGCACATGAGGTCATACATTAGTAACAATGTTCCCGAGTTTAGGTAGCTAGGTCACGACATGGGTAGGGCTGAGGTATGGGTAAAATAACAAGTCCCAAAATGCAATTAAGGATAGGTATAGGTAAGGTAGGCATGGAGGTTAGTTGTAATAAGGGTGGGTAAGGTCAAATGGTGGCTAGTTTGGTTAAGTGTTGGTCGAAAATGGGGAAAGGGTATGGGCAAGAGTATGACAGGTAACCGATGCCGGTCATACGTAACCGGTGATGGTCTAGGTAAGCCAATCATGGTTTATTAGGGTAGATGACCGATGTCATTTTGGGTATAACCAATCATAATGTGTTAGGGCATAGGACCGATGTCAATTTAGGTATAACCAACGTCGGTCAAGTCAACGTGGGTATATAAAAAGAAAAAATCTGTATAATACAAATTCATTTGTACATTTTGGTTTTAGGTGAAAATGACAGAGCACTAAATGAGTTGTGATTTTTCGGGAGGAAAGGATGAGGGATGATATCCTACTGAGGTGGAGATATCCAGTTGGTTAGAGGAGCAAGGTAGATGGATACTTAGTTGCAAGGGGATTGATTGTGATTGGGTAGAGGTAAGGAGGATTGGATTTGATGATTAGACATGGCGAGAGGTGAGAGAAGGTTTTGGTGGACCAGCGGCACAGCCGGCCAAATCTGCCCACCACACTAATGACACCGAGATGAGGTAGGATTCTATCCGATCCTAAATTTTTATTGAAATAGGATATTTAAATGGGGTTGGGTGAAAATTTGGGTGTAAGTTTATTATTGGGAATGGATGGGTAAAAAGGAAGGAAATGAGGGGTGAGAAGGTCTAATATAGGTTAAATAGGATTGGGTAGGTTAGAGTGGAGGATTAGGGTAGATTTTGAGGGTTTGGGAAAATTGGGGGAGAATTTGGACGTGCTCAGCTTCTGCAACAATGCACGATGTTAGTCAAGTGTTGGTAGACATTGGTGGTATTTGGCTAGCATCGGTCAAGTAATGGGTGATCGATGTTGGTTACACACGACCAATAATGGTAATTGTTGACCGGTTTCGAATGATGTTATGGGAAAATAGGGCCATAGAGAATAAGGGTAAGAGGTATGGATATGTCGGGAGATGTAAGGGCAGGTTTCATGAGAGGAAAAATAGGGAGTAGGTATAAATGGCATGGATATATTAGTCTAGCAAGGGGTATGTGGTTGGGTGGCTATGATAAGAATTGAGGGTTTGATATGAGGTTTATGAGGTAAGGGGTGTGTTCAATATGGTAAGGTTTTGACAATAGTGTGTTTTTGGGTGCGGGTGAGGGACCGATTCAGATGCGGGATAAGGTACCTCCCTTACTCGTGGAGGTACGAGGGGTGTGAAAGCGAGGACTTGCACCATGTTGTAGAGGTTGGCATAATTGGGGTTAGATGCTACTAGAACATGGTTCGAGAGCCGAGTTTAATGGTCACTCTCATCGGCGGATGGGATTCAAAGCAACAAATACCTTCTATTTACCGATGGGTGAGATCATAGTCACCCTGGAGGATGTGTACAGGATCCTACGTCTACGATAGTGGGGACATAGGTGTATTATATCTCCTTAGAGGCCTCTAAGGACTTAATTTTGATCATGTTTGGTAATTGGATGGAAGAGATGAGGTTCCATAGCGTGAGTATGAGCTATAAATATATGTACTAGGACCATCTTGAGGAGATGAGGCTAGTAGTGTTGCTTGATGGAGGAAGTCTACTACTTTGCATTTCCGGATGTAGAGGGTGGGAGATTCCCACGATCATTGATGGGGGTTCTACACAACATAGTGGAGGACAAGACTCATTTTACATGGGTTCTCACATTCATGATTCAATTATATAGAGAGTTATTGGCTTATGGGTGGTTATAGATATTTAGCCTATATTGTAATTTCCTATTCCATTGCTTTGGGTATATGAGCACATTATATGTGTGTGTCTAGTTGGTATGTCCCATGCTAATGCATTTGAGCTGGGTTTTGTTCAAGTGCAATTCAAGTGATGGGTACTCGTGATCGGGGAGTGCCGAGCAGCTAGAGCTACACACGATGTAGCTTATTACATATAATTTCTAGAGGGGTTTTCTAGAGTGGACATCATTTTGAGGCCCTATGTGGGTTTTCCATCATATGGGTAAATGGAAAAGGAGTCAAGCAGGAGCTACAACTACTTTGGTGGATAAAGGGACAATGTTTAGAAGAGCACAAGATGATACCTGTGACGAGGTTAAATGGTAGTTCAGATACTTGGGATAAACCCCTTCCTTCCCACAAGATAGGAGGGATGATGTGGAGAGGACTTTGCCATTACCACAACCGAAAGTTACGACAGGGGTAGGAGGAGTAAGTGAGATACTAGAAAATTGATGATGTTAGGGTTATAGATAGATATAGGCAGTGGTGGGCTGCACATTTACGAGCGATACCGCGAGGTTGGGGAAGCTAAATTTAGCCACCATCACAAAGTGCGGAGGGGATTCCCTACATGGGAAGGTGTCGACCCTAATTACACATTGGGTATAGTCCAGGGGCAACCGACAGGCTCGAGAGGCACATGTTACTATTTTGCAAGCACATGTGACAACTCTACAAACCTAGGTAGTGCGAGGGACAGTACCATGCACAGGTGGAGATGGATATGGGGTGCAGGTGGCCTCTATATAGGTGTAGATTACAAGTTTTCAAGGCTATTTGGCCACCGCATAGGATAGGTTATAGCCCTTCAAAGCTGTTATCCCGTAAAATTGACAAGGGCAATTTTACCGATAACCATACCAAAATTTTGTCCCGATCCCTCGTTAGGGATCCCTTGCATTCGAAACGTTATAAAATCCCTTCCCGGGAAATCTGGTTTTTCAAACTTGTCTTTTGAGCCTTTTTTGGCTGGGTGCATGAAATTGCTTTGTAACACTAACTTTTGGTGCGCCCCCTTTAAAACCTTTGGCGCATGATTTTCAATGTTAACACAACTTTCGGTGCACCAAAGTGTGTTGAGCCTTCCCTGCGTGCGCCAAGACGCATGCGCCATTGTGTTGGCACAACGTTTGTTGCGCCACTTTTTGGTGCGCCAAAGGGCGCACATAATCTTATTGCAACACAATGTTTTGGTGCGCCAAAGGGCGCACATAACTTCGTGTCGACATAGCGTTTGGTGCGCCAAAGGCGCGCTTAATTTCCTGCTGTCAAATATTTTCATGCGCCAAAGGGCGCACGCTTTTCCCTGTCGACAGCAACTCTCATGCGCCCTTTAAAAAGTGGGTGGCGCATTAATGACTGGTTCACCTATATATATGTGTTTGCGCGCCCAAATGTCATTTTCACTTTTCGCTGAGCACGTGATTTTTCTGAGCCTGTCAGCCCCTGCCTCGTCGTTTTCAACGTGTTGTGGACCCGTTCTCGAGCTTTTGCTATTTATCCAGGTAAGAGTTTCTTCTCCCTCTTGTGTGTTTTGCGTTCTTGTTTCTTGGTGTGCTTGTGGTCTGGTTGTGGTTTAGCAGTATTGAAATATCAAATGTTGAGCTAGCCCTCCCCTGTGCTGTCTTTCCTTATTTTTTCCTCCCCCTCTTTCCAGATCTTTGGTAGAGGGTGTTAGTTTGAAAGCTTGGTCTGATAACCCCTTTTGGCTTAAAACATTATATCTTCCAAAGCAATCTTGGAAATGAAAGAAAGGAAGAAGAGTTGAATCATATGAAAACTCTGTTTTCCCTTAGGCGCACCAGCGCGTCGTGCAACATTATAAACAGTTGCGCCCCCATGGCGCATCTGTCCCCCTGCAGCATAACTAGAACCCGCGCCAATGGCGCACCCATCATGCTTGTTGCATCAAGTTTTCATACGCCCTCAAGGCGCGCCTCTTCCACATGCTGCACAAGCTAAACTTGCGCCCCTTTGGCGCACCATCTTTCCTCGTTGCATCGCCTTTCCATGCGCCCTTGGCGCGCCCAGCATCTATGCAACACAAGCTTTATCTGCGCCAAGTATAGTCATAAAAGCGCAGGCGCATCTCTCCTTACAGTAACATTCGTGTTTTGCAAACCCTCCGTGCGCCGTGCCATATTTCCTTTGGCACACGAAAAGTCCCTGTTACACGCTTTTCCCATGCGCCAAAGGGTGCACCAAATCCCAATGTAACATGAAATGTCCATGCACCTTTGGCGCATCCTATCTCCATGCAACACGATGTTCTCATGCGCCCTTTACTAAAATGCACTCTGCAGTATGCATGCGCCATGCGCCTTTGGCGCCAGTTTAACCTTTGCAACAGCCCTTTCCCGTGCGCCCTGCCTATTTAGCCTACATAAGCTACATTTTCTCGCTAACATTCCAATGGAAGATCAAATGGCTAATTCAACTTTTTCGGATTGGGTCTCGCTTCTTCTTCATGCAGATCAGCAGATAAACTTAGAAGAACATATGTCTACATCCAGCAAGAGACCCACCAAATCGAAAGGAAGGCTAAGCTTACTGAGGAAGAGATGAAGTATAAATATCAAAGGGTCAGAATGCACGAGTCACAGGCCGAATGTAGCATGGATGTCAGAGACTCAAAATTGGGGCATATCGACATGGAGGAATTCAGGCCGAACTCGAGAAGTTCTGAGAGTCCATGGATGGACAAATTGATAGCGGTGCCACTGCACTTCACCGGAGGAATCCCCGTCGCACCTTGTCAACAATGAATTTATGATGGTGGTTGCCCGGTGTTACAAATAAAGACACAAGATGTGTCAAAAGCAGATGTAAGGGTGAGGTAGTCATTAACCTCACCGCCCGTCATTTTGAGATCATACTCGGCATCCCTCACCACCGGCACTTTGTGGCATTGTTAGCCAAGCAGAGTGCATCAAGGCCTGGGAAGATAATGAAGACCAATGCATGCAACTAATGAACGAAGTGTATCTGAAAAACAAGAAGGTAGTAACCCGGTGGCCCCAGATCATCCACCGCAGTGACTTTTTAGAAGAGCTCAGCGATACCATCACCTTCCTGAGTAGGATCTTGGGCTTTCTGACGCCCATTACTTCCATAAATGGATGCTGTGCTACTTGGAAACAATGAACAAGAATTTTCCTGATCAGCACTTTTGCTGGGCGGAAATTATAAGTAGCACCATCTCCGAGCAGCTACAACAATTCAACACAACGGGAGTATTCCATATGAACTCCTACATGGTCTACGCGGCAGCGTCAGAGAGGGATTATCCAGGCCTAACCCGGAGTGGAGTTTGGCCTCAGGTCAAAATATACGAGTATTATCCAGAGTTGAAGCTGGAGAATAGCATCTCCCAGTTCACAAAAGTTAACGATGTGTTTTTCTATCACATCATCTGCCTACTGAGGCCAAATATGACTCATAGTCGTACAACCAAAAACATAGTGGCAGCCACGGAGAAATGGGGAGCCCTGTTCACCCAATTTCCTACATTCACCTATCTGAGGGCTGCCAACTTTTTGGGAGAGCCAACCAGGCTACCAAGGTATGCTGGGCCTAAGCTGATTCTGCTGGAACTATCAAGGCAGCTGGTCACATACCACGAAAAATGCCTTAAAAGAAAGAAGGGTGGAACTCCTTTCCCCCTCACAGTAGGCCGATACACATGCTCTACCCACCACAAGGCGAAGGAAATGTTTGCAGAGCTGGAGTTACTCAATTTGAAGCATGACTTCCCAGCCAGGCCCACCTTCGACCCAAGGGCTGCCTGCCAAGAGCAAAGCTTGATCCGATCCATGTTCCTCAGATCGAGGATATTTATATTGACGTCCTCCATGAGGTAGAGCTCAGAAGAAAGGATCATTCTCACCTAGCATTGGCAGAAATCATCCAATATGGGGTAGCCATTGTCCCCAAAGGCTACCAAACAACAGAAGATGAAGTAGACAAGGTATATACTGATACAGATGGGGATGATTGGCCCTTTCCGGCCATTGATAGAACTAAAGCTCCTCAGACAATTGAGGAGAGGGTCAAGGAGACTTTGCGGAGGACAGAACATTGGTGCCGGATGAACGGCCTAATCTACCTCGGGGTTGATTTCACAACATCCCCATTGGGCAACGCACCTCCACGATCCAAGAAGCAGCTTAAAGGAAAAGGTGTAGAAGGTGAATCCAGCACCATTCAGGAAGAAGCCCCTGAGAGTCCTCCTTCCACAGCACCAGAACAGGTAATAACTCTAGATTCGCCAGAGAAAGAAGCAGCAGAGGATAGTCCCATAGGCCCATCCACTCAGGATGTCGGCATTGCTACCACAACAGAGGTCCCTTCTATCCCTTCTTCTTCTCTTCCTTCCCCTCCTCAAGAGACTCAAGTGACCATCCCTTTGGTCGTGTCCTCTGTCCCTTCTTCTACTCTTTCCCCTGCTTCTTCGTCTATCTTCTCCTCCCTCGCTGATCTGTCCTCCTCCATTTCTTCCCTCATCTCCGGGCTCCCTTCCCTTCCTATGTCTTCCGTAGCTGCAGTTTCCCTTCCTCCCGTGGACACTTCTTCGGCTATTCTCTCAATGCCGCCACCACGTGTCTCCATGTTTTTCCCCTCTTCTACTGTAGCTACCTCCTCCTCTGTCTCTGGTCCTTCTTCCATAGGACCGGTCTAGATCTCTCAGCAGCTAAGCCAACAAAAGAGGAAAGTTCCCATCGCTCCGATGGACTTTTCAGTGATCCCAGCCAAAGGGGCAAAGAAGCAGAAGCCTGTTACACGCTTCTCTAAAAGTGCTGCAGGTGAGAGAATCATGGAAATTGCATACCCCGATCCCCTCAAAGAGAAAAAGGATTTGTCTCCCACAGATTTTACTGTGACCCAAGTCACAATGGGGATGTCTTCTGAAAGTCTCTAGGGGGAAGCTCTTTCCGCGGTCGATGCCCTCTGTCAAAAGCTTCAAGAAACAAAAGAAGAGAAAAGGCTACTAAAAGAGCAAAATAAATATCTGCTCCAAGCCTTACAGAAGATGGGTAATGCGCCTCCCACAACTGCCGCCGAGACTTCTGAGCTTCTCAGCCAGGAGAAAATCAACGAATGTGTAAAGATCGGTGAGCAGGGTATGGCCGTTTCCGCTTGGAGGAGCCAAATCCTCAAAGACAAGTGAAAAGTGATTGCCGAGTTCTCGACTTATACCCGAATATCTGTGTAAGGTGAATAAAGAACTCCAAGCGTTAGCAGGGCCCATATCAGAAGAGTTGGAACATGCTAGACTGCAGCACGAGGCCTTCCAACAAATGTTCGACTGTTCAGTCCAAGATCTGTTCAAGTTCGGCGTCTTCGGCCATCCAAGGGCCCTCAACAAAATCATGTCCACTCTGGACTATCGGGTGGATCAGCTAGAATTTATTCTAGAAAAGATTGACAAAGTAAAGGAAGAAGCCCTGGATGCGATGCATCAAATGGAGCGAATTGTTCTCAACATGTCACCAGGGTTGCTCACTCCTTCCTTTACCTTAAGGTCAGCTGATGAAACCATCCGGATCTTCAAGGAGATCGCTTCTCAAGGAACGGGGCCAGAGGTCACATTTGACACTGAATCTATCAACAACCTGCTGGCCTGTAGGGACTTCGTCGGGTTCCTCATTGAGGCGGAGAAGGACTTTTCCAAACTCCCGGAAAAGCTCATAGATGAGCGGGAGACTTGTGAGGCAATAAGTGATAGGCACAAGGATCCTTCTCAGGATCAACTTGGGCCAATAATTAACAAGTTTTTGGAATACCGCGCTCGCCCCATATCTCCTCACCCGAGCAACATCAAAAGCAAAGCTACCCCCTTTTGGCCACGGGATGATGACGACGAGTAGCTTCTTCTTCTTCTTCTTCTTCTTCTTCTTCTCTCTCTTCTCCGACTTTCTTGTTGAAATATCTAAAGTATGTTGGCACAAATGATGACATCATCCATGTTGCGTCATGGGATGATGTCATCCATCAAGTTGTAAAAAGTCAACATGACTTTTAGATATTTTGTAAATAGTTGTTGGCTCCTTTTTGCCTTCTTTTCTCCTCTTCTTCTATAAATACCCCAACACTTGTTGTGTTGAGGGATGGATGAATATCTTTCAGATGAGAAATAGGAGTAAGGAGAAAAGACTTTGAGCTTTTTGTAACAGAACAAATTAGTAATACAATATTTAGACTTTGTGCTGAATACCTGTGTTATATACATTAGATCTTTCTTATGTTAGATCTGTGTATTTATTCTGTTGGATCTGCTTCTATTTTATTGTCATTTATTTATCATCAGTATTGCTTTGTTTATTTATGCAAGTAGGTTTGGCTCTGTTTACTACCAACCCAAAAACATAAATCTTCTGACCTTTCTGCTTTGGAATTCATTTCTTTTCTCCCTTCGGACCTGTTCCTTCTTCCTCCTCTCTTTCATTCCTTTCTCTTCGCAGTGGAAATAAACCTACTGGGATGAGATCCCAAACCCCCGAAGGTAGAATCTGTGAGACTTGCATAGATTCCTGCTGGTAGAATAGCAATAAACCAGTTTCGCTTTGCTGACTCAAAGAGGGGCTATGCCCTGCACACTGTTGGCTCGTTTATCCATAGATCTGCCCACGCGACGCATTTTCTGGACCAACGATTTTGGCGACTCATTGGGATCAAACAGATCTGTCAGATCTATGATGGTAAAGTAAAAAATCAGAAAAATCAGAAGATTGCTGCCTGTTTGCAAAATCTGAACTTTTTGTTAAAAATCCAAAAATTTGCAAAAGTGCTCAAATTGAAAAATTTTCTTCTGAGAGTCATAGATCTGGTCCAGTTAAAGATCTTTAGTTCGCTGAGTTTTTGAAAAAATCAGTATTTTGCCGTAGATCTGAGTTTTTGACTGTTTGCAAAAAGTTTGAAACCCTCTAAAAAAAGGTTAAAATCAGATCTGAAAATCAGCTTACTAATCTTCCTATTGTCTTATCCTCGTTATTATTTGTCATTAACTGCAATTGGTTTTCAAAAGAGGATAGTTTTAAATATTTAGAAAAGTATTTGCTGCTGGTTTTTGTCAGAAAAACCAGAAAATCAGCAAGTACAACCAAAAAGAAAGTTTGAATCTGTGCCATAACATTGCAGATCTAGAAGGAACACTAGCGAGTGAACCTTTTACACGTAGCAGAGAGCCCGTGGAGAAGCTGATCCTACTTTTGATCTGCTTCAAAGGCACAATTTCAGCGTAACACCGGCACGTTTTTCAGCACTAAGCTCAAGCTAGCTTGATCATCCAGAGTGTCTCACCTTCACGAAGAAAAAGTATTTTGCAGGGGACATCCACATCCCTTTGTAGTGCCTTGTTACTCAGTGGAACCACACTTCCAGCTCGTGTTCTCTTTCCGGCTTTCCAGATGGCGGTACCATGGGGAAACGCGATGGGTCCTTTGGCTTTACCACATCCAATTCACGCGCTTCCTCACAGAAATCGAAAGAATTTTCCTAAATTCGACGAGCGAAAATCAAATCATGGATTCCCACATATCTGTATTCATCATGTCATGCAGTATTTTGGATGTGACTCACGAAGATGTGTCGGTTCACCTTTTTCTGGAAACCCTACAAGGACCTGCAGCTGAATGGTTTCAGCATTTGCCGGCCGGGTCTATTACTAGTTGGGCCACCTTACGGGATGCTTTCGAAGACAGATCTGAGCCTTCGAGAGGATGCATTTGCATTATTATCACGAATCACTCACCCGAAGAAGGAAGCAAATGAGACCATGCGATTTTGTCGCCTTGTTCAATGCACTAATTAATCGTGTCCCTGTTGCCATGCTTCCAACGCCGGAAAATCAAAAGTGTTTCTTTGTAAACACTATGAGCTCAAAAGTTAGTTTCTTGCTCCTTCAGGAACGAGTTGCCACCTTGATTCTCACCCAAGCCGCTGCCATTCGGATAGAGGATAATCTGATAATATCTGGTGAATTGAAAAAGGAATCAGCCAAGCCTAAATCTTTGGGCCCTTCGCCCACTACTTCGTCTGATCCAGCCTTTCAAAAGATGGCGAATGACTTGCTTGCATTGAAGAAGCAGTTGGCCCAGGCCTCCCCCAGTTCCTCGTACCGGGATATTCCGCGGAGGAATTTCGTTCCCAACAATGTTTCACAAAGGCCGCGCCTACCTACAGCTACTCCACGGTTGGCGCTTGAGGCTCCTCCGGTCAATGCTTTGGCCGAGATTGAAGAAGAAGAGCAGTATTATGAAGAACCTTCGTCTCAAGGCGAAGATGATCAAGATGTCGGTGAACCGACTGGCGACTCTACTATCGGGTATATGGAATTTGATGAGGAAGAATCTGATGAAGAAGAGGGTACCCAGGGATATGCAAGCGGACAGTCATATGCTATTTTTACTCGCTCACAAGGAAAAGAGGCGGAAGTTGCTGCCCATGTCCAGCAGGAGAAGGCCGTGTCAAACGCACCTCCGATCATTGCTAAAAGAGGTAATCCTCTTCCTACTCAACTCCCTGGAAAATCTTTTACAAAGAAATCTTTTCCCCCTACCTCTCCTCCAAATCAATCCTCTCACGTTCCTACCAAGGCCAGTAATCCTATTCCATCATCGCGAGGTGAGGGACTCATTCCTTTACCAACGCAACCCTTGGCCGCATTTGATATCATAGATCATGCAAAAAAGACCAAGATCCAAATGTCTAAAGTTGAGTACCTTCAGTCAAACCCCGAACAGCTTGTGAGATTGACCAAATATATTCAGAGTCAAGCTGTTGCATCTAAATAGGTTTCCCCAAAAGGAATCCTTTCCACTCCCCCTGAATCCCACATAAATGTTGCTTCAACATCTGCATCAGGTAAGATAGAGCCTTTCTATCTCTCTCTCCTAATCAATGGCCATAAGTTGAGTAACTGCATAATTGATTCCGGGGCTTCTGATAACGTTATGCCGGCAAAAGTCACCCATGCTTTGGGTCTCACTCTTACCAAGCCTTTTGGCAGATGTTATTCATTGGAAACCAAGCAGGTTCCGTTGGTTGGCCAAATCAAGGACGCACAATTTGCATTTGTGGCTTTCCCAGATAAAAGAGTAAAAATGACAGTCCTCGTTGCTGACATTCCGGCGGCCTATGGAATTTTGCTGGGAAGAAGTTTTTGCAGTGAAGTTGGTGGAGAAATTCATATGGACTGGTCTAAAGCTAGAATTCCAGTCAAAGGTGTGATGCAGACATTAGAGCCAGAATCACAAAAGAAATACTTGGTTACTAGCTCTGAAGACCCCAAGGCCCAAATCCTTTTTGAATCATCAGGGATGGGGAACTACTTCTTATCTACCGAGACAGATAAAACAGGTGTTCTCATTCAGGAAAAGGATCTTAATGAGATCTAGACCTTGCAGTTTGATGGCAGTTGTGCAACTAGTGGATGTGGCGCCGGGGCTGTGCTGATATCTCCCGAAGAAGAGGTAATTCCTCTCTCTTTCAAATTGCAGTTTTTCAACACTAACAATACTGCTGAGTATGAATCTCTGTTACTCGGTATGCAAGCCGCAAAGGAAAGAGGAATTAAAAATCTAAAAGTGCAAGGCGATGCGGAATTAGTTGTAAACCAAGTCAAGAGGGTATATCAAGTAAAAAATGAGAGGCTCAGGCACTACCGTAATGCAGTATGGGACAGCATCGAAGAATTTGATGCTTTTTCAATAGGGGCAATTCCAAGAGCTCAAAATGACATGGCCGATTCATTGGCTGTTTCAGCATCTCTCATGCTCCCACACCCAGGTTTGAAAACAAACAAGTACACCATTGAGGTGGTTTTCCGCCCGAGCGTGCCAGACAATTCTTAGCACTGGCAAGTTTTCAACGATGATAATCAACTCATTGCTTTTCTGGAAAAGGCGGAAAATTTTAAAGAATTACACTTTGAAGGATCTACTTCCACTTGCCGTGAATCAGTCACCGATCAAGGCGATGAATCCGAAGGGAACGACGGCATATGTCAGCTCAAAGGAAATAAAATTCCAAAAGGCCTGGTTTCTCTGGAGCGGTTGTTCGACAGGCATGACCGTTTTGTAAAAAAGAAAAAGCGGGATGACCCTGACTCATCCCCGGAAACCGAACCGGTCAATATAGGTTCGATAGAGCACCCGCAATTTGTGAACATTGGCAAATGTTGCATGCCTGAGGAAAAGCGAAAATTTGTCAAGTTGCTAAAAAAATATATGGACGTGTTGGCATGGTCCTATGCCGATCTAAAGTCCTTCAAGCCAAAGGACATTCAACATGATATCCCATTGAAAGAAGATGTCAAAGCCTTCCGCCGTGAAGCGAGAGGTACTATAATCCAAAGATCTCAGGTACCATCCAGGCCGAAATTCAGAAGATGCTGGATGCGAGAATCATCTTCCCGATCCATCACAGTACTTGGGTAGCAAATATTGTGCCAGTGCGCAAGAAAAATGGCGAGATACGCATATGCATAGACTTTCAAATTTGAATCAAGCTTCGCTGAAAGACAACTACCCTCTTCCGATAATGGATCAAGTTCTGCAAGCAGTAACTGGATCAGAGATGTTGTCCATGCTTGACGGTTTTTCAGGTTACAATCAGATTGAAGTTTCACCTGAAGATCAGTTTAAAACAACATTCACTACTCCCTGGGGTACATTTGCCTACAGCAGGATGCCTTTTGGCCTAACTAATGCTGGTGCCACTTTTCAGCGGGCCATGGATTTCGCATTCAAAGGTATGATGGGGAAAGTCATTGTGGTTTATCTAGATGACTTAACCGTGTTCTCTAAACAACGAAATGATCATTGTGATCATTTGGAGCAAGTGTTGGCCAGGTGCCGAGAACATGGGATTTCCCTAAACCCAAAAAAGTCTGTTTTTGGAGTCACGGAAGGGAAGTTGCTAGGGCATGTGGTTAGCAAAGAAGGAACAAAGATAGATGCCGAAAGAGTTAAGGCTATTCAAAGCCTTACTCTACCTACAAGCAAGACTGGTGTTCATTCTTTCTTCGGAAAGGTGAACTTTCTCAGGCGTTTTGTTCCTGACTTTGCCGAAAAGACCCATCACATATTGAACATGATGAAGGGGTCACCAAATTTCAGATGGAGTGAAGAGGGAAAAAGGTCATTTGAAGAAATAAAAGCTTCCGTTGCTCATGCACCAGTCCTGGTATGTCCAGATTTCTCCAAGGACTTCATCATGTATAGTTATGCATCTGAGCATACTGTGTCCGCAATCTTGATGCAAAAGAACTCGGAGGATGTTGAATCTCCGATTGCGTTCATGAGTTCTCCCCTCAAGCCTCACGAACTAAAAATGACTCAACTGGAAAAGCATGCCTTCGCCATTGTCAAAGTAGTGAAGAATTTCAGGTATTACATTCTAAACTCGCATACGGTAGTGCTGGTCCCAGACACGGCGGTGAAATCAATTCTAACTCAGCAGGAGTTAGGAAGCTTGCGAGGAAATTGGATCGCAAAGGTCCAGGAGTATGACCTGGATATTAAACCAACCAAGCTAGTAAGGGGCAAAGGCCTGTGTCAGCTAATGGCTGAAAACAAAGATTCAGAAAACCCTGATGAAAGGGGTGACTACACCGATGAAACACAGGACCGGCAAGAAGAGCCTGATTCTCTGCCTCTGGTTCTATTTGTTGCAACTAGTGATGAATGGTACTCCGACATCGCTTTCTTCCTTACCTACGGCGAATGCCCAATGCACCTAACTGCAAAGGAGAAGTGCACTATAAAGCTTAGAGCGGCTAAATATGTCATCTGGGATGACGGCTTATATAAACGTGGGATAGATGGCATCTTTTTGCGATGTGTTGACAAACCCCAGCAAGTAAAACTACTAGAAAGTTTTCACAATTCAGCCTGTGGAGGGCATTTCTCTTCCTCCGTAACTGCACACAAGATCATTCGAGCCAGGTACTATTGGCCGACGCTCTTCCAAGATACAGCCACCTGGGTGGTGAAATGTGAACCCTGCCAACAATTCGTCGGCAAGCCCAAGTTGGCTGCCTTTCCCCTAAGGCCGGTCATTATCAATGAACCATTCAGGCAATGGGGAATTGATTTTATTGGCGCACTCAATCCTCAATCGAGTGCCAGACATAGCTATGTCCTTACAGCAATAGATTACTTTACCAAGTGGGTGGAAGCCATACCTATCAAGCATGCCACTTCTGAGGTGGTTTGCAATTTCATTAAAGAAAATATCATTGTCAGGTTCGGCGTTCCAAACAAAATCGTTGCTGATAATGCTTCTAACTTCTCCTCATGAGAAGTTATTAGTTTTTGCTATGAATATGGGATAACTTTGGCTCACGCATCTGACTATTATCCTCAGGGAAATGGTCAGGCGGAATCCAGTAACAAGAACTTGGTGACCATTATACGGAAGCTAGTAGATGAGAATCAGCGAATATGGCACAAGTCTTTGTACGACGCTTTGTGGGCCGATCGTATTACTCCCAAGAGATCTCTCGGCATGTCACCTTTTCAAGTGTTATATGGCACTGATGCCGAGCTTCCCATTTCTACAGAACTTCCTGCTCTGCGCTTGGCACGAGCTATCGAAGATGAAACTTTCCAAAGTTCTCTTGAAAAGAGAATCATGTATCTGGCAGAACTTGAAGAAAAGAGAGTGAGGGTGGTCGATAGGATCACTGAACATCAGAATCAAGTTAAGAGGCTTTTTGATAAGAAAGCCAAGCAAAGGGATTTTCAAGTGGGAGATCTCGTCCTTTTGTGGGACAAGCGAAGAGAACCAAAGGGCATGCATGGAAAGTTTGATTCCCTGTGGAGAGGGCCCTTCAAGATCAAGCAGCTCAATGGAGAGAATAGCTTCTATCTCTCATATCTGGATGGAACCGAACTCCCGCTTCCTTATAGCGGGTAGCATCTGAAGATCTTCAGGAAGTAGAGCTTGCTCTCTTCTTTGTACAGTTTGCTTTAAGTTGTGTGTTTGCTTTTGGTTTGTTGTGTGTTTCTTTTGCTCCCCCTCCGGTCGCCCTTGTTTTTGACTCTGTTACCCAATGGATAGGCACATGAGAACTGGGATTCTCTACCCCCGAGTTTGCTCAGGGATAGTCCCCAGAAAGAGCCAGCTGTTATCCCGTAAAATTGACAAGGGCAATTTTACCGATAACCATACCAAAATTTTGTCCCGATCCCTCGTTAGGGATCCCTTGCGTTCGAAACGTTATAAAATCCCTTCCCGGGAAATCTGGTTTTTCGAACTTAGTCTTTTGAGCCTTTTTTGGCTGGGCGCATGAAATTGCTTTGTAACACTAACTTTTGGTGCGCCCCCTTTAAAACCTTTGGCGCATGATTTTCAATGTTAACACAACTTTCGGTGCGCCAAAGTGTGTTGAGCCTTCCCTGCGTGCGCCAAGGCGCATGCGCCTTTGTGTTGGCACAACGTTTGTTGCGCCACTTTTTGGTGTGCCAAAGGGCACACATAATCTTATTGCAACACAATGTTTTGGTGCGCCAAAGGGCACACATAACCGTGTTGACATAGCGTTTGTGCGCTTTAATTTCCTCTTGAAATATTTTCATGCGCCAAAGGGCACGCTTCTTCTGTCGACAAAGAATCTCATGCGCCCTTTAAAAGTGGGTGGTGCATTAATGACTAGTTCACCTATATATATGTGTTTGCGCGCCCAAATGTCATTTTCACTTTTCGCTGAACACGTGATTTTTCCGAGCTGCACATTTCGCCTCGTCGTTTTCAACGTGTTGTGGACCCGTTCTCGAGCTTTTGCTATTTATCCAGGTAAGAGTTTCTTCTCCCTCTTGTGTGTTTTGTGTTTTGTTTCTTGGTGTTCTTGTGGTCTTGTGTGGTTTAGCAAGATTGAAATATCAAATGTTGAGCTAGCCCTCCCCTGTGCTGTCTTTCCTTATTTTTCCTCCCACCCCTCTTTCCAGATCTGCTGGTAGAGGGTGTTAGTTTGAAAGCTTGGTCTGATAACCCCTTTTGGCTTAAAACATTATATCTTCCAAAGCAATCTTGGAAACGAAAGAAAGGAAGAAGAGTTGAATCATATGAAAACTCGTTTTTCCCTTTTAGCGCGCAGTCAGCGCGTCATGCAACATTATAAATCATTGATTGCGCGCCCCATGGTGCATCTCTGTCCCCCTCTGCAAAGATAACTAGAACCCGCCAATGGCGCACCCCATCATGCTTGTTGCATCAAGTTTTCATACGCCCTCAAGGCGCGTTCATCCACATGCTACACAAGCCTTCGCCCCTTTGCGCATCACCATCTTTCATCGCCTTTCGATGCGCTTATGCGCACCCAAACATCTATGCAACACAAGCTTTATCTGTGCCAAGTATAGTCATAAAAGCGCAGGGCATCTCTCCTTACAGTAACATTCGTGTTTTGCAAACCCTCCGTGCGCCGCACCATATTTCCTTTGGCGCACGAAAAGTCCCTGTTACACGCTTTTCCCATGCGCCAAAGGGCGCACCAAATCCCAATGTAACATGAAATGTCCATGCGCCTTTGGCGCATCCTGTCTCCATGCAACACAATGTTCTCATGCGCCCTTTACTAAAATGCACTCTACAGTATGCATGCGCCATGCGCCTTTGCGCGCCAATTTAACCTTTAACATCCTCTTTCCCCGTGCGCCTTACCTTTTTAGCCCCGTGTGCCTTTTCATATTTAGCCCTATAAAAATCTCTCTAACTCTTTCTTCTGCTAACATTCCAATGGAAGATCAAATGGCTAATTCAACTTTTTCGGATTGGGTCTCGCTTCTTCTTCATGCAGATCAGCAGATAAACTTAGAAGAACATATGTCTACATCCAGCAAGAGACCCACCAAATCGAAAGGGAAGGCTAAGCTTACTGAGGAAGAGATGAAGTATAAATATCAAAGGGTCAGAATGCCCGAGTCACAGGCCGAATGCAGCATGGATGTCAGAGACTCAGAATTGGGGCATATCGACATGGAGGAATTCTGGGCCAGAACTCAGAAAGTTACAAGGAGTCCATGGATGGAAAAATTGATAGGCAGTGCCCTGCACTTCACCGGAGGAATCCCGTCAGCGCCGTCAACAATGAATTTATGATGGTGGTTGCCCAGTGTTACAACAAAGACACAAGATGTGTCGAAAACAGTAAGGGCGAGGTAGTCATTAACCTCACTGCCCGTCATTTTGAGATCATACTCGGCATCCCTCACCACCGGCACTTTGTGGCCGTTAGCCAAGCAGAGTGCATCAAGGCCTGGGAAGATAATGAAGACCAATGCATGCAACTAATGAACGAAGTGTATCTGAAAAACAAGAAGGTAGTAACCCGGTGGCCCCAGATCATCCACCGCAGTGACTTTTCAGAAGAGCTCAGCGATACCATCACCTTCCTGAGCAGGGTCTTCGGGCTTTCTGACGCCCATTACTTCCATAAATGGATGCTGCGCTACTTGGAAACAATGAACAAGAATTTGCCTGATCAGCGCTTTTGCTGGGGGGAAATTATAAGTAGCACCATCTCCGAGCAGCTACAACAATTCAGCACAACGGGAGTATTCCATATGAACTCCTACGTGGTCTACGTTGCAGCGTCAGAGAGGGATTATCCAGGCCTAACCCGGAGTGGAGTTTGGCCTCAGGTCAAAATATACGAGTATTATCCAGAGTTGAATCTGGAGAATAGCATCTCCCAGTTCAACATAGTTAACGATGTGTTTTTCTATCACATCATCTCACTGCCGAGGCCAATATGACTCATATTCGATGCACCAAAACATAGTGGCAGCCACGGAGAAATGGGGAGCCCTGTTCACCCAATTTCCTACATTCACCTATTTGAGGGCTGCCAACTTTTTGGGAGAGCCAACCAGGCTACCAAGGTATGCTGGGCCTAAGCTGATTCTACTAGAACTATCAAGGCAGCTGGTCACATACCACGAAAAATGCCTTAAAAGAAAGAAGGGTGGAACTCCTTTCCCCCTCACAGTGGGCCGATACACATGCTCTACCCACCACAAGGTGAAGGAAATGTTCGCAGAGCTGGAGTTACTCAATTTGAAGCATGACTTCCCAGCCAGGCCTACCTTCGACCCAAGGGGCTGCCCGAAGAGCAAAGCTTGATCCGATCCATGTTCCTCAGATCGAGGATATTTATATTGACGTCCTCCATGAGGTAGAGCTCAGAAGAAAGGATCATTCTCGCCTAGCATTGGTAGAAATCATCCAATATGGGGTAGCCATTGTCCCCAAAGGCTACCAAACAACAGAAGATGAAGTAGACAAGGTATATACTGATACAGAGGGGGATGATTGGCCCTTTCCGGCCATTGATAGAACTAAAGCTCCTCAGACAATTGAGGAGAGGGTCAAGGAGACTTTGCGGAGGACAGAACATTGGTGCCGGATGAACGGCCTAATCTACCTCGGGGTTGATTTCACAACATCCCCATTGGGCAACGCGCCTCCACGATCCAAGAAGCAGCTTAAAGGAAAAGGTGTAGAAGGTGAATCCAAAGACCATTCAGGAGAAGCCCCGAGAGTCCTCTTTTCCACAGAGCGAATAGTAATAACTCTGGATTCACCAGAGAAAGAAGCAGCAGAGGATAGTCCCATAGGCCCATCCACTCAGGATGTCGGCATTGCTACCACAACAGAGGTCCCTTCTATCCCTTCTTCTTCTCTTCCTTCCCCTCCTCGAGTGACTCAAGCGACCATCCCTTTGGTCGTGTCCTCTGTCCCTTCTTCTACTCTTTCCCCTGCTTCTTCGTCTATCTTCTCCTCCCTCGCTGATCTGTCCTCCTCCATTTCTTCCCTCATCTCCGGGCTCCCTTCCCTTCCTATGTCTTCCGCAGCTGCAGTTTCCCTTCCTCCCGTGGACACTTCTTCGGCTATTCTCTCAATGCCACCGCCGCGTGTCTCCACGTTTTTCCCCTCTTCTACTGTAGCTGCCTCCTCCTCTGTCTCTGGTCCTTCTTCCATAGGACCGGTCTGGATCTCTCAGCAGCTAAGCCAACAAAAGAGGAAAGTTCCCATCGCTCCGATGGACTTTTCAGTGATCCCAGCCAAAGGGGTGAAAGAAGCAGAAGCCTGTTACACGCTTCTCTAAAAGTGTTGCAGGTGAGAGAATCATGGAAATTACATACCCCGATCCCCTCAAAGAGAAAAAGGATTTGTCTCCCACAGATTTTACTGTGACCCAAGTCACAATGGGGACGTCTTCTGAAAGTCTCCAGGGGGAAGCTCTTTCCGCGGTCGACGCCCTCTGTCAAAAGCTTCAAGAAACAAAAGAAGAGAAAAGGCTACTAAAAGAGCAAAATAAATATCTGCTCCAAGCCTTACAGAAGATGGGTAGTGCGCCTCCCACAACTGCCGCCGAGACTTCTGAGCTTCTCAGCCAGGAGAAAATCAACGAATATGCAAAGATCGGTGAGCAGGGTATGGCCGTTTCCGCTTGGAGGAGCCAAATCCTCAAAGACAGCGAAAAAGTGATCGCCGAGTTCTCTGACTTATACCTGAATATCAGTAAGGCGAATAAAGAACTCCAAGCGCTAGCAGGGCCCATATCAGAAGAGCTTGGAACATGCTAGACTGCAGCACGAGGCCTTCCAACAAATGTTCGACTGTTCAGTCGAAGATCTGGTCAAGTTCGGCATCTTCGGCCATCCAAGGGCCCTCAACAAAATCATGTCCACTCTGGACTATCGGGTGGATCAGCTAGAATTTATTCTAGAAAAGATTGACAAAGTAAAGGAAGAAGCCTTGGATGCGATGCATCAAATGGAGCGAATTGTTCTCAACATGTCGCCAGGGTTGCTCACTCCTTCCTTTACCTTAAGGTCAGCTGATGAAACCATCCGGATCTTCAAGGAGATCGCTTCTCAAGGAACGGGGCCAGAGGTCACATTTGACACTGAATCTATCAACAACCTGCTGGCCTGTAGGGACTTCGTTGGGTTCCTCATTGAGGCGGAAAAGGAATTTCCAAACTCCCGGAAAAGCTCATAGATGAGTGGGAGACTTGTGAGGCAATAAGTGATAGGCACAAGGATCCTTCTCAGGATCAACTTGGGCCAATAATTAACAAGTTTTTGGAATACCGCGCTCAGTTCCATATCTCATCACCTGAGCAACGCATCAAAAGCAGGCTACCCCCTTTCGGCCGCAGGATGATGATGATGAGTAGCTTCTTCTTCTTCTTTCTTCTTCTTCTTCTTCTCTCTCTTCTCCGACTTTCTTGTTGAAATGTCTAAAGTATGTTGGCACAAATGATGACATCATCCATGTTGCGTCATGGGATGATGTCATCCATCAAGTTGTAAAAAGTCAACATGACTTTTAGATATTTTGTAAATATCTTTGTAAATAGTTGTTGGGCCCTTTTTGCCTTCTTTTCCTTCTCCTCTTCTATAAATACCCCAACACTTGTTGTGTTCGGCATGGATGAATATCTTTAGATGAAAATAGGAGTAAGGAGAAAAGACTTTGAGCTTTTTGTAGAATGTAAGAACAAATTAGTAATACAATATTTAGACTTTGTGCTGAATACCATTATGTACATTAGATCTTTCTATGTTAGATCTCGTACGTATTTATTCTGTTTGATCATATCTATTTTATTGTCATTTATTTATCATCGGTATTGCTTTGTTTATTTATGCAAGTAGGTTTGGCTCATTTACTACCAACCCAAAAACATAAATCTTCCGACCTTTCTACTTTGGAATTATTTCTTTTCTCCTTCGGACCTGTTCCTTCTTCCTCCTCTCTTTCATTCCTTTCTTTTCACAAATGGAAAAAACCTCTACTAGGATGAGATCCCAAACCCCGAAGGCGTAATCATGAGACTTGCATAGATTCCCTGCTAGTAGAATAGCAATAAACCGGTTTCACTTTGCTTTGACTCAAAGAGGGCTATGCCCCTACACAATCGCTGGCTCGTTTATCCATTTACTCCTATCACAAAAGGAAGAAACCCCATGTGTGTTTGGCCTATCACCCAAGAGAAGTGAGCTCTCACCCAAGGCATGCATGGGTACCCGAGTCTCTCTTTTATGTGAGTTTAGTTGGAAGCATCATCTATGCTTAATGTAAGAGTATTTAGGAAGTTAAGAAAACAAGAACCATAGGGCTCAAAACGGCCTCTAGATCCTTGCAATCACTTTCCAGCATGAATGCTTTAACATAATCTAGATCATATATTATAATAGAAAGAATTATACAAGGATTCATACATAGCATGAAAGGAAAGAGAACTCATATGGGAGAAGTATGCACTAAATCCATTGATATTCATGTCTATTTATAACAGGTAACCTCATTATATTCATTGATTCATTACAGAGTGTCACAGAGTGCACAGAGTCATGCATATCACTGGACTTGTATAACTAAGCCAAAAGAAAAAGAAATTACAACTCTATGCCTAGTACATTCTCTCCTTAATGTAAATATCCACTCGCAGTAATTCTGCAGAGCTTCACCCATGCTATCTCTCAAGCTTGCGTTGCATAACAAGCTCCTTCTCTCTTGGGTTCTCCCGATGAATATCCTCTATATAACTCTGTGTGTGTGTGTCTTCTTTTCCACGGTAGGCACTTGTATTTATAACTTTCCCGGGCTTCCAACTTTCCTTCCAGCCTTCGATTGGATGTCAAGTGTATATTGTGGTCCTTCATGCGAGTATGCTCCTCCGTGCCCGAGCTTTCCACTTTATCTCATGATGATCTTCTAGAAGATTCCATCCACGACATGCTCTTTCCTGGGCCATCCTATCGCCAAACTAGCATCTTATCCACATGCAACCGATCATGCTTTTCACATGTTCTTCCCTGGGCACTCAAATTGGCTAAGTCCCAAACATTCTTTCGCGTGTCGCACAAACTATGTTCTTCCTTCACTCTTTCTCTTGCGTGCTTTTGCCATGCACACCATTTTATAACTGGGATCCCACATGCCTATGTGCCTTCATACTTGGTTAATATTCCAGGTGCCCAAAAATAAATTTACATAAAACCTTTGCAAAACAAATGGGTAAAGAATTGTTAATACGTTGAATAATTTATATTTTTAGGAGTCTATATTCTTTTCTATCCCTTTATCTTCTCCTTCTAGGTGTATTCCATTATTCTCTCCTTCTATTTTGTAACCTCTCCATTCATTTAGGGGAGTCTTGTTCAATTCCTTTCCTATAAATACTGTACGTGAGTTCTATGTTTAATAGAATAATATGAGATATTCAATCTCTATTCTTTCTCCTCCATTTCTGCCTCACAGTTTGGTATCAGAGCATTCTGAAACTCTGACCTGTGCATTTGAAGGAGACATCCATTCTCAGCTTGGATAAAAGGAAAAGTTGGACGTGGGAATGAACCAAAGACATGTAAAGGACTGCTTCATGTGAGCCAGTCTATGTGTGGAGAGGAAAGAAAAAAATAATGTTTCTTGTTAAAACCTGCACAAGTCAGGAGAAAACATTTTGTTTTTATTTAAGCGTGGATTTTTTTTTAAAAAAGGCACTATACTTGCACATCTTATCTTATTTATTTTCACCTGTTGCGTGGATTTTTTTACACCTAGGTGTTTGGAGCGATCAGAGTGTGCGTGGAGGAAGAGAGGAATCAATGGCCTGTTTTTTTTTGTCTCTGACCCATGTAACCTACGTGGAGATCTGTGCCAGAAAAGAGAACATTTTTTTAAAAACGTGGACATCTTTCAACCAGCTGTGCATGGAGATCTTGTTTCTGCGCAAGATTTCTTGTTGTTTTGTGCGCTAAAAACAAAAACCAGCCACCTGCTGCGTGGAGGCATTAAAAATTTTGGAGCAGCCTGCAGTTTTAGACAGCCATGGGGAAATCTTGATAGTTTGCTACCTGCGTGCATGGAGGAAGAGAGAGTGGACTCTCTCGAGATCTTCAACCTGCGTGGTAAGACCAAAAGCTACGTGTAACGACAAGAAGAAACTCACTTGCTGCCTGAAGTTTTTTTTACCCTCTACGAGGAAGTTTGATACTGGCAACGTGGAGTTTCTTCAACACTACGCCGAATGTCGAGTGTAGACAACTCGATTGAGAGCGTCAATAACATGGTCGCCATAACTGAAAGCCAGAATATCAACTCGCCAGCTAGAGAACACCATGGAGAAGCTCCTGAGAGCTCTCGGGTTCTACTTTGCTTTGCTGAATGAGCTTCGAAATTCGCAATCTTGCATTCGACAAACTAGTTCGAGAAGGACTTCTTGAATACTTTCTTTTCGACATCAGCTACCAAGCAAAGCAAGTACGGGAAGAATTAGAAGCCGGATATGACGCCAATTGTGACGATGAAGAATAATGCCCTACAAAGCGTTTCCGTCTCACACCACGCAAATATTGCGAGCATCTACGAGCCAGTAATTCTCATCAGTGAGTCAAAATTGTAATAAATTTTCAAATAAATAATTTTTTTTATTATTATGATGTCTCGCCCGGTTACTTCGTCTAACGCTTCGCTTGCTCAAAGGGTCTAATTTTGCGACTTGGAAGACAAAATGAAGACAATCCTTCGGTTTGAAGGATTATGGGGAATCACACGTGGTCTATGCCTACTCCCACACTACGATGAACTAATAAAATATGTCATGGCTAGTGCTAAAGCCTTGATGTTGATAATGCTCAGTATCAGTGATGATGTGCAACCGCATGTTCGGAATGCGGGAAAACCCAAGGAGACCTAGGACAAGTTGGCAACCATTTATGAAGCCAAAAATCAGATGAAGATACTTCATCTTCAGTCAAAGCTGCATACCCTCTCTATGGGGTCTGACGAGAAAGTGGAGCAATTCTTGCGTCTCGTGGCTGAGCTGAGATCGGAGTTATTAGCGCTCGGTGAAACGGTGGACGATAAACTTCTCATCGCAATCACCTTGAGAGCACTCCCTTCTCAATTCCGAGTGTTCGTTACAACACCGAATGTGTCTAAACCAACTCATACATAATTGTAGTCCATCATGCCATATCATACCTACTTACTAGACCTATAAATTAGGCCTCTTGAACATGCTTGCTTCACTACAATTGATCACCTCATCACTTTTATGTCCTTTCTAACTTATAAGGACCTTTAACACATTGTATTTCATCATCATATCATCACCAAAACACTACAACACCTTTTCAATTCACTACAAGCTATCATACCTACTCAAGAACTCATGCAACACCACTAGATCAAACAATATCAACAACATGACCAATCAACCATCATGCATCTTACCTCATTTCACATCAATGACACCTTATACAATCAATGAAAACATCAAATACTCACTATTTTGAAATCAATGACAATATACTCGCCAAAAATCTCCCCTTTTTCATTAACGGAAAACCCATTGATGGTAATACATACAAAGCTCAAACTCCCCAAACAAATACGCATGTCATTTTCTCATTCTCCCTCTTTTGACATTAATGAAAAAGAAACATACCTATAACACCTCATTCCACTTCTTCTCACATCACATTAGGCTCTCCTTTTGGTTGGAAACATTAGCCAAAACAATCAAGTTCCATTTGAACTTTTTCTTCTCTAATTTGACTCTTTGAACAACTTTTTCCCCCCTTAGCTAATGCATACCTTCAAAAACCCGACTTACCTTCTTCTTGAGCTAAGAACATAACACATTCTCCTTCTATATCCATGCCTACTCCGTCTCATATTCAATCACATGTTTTCACAGCTTGTTTCAAGATCCATAACATGATTTATGACTTCCCTTGAGTCTTGTGCACCATTTTCATGACTTTATTGCAACTTGAACAGAGCCACTAAGCTCCCCTAAGACCAACCTTAGCATATATTGTCTATAACAGAGCTCCAAGCTTGGTTTCCATGCATGCCAACATTCACTTTTCACCCTTAAAAATCATAGAGTACAAAATTCTTCAAAAATAGTGGTAAAGAAATTTACTTACCTAATTTCACATAGCAACACATTATATACCCAACTTTCTCTTCTTGCAACCCATCTTGGTGAATACCTTTTTCATCTTATAGGATTTATAGACCTAAACACATGTTCCTCTACCTTCAAGATCATAAGACACAACTTTATGACCAAATATATACCTTGGACCCTCAAGAAAACAACACTTTTAATTAATAAGAGGCAATCAACTCTTCCATCACTCAATAAGCACTCTTAAACCCTAATTTCACTATGTTTTCTTGACACATTTTTCATAATCGTATATCCGAATAAAATCAAACCATATATATAGAAGAGAATGATAACAAAATCATACCTTTGATCATATCTATCTTCCCATAAAGCAGCCTCATACTAACTTGTTCTCAACTTATATAGATCTTCTAGATGAACTTAGATCATATAGACTTACCAGGTCTTGTAGTACATTCACAATATCTTAACACCTTTCTTTGCATCATACATGTTCACCATGAAAAACATACTTGATCATGTTGTCAAACTTGTTACACAACTTCATGCTAAGGGACTCAAAGTGAGCAACTCAAACTTCTTATCTTCATTTATGCATTGGTTCATCATGATATGTTAGAAGGGACTACATATTACATACCTTCAACTTACAAACCTCAAAAGGATCATACAATACTCATTATATATATATATATATATATATATATATATAATGGTATTCAACCTTATTTATTTTGCAGGAAACTATTCATGAGATTTATGTACTTTGCCAACTCAAATTCCTATAGCTTGCATCTTCACTTTACCTAATCACATTCAAGTTCCATCGCTCTTGTAGCCCTCTTATATCCTTAGGTCGTTCATATTGCACAAGAACATATCGGTCTTATCAGACCAATTTCCATCTCAAGATATAGAGGACTATATAGGTCTCTAGACACAACTTTGGCTCAAAGATGCTTATCAACCTGTCTACAATGACTTACAACATGACTCCAAACAAAGAACGGTCTTAAAAACAATTAAAAACTTGCGCCACCTCCTCAAATCCTCTTGATGCTTTCCATATGACAACTTCAAAATAGTGACAAATAGATCAATCATACCTTAAAATTGTTTCTCATCTCCGTGGACTAGTGTCGAGCTTGTCTACACACTTTCTAATGTAACTTCATGTCTTTGTATCCTCGTGACTGTACCAACAACACTGTCACCATCTTTGTATCCTCAAACCCAGAATTGACCATACTTTGAGTGTAGAGTGGAGTGTAAATATATAAACAAAAGCCACGATTTGGATGCGAGTGTTTAAAACTACAAGAAGCATGAGCATGCATGCAAATTATTTGAAAAAATTCCAATTGAGAAAACATCCTTCTCGGATCCTCTGCATAAACCTACAAATCTCGAGGGTATCTGAGTGGCTCAATCCCTTCCTGTGTGTATGACATTCATTATACTCTGTATACCGATCTTGGCTTAAAACGTCACGAGTTTCATGGGATAAGATACCAGTTACTTTTGTCTCAAGCGACAACGTACCTGGGACAGGAGAAGAAGAGTTAATGTAATTGTACTTCGTAAGTATTTTCAAGTATCAAGAAACATGGTCAAGCTAAATAAATTTGGGGTATATCCATAATATTTTGTGGCATTTTATATTGCACAAGTCTTAGAAGGATTGGTATATCTTCATGAGCAGGGTGTCTCTGTTCCTTTGGAAAAATAAAGTATCCTATAGGGCAGTCTACAAAAGTTCCTAATTCACTCACTGCGCCACTACATTAAAAATTTGAACTTCATAAGTGAATTTAGAATTTAATGGAACATGGGGAATAGTTCCCATGCTCTCATATTAATCTGACTGGCCAAGCCACCCACCTTGGTAACCCCTAAGCAACAAAACTCAAAACTTGTTGGTAAGTTTGGTCTTCAATGGAACACAAGGAATTGTGCAGTAGTTCCACATATTCTCTGTAAGGCTGAAAGATCCGACACAAGCACATGAAAGGAAGAAAATTTGGGTATCGTGAATGGTATGTGTAAGAAAAATTCATCTCGAAGAGCGTAATCGACAAGTTCAAACTCGACTGTCAGCCAAAGCTCTTCATTCAAAATGGTAATGTCATTAATTATTTTGGTTCAAGGCATCTTGATGAAACATTCTCAATGCATTCAATTGGAAAATGTGACGTTTATAATGATAAAATCTAATGGTTTATCTGACAATTCTTTACTTGTATTCGCACTCCATGTAAATCTTGGTCCCAGCCACTTGTTCTAGCTGACAATGATAATCTCATATACAATATTAAGTTGTTTACGGAGAATCATGCTTGCACTATATGGAGAATTGATAATGGTTGATAAATCACACAACTTGTATTTTAGAAAAGATAAAATAATGGAGAGAGATAGAATAAAATGATTATATTGTAGTGATGAGGTGGGTTTCTGATCCCATAAATAAACAATGGACTGCATGAAATTTTGGAAGTTGTAGATTTCATGTGAAATGTTTGACAGAATACCTCATTAAAATGAGCCTAGAGATGGCCAAGAATTCAATCTTGGGGCTATTGGACTATTGGATTTAGTAAATCCGAGGATTCCCCAAACATACAGGAGTGGCAAAAAAATTGATTTGATGGTAACAACATGATCGGGAAGGTTGAAGGAGCATACTCGAGAGAGGATTTTGGAATCTTGCAAGTGCAGATGAAGGAATATTTGCGTAGGTTACTGCATATCATGCACTTGACACTTTTGGAGGAAATCCACGTTAGATTACTGGAATAATTGAATACCGTGGGGCATTATTCTCTATAGCATTTGTATCAGAGAAGTACCAGACCCCGAGATTTTCATATAATAGAATCGGAATGAATTGTGTGCATTTCTTGTAATCAAATTTTTCTTCATGTTGGTCAAGAAGTGGCATGTTAAGGTTTTCTTCAAGTACTTGTTTCCCTGGCATTTGATTCAATTGATAAAGGAGTTGTGTTATATCCTTGCACTTCAAAGATTATACCTTCCTGTTGGATCAGAAGAACAGCTGCAACTTCCTGTTGGTTCAGAAAATGCCCACGATGGGAAACTATATGCATTCCATTGAATGGGAAGATTCTGAGAATGTAGAAATTCTTTCTTGGGTTTTCTTATCTAAAGACAATGATTAGTTCATCTTGGGGAACACCAGCAGCTGTTACAAAGGTATTTTATCCTCAACGTATTTCAGATGGATTATATGGAAGACATTTGTTTGTTTATAGCTAACCCCATGGAACATCAGAGAAAACAATTATTCTGGGTAGTGAAGAACTCGTACCATTGGATCATTTTCAAGACAGTCTTTTCGAATCAACATGCTTATTATTCATAACTTGCATCAAATCTTTGGATCTTTATGCACCTTCAGTTGTTGGCAACATTTTTCATTTCTTTCATAAACATTATGGTTGTTCTTGATCAATACAAAAGATTGCCTTTTAATTATGGCACAAGTGGCCTAGTGGGATTAGCCCTTTCATATGCAAGATCAATTATTTCATTGTTGAATGGTCCTGACAAGTTTTACAGAAATTGAAAAAGAAATGATTCCGGTAGAGAGGGTAGAATGTGAAAATTCTATTGCAGTCACTAATTATTAATTTCCTATCTTAAAAGATTATTTAACTGTCGAAAACTAATTCACAACTAATATCGAAAAATAACACAACTGTAACTTCACTAATAAAAATACGGAAAGAAATGCGTAACACAATGAACACAATATTTTTGGACAAATTGTCCCTGGAAAAACCCCTAAGGGAAAACCAGTTCTACAGATGAGGAATTATATTAACTTCAGCAAATTAAGAGATACAAAGATTCCTTGCCTCTTACTGGCAGAACTCGACAATCTCCCAACTTCTCCTATTGATATTCCCCCACTGCTATCCCCAACGCTATCACTGTGCCCTTGCTAACACTGCAAGATTGTTTGCTATCACTGCAAACTTACAAACTCATTTGCTAGCACTGCAAATGCTTCTCCAAAACTTGTGTATTCCAAATGCCCAATGACCTCCTTTTATACTACTCTCATTGGAAAACCAATGGCCAAATCGATTCTCAATCGACGATTGAGATACATAACAACTTAACAACCATAACAAATTTGGTTGCAAGGTGTCACTAAAGGAAATCAATAATTAGAAAATAATTAATTCATTCTCAACAATAAGATAACTATTATCTAATCTTAGCAAATGGACAAACAACTGTCCAAGCTAACAAACTAACATAGAACAATACATGAAAGTTGTTTTCGATGAAATCAAGGGAAAGTGGTTTGAAATCTGCATACCGGTGTCCATCTGCATGACGATTCTTATTCGAAAATCACAATTAGTAATGAGAGTCATGGAGAACTAGGAGAGTACAAAGAAAGGTCAAAGGATTCAAGAAATGATCTCGAGATATAAAAGTTGAGAGAGAAATGTATTTAGAAGCTTGAGGTGATCTTAAACTTTTAAAATCAAAAGGAACTATCCTTTAGATGTGAAAGGGAAAAATATGTTTGAAATAAATTATGGTGAAAGAGGAGATATAATCCCGAAAAGTCTTGTAGATTGCTATTATATTGGAGATCATGAAGCTACTCAAGATATTGAGTGGCTTACTTCTAATAGAAAATGAAATGGCAGGTGAAAGTCAAGCAATGGAAGTATTGAGGGAAAAATGAATGAACAAGATGATTCTTCATGTAAAAAAGTATTGTGTCTCAAGGAATAACAATTGTGTATAGTTCTTTGTGCAAGGGGTACTTATTTAATTCATTATATTGAATTAATTAACTAGTGGTCGCTCCGAGAGGAGCAAGATTACACCGTGAGTGGGCCAGGGTTTCACCACCATACATTGGAATTCATTTATCAGAAATTAATTTCATTGAATAATTTCGATGATGACATTTTTTTGTTTTAATTTTAGATTGTGTCAATGGAATGTTTTATAATATTGATGACTTTATCGTGCGTGCGTGATGCCTATATTAATCAACTTTTGTTTTTTTTTTGTTTTTAAATAATCTTTTTCAATTAATCAAGCTTCCAATATTTAACTAATACATTTGATGACATTAAACATTGTGTAACAATGTTAAAGCAATGTAAATGTAGTGACAATGTATGTTGAGGAGATTGTTTATATGTAGAGGCATGTATGGAAGTGCGATTACAAATCTGAAACAGGGATGCAACAACCATGGGGAGATATAATATGAAGTGGAATAGGTTGGTTGTTGCGCAAAAAAAAAAAGTAGTTTATATATTTTTCAGTAATCCTTATATTCATTGTTTGTCTGAAACATATTTGAAGTAGTTAAAGAGAGATTAGTACATGAAATTTATAGCTTGTAGTATGTACATGTGGAGCTTGGCAAGGTCTTAGATTCATGGTTATTCATTATGGGGAGTGGGCATTTAATATTATGTGTAGAATTTTTCTCTAAGGATGTGGATGGTGTCTTCACTGGCAATGGCTGCTTGTTATAGGGCCATTTGTGCTTGTTCTAGTCTTTGTTGGGTAAGCAACATTGTGAATATTGCATCATTGTCTACAGTGTGACATCCATGTATTGTTCTTGTACATATTCAGATAGTAGTTGTATGTGGGTACAATCAATTCCAATTCAGTTTGCTATGGCATTGAATGTGGTCATCATGTTTGAAGTGCCTGCAAGGAGGTGGGTAGACAATGTATTAGAGGCATAGATTCAAAAGGCCAAGTATAGATAGTATTTAAGGAAATGATCATGAACAACCATGTATTAAAAATTGACATATATTTTCAGTGGCATAAAGAAGTTTCGACGAGAAACAACGGAAAAGTAAACACGTGGGCATAGCTAAATCCTGAATATCATGCTCATAACTTCATATGTGTCATTAAAATCTTGGTTAAATCTTACTATTACAATAACAGTTTAAATTTCTTACTCGTTTATCCAAAGTTCATTGTTCCTGACATTTCTACATTTTAAGGTGGCATTGTTTTGCATATCAGCTTCAAAGTCGTTCAAGCATCCATACTTGAATTCATATGTTCCAACGTTGGTGTGTACAAATGGACCCATTCATTATTACCTCTTTCATAAGTACCTTACCAATCGGTTTGTGTAATGAACTTCTGCATATTTATATTATGTAACTTTTGGAAAGTAGTACATGAAGTTCTTATGGCCAAGTATGAATTTGTGAATGCATGTATACTACTGAATATATGAACAATTAACAGTATAATATTGGTTTTTTTGGGAAAAATTGTGTAGGTAATGGTTATGTACTGATAAACTTACATTTGTGTGAAAGAATGACTCATTCAATCGTTGGAATTTAAAAGAGCACTGATTCACCAATTTTGTTATCAGTGGCTAGCATCCTCATCCATAACCAGGACAATGTTTAGTACTATAAAGCTTACAAGCTATTTAAATCCATTTGATTTAAGGGTCCCCAAAAAAATTCAATCTTCCCACTTTTTTAAGAAACTACAAAAACACAAACTCACTCCAAACCTATTACTTGGGAAGAAACAAAACAAAAACCATCTTGCATTTCCTTGGTCCATAGATAAGGTCATCATCTTTGAAGTCTGGGTGTTAGGCATTGAACCAAAAAGCATAAGGGTAAGCTGAGATAAATGGGAAAATAAAACTAAACTATGGGAAATACCATTCACAATACCGGTATTTGGCATATAGATAGGTGTGTCAATTAAATGGGTTTCTACTGCTCCTTAGACTAAATTTAGGAATAAAACCAATAGAATTGAATATGTGTAATTGGAGCATTTACAAGTTTTTTACTAAGCCTGATAAGGAAAAGACATTAAGTTTCAGTCCTAAAATGTGTTCTTAGTTGTTATTTTGTCAAACAATTGGTGACTCGTCAGTGGATAACAAATGGAAAACAAGATTGTGGCCTCCCATGCAAGTTTGTAGGAAAACTGCAATGCACATTTTTAGAGAAATAAATCCAAGCATAGAATTTTAGTTATTAGTATTCTTAAGTGCATTCTATTGAAAAACCATCATGCTATTTGTTAGGAGTATCTCTAAGAACAAAAGTTTAAATAACTTGCTTCGTAGCAGCTTTATGAAAGCCTATCCTAGTCACAACCGTATCCAGAAATACTCCTACATTAACGACGTGTTAAAATAGATCTTGACCCTGAGACCCAGATTCACCCTCTTATAGACTTTGGCATGGGTACATTTGGGTTTAGAAGAGACCACTTAGTGATAAAGAAAATCAATGCAAAGGTCAGACAAAAGAATGAGTACAAGCAGTTAATAAATCATGTTTAATGAATAAAGACATGTTCATTACAAAAGCATACAATATTGAATAACTTATAATGAGGATAAGATCAACATGATATAGGAAGTCTACTGCATTGTGCATAATCATGCTAAGTTCAACACTATCCAAGTCTTTGTAGTTTGTAAGGAAACAAAATAGCTTATTTAGGCAGATCAAATTCCATTTCAATTGATTTCAATTTGAATATTAAGTTGGTGAGTCCTAGGACTCAAAACAGTAATCTACACTCATCAGAACACCCGTGTTCAAAAATAAGGAAATGAAATGTAGTCTACAAGATATATATTTTACCGAAAAGGGTGATTGGGTGAGTAAATTTTTTTATGGTAATCCATTAAATAGTTTGATATGAAGAGCTCAACAAAAACTACAATAGAATGACTTGACACTCTTCAGCTCTAAAGCTGCCCCAATTCTTCGTTTAGTATTACAAAGTCATAATTGCACTCCAACTTATGCCCAAATGTAGACTTAGAGAGAATTTATATCCATAAATCCATAGCGATGTACTTGATATTGAGTTAATCATTGTCCCTATACTGCTACGCCCTTAAAACCTATTGCTTGTATTAGGATATGAGTAGCTGACTTGTGGCTTACCGTATCATTTTATTATATCATTTATAGTTTCTCATGCTTAGTAGGTCAGCCTTGGTGTTGGCCATAACATATGAATAGTATATATAGGGGATTTTAGGTAGTAGTTCATCATCATTTGGATCATTTGAGTCTTAGTGTATGGTTTAGAGGTTGCACCCTCGAAGTGGCGAAGTTATTCTAATTGCATATTGAGATCATTATTCTAGAAAATTGTGTTATTTGGTGTTATATTTCTGCTCATGATCTAAATTATACTTGTAATTTCATTACAAGTGGTATCGTAGTGCGATCTGCCCAAAATTAGGCAAAACCCTAATTGTTTTTTTCCACCATATATTGCGAACCAAAGTGAATTGGTGGGAGATATTTTTACCGGAGTTGTTAAAAATTTCAAGTAAGGTTCCCTAAAATTTTAGATTTTTTTGATTTATTTTTCAAAAGTTATTACAAATTTATGTTTTTTCATAAAATCGCTCCCTAGGGTGCAAATTGTGGAATTTTTTCAAATTCGTTACATTTTCGGAAAGAAAAAAAATTATTTGGGGTTTTTTACTTTAAGTTTTTTTATATTTGGCTGAATTTTTGTTGAAATATGAATACCTAAAATTTTACTTGTGATCCCTACATCCTACTATTTTGGGGCATCATGATGGGGCCTTCCACAAGAGGGAAAAGAATCCCATCACTCCGGGTAAAACACCAGAAAAGGATGAGATAGTAGTTGAGGATTTGGAGACATAAGATATAACTCAGATTCCTCAAGGTAAGGGTTTACTACGACATACCACAAAGTAAGCCAACTTGAGTTTAACCTGAGAGACCTCGAATCTTAGGGGCAAAGAAAGAAGATGTGGATAGGATTAGAAAAATATTAGAGGATTTCATGCAAAACTTTAAACGTATATGATGGGTAATCATACTTATGTCAATCAAAGTGGATCCTCAGGTCAACATAATAGACACATGAGCCAGAGTGGATCTTCACGTGTGCACAATCCAAATATGAGCACTCTGCAGGCCCATACTATGTTTCCAAAAGTGGAGATGCATAAGTTTGATGGAAAGGATCCACTCAATTGGATCAGCCAAATGGAGAATCTTTTTGAACTACATCAAATTCCACTAGGAAAAAAGGTGACCATGGCAGCTTTGTATCTCGAACCTGACCAATTTGTCTGGTATCGATGGTTATGTGCTCAAAGGCAGAAGAGTGGTCTCAATGTTACATGGACAGTGTTCACTAAAGAGTTGCAATTACACTATAGTTCTAGTGTGTCAGATAATTACTTCAGCCAATTAGCAAAATTGAGATAGATAGGATCTGTTAAGGATTACATTCATCACTTCCAAAACCTTTCTCTACAAGTGGAAAATATTACTGAAGAGAATCTAAATGACCTATTTCTCGGGGTCTTAAGGATCACATTGAGTATGAGGTGTGTATGTTTAATCCTTATAAGGTTTATGATTCAATGATTATGGAAAGAAGGGCATAGGAGAATTTTATTTCAAGTAGGAGACAACATTTCAATTATACCAAAGATCACAACACCTTGGCCCCAGCACTCCCTCGACCAGTTAGATTGGCACCTCAACAAATTGAAGAAAAAAGAGAAAAGGTTTATGTTTTAACTATGACAATAAATTTGGACTAGGACATAAATGTGTTGAAAAGAAGTTGTTCTACATTGATGGGCCTAGTGAAGATGAAGAGAAGGATGAAGATTCAGAGTCAGAGGTCTTGGTTGAGCCAGAGGAGGAGTCAGGAGATCCTCAACCAACAATCTCATGCCATGCAATTTCAGGTATTAGCACCCCCAAACCCTAAAGGTGGTTAGATTCCTAAAAAAACAGAGGGTCACAATGTTGATTGATTCAGGAAGTACTCACAACTTTATCAATCATAAGTTAGCAGTGTGCCTAAACTGCTTCATTTATCCAACTCCTAAATGTCAAGTAATGATTGTTGATGGAGGTATCATTGTTTGTTACGAAAATGCCATAAAGCATTAAGCTTGCCATGGGATATTACATACTAAATAGTCCCATGTATGCCATTTCTATGGGAGGAGTAGACATTGTGTTAGGGGTTCAATGGCTTACCACTTTGGGAACCATTGAGATGAACTTCCAAGACTTGTTCATGCGATTTCACTATGAAGGAAGGACTTTTGAGCTAAGAGGCTTAAGAGCAAAGTCTCCACAAATAGTAAGTTCTCATTAGATGCACAAAATGCTAAAAAGGGTGCAGAGGGATTTGTGGCACAACTATTTTCATTGGAGGCTCATCATTCTAAGGACATTATACCATCAGATATGCAAGTAGTGTTGGATGCACACTCTGTTGTATTAAAAATATACCAAAGGACTTACCTCCAAAGAGAGATCATGATCATGCTATTCAGTTATTACCAGGAAGTCAACCACCTAACATCAGACCTTATAGGTACCCATATGTGTAAAAGAGTGAAATTGAAAAGATTGTACAAGAGATGTTGGAAGTAGGAATTATCTGTCATAGTCAGAGTGCTTATTCTTCTCCAGTAGTGATGGTATGAAAGAAAGATGACATGTGGCACATGTGTCCTAATTATAGGGAACTTAATAAGTACACAATCAAAGATAAGTTTCCTATTCCTATAATTGATGATTTGCTTCATGAGTTGCATGTATGCATCTTGTTTATTTTACAAAGCTTGATCTTTGTTCGGGATACCACCAAATCAGAATCAAGGATGAGGATGTTCATAAAACTACCTTTCGGACATATGAAGGCCATTATGAATTCTTGGTAATGCCTTTTGGACTCACAAATGCACCTTATACATTTCAAAGTTTGATGAATTCTATTTTTAAGTCATTCTTGTGGAAGTTTGTCTTAGTGTTTTTTGATGATCTATTAATTTATAACAAAACATGGGAGGAAGATTTGCATCATGTAAATAAGGTTTTGGAAACCCTTGAGCAACATCAACTTTATGCAAAGCCCTCTAAGTGTTATTTTGGACTCAAGGAGGTTGAATATTTGGGTCACATTGTCTCTTATGAAGGGGTTAAAGTGGATCCTAATAAGATCAAAGCCATGATGGAGTGGAAGGTTCCAAAAACCCTAAATAATCTACGAGGATTTTTGGGGGCTTACAGGTTATTATCGAAGATTCGTAAGGCATTATGGAAGCATATCTACACCTCTCACAACTTTATTAAAGAAGTAATCCTTCCATTGGAGTGAGGATGCAACCAAAGAATTTGAGCAACTAAAGGAGACCATGTGCACCACTCCAGTCTTGGCTACTCCAGATTTTTCCAAAACATTCATTGTTGAATGTGATGCATCAGGGGTGGGTATGGGGGAAGTTCTCATGTAAGAAGGCCATCCTATTTCCTTTTTGAGCCATCAATTCAAAGGTAAGAATATTTCCAAGCCGACTTATGAGAAGGAAATGCTAGCCATACTTCATGCAGTAAAGCAATGGAGACCATATCTCATAGGAAGACACTTTAAAGTGAAGACAGATCATGATAGTTTGAAATACTTCTTAGAGCAGTGTTTATCATCTGAAGAACAAAAAAATGGGTCTCCAAGATGTTGGGATATGATTTTGAGATTATCTATAAGAAAGGGAAGGAGAATGTAGTTGCGGATGCTTTGTCGCGGAAAGATGAATCAACTATAGCCTTGTTATGTGCCATATCCATATTACAGGAAGATTGGATAGATGAGGCAAGGTCCGAATGGAGAAATGACCCAACCACACAAAACCTCATTCATCATCTCCAGAATGATCCAAGCATGTCTGAAAAATTTGTATTGAAATGGGATGCTTTATGGTATAAATATAGATTATATCTATGTAAGAACTCCACTCTTAAAAATAGGATTCTATCTGAGCTTCACTCTTCTCCAATAGGGGGGCACTCTGGATTCTTGAAGACTTATCATCAAGTTAAACAAGATTTATTTTGGGAAGGTCTCAAAGGGGATGTCCAAAAATTTGTGGCAGAATGCATGGTTTGTCAGCAAAATAAGGGTGAAACAGTTTCATCCCTAGGTCTTCTACAACCTCTATCTATTCCTAGCCAGTGGTGGGAAGAGGTTTCCATGGACTTTATCACAAGATTGCCTAAATCTAAAGGAAAAAATTTCATCATGGTTGTGGTGGATAGACTCACAAAATATTCTCATTTTTGTGCCTTGGCACACCCATTTGTTACAAGCATGGTAGCAACAACCTTCATGGACACAGTTCAGAAGCTTCATGGACACCAAAGATTATAGTAAGTGATCGAGACCCTATATTTACTAGTAATTTTTGGACTGATTTATTCTCATGTTTGGTTACTCAGTTATCTCGTAGCTCTTCTTATCATCCCTAGTCTAATGGGATTGTAAATAAGTGTTTAGACAGATATCTCTGTTGTTTTATGTCAGATAAATAAGCAAGATGGGTCCAATGGTGTAAGAATGGTGGTATAACACTTCCTTCCATACTTCATCTAAAATGTCTCCTTTTTTGGCACTCTATGGGTACCATCCACCATCCATCACATCATCATTGAGAGGACAACCATGGGTTAGAGTAGTAGAAGAACACATTCAGTATCAACAAGAGGTCCTCTCTAGTCTCAAGGAGAACTTGGTCATGGCACAAAACCACATGAAGCAACAGGCTGATCAACATCGCATAGAAAGGAATTTTGAAGTTGGTGATTGGGTTTTTGTGTGGTTATAACCATATAAGCAAATGTCTTTAAAACAACAACAAAAGGATAACAAACTTTCACCAAAGTATTATGGCCCCTATCAAGTATTGTAGAAGATTGGTACTGTAGCATACAAATTAGAACTTCCACAATCAACCAAAATACATCCAGTCTTTCATGTTTCTTGCCTGAAGAAAGTAATTGGACAGAGAGTATCAGCCCAAACAGTGTTACCTGAGCTCGATGAGGAGGGGAGAGTCATCTTGGAACCTGAATGCATCCTTCAAACACGCACTAAAATATTGAGGACATGGGTTATTACTGAGTACCTAATCAAGTGGAAGAATATGGACAATGAAGATGCAACATGGGAAGATATGACATTCCTGTAGTAGCACCCAGAGCTTCTCAACATTGGGGACAATGTTGCTTTGAAGGGGAAGGGCATGCTACACCCTTAACCTATTACTTGTATTAGGATATGAGTAGCCAACTTGTGGCTTACCATATCATTTTATTATATCATTTATACTTTCTCATGCTTAGTAGGTCAGCCTTGGTGTTGGCCATAACATATGAATAGTATATATAGGGGATTTTAGGTAGTAGTTCATCATCATTTGGAGCATTTGAGTCTTATTGTATGGTTTGGAGGTTGCCCCCTCGAAGTGGCGAAGCTATTCTAATTGCATATTGAGATCATTATTTTGGAATATTGTGTTATTTGGTGTTATATTTCTACTCATGATCTGAATTATACAAGTAATTTCATTACATATGCTTATGAATTTAATCCTATCATGTTATAGGTGTGATGTAGGCTATGGTGAGCAAATCAGTATAACACATTTAATCTCTTTTGATGTAATGCAAATAAAAAATTAAAGAAGGTGACTACATTATCCTACCTTAGTTTTTAAATATATGACAAAACACACATGACTTGGTTTTAAGGAGGAAAAAAACAACACATTTGGATAGGACAGGAAATCGATAATTGAAAACTTATCTATGTCTCAAAGTTCATCATTGAAACACATTAGAGCATGGTGCATGTACAAAATTAGTGTTGGTGGGATTGTTAGCTACCTTGGCATTCTGATAAAAGTGGGAAGGGCATAAAAGAAGAACATAGTTAGGCAAACAAGGTCAATTCCTGCCTAAATAACTTTTAAGGTCTTCATCATTCCTATCATCTATGACCCCTTTGAACATAATTTCCTTTATTTCTTTTGCTTTGTGGATTGTTATTTTTTATAATTCAAATGTTTATGATTTTTACTTTTGATATTATGAAGAGTAGTGAACATTGGAAACAATGAGGGAAACTCTAAGAATATACTTTGAAGCATGGCTAAATATATGAATTACGGTGTCTATACATTTTGATAGGTTATACAAATCAATTTGGTTTGAAGTATGTTAAACATCATCATCATCATTTGGGATTTTTTAATTTTATGCATTTCCTATTGCACACCTACAAATAGAAAAGCATATTATGTGGGGAAAATCGAAAATAGGTAATGAAACAAAATGATAACAACAATGAAATGTGGTAGCTTTCATAAGCAAAAATAAGAAAGCATTTTTTTTCTCATATCAAAAATTCATACATGTATGCAAAATGGGGAAGCATATAAAAGGCATGTAAATTGTTTGATTAAGTTCTTGAGAGATATGTGGGATCATGGACAAGTTGGTGCAGTAAAATGGGAGCATTAACACATGGTATGGGCAGCCATTATAGCATAATTGAAAGTGTTTCAGTTGTGTGGATATGTTTCCTTGGTGCCTATAGTTTACATGGGAAAAAGGAGTTTGAAGTGTTTACATCAACTCCCCTTTTTGAGATGGATCCTAAAAATGTTGCAACTTATGTTATTCTGTCAAACATCTATGCGAATGTGGGTAGGTGGCTTAAGGTTTAAATGGAAATGAGATTAATGAAAAATAGAGGAATGAAAAATATATGTGGGTGTAGTTGGATTGGAAGGCCTAAAATGGTACATGTTTTTTTTTGAGATAGATCATAGCCATAGACACAGAAGGTCTATATAAAATTGGGGAAATTATCTTTGGAGATAAAGGCAACAAGATATTTTCCAGAATCAGAAAGATGTTTAGAATACTAAATAAAATGTCTACAACTCGACATAGTGTGGATTTACTTCGTTTGATTTTTTTCCTTAGAAAGGTAGATCAAGTATCTCATAAATAGAAGTTGGCTTACCGCCATGAGACGTACACAGATGGTTTGGTTGAAATTAAGAACATACCACCTAATGAGATATGAAATGCGAGAAAGTTTGTGGTGGTATAACTTAGTATTCAATATTATTTTGGTTTTATGGTTCATTATTGTACATGACTTTATGGTATACAACTTGCGTAACAGCTTTTTGGTATCTTAGTTTATGAGAGAACTTAACAATATTGTCATAATATTTGATTACATTTAATTTAAAAACATATTCGGGTTTTTAGAATGTAAAGGTGTTTATAGCTTCCTGTAACCTTAATAGAAATTACAAATACAATGGATAGAATGATTTTAATATAAGTGAAACTTTATTTTGTTCTAATTTTTTAATGTTTTTTAACCTTATAGGTATGTATGGAGGTTGGAATTGTAAACAAAGGGATGAGAAATTTCCTATTTTGTAAATAATAACATAACGACTTGAAACTAGCCTATTAGAACTTTGTATTAGACCATGTAGAATTGAAAATTATATGGAAATGTAATTCTTCTATAGGCTGAAACCACTTTTTTATTTAAAGAAAAAGAAAAAAACACTACTATTCATGTTGTTACTGGAAGATTACGATATGTATAGACATTGTGGGAGAAGTATAAGTATAATATTAACAAGGTTGAATGCTTTTTCAGCTTTGACACTTTTTCCCGTAGTTGGTGCTTTGTAAATGTGATGAAGCTTTAATCAGAGTGTCTGTAGTATTGGGCCTAGGATCCTTTTAGGAGATATCAAGTGAATGCCTTGTGAATCAATTTTTGAAGCATATCATTATAGACTTGATCTTTCATTTTATTTTGTGCAGTTTCCACAACTACAATTGTTTGTTGCAGGATTTTTGTGCCTCTTTGATTTTTTTTTGTGGAGTACATGCTTACTATGGTAGCTTCTTCCACTATTGAAGGCGTTCGGTATTGAGCATCTACAAACTCGCATAACAGTGTTCCGATAACTAGCATCGGTCTTGAGTCCGACTGTAATGTGTAAAAGTTATATGCCATTGCAAATCACCATACATAAGAAATTCAAAGTTTGGATATAGGGAGAAAGTATGAATTGTGTAAATTAGAATAGGTGTAGAAAATAAATTATGATGTAGTTGAGAAGGGGAGGTTCCTAAAGCTTAGACAAATGCAAAAAAACACATTACTAAGAATTAAAATCTAGATTAGGTATAAAGAATCCTAAGGAAGGAACCAAGTATGTACTATAATGGCCTATATTTTAAGATCCAAGATGAAAATAATTTCGGTAAAATATATATATGAATACAATGAGGTAGAAGATGTTTCACAGTTGTGCTAAAAGTTGAAGGATAAATAGTATTGTAAAGAGTGGAGAGAGTGAAATTGGAAGGTGAAATTTGTAATAGCTAAAATGGTATGCCATTCTTTCTTGATGAGAAGTAACTAAAACGGATTTTAAAAGAAATAGTAGATTATGCCTTGAGCTGTCAAAATAATGAAAGAAAATTTCTTGTATAAGAAATCTATTTAAGAGGTTGTTCCTAAATTTTAGACAAACTCAAAACAACACATGGTAGTTAACAAGGCTTAAAATCGAGGCTAGTCATAAAGGAGCCTAAGGTAGAAACAAAATTTGTATTATAATGGCTTGTATTTTAACATACAGAGAGAAAAACATTTAGTTAAGATATATATGAATACAACTAGATAAAAGAGGTTTCAAAATTTACATTGGTTCTTTTGCATCAAACATAGGGAATGCAAGTTGAAAAGGCATCTCAAAACCGAAAAGAGAGAAATGGTGGTTTAAATGGAACTATAATTGTAAAAGCCTAAAGATGCGATTGGAAATCTAATGTTGGGTGCGAGAACATGAAAGGCGATGACCGAAAAGAGATCAAATGTATCTAAGATTTACTAATCATCAACTATTGTTTTTAAGGGAAAGTTGTTGCATACATTATTTTAGAAACATATGCACATTGTTAACTAAGTTTAAATGGGGTGAATACGTGTTAGAAGGAAAAAGAATATTGTACTGAAAGGAGTTGTGTACAAAGATGATGAACACAATCGTAGGATGCATGGTAAGTATGTACCTATGGTGTGTGCAAAGGTGGGTCGTGTTGTATTTGTGCTTCGTTTCTAATCAGATCGTAGCATGTTTTTCTTATTGTAGAAGAGTAAATGAGAATGATAGGAAAATGCGAGAGGTCGTGGGGCCCGAACTCAAGAAAAAGTTGTGAATGTCGGGCCTTGTCATTCTTTGCGACCAATGTCAATGGTAGCTTTATCAAGATTTAGTCCTTGTGCTTTGTGAATGGTTAGTGCCCACGCCATTTTTAAAGGCACCTGTTGGCGGTTGCTTCTTGTTATGGGGGAAACTAGAATGTAGGTTGGATGTGTCGATTCCATGTTGGGCCCATGTAGGTTGGGAAATTGACAATCACATATAAGGGAAAGCTTAGCGGGGTGCTAGCTTTCTCATACAACATAGTAATAATCTGGACTTGCGCACCATTAACAAGGTCAATTTGCACCCAAATATTTGTTGTCAACATTGCTTGTTCACCTTTGTAGAGTAGGAGGGTGTTCTCTAATTTTGTGTTGGTGCTTTCCCTAGTTCAAGCACATTGTGTTTGTTCATCTTTAGCTATTGCGACTGGCATGTTAAGGGTCCGCATCCTATGTTTGTTATGTAATGTTACCAAGGCATTTGTAGCATATAGGTATGTTGCGGTTTGGAAGGTTGTTTGTTCTGCAGGGTTGATGTATGTAGGGGTGCGTGACATTAAAAGGTTCTAGTCCCGCTCTATAGTAAATCTATTTCGATATTAAGTAGTAGACTTGAAATGTGTGACTTGGGCATGGTCAGTGCCTTGTTGGCAAAATTTAGTAATAAGTCCGATTGTATTTTTGAAAAGTGACCATAAAATGTGCTCATAGGTGTCGGGAATGTACAAGGGAATATATTTAATTGGAGGTAACTGAGCTAGGTCACCAACCATAATAACAGAATGACCTCTAAATAACCTACATTTACATCGGGGAATGCTTCTTACAGGTATGTATTTATGTTGGCTAGCAATTTGGGGCCGATGAAACTCATTTCATCGATAAGTATGTATTCCACATCTATCATGGCCTGCTGAAATGTAGCGAGGGTTTGGCCTCGGAGAGGGGTAACTTCATATATTGGCAAGTCATATTAAGATATGATGTGAAAATACAAAAATGACTGCGTCGAAAAAATTTACATATTGTAATTTTACTTGTATAAAATCTGCCCTATTTTTTAAAACCAAATGATAGATTGAATTTTAAACAGAGTTTAAAAAACATTCAATAAAAAATTGAATAATATTAATCGACACCTTGAATGAGTTTTTTTAGATTGTTCCTAGGGTATTATTATCAAGTCCACGGGTTGTAAACAACTATTAACATAGAGTTATTACTAATATAATTCATTGATATTTGTAAGTAGTTTATTACGATGTTTAGTTTTTCCCCTAAGTTTAACTAAATATTTGAAAGGGGAGAAGGGGAGGGATTCAAATATTACTAATATAATTCATTGATATTTGTAAGTAGTTTATTACAATGTTTAGTTTTTCCCCTAAGTTTAACTAAATATTTGAAAGGGGAGAAGGGGAGGGATTCGAATGAACAATCCCTTCCCTTCTAATTATTGAATCCTTAACACGTTAACCATTACATTATTCATTTATTAATATTCCTAATTATAACGTTAGTTTTACATGGAGATGAGTTTTCCTTTAAACAAGATTCTAATGGCGGATGCATCTGTGGTGACATGGAATCCCCTGTTTACAAATGACACCATAATTTTTCTTCCATCTTCCAAGTCCAATGAAGGGAGGATTATGAGAAACTAAGTAGAGAGATGCCATGTAAAGGTTTTTTAGCGTAATGGTGACAAGCTCCCTAGGTAGGTAGTGGCATAATAAGTAGTAAGTTGGGTGTTTTATGTATCATGTGAGGCATTTTAATCTAGATTGTATTGTTTTGAAACAAATGGATGTAAAAATTACATGTATTCGAAAACAAAAAAGTAAATGGAAAATGTTACAAACCTTTTATGTAGTGGTGGGTTCCTCCTCAAGGGCCATTTACGATCAAAATAATATGAAATGGGGAAAGGGAAAATTGAAACAAGTAAATAAGTGAGTAGAGGCGACATAATAGTAGAATAAATGTGGATGATGATGGAGGTGTAATGTTGTTCGTCGCATAACTTAGATTAGAATATTCTCGCACGTAGTTGAATCTATTATGTATGCTTGCACACATCCACTTGGCAAGAAAAGAAAGTAGCAACTAAGGTTACGGTTGAACTTCTAGAGAAGGTAAGACAATTGTCACTAACTGCACTTTTCCCATTTACAACACACCCAACATGTTTTGGTAGTTCCATGCAAAAGAGGTGATAGTGAGAGAAACCTATGATGAAATATATTTTCTAAAATGTGAAGGCCAATTTTAACAATGACAATTCATGATTGTTGTCATAGGTAAATGAGTGTGGTGTAACACTATTTAGGTGGATAAATCCATAATGTGAAAAATGGATCATGAAGTAGTATGGTAGTAGAGGCACCTAATGTGAAGTCTGCAAATGATAATAAGTCTAGCGCATTTATGAATGTCCATAAGCATATGTGTGATGCCCAATTTTCCCTCGAATTCTAAATGCAAGAAATTAATCTTCTAGTTTAAGCAATTTTAGTTTTTCTTGAAAGGTTAGAGAATAAGAGCCATGCACAAATGATAACAACCACCCTCACGAAAAGGCCCGATCATAAAAGGGTATCTAGCTAAATGATGTAAAAGACAAATTTGTAAATGGAAGCTCCTACATTTGCATTCGATGTTGTCCAAGAAGAATATCATGGAAAATATTATATGGTCTTAAAGAAATTTTTTTCTGAAAACCTATGGGGATGGAATCAATTTGTGTTTTACATGGAAAAAAAGTCAGGTCTTTTAAAATCATATTACATTAAATCCAAACTACAAGTTTCCAATTCACCTAAAGAAATTGCGAAATTATGTAGGCTCTTTTAGAACTTTTCTATTTTTTTGTGTCCCAATTGCTACACAAAACACAATTTTAATTTCTATATTTCTGTATATATCTCAGATATGTTTCCCACAACTCCGTTTATAAAAGTTTCATTGTAAAATTATCTCGATACATTTTATGGTTGGTTGCATGCATTTTCTGATATCGAATTATGGTTTGCATTGTTCATGCAAAACATCATAATTCCAGCCTTGGTTGGGTATATATGGATAGATAGAGGTAGGGCCCCTATATCTATATGACAAGCCGGCCAAATCTCCATACTCTATAGAGCATTGGCCTCTCTAGAGTCGGGCATTAAGAGCCATTGCTGAAAGTGGTACACTACTGAGTCAAGTACGGAAAATATATATTTGCACTCAGGTAAGTTAGCATGAAATTTCCTTAGCCGCGTGGAGCCAACTTTTCCACTACCACATGTAGTTACTCTAGGCGGAAGCAATTACAAGTGTGCAGGTCTCTCTAAACACAGATGGCCATACAAAATGGAATACACCTCGTGGATAGACACAAACGTGGGTGAGCATGGATGGACGTAGGAAACAAAGCAAAAGCGGACGTATTTGGTGAGGAAAGAATGAGTTTATAAAACTGACTAAATCTAGTTGTAACAAGGGAACATAATGGAGAAACCATGGAGGAATCTCTGATTCTCAAAAGGAAAGCACTCTGCAGCGGAATTAAGATATACGAGATATACAAAATTGTTAATATTTGGGCGTATTCTCAGAGGAAATAATAGACTTGTAAAACACAGTAAAGATAATCTGAGAAGGAAACAGAATAGAGAAGCAAAAGCAAAATAATTTGCATCCAAATCAAGTGAATCGTGGACATAATTATCTTGGAGACTGCCTCTATTTGATCGTCATTGGTATTTTGATGAAAGCCTAGGAACTGTTTACCTACAGGGGTTGTGTACCAGGGTTTTCAGCCACTGTAAATTATACACAATAATTTTTATTGTATGACATGGTCTTATATTAGAGTTGTTTTTGGCCACTGTATGTTGACCGAATGCTCAGACCACCTCCAAATTGGACGGTCTGTAAATTGATTCCCGCCGAAATTAAACACCTATACTTGTAGATTTTGCCTCTAGAATACGGACAATAAAAACAGAAATCTATAGTAGCAAACAAGAATACACTTTGTGGAAGGGAAAACAGAGTCGAAGACAAACATGTACACTGTTGGTAACGTTGTGCAGAAAGGTTGGAAGAAGGGGTCGTACAAGCAACACGGTAGCAGAAAAAAAGAGAAGAAGCCACATACAGCAATATTTAAGGCTTCCAGGAACCAATAGGGAGACGTGGAGCCGAAGGCAGCCACTAAGAACACAGCGGAAGAACACGTGGCCACTGGTGGATAGGTTGGTCAAGTAGGAGGGAATGCTGATAACCCCCTCAAGCTGGAGGACGTCGTCATAAATAGCCAAGCGAACATTAAGCATGCCTCTGGTGTAATTAAATTATATGTTCAAAACATTATATCAAACCTAAGTTGAGTCAACCTAGATTTTGGGGTAAGTTAATCTAGAAGTAGTTCCTTAGCCATGATTCCTATAAAGGTTGAATTATAATTATGAAAAGGGCGCTTTAGGGAACTATTTTTATCTGTCTCTGTTGGAGAATGTTGTTATAACTTTGTATACACATATTTTCCCTTATGAATACAATGTTTTTTCCATTGTTGTGTTAATGGTTCTTAATTACAAAATCTTCCATTCTACTTGTGATTGAATTATTAATGTTGCTATTCCTTTGTAGTGTGATTGATTCCTAGGTTATCAAAACTTGTTTTGGTTGTCAAGGTACGTGGACTTTGTGCCATATCAACACATTCTAATAGAGATTAATACTTTGTGATTTCCATTTTCACGTTTAGCATTGTATGCCTTTGTGCTAGCTAGATCATTTCCCCTTTGTGCAGTCTTTTACTTGCAATCTGCACTTCTCTTTCTCATATTTCCAACTTTGTAAGTATGGCGATCTTGTACGACCAAGAAGGAACTTTGAGTCCTTGACAGATAGATTTGCAAAACTTTGTGTCCCAATTTTATCAGTCTTATTGTATGCTTAAATTGTTGTATTCTTCCCTTCATTTTCCTCTCTTTCCTCTTTTCTCTCCTTCTTTCCTTTTCCCAATTTTGTTGCCCTTTTGTGCTTTCTAGTCAAAAGCACCAAAAATACAAAAATAGAACCCATCATACGAGGAACTACTCATATTAAAAAAAAATGAACTTTACCTTGTCGAAAGGTGAATTTCCCTAACTATTGTTGGTCTTTATGTGCTTACATTGGGTATATTCAATGACATAAATGCAACCAACAAAATTGTTTTCAATCTAAAGGTGCATGTTGTATAACTGAAATAAGGTATTATTCTATATTATCTACTCCTAAATCCCAATATTTTATGTTCTAACATGAAACAAGGAATTTAAGGTCTCAATGTTTTGTAGTGTATTGGACTTCCAAAGTATTGTTACATCCATAAGGTGAACAAGGATCATAGATGGTATTATGTCATTGGGCATCATGAATTGGATACACATACATGTGTTTTAATTTGTAAAGTAATCTTGATATCAGGTCTAATAACTTGAATGGAGTGTCATTTGGTAAATGTGATAAAATAATGTTAGAGGTGTAGAAACACGGTCCAATCTTATTTATTAACAGCCAAGAATCAATAAAGGAGATTTTAAATTCAAGGATGATGAATGGATTTTTAGGAATAGTTCAAACTTTGTTATAACTATATTAAAAGATAGGTCATAGGGAAAAGTATAGATAATTATAGATCAAGAATTGTGTAAAGAGCATTGTTACAAGTTGATGTAGATATCAATGGAAAGAGTCAAGAATCATATGGTACTTCACATTTTTATGAAGGTGTTTTATAGGATAGTGAATAGAGAAGGATTAAAAATGCATATTATATTTGGTCTAGAGCTAGTACTATAATTGATCCTGAGCTACTAGTTTATTTCTTCCGAGTTGGTAATATATTTGGTCAAAAGCTAGTAGTGTATTTGTTACGTAGATAGTACTATATTTAGTCCGTAGCTAGACTTATGAATGGTCCAAAGCTTCCCATATATTTTTTCTAGAGTTGTAAGAGATTTATTCCCGATTAATAACACTAATGTCATTAAGTGGTATTAGACTTGTGGGTGTTGATCATCAATTCATATATCATCTAATCTATACGGTTCTATTACTTAGTTTTTCTGGTGGGACCAAACTTGTGGTCATTGTGAACTTTTACTTATCCCAATCCTCATCAAGAGTTGGAAAAAGGTCCTAGTTTGATGAATCAACCTCTAACACTACTTTTCATTGATCAAGGTCATTGATTTGCTAGGGGATACCTTTAGGATACAAAGAGAACTTACGACCTAGAGTGATGACAACACTCCCAAGCATAGCCTAGTAGACACCACAACAATCCCACATGTATGACTATCTAATAAGTACATCACATACATCGGATAGTTAAACATTGCACAACACCGCATATTTTAATAGTTTGATTTAATAAGGAAGGTGATACTATCGATTCACATGGATCCTCTTCCTTGAATGACCTAACCAATAGAGTATGGTTGCGGGTGAGGAATTGTTAGTAAATTTATCCTCTTTATTGTTTTTATAGATATCATATTATTTTGACTACCAAAATCTATAATAAAGTGAAGATCCATACCATTTACCCACATCTTTGTGTGAAATAGATTAACTACATCCTATTTTAGCGGGATACTATTCATGTGGTGGTAAAAAGGTATATAAATATAGATCAACATTTATCCCCTCCCTGATCCACTAGTTCTACCTTTCCCTTCACCCATTATTATTCCATCTAACACTATGCCACAACACATTCTTGGTCACCTTCTTCACCGCCAACTCCTTACGTTACCACCTACTCGTTCATATCCTCCTTCACGATTAGTCCACACCTCGTGATCATCCATTTATCACTATCATCGCATTCAGGGTCATCATACAGATTATTGTCACGCATTAGCCCATGTTATTAGAGATATCCAACAATTAGGCCTCCTCTCATTCAACACCCAACCTCCTCATATTCTACGTACAACCCCTCACGAGTGCCCAATTTGTCGGCATCAAACATGCCCTACCCACACATCGTCTCAACACCAACCTCTAATATCACATTCCCTATCTCTCCATGTGGGTTTCAAATCAAATTATTCGTCGTTAGGTCTTCCTTCACTCATATATCAATTCCGATCACACACACCACCCATATCTACTATATCCCCACTGGTAGATTGTGGCCCTCTATTTGCATAATCTCAAGTGCCAATCGAAGGAATTTTGTTGTTCGACCTTCTTACTTAATTTCTCTTTTTACACACGCTTGGGGGGGCACATCACATTATATTCTCCCCCTCCCTCTTACAGATTTTCATAATTATACGGATGTCATTACATATTTTTATTCAAGTCATCATCCCTTTTATCTCGCGTATTGTCACACCTTCATTACCCGATGATGCACCCTAGTGCTTCGGTTCACACTGGACTGTTGAGGGATTACCATTACACTGAACCCCACACACTTTGCACTATAGGACCTATACATTTACATTCCATCATCCTACATTATATCTCCATAGCATACACTACACTAGTCATCATCGTATATGAGCCTAGTTTTGCATTCCATCCTCTCATTCTACATTTACGCTAGGTCATGTTGTATATGAGTCTAGATTTATCTTTTACCATCACATATTATACCTACACCTATCATCATATCTCCCACACTACATATACATCCTACACACCCATATTGCATTCATACATCTTACCTATTCTACATGCTACACTAGATTTCCTTATACTTGGGTCTATTTTTATCTATTATCATTACACATTCTACTTCTACCTACACATTTATTACATTACATTCCATACCCACTTTGCACATATACACCACACATTTACATAACTTGTTCATGTACACTACATTGTTCTATGTGCCACATTCACCACCCTATGACGCACTTTAGTTCCTCAATCCATACTTGACCGCCAAGGGTTTACCAAAAATGGACCTTACCTATATGTGACATGTCATCATACCAATGTTAATGTAAAATTATAGCACCCCCCGAATGTCCCGATTATGAATGGGGCATCTGGTGTAATCTTCATAACATGGGTCCATCTCTTAAGTTGTGGGACTTGCGAACCTAAGATGGACCTCCGAGAGAAGGCCGATTCCTCTACCTAATCCTAATGCTAAACTACTCCTAATGCATAAAATATGCCTAACTACACCTACACTAGCAAGGCCAAGGAGACAGGGAGAGAGAAAGTGCATAAAATGGGAAATCCTACACTAACGGGGTGATAACACTAGAAAAGAGGGGGCGAGATACTCTGCTGAGGGAGGAAGAAGAGGAAAAATAGAGTTGGGTGAGGTTAGAATAGTAGTGACACAGACCCAAGTTCCATCCGCCATCTGCACTCCATGAAACACAACATCTTACACCTGCAAATGTAAAATACATGCACAGAAACAAACATGAAATGGAGAGGCACAAAGAAACAACAAATCATGAGAAAGGGTTGAAAACACCACAAAATGTGATTTTATTGCTCTATAAGGTGCACAAACCATTACATGGATGCTCAGAGGCATAAATACACTTGTCGAATATGTGAAGGCTTACAACTCAAATGAAGTTGAGGGAGAATTTTGCAAGAGTTTCCTAGCTTCCAGAATGTCTCTCTAAAAATGAGGGGTTTGATTACATTATATAGCCATTTTGCACCCACCCTCATTAAAGAGGTATGAGCACCCATAAAAAAGTACTTCCCAGTGTACTTCTGTCAGAAAAGACATGGGTGTCATACCACATTAAATATGGTTGTTGGGTTGTCCTTCATTCATCTACCTTTGCCTTCCTGGGACTCGTGGGCCGCACAACCATGTAACTCATCCAACTACATCGTATTTCCACTAGGCATCCAACCTCATGACCCCTCTAACTATACATCACCTGACTTCGACTATCCAACCTTGGGGATTGGAGGTCGTCTAATTATGCGGGTCGTACATTTGTGGTCACTAACCAACCTGATGGTTTTCATCTCTTCATTGTGGGTCGTCTAACCCAAGGGATTTGGACGCCGTCTAACTTATGATCCGACCAACCTGCTTTTCTCCTTTTCCTAGTCGAGTCGTCCAATCATGCTTGTATGATCTGTCCATCCGTATACCATCTAATCTAGCATGTCACTTGTACACTTCATTACACATCCAACTAGGTGACCCGACCAACCTAGCCAACCATCTCAACCAACCAACCTAGCCGACCAACCTGGTTGTCCATCCTTTGTCCATACGATGCTTCACCCATTTGACCCATCCATCCAACTTGGCCAACCAACCTTTTTGTCTATACGATGCTTCACCCGTCTAACCCAAGCATCCGAATCATCCATCCAACCCATCGACCAACCCAACAGACTATCTCAATCGACCAACCCGGCTGACCAACCCAGCTGACCAACCCAGCTGACCAACCTAGCCAACCGACCTAACCAACTGTGCCGACCAACCTATCACCTGACCAACCATGTTGACCAACCTATCACTTGACCAACCGAGCCAACCAACTGTCACCTAGCCAACCATGTCGACCAACCTATCACCCGACCAACCTAGTCATCCATCCTTTAACTTTCGACCCAATTCTTCAATAATTTCACTTTCCAACTCCAAGATTTTTCATGGCGAGCTAGCTCATCATGAGTTATGACCAACTCATCCAAGCCAAAACATGAGCTACCCCTTTTCTTCTAATGGGGTTGAACTTTGATGGTCGTTTACACATCTAATAATATGAATGGATAATTCCATTTATGACGATTTATCCAAATTAACTTTGAGGGGGTGAATTTGGTATACCAACGACATTCATTGGACTAGTGATTAACGCTCTAGGATATATCGTAACCAACACACGTCATCACATACCATTGTGGTATACACCTTAGGTTAAATCATCACTTCTACATCATCTTATTACATCTTGTCATATGTTATTCTCTTCTCCACTTACATTTCTCAAATCCAAATTATTTCATTACATTATCACACCTTTGATCATCGCTTAGTGGTATACACCCTAGGTTAAATCACCACTCTCTTCATCAATTTCTCCTTATCCTCTTGCATCCTATCATCACACATTCTATTATCCTATTCTACGTCATTTTATTACATCATCATTTATCCTACTCATCACTTAGTGGTATACGCTTTAGGATAAATCACCACCCTCACCTTATGCATCACTTAGTGGTATACATTTTAGGCTAAATCACCACCCTCTCCTTATTCATCACATAGTGGTCTATGCTTAGTGCTAAAATCACCACCTTCTGTTATCCACCACCTACTCATCTATGCTTCATACACCCTCATCACCCATCTCGTAGTGACATACGTTATAGGCTAAATCATCACCTTCTTCCTCCATCATGTAGTGATATACGCTTAGGGATAAATCATCACTCACCCATTCAACAAGTCATGGTATACGCTTAGGCTATAGGGTCCATGCACATCTTTCTATATATCTCATTCCCACACACTCATTCTATAGTGATATACACTTAGGGATAAATCATCACTCCTTCGATAAACAAAGTCATGATATACACTTTAGCTATAGGGTTCACACACATATTATCTCCATGTCACATTTCATCACCATCCCTTAACACATAATCATCACAATGTGTTAGATACAACCAACACTACTCAATCATTTCCCGATGATGCACTCTTGTTTACAGTTCATTCTTGACTGTTGAGGAGGAAAACAAAATGAACCTCATTGTATACACATTCCATCCACTTGGGGGGCACGTTGCTCCTATCATCCCATTTTGTATTCCATTCCAGCCATCCACAACACACTACATTATCTTGGTAGTATTTACTCTTTCTTACTAGTGTTTTACATGTTCACTTTACTACACATGTTAGATTGCTTTCTTCTATGTCATTATCATACACACATGCGCGTTCACGCCTTTATCTAGTGTGATTGTAGATATAGGAAATTTACACGCGGCATGGATGCTCACCTTCTACCCTTACTATACTGGTCATTGGGGGCATCCACATTCATCTCATATAGGTGCTATTGTTTCATTTTGTACTTAGCATATTTTACTACTTGCTTCTACATGCTTTGACATATTGGTTATCACTCTAACATGTTAATGGGTGTTCCATGTGCAACACTTTTTTATAGGACTACATGTTTCCATGACTACCTTTTTGTTTCTACTTATCTGTGTTGTTTTCCATTGTTTGTGGGATTTTCCCTTTGCTTGTGTGCACACTTGACTATTTTTTGCAGCCATGATGGCCTTGCGTGTCTTGCGACATCATGAGTGATGTCCCATGTTTGAAACCCATTTTTGTAGTCTTCTTGTTTTCTTGCATGTTTACACTACTTTGCTTAGTAGTTTTACATTATCTGTATTTTACACTTGTCTTATTTTGCATGCATGTGTTTGGACTAACACTTGTATTGGCTAGCCATCCCCTTTTGTGCACACCTTGGTATCTACCAAGCATTCCATTTCCCCATGCATAGAAGAGTTCTATACGTCGGGGTGGTTGGTCCTCTTTTGGGGCCACATTCTCCTTCCAAGGTCATTACATGTGCCCCTAAAGAGAGGGGGAAATCATTGAGGGTTTTCTACTAACACAACGTATCTACATTGGTTCACACACAACAAGTGAGTTCAGACTAGTCTATGAACTCCATACACAATGGCCTTAACATGACATGGAATCCTTCAGCAATTCTACAGAGTGGTTATAGGCTCGGGGGTTACGGTGGGTGTGCTTCTCTACAATTCTATGTCTAGTTGCATCGTATCACCCCAAAACCTAGAAGAATATAGAGATCTCTTTCAAATTTTTAGTAGAAGTGGTTAAAGGTTTGAGGATATATCATGGTTCCACCATATACTTCTTCACTAGGGTGGTCTAAGATCACCCAAAAAACTCTCGACACTACAAGATATCCTTCTACACCCTTTTTCTCAACATGGATCAGGTGCACATGTTCCATTTTTCTATTTACAATTTCTATTCTAGTATATGTTACGTTTTTGTATTTTACACAACATTTTTACACATATACATATTTGAATACTTAATTGTTTTCTCCTTGCAGTCCAACATATGAGAAACAAACAATAAAATTGGGGGCAACAACTATAACAACAAAGGACAATGAAAATGACAACATACTATGGCTATACTTGCCATACTAACCATGTAGGTACACTACACATGTGTTCCATGTGTTCACTTCACTCTCATCACTTTTTATACAAATTTTTCATCTTTAGAATCCACGGTCCACATTTTTATTTTTTTTCATTCAATGCTTGAGACTAGTCCATTGGCATGTATTCTTCTACACTCTACATGGTTATTAGATATGCATCTCTATCTATTTTATGTTACTGAGCTTTCCGCTCACCAACATAAAGTGGGGAAAATGTAGACACAAATATTGCACATTAGACAATATTTAGCCTTGGTCTTATACTACTATTTAAAAGGTTCTCCAGTGTACAAAGTACTAATTAATCCCACCTTTTGGCCACCTTTTTCTTGTCTTTTATTTTGTCTTTCCCGCATATTTCTTGATACCTATCATTCCATTTCATGATCTTTCCAAATTCTAGCCTGAAATCAGAGCATCTAAGCCTATATTGGGGTGCTTTGAGGCACCCTAGTCCCATTCCGGGCTCCTCGGTCTATGCACAATCTCTTCCACTTATTTTTGGGTCACTTCTAGCTGTTGGTCATCCTTATCTTCTTCTCAATTGGCCTTGTCAGGATTAATTACAAAATTAAGCTTGAGAGCCCTATAAATATAAAGCTATAAGACCATAATGAGGGTCCTAGGTCATTACATCTTATCACTATTATCACTCCATCTAGGGCTACATCCATTACATCAATTGCATCCACATAGTGTCATGCATTCAAGATAGGAGATATGCATCACACACACTTCATAGGGGAGGGATTCCATTCTATTCCATGCACACATGCTACTTACATTTCTATAGCTACTATTTCTCACTACTTCACAAAGTGTGAATGACACGAGAGCACCTAGGGTCCGTAATTTAGTGAAGTACTCGGTGATAAATCCACTAAATTAGTGGCTGAGGTTAGTCCAACCCATTTATATGCATCTTTCATTTTTTAGGGTTTGATACTTATCCTTTCATTACGATTCATTCTCTAGTTCATCGATGAATCCATCATGCGATAGATGGGAAACACTTGAAGATACTTAGAAACCATGTCGATTCGATTCTAAGGATTTGTAGTGTTTCGAGCATCTAAATTGTAGTTTAGGGCACCCAGAGGTGCTCCAATACACTCCCAGAACCTATGTCATCTCACATAATCCAGATTTTCCCTTCATAAGGTCCACGAGGGTTCATCTACAATTCCAGCTTTTGTTTCTGATCTGTGACACTATGTGACAGTCTTCTATTATCATCTGGATCTTTCCCTTACTATCCTCTTCCACATTAGGGTTTCATTTCATCTAAAGTAGTTTATTTACATTTATTTCATACTTCTTTAGTTTATTTACAACATTTTAGTCCTCCTAATTAGATTAAAATTAATACCCTAGAGACCCCCTTATGCTATCTAGGAATTCGTTACTTTTGTTAATCAAATTGATAATTCCTTTTAAATCAGCACTCTCCCATAATAATTTCACGGATCCACATGAGGTCTTGGAGGCTGCTCTACACGTTGAGGCCGTTAGAAGCATTGACACCGGGTAAGCCCATTTTTAGAAGCACGAATTGTTTTTCATGGCAAAGCAGTTTGAAAAATTGTCTGCAAATTTAGCTCATGAAACACACAATGGACTTTGGTGCACAAATTTTGAAGTGGAAGGAAAAAAAAGGATAACTTCCCTTGAAGGTCGGTGTACGCCATGTCATTAGACTATGAAATATGTCATAGGTATCATGATATAATTAGATGCCATTTGTTGCAACACGTGCTCCATAAGAACATGTTTTATTAATGTAAGATTTACACACCCACTACCCACGATATAGAGGACTACCTATTGATAGACCAAATTCATGATGCCATTGATATTGGTGTGTGCCATCAGCATTGGGAGAAGTTCTAAGGGTGAAGGTCGTTAGTATGAAGGGTGCACAGATGGTGGGGTTCAAGAAAGAGGTTTTCACGGAGGATTCAAAGGCCGTAGCGGTCGTGGAGGAAGGGGTGACTTCCCCTATGGGAATTGTTACAATTGTGGATCTACTGAACACTACAAGCATGAATGTACATATTTTCTATAGCTCATGGTGTGGAAAGAAGCACAAGTATGAGGAGTGCCTTGAATTGTATGACCACATGAGCCAAAACTAGAAGAAGGAAAAAGGTGTGAGGATGGTTAGTGTGAAGATAAATGACCTGCTATGGATGCCTAGGGTAGCACTTAACCCCGAGTTAGAACTTGTTTTAGTAACTACATGCACTTGAGGCTACACGTGCCAAAGAAGTACCAAAGCAAAGGCCTCTCATTATAAGAGAAGAAGTATTACATGGGAAATATCTTGATTTGACCCATCAAAAAGAGGTTTACCAAGAGACCATGGAAGTGATTAGGAGCCTACAAGGAGAGATTCAATGTTTGAAGGAGCAATCATGTGAAAGTTAGAATAAGCGAAGAATGTTGAGGTCCCTAAGTAACACATGGATAAGGTCAGAGAATTATGTAGGATATTGCGCCAGAGAACATTATTCCTCTGTTAGGAGAGTGGTTAAGAGAAAAGGTACCACACATGGGAGATGAGCATGAGAGGTAGGTCTTACATGCTAATCTTCCCCCTCACAGTCTTGATTATGACAAGGAAATTACATTGAATGTAATTATTGATGGATGGCTCCTGAGTAACATACTAATTGACATGGGTGCAGAGGTCAATGTCCTTACTTTGGATGCATGGAATTAGATGGGGAGGCCTCCATTATAACCCTCTTCAAATGTGTTGTATATGGAAAATAGGAAAAAGGCTATGCCCATTGGAGTCTTGAAGGATGCTTCCATAACCATTCAAGGGGCTAAGTTTACTGGGATTTTGAATTCTTAGTGCTTGCCGAGGAAGATAACTTCCCAACATTACTTGGACACCCCTGGTGTTATGTGAATAATGTTGACTTGCACTTTAACAAGGGATACATAAGTTTTGAGAACAAAGAGGAGTGCATCATTATTCCACTAATAGATGGGAGGTCTACACCTTATGTAGAGCCTTTAGGAGAAGAGGACCTAGATAGAATCTATGTGCACACCATTAGAGACCTTGAGGCTATTCATCCATCAAGAGAAGGAGTCATTCAGTGGGAAGATGCTTAGTCTATAAGTGATACAACTAGCATTGTGTGTGATAATTGGGTGCATGGGACCTATGAGTTGGTTGGAAGATAATTAAAGGGCACTATAACTCGAGTTGCTAGAGCACACTCAGTTAGGCACTTGGGAGGAAGACAATTACCAAGTTATATTGGGGAAGGTAACCCTAATGTCTTTCTGCACGTGATGGAGATCCAATGGACATGTCAAGTAGAAATGAGGAATATGATAACTTATACCTTCCACGTAATAACACATTTGTTAGTGAATCATTGAGACAATCTTATAGAATGGTGTGAAGTGAGAATCACATTCTCTATTAGGTTTCTCGAAGCAATGCACCCTCTAAAATATGTGACTATGATGGGAAGGAATCGCCTCATTTCACATCCAAGAATGTGAGAGAGCCTGGATGGTAGGCCTAAAAGCCTTACCTCCCTCACTATGAGTGCATAAGTTTTATTCCACCTTACAGGGTTATGCATGCATATGGTATATGCATTCGGAGCTACGTCGTCAAATGGGAAATTGGCAAGAGTTAATGATGGATATCATTCAAAATTTTGAGTATCTAAGTCCTAAATAATTGATGAATGAGGCATTGTAGTTAGTCAAGCGCCTTACTATGGGAAATTTTGCTATGGGTGAAGACCAAATCCTAGATTTTTAGGGAATTTGGCTTAGAGGTGCACTTTGAGGAAGGAAAAATTGAGGAGATATAGTTTGAGTGCACCTTCCTGAGAAAGAAAAGGAAATTTGGTGTACTTGATAGATGATGAGGAAGTAGAAAACTTAGATGTTGATCATATAGAAGGTATGTGTAAAGTCTTAGAAAATGCAGATGAGCAAGAACATGCTTACCATGAACCCTTGAAGATGAAGAAGGTCAAAATTGGTAAAGAACTAGAGCTAAAGGAAGTTGTCATTAGCAATTACTAGGTAGACTAGGAGGTTTTAAAGATAATTGAGCTCTGCTTGGGACTTCGAGGATTTGTTCTTGAGTGGGTACCATGAGTTAAAAGGAGTTCATCACTCATTGGGAGAAATGTGGATTAAGTTGAAGGAAGGTGTGCACCCGATTAGGAAGAGGCCTTATAGGATGAATCTGAATTTGCATGTAAAATTTAAAGAGGATATTGATAAGATGATAGAATTTGGAATCATTGAAGCAATTGAAGAATTTGAATGGGTGAGCCCAATGGTGATTAGTATCAAGAAGGATGGGAGGATAAGGATATGTGTAGACTACAAATATTTGAATGTTGCATGTGTCATAAATCCTTTTCCAACCCCATTTACTGAAGAGATCTTGGAAGGTGTAGCAAGACGGAGATCTATTCTTTTATAGATGGATTCTCATGTTATCACCAGGTAAGGATTGTGAAGGAAGACCAGGAGAAGACTAATTTCACCACTAAACGTATGGTTATGCCCTTTGGACTTAAGAATGCACCTGTTATGTTTTCATGCATTGTGGTACAAGCATTCCAAGACTTTATTCATAAATTTATGCAAGTTTACCTAGATGATTAGATGATATATGGATTAGTAAGAGATCATTGTGACAATTTAAGATTGATGTTTGAGAGGTGCAGGTAGTTAATTATCTCTCTAAACATTAAGAAATGTGTCTTTGCTACTCCTTTTGGCACATTGCTAGGTCACATTATTTGCAAGGAAGGATTATTGGTAGATCCTGCCAAAGTTGTTGTCTTGGGATTGGAGGATCCTACCAATCAAAGCACGGTGTGTAGGTTCTTAGGGCATATGGGTTACTACAGAAAATTCATCAAAGGCTATGCCAGGATCTCCGCACCATTAGAAGAGTTGTTGAAACATAAGAGTAAATTCTATTGGGGTGAGGTGCAGCAACAAGTGGATTTTGACACATTGAAGGAGAAACTTACTACTGCACCCATTTTGTGCTTTCCCTCATGGGAAAAGCCCTTTCATGTGCATGTGGATGCATCAAGAATGGAAATAGGAGCAATGTTAGCACAAACTGGAAGAGGAATTGTTGATCAACCTTCATGTTTTGGAAGCAAAAAAGTTAACTCCGTTGAGCAAAATTACACAAAAATGGAGCACGAAAAATTGTTAATGATTTATGTGCTACATAAATTTAGGCAGTACTTGTTAGCCACTCCATTTATCTTTTACATAGATCACATGGTGCTCAAGTACTTGGTAAATAAGCATGTTTTACAAGGGCACATATGTCGTTGGATCTTTTTATTTCAGGAGTTTGAATTTTCGGTTGTAGTAAAACCAAGAAAGAGCAATTTAGGACATGACCATCTATCATGGATTAATCAAAGCAAGGATGGGTAGAGCATTGAGGACACAATGCCAAATGCACAATTGTTAAGATTACAATGCACGCCCTTTGATTTGGAAGATATTGTTGTTTTCTTACGAATGGGTGTGGCACTTTGAAGGAATGAAGGCTCTAGAGAAGAAGTGGTTGGCTATACGCGTTGTGCCCTATATGTTGGTCAATGGAGACCTATACAAACTAGGCCAAGATGAGGTTTTTTACTTGTGTATGCTAGAACATGAACATACTGCAATCATGGAAGAATATCATGGTGGCATTGTAGGTGGTCACTATACAGGAAATGCGACCGTGCGTAAGATCTTATTGGCAAGCCTTTGGTGGGAGACAATTTATAAGGATTGTATAGAATATTGCAAGGCTTGTGACCATTACCAGTGCCTTGGAAAGCTGGGGCAAAGAGATGAAATGTTGTTAAGACCTATTACTAGTGCAAATCCATTTGAAAAATGGGCAATTGACTTTGTAGGCCCTATTTTCCTAACCGTACGTAGGACAAGTTCACACTATATTGTCACTAGTACAAATTATTTTAGGAGGTGGGAAGAAGTGGCACCTATAAAGGATTACAAGGTAGGTACATCAACTTCATTTTTATGGGAGAATATAATCAATAGGTATGGATTTTGGTTAGGTTTAACAAGTGATAGGGGTACTCATTTCTTGAATGAGACTGTTAGAATCTTATTGGTAGAGTTTATGGTGGACCATCACAAAACTATGCCCTATCACCCTCAGGATAATGGGACTGCTTTGAGGCCTTTAACAAGATATTGAGCCACACATTAACTAATATTTGTGATGTCATAAGGAGAGACTGGGATGATAAAGTCTCTGCAGTATTATGGGCATATCGAACGACTTATAAAATATTGAACAAGGACACACATTTTTAGTTGGTGTTTAGCATGGAAGTTATTCTTCCTATTGAATTTATGTTACCATCCCTATGTATTGCATGTGTAAGAGGATTGGATGATGAAAAAACACATGAAGAGAGCATAGAAAAACTTATGAATTTGAATTAAAGGCAAGCCATTACTAGGTAAAGTCATAAGATGTGAAAAGCTAGATAAAAGGCATGACATGATCGACATATTAAAAACAAGAAGTTTGAGGTTGGGAAAATGGTTCTTCTATACAATTTAAAGTTTTTGCACCATCCTGGGAAACTCAAAGTACATTGGTTGGGACCATATGTTATAACACATATACTTGATTCAAGATCTTTCTAGTTCAAGCACCTTTGGATGGAACATAGTTTTGGAATACTTCAACGGAGTAGGTTAAAGTCCTACTATAAATAAGCCTTCTTGGTGTTTGTAAATAAGGAAGTGTTGCCATTTAGCTTAGGTTTCCCTTAAGTGCATTTTACTTTATATGTGTTTCCTTTCATCGTCTCTATGCTTTGTCTTTTAGTTTGGTGTGTTGTGTAATAAGCATGATTGTGCACCTATAGCTAGTTACTATCTAAAGAGGTTTTCATGTGCAAAGGACCGCACATACTTTTAGTGTGGGGTAGGAGAATGCGGAGAATCTAGAAGCTACACATGGTTGGAGCAATGTTGATTGGTGGCCCAGGAGAGAAAAACATAAGCGTGGGGTATCTGAGAAGGAACACACGTAATAGGGGTGATAAGGGTTAGAGATGAAATGGTGTCAAGAAATCTTTATAAAAACCATGTAATGATAAATGTGTAGAGAAAACTGAGGTAGGTAGAAGCGGGAAAACTAGGTTTAAGACATAGAGGAAGATGGAATTCGGTGCTAAGAGTGCATGTAAGGGTCTATGGTCGATATAGTTTGGCTCGCTTGAATGTTAAGGAGGTTACGCGTGAGTGTGCATGTGGAAGAAAATTTTCTAGACAAAGCGAACAAGATTAAATCATTAGAAAAATATAAATTTAATGCAATTTAGTGGTAGGTGGCATGGAAATTAATACAAGAAAAAGAAAAAAACTATAAATAGGGAGTCAATCGTATGGTATTTTTCACCTCACATTTATTTTTGAAGAGCTCTTGTGAACTAGGGCATCCTTGTGAGAAATATGCAAAAGTTGTGTGCAAAGTGAAGAATTTGATAGATTTGTGAGACAGATTAGAATGGAGTACAAGGGAATGCATGAAAGTGGTTGTTTGAAGGATTCCTGTGAGGTTTTACACTATCTTGTGGAAGAAGGAGTTTCAGGGTTAGAGTTTTCAAAACTAGAGAATGGGTTCAAATAATTTGTGCAAAGGTATTGGAATCGAAGGATCAAACCGCAAGAAAAAAAAACACAAGGAAGAATTGGCAAGGACTCGAAAAATAAAAATGGCTCCAAGAAAAGGATCGAATATTTCACCCAAGAAGAATGGTAAGGGAAAGGGAAAACCAGTCACATCGAGTGCTATGTGGAGATGTAATACCCAGATGGTGTTTCATTGGGGATGGATTGGGTATCTCACGTGTACAAGATGGTTATAAATGATTATAACCATATGATAGATACAACTAAAAAGAGATGACATTGGAGTTTTTTTGACCTACAAGAAAAATAAAAAAAGATGAAAGACCGGTGTATGATGACTCTGTGAAGAGGAAATTGGAGAAAGCTGGAATTTTGCAAATTTATGAGTTATCATTTTTCAACAAACCTGAAAGGTTATACAAGTGGTTGATTTCACATGTGCATAAAGATTACTTTTACTTCGCAGGAAGGAGAATGTGCATAACTACATAGTTTATCTCAAAGTACACTAGGCTTATCTACACAGGAGAGTCATTGGATGATGACTTGGGTGATAAGGAGGCTATCATAGAAACAACTAAGGTATATGAATACAAGGAAGGATGATACTTCAATATTGAAAGGAACGATAACCAGATCGTACCAAGCCAAGAACATAGATGCTAATTAAACACCACGATCAATGAGATGAACACAATTCTCCAGAATAGCTTTACATAAAACCTTTGCAAACAAATGAGCAGCAATATGATATATTATTATGGAAGTCAATGCAATACATTGAGAATGGGCCTTGCTTAAATAGGCAAGGAATAATAATCTAAGAACCAGTCAAGGTCGTAGATCAAGCCATAGATCAAGGAAATAACTAGTCATCAAAGAACTAGTCAAGACCATAGATTTAGGAGAGAACTAGACATCAAGGATCTAGTCAATACCATAGGTCAAGGAAAGAACTAGTCAATACCATAGATCAAGGAAAGAACTATACCTAACAACTAGATAATATCTCCTAATATCTAAATAAGATAAAAGAAATATCCACACATATAAGTGGGTGAGGATAAATATAATAAAGGTAAATAAAGTACCTAGGTGAACATGAGCTAAGGTAAATACCTACTCTAACAAATATTGCCAAGATCACTGACCTAGTTATGAAGATGGCCTTGTGCTTTCTCACCAAGTTGAATGGACAAGAACAATGGACACAAGTGAACAAGAGATGGTTGAAAATTTGTAGAAATATTTCAGAAGGGACCATTTATAACATCTCGGCCTTCATTGCGAGAGAATATCATAATAGATGTTGTGTGCGATAGAGATAAAATCATGTATGGTAATATTCTTCTTACCATTGTATTTTTAGAGATTGGAGTGCTCAATGGGCCAAAAACTACATTTGGGAATACCCTAATGAGAACCCCTCCCCAACTAAGAGGTTTGAGGCATACACTTGTGAAACAATGACATCTACTTATAAGGCACATTTGGATAAGTGGTACAAGCGGATGTGTGATGTATTTGGAGTAGAGTGGAGAATTCCATAACAACTACCATCCTTGGTGAAGGATGAGGTTGAATTTGTAGTGTACCAATAGTTCTACATTGGCAGGTTCACATTGACAGATGGCACTAAGAGCCCATGGTGTAAACTACCTTTTTCCTTCACAGCACGTATATTTTCAGAGTGCAATTAATAGATTTAAGGAGGCCAAGAAACTTATATTTGATCTAAGTGAAGTAGATCAGGAGCACCATGCATTGCGTAGGACATTGGTGTATCCTAAGAAGCGGGCATATGTGGAGAAGTATGTCTCCCATGACATACATATGCTAAGGCTCGTAACATTACCACTTGCAGGAAAAATGATGACGAGGGTGTATATACACCTAAGGCATGAGTTCAAAAAGGGCACATATGTTGATGATGATGTCTTCATCCCCGAATAACTTTTCAGAAAGAAGAAAGGGATGAAGAGAGAAAGTGAGGAAAATCTAGCAAGCAAGGTACTAAGCACATGTGTGGTTCAGACCATAGGAGCACATGAGTCAGGCATAGGCACGAGAACTTGTACTCGAAAGAAGAAATCCCCATGAAGGAGAAGTACCTGATGATAAAGGAATATCTATTGGGAAATAAGTAGAAGGTAGCACAAAGTTTAGGCTCTGAGAGGATGGAGAGCATGAAGGGTAGTTAGGCCGAGGATGAGGAGCGTGTGGAAGAAATTAAACCACCCGTATATAATGTGCATGAATCGATGAGGAGAGAGATGAATCCTTAAAGGGATCTCATGAGGGATAAATAAGTGAAGAAGAAGTGGGGACCAAGGCACATGAGACCCTGCACATGTCCGGTGAACAATTAGAGGAAACAGTGGAGAAGGAGGTGGTGGGCATCATCAAGGACTTGGTAGAGCATGAGGTGGAGCGTAGCACTATAGAAATAGAAAAGGAGAAGTATGGAAGCTTGGGTGGAGAAACACATTTAATAGTCAGTTTCCCAATAGGAGCACACATAGGTGGAAAGGGTGCAACAACAACATCTAAAGGACCCATAATGACTTATGATAATGATCCAAACAAGGTCCTATGTGCACGTTTCTAGATCACGGTGCCTTCATACCAATTATTTTTTTGGTCATCATTTGAAAAATCTAGTGCATACCCATGCACTAAGAGGATGTTATCATGGAATTTTGAGTCCTATATTGATGAACCTATTGTCATGCAAATGTGCAACATGGAAATTGTCAATTTCCAAGCATGACAACTATACCCTTGTGCCAAATTTTTCATGTTTTACCCTTTTGAGGCACCCCAGGTCTACCCAATTAGTTCCAATGACCTCCTAGTTGATGTTAACACATCCCCCTAGGTGAATTAGGAAATTCAAATAAACCCCCTAGGTGATTTTAGGAGTTCTTAAAAATGCTATCTCTGGGTAGTGTTGGGAAGGGCTATCACTGGCCTTCCCAAGAATGGAGAAACCCCGGAGTAAAATAGAGGATCCAAAAACAACATGGAGGTGAATTTAAGGCATAGAAACATCATGGAAGTGATTTTGGAATATTCAGGAAGATTTGAGGAGTTTGGGGTAGTTTGATCAAAATCAAGGTTCACAGGCCTAGGCAGTGCACAGGCCAAAACAATTGTTGAGTTTTTGAAGGTGATTTCAAGATCTCGAATTTAATTAAAAGAAAAAATAAACATCTCCCAGTAATATAATTCCAATCCCTACAAGATGGTGAAATTAGTTTTTCACAAAACTTTGGTGCATTAGATATGCAAGTAGTTTTTGCACGCATTACGGATGGAGTACTAAATAAAAAAATCCACTTTTTCAAGGATCAAATGGAAGACTAAATACCTATGACCCTCAAAATTAGATTCAAAAGTCCATTTCTAGTTAGGATCATATAAAATTTCATTAAAAACATCCATCGGGAGCTCAAGTTATTGTCATTTCAAGTTGTCCTCTTGGAGCGAGTTTAGGAGTTAGCCAAATTTTGGGAGGACACGTGTCACTCCAGGAGCCTGGTGGGAATTAGTGTCTCGACATCCCCCAAGTCTAGGGAGATAAAACCTTGAAAAATGTACCTAGCCCCCATATGACCTCTAGATCCTCATGCAACCTCTAGGATTGCCATTTCAGCCCCCAGGTGTTTGTGGGAGCTCAAATTCCTTGTCGTCGGATCTCCGCCACGTGTTAGCTCTAAGAGCACCATGGAATTTGATGTCCCTCATGTACCTCACATGTCAAGGAAATAAAACCTTGAAAAATGTGCCCATCTCTCTTCTCATCTTTAATTTTAAAATTTTAAATACTCACCTACTTTCCGCTTCTAACTTCTAATACTCACATGCACAACCATATCAACACACTTCCTCTGCAACCTCCAACCATCACTCTGCCATTGCTAAATATCAAATTTACTCAACTAAGGCATGAAAAAAACTTTCCCATGGTGATATAAATGTCTCAAAAGGATTTTCATTTAGCTAAGAAGAAGAAATAAACAACAAAGAAGAAAAATAAATGAAAATCCTCCTTTTTGTGAAATCAAAACTTGGAGAAATCTTGTAAACGGATGAAAAAATTGAAAAAAATAAAAATTTATGTTCGTTCCTCTATCAAAAACCATCAGAAACATACCTTCATTAACTCCTCTTGTGTCATAAATCATTCAGAGTGAAGAAATCTCCTTTCTAGATCAACGAAGAAAAAATTTGATTTCCCGTCAAACCGGCTGTCGGATCGAAACAAGATTTCACGAGGAGAACAAGAAGAAAAAATCCATATCAAAAATATAATTTTTTTCACAAATAGAGAAGAAAACCAAACCTGTAATTTTGTAGATACATTAATGGTCATCATGTCTCTAAAAGGAGTGTTAGGTCAAAATTTTAAAACTTTAAAATCTCCCAAACTATTGAGCGGATAGGTCCAAGATTTTAGAGGGGCGATATTGGGAAAAAACCCATATAAAAAAATTCATTTTGCAGTGATCCAACCACCGGAGGTTTACTTTCCAAAAATAGCAAGTCTTCTACATGGAGGACTGCCATTTTGGGAAAGTTGTCAATTAAAGAAACTTCGAAAGAGGCATTAAACACAGAAGACATATTGTAAGGATATACTTCTAAAATTGTCTTCTTGGTCCAAAATTGACACTTACTAAAAATAGTAAGTGGTCCCATGAGCACCTGCCAAAAATAGAAAATTGATCCAGAATGTAGTGCCCATTTCCCTTTGACACCTCTAGATGCTTATGTTGATACGGTTAATTTCATTATGGACATTATTATTCTTTGATTTAGTATGATGTTAGACATTTGATCATGAATTATTGTTGGTCTTGATTTGGTTATGATGCACGATGATTATTAGAGACACTCATATGTGGATGATGATATATTATTTGACATGGATGTTTTATGGATATTTTTCAAACATGTGATGTGATAATGTTAAATTACCTTGATGTTGTTGTGATTCACATATTTAGATGACTTTGTGATTTTATTTATATGTATTTTTGATGTTCTAATATGGCCACGAGGCTGAAGGAGGTATTGTGTTTTGCGGTTAAAAATCACAACAAACATCGGGGGATTGGAGACAAACCACAATGGAATTCTAGGTGAATTTGACAAGGTCACCATGACAACATGTCTTGAGTGTGTGTGTTGTTTTTGTTAGGGATTCCCATGGGGGATTTCCTTTATATGTGACCATGGGTTAGTGTATTTATTAATGTGGTTAAATTTTATTTATTGTTGTATGCATTTTATTAGTGATGTGTTCCTATATTTATTTAATTAAATTGTGGAGAATTAATGCGGGAAATCATATGGTTAAAATATAAATAAATCAAATTGGGATATGGGAAAATAATAATGAAAGTTGTTGGCTCTTTGTATTAAATATGTAACGGATGTGTAAGTTTGTCTAAGAGTTGTGTAAGTCATATTTTGGAGTATGAAACACTCCACCTCCTTGGAAATTCGAATTTGTCCTTGGGGGCTATTTTTGAGGCTTGCGGGACAAGTAAAACTTGTCATGTACCTCTAAATTTAATTTACCAACCATACTTATGGTTGGAGAGGTGATTTTAGACTTTTATAATGCATTATATTAGTCATGTTGTAAGTTTTGATTGCACTCTCTTACATTTTATTTAATTTGCATTCCTTTGGGGTGTGGGCTTTTGGAGTGTGCAAGTAACTTGTCATATTTTCACCCACCTCTTTATTGTGCCTTGGAGAATGAAATTTTGTCTTTTGTGTTGAAGTTGAGGATGTGTGATGTGGCATCCTACATGGATCCACATCATCCTCTTCTCTTCCCTCTCTATATAATTCATTTTGCAAACTTCATTGGGGCACATTTTTCTTGTGTTTGGAGCTCTTGCTTTTGGAAGGAGTTTGGAGAAACTTTGCATGCTTGGAGATTGTTATTTTGTGACTATATTTTGAGAATTGAAGCTTGTTATTTGGAAACAAAAACTACCATGGAGAGGTAGGGAGTTTATCCTTTCTTTCATGCTGTTATTTTTTTGTTGTGTTGTGTGAATGGTGAATGTGGTTATGCTTTATTTGTCTGTATGGGTAAACCGCCATAGGAATTGTTTAGGAGAAGGCTATGGGGAATCCATCTAGGTGGGCATAAGGGAATGCCATTGGCATTAGAATTTTTAGAGGAGTTTGGGTTTGGGATCCACCATGGAAAAGAAATAGCTTGCATTTCTTACTTTGTGGGGGCCATAAGAAATCTACTGGGGCATAAAGAGGGATTGTGGGGGCATAAGGAGATGCGAGGTGAATGTTTATTGGTATTTTGTTACTAGTGGATGCCCAATTCCAATTTGGGAGGCATAAGTAGCTTCCCCATAGACCTTTCTCCTTTGGATTGCATGATCAAGCCTAAGTTTTGTTTTGATTGTTTTCAAATGCGATTGTAAACTACTTTTTTATGTGGATTGTGTTTTATAATAAATTATGTATGTTGAAAGAATGTTATTTGTTGTGGAAGCCAGTTGTTGCCATGGGTTGAATCACACCTCTTATTATATTTTGGTTGGGGCTCGGGGCCAATGATGAAGGAAGGATTCTCCTTTCATTGGATGTCTTGGTTGGGTGGAGAGCGTTGCCTTTCCCCCACTTTTGTTGTGATCAAATTGAAGAAAAAGGAAGCTTGCATGTTGTTGTTTTGGAGCAAAGGAAAATGTATTTTTGACAGTCCCTTGTGAAATATACTTCATTTGTAACCTTTCCCACTTGAAGTGGATGAAATTGTAATGTATACTTGTGAAGAAAAGATGTTGTAATTGATTATGAAAGTGTATATTTGAATTGTGAAGGATGTTTATATTTTGTTCTATTATTGGAAAGAAAGAAATAGAATTTTGTCATTTGCATTCAAACATTGAAAGATGTAAGTTTGTATACTTGGAATTAATAAAGAATTGCAAGATCTTCTCTCATATGCATTGTTGGATTGAATTCAATGTTTCATTATATGGTAAAAGGGGATAGTTATATCTCTGTTTTGAAAAGAAGAAAGACACGTGGAAATAATGTTGTATTTTGTATCTTTTGGAAATATATTAAATTGGAAATAAGACTTTACAATTTAGATTTTAGATGAATTGGTTATGAAAAATAAATTTCTTGGACTAGATTAGAGATTAAATTCCACCCTCGGATGATGAAATTGATAAATAGACTATTTAGAAATGGATCTCTGTTATAAAATTTAAAACGCAATTAAATTTATTCAAAATGTACAGTTTGGGCCTGACATTATAATCAACTTGGAAATGTTAAAATTTAGCATGTTGCATTATCAATTAACTCAAATTAACAAGAAACACTTAAGGCTACAATTTCAACATTGCAAAATCAAGCCCAATGCCTTTCACAATCTTTTTGTCAATTCATGGAAAAATGTAAATTGGAAATCAAACAAGTGAAATTACCTCCCAAAAATAGTTTTAATCCTTCCTGGAGTACTCCTCCATGTATGTTTGGCATGTTAAGTGAAGGAGGTGATCAAATTGAATTCAAATTTATAAGTTGGAAATTACTAGTGTGCTATTTAAAATCATGTAGATCATTTTCACAAAATTGACCTGTTAAACTTTATCAAAATGTAAAATTTATGATTCTTGTGCAAAGAGGGCATCGAGAGATTTCGAGAAATTCATCCTTTGCCAAAAAATGAGCTTTTTATCTCAAGTTATGGCCCTCTAAAGTTTTCCTGCCTTGGCAAGAAAATTTGGGAAAATTTTCCATGGCAGGCCCGCGGACTGAAAATTTCTCATCAGAATATCCTTAGAATTATTTTTGAAAAATTTGCTTGGCAAAAATCTTGAAATTTTCCTCTATCGTCCCGTAGCCAATTAGAGGATGCCACGTGTCCTCACAGGGCAACGATGGAGGCACAACATCTTTTAGCCCTTGGGTCTTTTAAATTTTTTTGGGAAAAGTTTATCTTTTGCCCCAACGCCCGTAGCCACACAGAGGTGCCACGTGGTAGTATGGGGTGACAATGGGGTGAGGGAAACCCTCACAACCCTTTTTTTTTTGAAATTTTCTTTGGGAAAAATTTAATTGAGTTTTCTGTGGCCCCGTGCTCCCACCCTTGCCTCGATGTTAATCCTTCCACAGACGCGCAGAGACCCACGCTTGCCTTTACCCCCTTTCACCCTCCCCTTTGGTGAAATTTCCCAATCGCTCCCGCCACCACACCTTTCCCTCTCCCTTCCTTCCCCATCATGGTTGTTGGGCGCCACGTGTCCCTGGCACACTCGCGGGTGTGAGGTGTAAATTTGGTTCTTTCTCCTACACTAGAACAAAACTCCAACACCGCCCCGTGACCCGCCAACCCAACAAAGGGTTTTCTTCCCCTCTCGACACGTGTCCCCTTGAGGGAAAATTTGACCCCTAAAGCCCACCTGTCCATATCTGGAGTTCTACAAGGAGTTAGGAGGACTTATTTATATTGTTGAAAAGGTGAGAAAATTTCCTATCTAATGGAAATGATTTAGGTAAATTTTAAATGCATAAGTGTGAGAAAAATCAAGTTGAAACTATGAGCCTATTAAAGAGTGGGTATGGTGATATTTTATCTCTTGAACCTAATTGAAACTTCTAATCCTAAAATTTGGACCATGTGACATTTATAAATCATTAATAAATTTAAAGTATGTTCTAGTAATATTAGAATTGTTCAAGAACCTAATGGCGTCAATCGTTGCCTTGTAACCTAGTTGTGGACACTTCTAATAAAAAAGAAATTATTCCATAATTTTTTCCGACTAACCCTAGGTTGTTTCTTGGGTCTTAAGTGGATTGTTTTAATGTGAATCACACTTGGTATCGAGTATTTGTTCAAAATCTTGGACCATTGGGCACACTAGAAAACTTGGGACGTGAAATGTAAACCTAGCACATTTTCTTTAAAATCTAGAATTAGTTTAGAATTTGTATATTTTAGTAAACATGGAAATTGAATAAAACTTAGGAAAATGAACTAACTCTCACTTTGGTCTATGCAGGAGGCATAGACGAAGTGAGAGAAATGTTCACAAAGACTCAGACTTACCACCACCACCACCACCACCGGATCAAGGTGTAGTAGCTATCCTACCCTAGATCTTGCAGACCCTTCAGGATGTCAATGCCACTCTACATGGAGGATTAGGAGGAGGACATGTAGCTAGTCATGATAGAGCCCCTTCCATTGAGGGTCAAGTATCTCCTCAACCTAGCGAGGAGCATAGAGGAGAGAACTCCCATGCAGAGTCAGCTAGAGTAGAGTCACCACCTAGGGGATAGGGTGACAAAGTTCTAGAGCATAGAGAGAGGTCTCGAGCCCTAGGCTTAGGGATGAGCATGTAGAGAGACCTAGAGGCTGTTAGACCATAGTTGCAGATCACATTAGGGAGATCCTGAAGCTTTGGCCATCACATTACTCAGGTGACATGGGTGGATTTTAGGTAGAGGCCTGGCTAGTGAGCTTGAGCGGTTGCTTCAAGCTTTTTCCTTGTTCTAGAAACACAAAGCTTGTGTTGTGATCCATCTACTAAGGGATGGAGCTGGACTATGGTGGAGGATAGAGGAATAGAAGCTCTATGTCGATTCAGAGACAGTGACCTGGGAGCTATTTGAGGAGAGATTCAAGAGTAGGTATTTGTCACGAAGGTTCATACAACAGAGGATCGACGAGTTCCATGACCTCCAACAAGCATCTCTTTCAGTAGCAGAGTATGAGAGTAGATTTTTGGATCTACTCTAGTATGTAGAGTATATGTAGGATGAGTAGGTGCAGATTCACAGGTTCATCCGGGGCCTAAATTTAGATATTGGAGGTGCAGTGTAGATTCATTGCCCATAGAAATTAGCTGAGGCTGTTGAGAAGGTCTATATTGCAGAGGAGACTTGGGAAAGACCCAGTAGGCTAGAGACCGAGTTTGGAGCCGCATATAGTAGATGCATGATGGTAGATTAATGGGGTCAGTACCCTTTCCTCATTGTGGAAAGGGTTCAACTTAGTCATCCTTTAGGCCATAACAACAATAGCAATAGTAGTCCTGCCCACCTCATAGACCTCCACAGAGAGCTGATGCATAGAGAGGACAAAATATGGGGCCTCTTCCGAGGAGTTCCATCAAGACACATGGTGGACCTAGAGCTCGAGTCGGCTAGATCTCACTAGTAGAGACCTTAGCAAACCACAACTAGATCATTGTGGACCATGCCATAGACTTCTAAGACACCTACTGGAGGTGCTACTCATGGGGAGGATCGGAAGGATGTTTTGATTGTGGAGTTATTGGAAACTTTTGGAGATATTTCCTATAGTACCCTATCAAAAGGGTAAGAAAGAGATCTCTGAGCCTATGGTTGGTGACATGGGACATAACCACGGGATTTATGCGGTGGTTAAGAACCACTAGGCGAGCATCGAGCAGCACGATCATTGAGAACACAAGTAGCATTGGTGGTATTTCTACCTCGGTATTATTTGATTCTAGTTCTTCTAATTCTTTCATTGTACCATATTTAGTAGAGTGATGCGAGGTTGGTGGAAGTTATGGAGGGTCTTAGTTGGAATGTTGAGATGGCTTCGAAGCTAAGATCTTTGTAGACTCCTTGGTTAAGGAGTGTGTAGTGGATTTGGGACCTTTCACCACTACCGTAGATCTTCATATCCTTTGTTTGGGCTCGTATGGAGTCATTTTGGGTATGGATTGGTTATTTGCACATAGGGCCAAGATGGATTATTATCACAAGACTATATTTTGTACAGATGATTTGGCAAATGAGTTGGTGATTTCGGGTCAAGAGAACCACTTCTATTTGCACCATTTCCACTATGTAGCTTAAGCGGTGTGTGTGATGGGGTTGTCAGATGTATGCTATTACAATTAGTGACAGATTTTAGGATGGGTCTAGTGGACCATTGCTAGATGATCATCCCATTTTGAGAGAGTTTGTAGATGTCTTTCTAGGGGAGCTACCAGGGTTACCACCCCCACGTGAGATTGATTTTCATATAGATCTAGTTCCTGGAGCAGAGCCTATCTCATGAGCACCTTATCGATGACCACCCTAGAGCTCTGTGAGCTCAAGTTGCAGCTTGAGGGCCTTTTGGAGAAAGGCCTTATCCATCCTAGTGTATCCCCTTGGGGTGCACCGGTGATCTTTGTGAAGAAGAAGGATGGATCCTTACGGTTGTGTATTGATTACCACTAACTAAATAAGGTAATGATCAAGAATCGTTATCCCCTTCCTCGTATCGATGACTTGTTTGATCAGATGAAGGGAGCCACAATTTTCTCTAAGATTGATCTTAAGTCAGCTACCATCACCGAGGATTTCGAAGGAAAAATTCATAAGACCACCTTGCGCATGAGATATGGGCACTATGAGTTCACGGTGGTGCCTTTTGGTTTGACTAATGCCCTCGTAGTATTCATGAGTTTGATGAATGGGGTATTCATGATCTTCTTAGATCGCTTCATGCTCATCTTCCTAGATGAAATTTTGATATACTCACGTACGCGTGAGGATCATGAGGGCACCTTCGATTTCTTTTCAAAGTTGAGGTGCAATACTTGGATCATATCATTTCCGGGGAAAGGTATCACCATTGATCCTTCCATGATTAGAGCTATTATGAATTGGTCAACACCCACTACAATAATGAAGGTGTGTAGCTTCATGGGATTAGTAGGCTACTACCGAGAGATTTGTTCAAGACTTCTCTTGGATTGCACACCCTATCATTTCCCTTCAAAGGAAAGGGAAGAAGTTTTTCGGTCAAACAAATGTGAGCAAGCCTTGAGACACTCAAGGAGTGCCTCACTCTAGCACGTATTCTTGCGGTGTCGATCCATAGGGTGAGTTATTCATTTGCATAGATGCTTCTTTAGCATGGCTTGGAGGTTTCTTGATGCAGAGGGTAGAGTAATGGATTTTGAGTCTCTCAAACTCAAAGGTCATAATCTTAATTATCCGACTCATGACCTAGAGCTTGTGGTAGTTGTGCATGCTTTGGTTAGATGGAGGTATTTTCTTCTTGCTCGAGAGATTCACAATCGGACAAATCATTTAAGTCTTCGCCACCTCTTCATGCAGCCCAATATCAATGCTCGTATGACATGGAGATCGAGCATGTGAAGGAAGGAGAATGTGGTAGAAGCCACTCTCGGTAGATGGAGACATGTGGCTATGGCCACTTCAATGAGCATAGATTTATGGACCAGGATCCTTCAACAACTTCTTCTTGATAGCTTCTACATTGCGATGAGTAGAGATTGAGTCACAAAGACCCGTTGAGGGGAATTTTGATGGTTTCTCCTTAGAGACAGATGGTCTTCTCAGGCACAGAGGCCAGATATATGTTCCCAGAGATGGAGGATTGAGGCATGATATCTTGGTAGAGGCACATCATGCACCCTATTCAACCCATCCTAGGGTGAAGAAGATACACACCACCTTGCGACAATTGTATCATTAGAGAGGACTTTGTAGAGATGTGGCCCAGTTTTTGTCATGATGTTTAGAGTGCCAAAGAGTTAAGACCAAGAATCAACATATAGCAGGCCTTCTTTATCCTCATGCAATACCAGAATGGAAGTGGGACACCATTTCCATGGATTTCATTGTTGGGCTACCAATGTCGAGATATCACCACGATGCCATTATGGTCATGGTTGATAAATTGACAAAAGTGGCTCACTTTTATTTGGTGAAGACCACTTATACAGCTAGAGAAGCGGCTTGAGTATATTTAGATGATATTGTCGGAGTTACACGGGATTCCATGGAAGATCAATTATGACTGTGGTCCTTTGTACACTTCACATTTCGGACTACCATACAATATGCCCTTGGTATGAGAATCAACTTCAGCACAACATATCACCCTGAGATAGATGGAAAAACTAAGTGGGTGAATCATATTTTAGAGGACATGCTCAGGATGTATGTGATGGATCAACAGACTAAATGGGAGGAGTACCTATACTTAGTGGAGTTTGCCTACAATAATAGTTTCAAGAGTTCTATAGGCATGGCTCCTTTTCAGGATTTATATGGTAGAGAGTGCATGAAACCTCTTAGCTAGGACAGGTTAGAGGATAGAGTATCTCTTGGACTATCTCTTCTATAGGACATGGAGCAACAGGTGGTGTTGATTAGGAAGAGATTACAGGAGGCATAGGACAGGCAAAAGAAGTATGTGGATCAGCATAGGATCGACCGTAGTTTTGATGTGGGCATGAAGGTGTTCCTTCATGTTAGGCCACAAAGAGCCCTATCTATTATGGAAAAGGTTATAAGTTAGCTCATATATTTATTGGTCCTTTTGAGATCTTGGAGTGTATCGGCCCTTTGGCCTACCGTCTAGCATTGCCACCTAGCTTGTCTCGCATACATGATGTTTTTCATGTTTCAGTTCTCAAGAGATATATTGCAGATCTTTCTCATGTGTTAGATTGGACATCATTGTAGGTATAGGATTAGGGGTAGGTGATGGTGGAGCCCATTCGTATCCTATATCACAGGACCTTGGGCCTTCGAGGTAGAGAGGTTGATTAGGTTTGGGTCCAGTGGGATAGATATGATGAGACTACAACTACTTGGGTGGATGCTACTTCATTATGAGTTCATTTTCCACATTTGTTCCAGTGACTTCCAGGAGGAATTTGAGTCTAAGGGGAGTGGGATGTAGTGCCCACTTCTCTTTGACACCTTTGGATGCTTATGTTGATATGGTTAATTTCATTATGGACATTATTATACTTTGATTTAGTATGATGTTAGACATTTGATCATGGATTATTGTTGGTCTTGATTTGGTTATGATGCACGATGATTATTAGAGACACTCATATGTGGATGATGATATATTATTTGACATGGATGTTTTATGGATATTGTTCGGACATGTGATTTTGAATATTATGGGTAGATATAGAAAATGGATATTATATGATGATAATATCGTTGTTGATATAAATTGTATGTGATAATGTTAAATTACCTTGATGTTGTTGTGACTCACATATTTAGATGAATTTGTGATTTTATTTATATGCATTTTGGATGTTCGATATTGCCATGAGGTCAAGGAGGTATTGTGTTTTGCAGGTTAAAAATCGAACAAACATCGGGGTATTGGAGACCAACCACAATGGAATTCTAGGTGAATTCGACAAGGTCACCATGGCAACATGTCTTAAGTGTGTGTGTGTTGTTTTTTGTTAGGGATTCCCATGGGGGGATTTCCTTTATATGTGACCATGGGTTTGTGTATTTTATTAATGTAGTTAAATTTTTTTATTGTTGTATGTATTTTATTAGTGATGTGTTCCTTTATTTATTTAATTAAATTGTGGAGAATTAATGTGGCAAATCATATGGTTAAAATCTAAATAAATCAAATAGGGATATGAGAAAATAATAATGAAATTTGTTGGCTCTTTATATTAAATATGTAACGGATGTGTAAGTTTGTGTAAGAGTTGTGTAAGTCATATTTTGGAGTATGAAACACTCCACCTCCTTGGAAATTCGAATTTGTCCTTGGGGGCTATTTTTGGAGGCTTGTGGGACAAGTAAAACTTGTCACGTACCTCTAAATTTAATTTACTAACCATACTTATGGTTGGAGAGGTGATTTTAGACTTTTATAATGCATTATATTAGTCATGTTGTAAGTTTTGATTGCACTCTCTTACATTTTATTTAATTTGCATTCCTTTGGGGTGTGGGCTTTTGGAGTGTGCAAGTAACTTGTCATATTTTCACCCACCTCTTTATTGTGCCTTGGAGAATGAAATTTTGTCTTTTGTGTTGAAGTTGAGGATGTGTGATGTGGCATCCTACATGGATCCACATCATCCTCTTCTCTTCCCTCTCTATATAATTCAAACTCTTTGTTTGTTTTGGGGTTGTTGAATCATTTTGCAAACTTCATGGGGGCACATTTTTCTTGTGTTTGGAGCTCTTACTTTTGGAAGGATTTTGGAGAAACTTTGCATGCTTGGAGATTGCTATTTTGGGACTGTATTTTGGGCATTGAAGCTTGTTGTTTGGAAACAAAAGCTACCATGGAGAGGTAGGAATTTATCCTTTCTTTCATGCTGTTATTTTCTTATTGTGTTGTGTGAATGGTGAATGTTGTTATGCTTTGTTTGGCTGTATGGGTAGACTGCCATAGGAATGGTGTAGGAGAAGGCTATGGGGAATCCATGTGGGGGATAAGGGAATGCCATTGGCATCAAAATTTTATGGAGGGAGTTTGGGTTTGGGATCCACCATAGAAAATAAATAGCTTGCATTTCTTAATTTGTTGGGGGCATGAGGAAATATGTGGGGGCATAAGAAGGGATTATGGTGGGCATAAGGGTATGTGAGGTGAAATTTTATTGGAAGTTTGTTATTGGTGGATGATGGATTCCCATTTGGGAGGCATAAGCAGATTCCCCATAGACCTTACTCCTTTAGCTTACATGATCAAGCTTGAGTTTTATTTTGATAGTTTTCAAATGCGATTTGTAAGCTGTTGCTTTTGTGTGGACTGTGTTTTATAATAAATTATGCATGTTGAAAGAATGTTGTGTGTTGTGGAAGCCAGTTGTTGCCATGGGTTGAATCACACCTATTATTGTAATTTGGTTGGGGCTTGGGGGCCAATGATGAAGGAATGCTTCTCCTTTCATTAGATGTCTTGGTTGGGTGGAGAGCGTTGCCTTTCCCCACTTTTGTGTGAGAAAATTTAAGAAAAAGTAAGCTTACATGTTTCTATTCTAGAGCAGAGGAAAATGACATTTTGATGGTCCTTGTGAAATATACTTCATTTGTAACCTTTCTCACTTGAAGTGGATGAAATTTTAATGTATACTTATGAAGAAAAGATGTTGTAATTGATTATGAAAGTTTATATTTGAATTGTAAGGATGTTTATATTCGGTTCTATAATTGGAAAGAAAGAAATAGAATTTTGTCATTTGAATTCAAACATTGAAAAGATGTAAATTTGTATACTTGGAATTAATAAAGAATTATAAGATCTTCTCTCATATGCATTGTTGGATTGCATTCAATATTTCATTGTATGGCAAAAAGGGATAGTTAGATCTCTGTTTTGAAATGAAGAAAGGCACGTGGAAATAATGTTGTATTTTGTATCTTTGGAAATATATTAAATTGGAAATAAGAATTTACAATTTATCTTTTAGATGAATTGGTTATGAACAACTAAATGCCTTGGACTAGATTAGAGATTAAATTCCACCCTCGGATGATGAAATTGATAAACAAACTATTTAGAAATGGATCTCTGTTATAAAATTTAAAACTGGCAATTAAATTTATTCAAAATGTATAGTTTGGTCCTGCACATTATAATTAACTTGGAAACATTAAAATTTAGCATGTTGCATTAGCAATGAACTCAAATTGACAAGGAACACTTAAGGAAACAATTTAAACATTGCAAAATCAAGCCCAATTCCTTTCACACTCATTTTCTTTCAATTGATGGAAAAATGTAAATTGGAAATCAAAAAAGTGAAATTACCTCTCAAAAACACTTTTAATCCTTCCTAGAGTAATCCTCCATGTCTATTTGGCATGTTGAGTGAAGGAGGTGATCAAATTGAATTCAAATTTATAAGTTGGAAACTACCAGTTTGCTATTTAAAATCCTGTAGATTGTTTTTGAAAAATTAACCCCTTAAATTTTATCAAAATGTAAAATTTACAATTCCTATGCAAAGAGGGCATCAAGAGATTTCTAAAAAGTTCTTGTTTTCCAAAAACTAAGATTTCTAGCTCAAGTTATGGCCCTTCGACGTTTTCTTGCCTTGGTAGGAAAATTTGGGAAAAAATTTCCTAGTGGACCCGTGGCCTGAAAATTTCCCACTGAAATATCCTTAGAATTTTTTTTGAAAAATTTTCTTGGGATATTTTTTGAACTTTTCCTCTACTGGCCCACACTCAATTAAAGGCTACCACGTGTCCTCACAGGGCAGTAGAGGTAGAGGCACGCCATCTTTTAGCCCTTAGGTCTTTTAAAAGTTTTAGGAAAAGTTTATCTTTCGTCCCCGCTTTAGCCCGAACCAACCGGAGGCTACCACGTGGCAACATGGGGGTGATAACGGGGTGGGGGAAACCCTTGTGACCCTTCTGTTTTTTGAAAAATTTTCTTTGGGAAAATTTTAATTAAGTTTTCCATGGCCCCGTGCTCCCCCTCTCCTTGGTGTCAATCCTTCCATGGACACACACACCCGTGCACTTTTACCACCTTTCACCCTCCCCTTTGGAAAAATTTTCCAATCACTCCCACTACCATGCCTTTCCCTCTCCCTTCCTTCCCCACCATGGTTTTTGGGCACCACATGTCCCTAGAGGACCCGTGAGTGCATGACAAAATTTGGTTGTTTCTCTCATGCTAGAACAAAACTCCAACACCACCCCGCGACCCACCAACATGATAAAGGGTTTTCTTCACCTCTTGACACGTGTCCCCTTGGGGGAAAATTTGACCCCTAAAGCCTTCTTGTCCATATCTAGAGTTATACAAAGAGTTAGGAGGACTTATTTATATTATTGGAAAGGTCGAGAGAATTTCCTATCTAATGGGAATGATCTAGGAAAATTTGAATGCATTAAGTGTGAGAAAAAACAAGTTGAAACTCTAAGCATGTTAGAGAGTGGGTATGGTTATATTTTACCCCCTGAACCTAACTAAAAATTCTAACCCTAAAATTTGGACCATGTGACCTCTAGAAATTGTTAATAAATCTAAAGTATGTTCTAGTAATATTAGACTTGTTCCTAACCCGATAGCATCAATTGTTGTCTTGCACACAGTTGTGGACACTTCTAATAAAAGATTATTCCATAATTTTTCCTGACTAACCCTAGGTTGTTTCTTGGGTCTCAAGTGGTTTGTTTTAATGCGAATCACACAAAAGGTGAGAGGAACATAGGGAGATTGGGAAATCTGAGTTGTAACATCTAGTTGAGGTTCGAGGGAGCCAAGTTTTCAACATTGAAGGGAGTCAGAACAAGATTTGTTCAAAGTGGATCTCCATGAGTGATGCCCATGATCACTAAGTGAGTCATATGGAAATGTATTTAAACACAGTGTTCACACATCATCCAAAAGAAGTTCTTCGAAGTTCAAAAGATTTTGGAGATTCATAGTTCTTCACACTGGAGCATTTCATCGATTCATCTAGAAGGATCAGTGGAATTTATTAGAGGCAGAATCTATCATCATTGACATCATCATCCTTCCTTTTTCTCTCTCTCTCTCCTCTCATCCCCTAACTTCCTCTCTCCTCAATGTTCTAATTTGATGTTGGGGTTGCACTTTTTCAATGTAATAAGTCACCCTTAAGTTATAAAAGGGGACTTAATGTTCTCCTAAGAATATGAAAAGTCTCATGACATATGAAGGGTCAATGGGGGGTAGGTAAAGAGAATTCCAAAGCACTATAAATTGTAATGAGCTCCTCATTCCAGGGGTTCTAATTCTGAAATTCTTCTAGCTGGTTGTATTCTTGTAAGTTCATGAGAGAGATTTTTCTCACTTATGAGTGAAAAGAGTTAGCCACTTTTCCCCTATTCTCAATGTCTTCCATTCTCATATTGTGTATAATTTTGACTTGAGCGTCAATACAAGAAGAACAATTTTAAATCCTTTTTAACTAAGGGGTTTAGTGATACTTTGTGTTCATTAAATTCTAATTGGTCTTGTTGTTGTTTGTTGTATTTTTATTCCTAATTTTAGTACATGTGATGAAATTTATAGCTATTGTGTGAAGGAATATTATTTCCTACCTACAACATTAGTTCTCCTACCTCTTTTCTCACTCCCCTTTCCAACTCTTGGGACAAATTCTTCCCTAACCAAAGATTGCTAGTTTTTCTCACGTAGGGTCGGTGGAGTGCTTCTTTTATATCCCCGACCATAGGGCCACTAGGAAAATTCACTTTTACTCACACATGCATATACAAAAGTTACACTTTGGTTATGTAGAGGGCCTTAGATCCTAAGAGCATTAGAAAGAAATCCACAAGTTTGTCAACGTGATAAATTTTCCCTCCAACGGAACCAAAATTTGAGATCAATGTAGGTGCATTACTAGATACATCAAATTTCAAGGAGGTAAATCCCATTGTGGATTCAAAATAGCTAATTGACGAGAAGGCATGCAATGCACCTTTGAATAAGATATCGGTGGAAATCGAGGTATGGTAGTTTGGGAGGAATAACAAGATCAAAGCATTGGAGGAGTTTGAGGAGAAGAACAAGGAAATCATAGAGAGAGACAAGGAGATAAAGGGGAAGGAGTCGGTAATTTCGTAGCTGAGGGCTGAGTTGAGGGAAGAAAAGGGGAAGGTGCGTGAACCCTATAAGAAAGAAGAGAATATCTGAGACCTTTATTATTTTGAAGCACCTAGATATATCCCCCCTGAGCAGTATGAGTTTTCCTTCCACTACCTAGAGGATTTGATGTGATTAATCACGATGGAGAAGTAACCACTTACACTCGTGTTTATAGAGGAAGTTATGTCCTAAAAAAAGAATAAGAGAAATCAAAGATTGAGGATACCATAATTTGTTACTTTGAACTCCTTTCTTGATGTCCCCAACTCACATAGCCAAGGTTGTCTATGACATATGTGAAGACAAAGACATAGTGGTAAGTGTGTTGGTTGCTTTATGCACAAGACGGATTTGAAGGATTTCTAGGCCAAGAATAAAAGCAATAGGGTGAAATGTGTCAAAATATTGGTGGAAGTTGAAAATAAATTTGAGGCAATTGAAATTTTAAGGGCCTCTATTAAAAATAAGGTAAAAGACCTATATCCCCAAGTTACATATAAGATGGATGCGTTGAATGAACTTAGTAAGAAGATGGAGAATAACGTTGATATCTTTGAAGGCTAATGGTGAAGAGTTGACATTTTATGAAGCCAACATGCTGATAGAGTATTTGTTTACACATACATAGAAGAAGGTGGATGCTTGGAATGAGATTGAAGCATCCTTGAATAAAAATTTCCCAATCCTTGTACAACAGTAAAAAAATTCTTTTGTTCTTTGGCATAAGCCTAATACAAATTATTCTTTCCTTCCATTCTTTATTCTTTGTTAGAAATCAGATTTTTTATGAGGATGGACAACACATTTAATATGGGTTAATGTTGAGCTCGAAATGACTAAGTCCTAGAGCAGAGGATGAGAACTTGTGAAAGGAAATATTGGAAGAAGGCACATGATGAAGAGCACACGGGAGAACTAAGTGAGCGTGAACAATTTGAATAGATGAAAATTTATGGAGTTAAGGGCTTAAGTAAACATGGAGCATGTGGAAGTAGAGGAGGGTTTTGAGACTTAGCTGCATTGTGGAATATGGTGTTGTATGAAAAACATGTGAGGATGTGGGTAGGCATGATAAGTGGATAAGGTTAATGCATGAAGACTTGTGGCCCAAGGAAAGAATAATATTGGGAATAAGAAATGATTAATCATTGTTCTTAAGGAGCTATAAAGTGGAAATTAATCATGGCTTTAGCAAGTTGGCATAGGCATTCAAGTATAGTGGAGCATGATCCCTCTTGCATTTGGCTTGCTCTTGAGTAATCTTGAGGCAATGGGGAGAGATCCCACTTTATTTAAGAATGTGTTTGGGTCCAAAATAGGACATGTAGGTGCATATGAGGTGTGTATGGGGATGTGAAGGGATGTGAGGAAATGAGAGATGATGCGGGAGGAAGAAGATGTGTGATGCAAGGCATGAGATATTTTGGGTGCATAGGAGAAGAACATGGATATGAACCTTTGAGTAGAGTAATTTTGTAGATCTAGGATGTTATTTCATGATGTATTGAGTCTGATATGGATCTTTTGATGTAATATGGCTACAGTAAATAGTTACGAATCATTTAATATGATGGATTTTTATGAATATCTCTTTTTATGGGTATAAACCCTAATGTTCTTCATATTTCTCATAGGTTAGATCTTATTTCTTTATGATGTTTTAGTGTTTACTTTTACATTATGGAATATCTATGTTTACATCTAGTTTCTTCACTTTTGTGATAGAATGAATACATGTGTTTTTGCTTTTGCAAACATTCCTCCATTAATGACAAAGCATTATTACAAGGCTCACATAAAGGAGGGGCTCGGTGCCCTCACGCACCTTGGGTGAGCACCCAATCAAGGCTGGGTGATGTGCTGATGTGCTTGGGGTTTAAAGGGAGTAGGAGAAGGTGAATATAGATGGATAAATATGCACACACTTTGGAAAATGAGAGTGTAGATACCAAATTTTGGTGTCTACATTTTTCCCTTTTGTTGAGTGGTTGGTGGTAGCAAGCCACAAGATAAAAAAGGGTTGGATGAGGATAAAGGATTGATGATAATATCCCCTCAAATGGGGGATTGATGACGTGTTTGAAAAAGGTATATGATGAAGTGCGGATGGGTGATAGAAATTATGGTGAAAGTATAACCAAGGTAAGATGCCCCGTAAAAAGGATCGTAATATGGATAAAAACTATGGCGGTGACTCTAATATCACATCGATAGAGGGAAATTGTGGTCTCAACAAAGATGGGCTACAATTTTGTATGGACCATTCAGTGGTGGGTGAAGACCACTACAATATGGATGCGGGAAGGGATAACGAATGGATCATTGGAAATTCATAAAAATATGTGTAACTATATGTGAAAAGGTATGCAAAATCCTTCATACATGAGGAATCGAGTAGAAAGGTTATGTGTTCACTACAAATGAGGATGAGTGATAGGGTGCCCAATGGGATATGAAAATGTCGAGAAGGAAGAGTTTGAAAAATATGGATGAAAAGATAATATGCCCCAAGTGGGGAAAAGGGTATAAACACCAAGTAGATTCTATGTGCAAATTAGATTAGGATAATGTAAGGTAAAATTCCTGAAGGAAGAGTAAATATGGCCACCGAAGTGGACTTTGAGATTGAAAAGACAATGCCCTAAAAGTGGAAATGGCCACAAAGGTGGAATTTGAAGGAAGTATGCCCGAAAAAGGGATATAAGTATGGCCCAATGGGACTTTTGGCGATAGAGATAAACTAAAAGCAGATAAGGTGCAACTATAAGTATAGTGACTTGAAGGTACAAATGATACTACATTATGTTAAGGATCATGTGAGGGAAAACATGCCTCCAACCATATTGGAGGTAAATAAGAAAGGATCCTGGGTGACGCAAGGCACATGTGACCAAAGTAAATGCTAGTAAATAACCAATTATGGTTAGTCATTTTAAAGATCATGAAGAGACATGGATGGGATGATCTCATAAACCTAATGTTGACATGAAAAAAGGGGTTTGAGATACACTTGTATAGAGGAAAGAGGGTTCTCCAAAAGTGGTGTTCCCTAAAACTATGCCCCACTTTGGGAAGGGGAAAGAGAAAGTTGATTTATATAGGAAGCTTTCTTGGGATGATGATAAAGTTGAAGGATGATCAATGTGAGAAGCCTTCAAATGCAACAAAGGGGTAGCCATCCTTCAATAGTATGGTCTAATTTACAATATATAGATGGCGGGAATAAATGATAGTCATCCTTTGAGGATCATCTATATATTTTATTTTATTTTAATTTCATGCTTTTGATTTCTTCTTTTCTATTTTTCTTTTTTTATTTTACATAAAAAATGTCCTTCGAGGGATCAGTCTATTTTTGATAACTTTGATTTTTGATTTGTGCATCTATGATTTTTTATTTTAAATGGGGGAGATCTAGGACTAGCTAATTAGACCACTTAGGAAAGGATAAAGAGTGTATAAGGGACACCCCTAAACCCTTTGCATGGTTACAATAGGTGAATAAGAGGGAGATGGATGTGATGATTGTGAAGTTCTCATAAAAGGGGATAATCTATCTATAAGGAAAATTCTAGGGACGAGTTGTGGTGCCCATATCTAAGGTCACATAGTTCCAAATCATCACAATGGGGAATGGAAATGGTTGAGATGGAGGAATGATTTGAATACACGACTAAGAGTACATTGGTAAGTGTGCTAAAAATATAATGGTCACAAGTGTAATGCATTAAGTGGTTCCACTTCTAGTTTAGCATCAACGGAAGCTAGACGATAGGCTCCCAACCTATACTTATGCTCGATAATGTATGGTCCGATCCATGTAGGGGAAAACTTTCCACATTGGCTCCTTTCTAGAGTAGTGACATTTTGATTTTATTTGAGGACAAGGTTTCTCACATTAAAGTTACATTCCTTAAGGTGCTTATTATAAGAACTATTATCATTCTCCGATAGACATGATGGTGTTATAGAGCAAGAAGGTGACACTCATCCAATATCTTCAGTTGTGTTAGACGAGATTGGTGACAATATTCATCAGAGGTGAAGTCAAGAAGGAAATGCAAAAATATGGGATTTGAACTTGAGAGAAATAAGAATTCATAGCCATAAACAAGAGAAAAATTACTAACCCCATGGGGAGTGTGAATTCTAGTACGATAGGCCCGAAGCATGCAAGGAAGCTGAAGATTCCAATTACGACCTTCTTGATCAATGGTTTTGGCAAGAATGTTCTTAAGGGTTTTATTAGTAGCTTTGGCTTGGCCGTTAGCTTGGGGATAGTATGGGGAAGAGAAGCTGAGTTGGATGTTGAATGTCTCACATATTTTCTTGAGATCTTTATTTTTTAAAAGATTTTTTGCTATCCACAATGAGTTTGTGGAGAACACCGAAGTGACATATGATGTGTTGATAGATAAAATTAATGATAGGAACAAATTTGGTTGAGGTAAGTGGGATTTCTTCCACCCATTAAGTGTAATATTCAGTGGTTGTAATGATTGAGTGATGTTGTTGTGAATAATGAGGATTAATAAGACCAATAAGATCAAGGCCCCATTGTGAAAAGGGCCAAAGGTCTTGAGCCGGATGCAGAGATTGACTAGGAATATGAATGAGATTGGAATGTTGCTGAAATTTTTCACATTTCTTAACGTATTCACAACAGTCATGATTAAGGGAAGGCCAGTAATAGCCAAGACGAAGAACACACTTAGCAATGGCTAAGCCACTAAAGTTTCCACCAAAAATACCATCGTGGAATTTCTAGATGGCTCAAGAGGCTTCATGGGATTTGAGACATCGGAGAAGGACACCATCAAATCCATGTTTATAAAGAATTCCGCCAAGGATCACATAGCAGTGAGTGTGCTGAAGAAAGGACCTCTTAGTGTTTTTGGAGAGATCAAGAGGAAGGATGGAGTTGGATAAATAATCAAATATTTGAGAGTACCAAAGGTTTGGTGAATTAGATTCAATAAGATTAACCTGAGGTAATTCATGAAAAGGCTAATCACGGTGATGAACAATAATAGGAAGCTTGGACTCCTCTATTGTCCATGGGATGAGAGCCACGAGGGACGCCATCGTATCAGTGAAACAATTTTTCAACTAGGGAACAACTTGGATGGTGTAAGAGTCAAAAGATTCAAGAATAAGATGAACAATGTTGCGATATTTTTGAAGAGTATCATTTTTACATTGATACTCACCTATAACTTGTTTGATTATGAGCTTAGAATCTCTATAGATGTCAAGAATTTGAACACCTAAAAATACGGTGGTTTCAAGACCCAAGATGAGGGCTTCATATTCCACCATGTTGTTTGTACACTTAAAATTGAGTTTATATGCAAGGGGAATAGGATTTTCCCAAGGAGGAATGATAATGATGCCAATGCCTCCCCCTTGCTAACATTTTGAGCCATCAAAGAAGAGAGTGAATTTAAGAGTGTCATACTTGTGATGAAACTGGTTAATGGATTCATCATAAATATCTCATGAGGTAGATGTGTACTGGGAAGAGGGGATTTTGCAAATTGGTCAGCAATATATTTCCCCTTAATGTATTTTCAACAAATAAACTCAAGTTCAAATTATGTCATGAGCATGAGCCATTGAGTAACGTGATCACTTTGTGATAAGGTTTGGATGTAATGTCTTAAGAAGATGAAATCTAGTAACAACATAAGTCTTTTGATTGAGAAGATAATGTCGAATCTTAGATGTAGCAAATAATAGGGTATAAAAATCCTTTCATCCTCAATGTAGTAGGTCTCATAGTCATGGAGAGTATGAATGATGTAATAAACAACTTGCTCATGACCTTGATCATTAGTATGGGTTAACATGGCTCTAGAGCATGATTAGTGGCAGAGATATACAAATAAAATGGATCCCCCTTGTGTGGAGGTGTGAGCACTGGTGGAGATAGGAGATATTTTTTAAGGTCATCAAAATATTTTTGAAAATCATGATCCCAATCGAATTCAATGTATTTATAATGGAGGCGATTAAAAGGTTGACAATGACTAGAAATTTGCAAGATGAAATGATGAATAGATTGGAGGAGGACTTGAAGACTACAAAGTTTCTTGAGATTGATGGGAGGAGGAATTTCAATGATTTATTTAATTTTTGTGAGGTCTACTTAGATACCCCTAATAGTTTCAATAAATCCAAGAAGCTTCCTAGTTAATACTCCAAATATACACTTGGCTGGATTAAAATGGAGGCAAAAGCGAATGAGGTATTCGAAAAGGACTTCGAGAACGGAAAGATGGTCATGTTGATACATAGATTTCCCTAAAATATCATAGTCATATTCTTAAATGGTTTTGTGGATGAGGTCATGAAATATGTAGGTCATGGTATGTTGATAAGTAGTGGCGACATTTTTTAAATCAAGGGCATGATGTGATAGCAAAAAGGTCCCCAAGGGGTAATGAAAGAGGTTTTGTGTTGATCTTCTAGTGTAATGAGAATTTGATTGTAACCAGAGAAACCATCCATGAGAGAAAGCATCTCATGGCCTGTGGTAAGATCTAAAAGCTTATTGATGTTCGGAGTGGGAATTCATTCTTAGTGCAAGTAATATTGAGATCTCAAAATCTATACATATTCATAGTTTTCTCGATACTTTAGCGATGGGGAAAATTTTGGAAACCCATTAGGGATAGTCAATGGGAATGATGAAATTTTATGCTAAAAGGTGTTGGAGGTCTTATTTGACAAGAAGGGTAATGTGAGGATGCATGTGGTAAAGATTTTTTGCACCAATTTAGCATTGGGATAAGTGATGATATTATGGATGACGATGGAGGGGTCAAGACCTAATATGTCTGAATATGACCATAGAATTTCTTGGCTATGATAGGAGATGAATGCGATGAAATATTCTAGGTCATGTGGATCAAGAGATTGGCCCACTGTTAGAATGTGAGGGTCATGTAGATTCCTGATATTTATATTGATGGTGGCTTCATTAAGAAGAGTACGTGACTCATATGGTAAGGTCTTCTAAAGATAAAAATATTCTACCCCATGTGGGAAAGGATGTTGTCATTGTCAGCACACTAAAAGATGTGAATGGTAGAAGAATATTATTTTATCATCTCCGTATGGTAAAGAGGAAGGGACTTAATCTAGTTGTCACACTGATAGGTGACCAGGTCACACATTTATTGTGGAGACTAAAAAAAAAAAGTCAAAGGAAATGGAAATGGTGTCATCTAGTTCCATGTCCTCAAGAGTCAGAAAGATGGGGATGGTATGTTCATGTCCTCGGGAGTCAGAGAAGATAGATAAAGTAAAGAAGGTATGTCCATATCTTTGAGAATGACAAGAACCACGAGGGTTAGAAAAGATGGAGGAGGTAAAGAAGGCATGCCATTGTCTTCAAAATTTAGAAAAGACAAAAGGGGTGGAGTAGACATGTCGATCAACATCTTCAACGGTGGTATGGGATCAGAGGATTGCTATTTATTTCCTAACCCAAACTTTTCATAAGGTTTATGACATTGATCAAGAATAAGGCCATGTGGACCATCTTCATAATGGCCCAAGCCAAATCCATTCCATATGCAATAATGAAAATAGTTATATACAAAAGATGGGCTGTCAAGAAAGTTAAATCCACTAGTATAAAACATGGCATGTGGAATTTCATCGATGTGGGAAGAAGGGATATCAATGACACCATAAATAATATTTCCTTGATGTTGTGGGGGACTAAAAGGGATAACATCCCCGAAACCCGGTTGGTACATAGGTGACTTATTGGGTCTGAATACAAAGTGGGGCATTGAAGGGTGTCGAGCATGAGAAGGTGATATTCCTCCATCGTAAGTTTTTATATTACATTATCCATGGATTCTTTGTTAGGGAGTCTAGATGAGGGAATGAATAAATTGGTGGATGATGTAGATGGATCATTCTTAGGGACGAGAACATCATTTGGTATATAAGTCATGTTACGTCCTTGGAAGAGAGTCATCCCCATAAAGTGTTAAGATTTTTCCCTCATGCTCATATTTAAGGGAGTGATGAAGTGTTGATGGGACATAATGCATGGCATGAATCCATAGTTTTCCAGGAGAACATTTTATTGAAATTATCCTTCAATGATATAAAAGTTCTAGATGGATGAGCTTCTCACTAACATAGATGGGAAGAAAAAACATCCCCTATCTTTGGAGAGATGGCATCATTAAAGGTGTGAAGGAGCACATGTGTGCGCTCGATAGTGTCCTTTGGAATATTTAGTTGATTGAAAGTATGTGAAGGGATGATATTAATTCTTTCCCCATTGTCGATCATGGACCTTTGAATGAATGTATCATTGATCCTAATTGTAATGAAGAGGGGAAGGTCATGTTCTTCTAGTGGGATGTCTAGAATTTTAGTTTCATTAAATGATATAGCATTAAAAATTGTAAGTGACCCTATAAGAGAAGTGAAGGGATGAGCCTCATCATCTAATATCGGAATGCATTTCAAGGCTTCAATAAAATACTCTATATGATTTATCAAGCTTTGGATGAGCTCATAGAGGGACATATTGACTCAAGATCAATGAAGGTTTTTAGCGATACTTTGTATGATAGGCTTAGGAGATGCTAAAAAAGAAACCATTGGAAGTTGTCATGTGGCCAACTCCTTAGGAGGAAAGATTACGATGAAGGTCTTGGCCCTTGGTTTGGAGGCCAATTTTGGCTTGTGCCAAACGAATCGAGTGGTTACCCAAAATGTGTTGATGAACAAAGGAGGGACATCATTGGGTGATTCCTCTCTAGAAAGAAAAATAATAGATGTCGAACTAGATGTTGAAGGAAGGGACTGACTTGGTCCAAGGAAAAGTCTCCCTCTTCAATGAGATTGTGAATAATGGCCTTGAGGACACTATAATGTTTAGTTTCATGCCCATGCATATGATGAAAAGCACACGTAAGGTCGGTGTTGAACCATACAAGATTCTTTCCTTTTGGGTTGAAGGCCTTAATAGGAGGAACTGTGATTGCATAGGTTTGTAGTAAGTGGTGGAAGATCTCAATATTTTATCTAACTAGAGTGCTAAAAGACATCTTATGTGAAAATTTGGATGTTTGAGATAAGAACCGAGTGTATTGATGCCTTGAACATTTCGTTTTAGTTTTACTATTTATTGGTGTTTTGGTGTAGGATGATATTGGATTGACAAGTTGAAATGTTCATGGTTCTGGAGTAGATGATTTTGGATTAAATAGTCTACATGTAGGAGGGATCATAGGTTTGGACACACTATCATGAGGAGCATCAACAATATTAATTGGAGAGTTAGATGATAACCCATGATTGGTTGGGAACAAGAAACAAAATTTTTCCGAGATGATCCACGAAAGATGGGGATTGATGGGATTATGTTGATGAGGTAGAAGGAACATCTAAAGTCATGGAAAGGTAAAGTTATCTTAATCATTCTTCAAATGAAAAAGTTGGGGTGAAAGAAGAATATGGTAGGGATGTAACCACAATAGTTGATGTGGGTAAGGAGTGAGATAAAGGGCTGAAATAGGTTCCATGAGATGGTATGAAAGGAAATGGTGGAAAAGACATGGGTGAGGTGGACAAGATTATTGGAATGGATGAAGTAGATAACTGATTTGATGAATAACTAATACTAGATGTGGAAATAAGCTGAAATGGTTGCTTCAAAAATGTCTCTAAGGGTACAAATGATATATTTTCTAATGGGTTTCATTATTTGTAGATGTAGGAGTAGGCTCTAAGACAAATGTAGATGTAATAGATGCGGGAAGATGTCAAAGGGAATAGAGGTGGTCAATGATGAAGTTGCAGATGGAACATGCTCCTGATCATTAGTGTTCAGGGTGTTTATAGTATGAGCATTAGGTGCTTGGGTTGTGGTAGAAGTGGTAGCTTGGCTTATTGATGTATGATTTGGGAAAGGTTGTTTGAAAATGTTGAGTTAATTAGGTGACACATTTGGATTATTGACTTGAAGATCATCTTGATTGATGAGTCTTTGGACCAAGTCCTTGAAAGTATGACATATTTTTATGTCATGGCCTCGGACATGGTGATACTTGCAGTAGTGGTATTCACAATACATTATAGGTTTTTGTCTTGAATCATCAATTGGCTGGATAGGAGGAAGTGTGACAAGGTTGGATGTCATTAATTTTTCAAATATTATATTATATGACTCAAAAAGGGGGTTTAGTTGGGAACTGGATGAGTTACTCTTTGTTGAGTCCATGTGCTAGATTTAGATGCAAGAGATGATTTAACAACCATGAAATTGGTTGCCACCTTTGATTTGTCATTTGGTTTTGATGGCTTAGTAAATTATTTGTTAGATTTATTTTATTTAAGTTTTAAATGGCCCTACTCAAGGGCACGTGTTTCAAGTTTACGGGCCATGGTGAAGGCCTTGTCAAAGGTTCAGAATGATTGGATTTGTAAAGTTGAAGATATATGCTTCACACATGAACGTGAGAAGATTTCGATAAGATCATCTTGAAGAAGAGGAAAGGATAATAGTATTATAGTGAGGCACCATCGTGTGATGAAATATGTAATGGATTCATCTTCAAATTTTTGGATGACATATAGATCATTGATAGTTATTTTTCATGTAATGTTAATCAAAAATGTTCTAGAAATAACTCGCACGAGTTAGGAGAAAGAGAATATTGAATATTGGGGGATGTTATTGTACCATTCCAAGGCAGGACCAACCAAGGACATGGGAAAAGTGTGAAGCATCAAGTCCTGATCATGCGCAATAAGATAAAATGCATGTTTAAATGCACAAAAACATTGTTGTGGATATTCTTTGTTGTTGAACTTAGCAAATTTTGGCAATTCCTAGTGTAGAGGATATGGTTTAATTAGTATGAGTGGGTGAATGGGATCATTGCAAATTTTTTTGATATGATAACAATACCTTGGTCCTTAAAGTTGTATCTTCAAGTTTAGCTAACATATTTATAAGGGCATACATGGGATCATTTGAAAGATTATGTTGGGGGATGAGGGGTGGTGGTTGCATGTAAGAAGTGGTTGGATGGGTTTGTTGATAAAATTGCAAATGTGTTGGTGTTCGAGGAATTTTTAGGGGTAATCCATGTGTTTTGATTGAAAGGATGGTTTTTGAAAGAAATGTTGTTGGGTGATGGGAAGATGATAGGATTGTTGGGATTGGGAAGGATTTTGTGGCAGTGCTATGTAGGAACACAAGTATGAATCGGTTGATATTGTTATTGAAAAGGGTTAGATACTACATAATGTAAAGCACATGTGAAAGGGGGATGGGAAGCATTGATTGGCATGCTAGATGTAAGAATATCATACTATCTAGACAAGGGATATGATGTTTGGGCATATTGAGTAGGGACACTAACAGGATAACAAATGAAGAAGTGATGAGAAGAGTATTATTAACCATCATGTTGATCGGTGGGAGATTAAAATGTATCGAGGTGAATATCGGCTACTCGATGAGTCGAGGGATCAATAGAGGAGGAAGAAAGATGGGATACAGAAAGATCATTAGTTGCAGGTTGGATGGCTTTAGGATTGGTTTGATAAGAATAAATATGTTGGAGTGGTGGTCCATCTAGGGGAATTTTTTTCTTAAAGGAGATAATATTGAAGTGCAACTAGATTGGCATCTAAGAGTTCTTGAAACATGGTATCACCAAGAGGGACCTTAGGTGGTCTAGAGGGTTCTGATCAGATTGATGGTGGGGTGGCTGGCCTAGATGGGATAGATTGATGGTAAAAGAATGGATTGGTCTCTCCTAAAGTTGTAGTGTGAAAAAAGGATTTGGTTGAGAGACATTAATGAGTGGTTGATTTCTCAAGGGTGTATATGAGGGTGGATATTTTAGAGAATTTTTTTGAGACAAGGGATCGGTATAAGAAAGTTTTTGTTCTATTCTTTTGGCTGTTAAATGAGTGACTACTGGCATGAAAATAGTTCTTACCCAAGAAAATAAATCAGGTAGTTTTTATTTTATGTTTGATTATTAAGAATGCATGGAAAATAAAAGGGGATGATTAACCAGGTTCCTAGGAGAAGGTAAACAATGTTTGGTTTCATGTTTTTATGGATGGGAAATGTCTGAGGCGGTTTACTTCTAGAATCTCGAGTTTTTGTTATTGTGAAAAAGAGAAAAGACAATTTGAAAGATGTAAAAGTATTGAAAAAATTAAATTCAATAGAAAGATCGAGTAGTTTGCATGAGGGCATGCAATAAATAAAGTGTGGGGAATGATGAGACCAAAATATGTCTCATTATATCTCCAAATAACACTCTTATTCTCTCTCTTAAAATCAAGCTTTCAGTGAATTTAGATGTAGTTTTAACAATGATAGAATATTTAAGGTAGAATATTGGATTTATCTTATCGTCTCTTTAGAAATCTATTTGCAATATAATTTTTTTATTTCTTGATATTTCTTCTAAGTTAAAATGTAAAAGTGTGTTGAAAAAATGTCATAAGAACTCAGCTCCAAGTTCATATATTATTGCTACTAAAACTTCCACGCAACTCTTGAAAGGCCCAACTACTGAAAGTATTTTGGTTTGCTCCAAATTAATGTAAAGGAGTGCTAAACTACTCATCCCACTCTTTTCTTCCACATTATCACCCAAGAATAAAAATCCAAACATTTGGCATTATAAGAAAGTTCCAAAAGTTATGAAAACATCTAGCAATCCAAAGTCATGCATGCATGTGGCATTCCGAAAGAATTGAAAGTCATAGACTTAGCAGTCCTCCATTTCCTCTCCTTGTTTCAAGGATGAAAAAATATTGGAATAGCATTAGGAATGTTGAATAAGTACTCTACCAATTTTGTTCCTAGATTAAAGGGATGAGTTGTAGAAATATTCTCCATGATAAGTGGATTATTGTAGTCAATTTTGCTTAGGATTTCTTTCTATTAATAAATCTTCCCAAGAATAGGTAGTTATTTATTCATGTTTGGTCTAAGTAAACTAGGAGAGATGCATATAAATACATCTTCCATATACTTGGAAACAATGGGGCATATATTTGATATCACAATCAGTCTTTGTATTGGTTTTACTCCATTTTATAAATTAGTTTTGAATCAATACAAGTGAAGTTCTAAAAATTTCATTCTAGTTGCTCCAAATCCGAAGGGAAGAGAATGGCCAAAAGCCACTCTTCCCCAAGGAGGAGGATTTTTTATTTCTTATCATTACTTATTTACTGCATATTTATTTTTTTAATTTATTTCAGTAATTTATTTGCTGCATTTTTCCTTTTTATGCATGATTACTTTTAGTTTGTTTTCTTAGGAAGAAGTACTATTGAACAAGATTTTCTTTCTCATTTTGCATATAGCTTTAGACACCTCCTTGGTTATAATGAAACCAAATTTTCTATGAGTTGGTTAAATGATTGGTAATACAATGACCCGTTAGTCTTACCCCTTGAAGTTAAAATCCCATCACTTTCCATATCCATTGGATATTTTATCCTTGACAAAGATTATCATCAAGAAATTCTAGCATAACTCAATCATGACATGAACATCTCCTAATAGCTCTCAAACATCATCACATATTTATAGAGTGCATCAATCATGCATATAAAAGAAAATTAAAATGTCACTAAACTCGTAAAATAGTAAAAGTGGAAATTTTTCCCCTAAATGGATCAGTCCATATTTTATCACTCATAAATATGGGTCAGAGCCTATTATCTAGCCTCCTTGATGGTTCACCTAAAAATAACCTTTGAAGTCCTTGTACTTGTGGCCCTTCTACTGTTAACATATTAACCATTATGGAATTATTCACATAAATGATCTTAATCCATCACCTACCTATAATTTTACTACTATAATGATTTGAAAGCATGTGTTTTACTGTCACTATCCTATAATTAAGACCATAAAGATGAGCACCATGGATTTTTTCATTGCATATTTCAAATGGAAAAGTTCCTCCTTAGAAGGAACCCCATAATCATTATGTCCATCCACCTTTTGTATACCAACCGAAAACATGTTACAGAGACATGTGTGTACCATGTGCACATATTTCCCCCTCCTTAAAAATGGTCTACTAGCCTACCCTCAACATGAAAATAAAAATTCAATAATATATATGGATGCATCCTGTCAAAATATATACTAATCCCTTGAAGGAAAACTATCAAAATCATATTATAAAAATATAATGATCCCTCAAAGGACAAATTCCTATAAAAAAAAATGATCCCTCAAAAGATGGCTATTTAAAATCAAAAGTCAAATATTCAAAAAAATGTAGATCACTCCCTCAAAGGATGACTATCCATGTCAATATAAAGGCTTCTGCACTTTGATCAACCTTCGAAATGCCAAAATATCAAAAGAATCCTAGGAAAGCTTCCCATGATTTCCCATCAAAGTAAACTTCCCACATTGATCAAGTTTCATAAAAAAATTATAGCTAGGGAATGAGCTTACGAAGCCATTGAGAGGAGAACCTACTCTCCCACACAAAATACATATGTCAACCCTTCCCATGTTTTAGGAAGGTATACAAATTCACTTCCATCTGTATCCAAGATCCTACATGCCACTACCTATTGTTTTTTATCTGTTAAATTTTGTTACAATGCCAAAAGGTGAATTTCCTTCATTATACATTTTACCATCATGTTACATATGTATCAAATCTAGTTAGCAAACAAAATATTCACGTTTTATTCCCAACCATGATTAATTACATCTCAATATACATCAAGACCATTATATTTGAAGTCATGTCACATAAACAAAAAAATCAACATATCATATATTACCATTAACATATCATAATCAATATCTTAATATTGTATCCAATATATCCCAACATCATATCAAATATATCTAATATGTCACAAACACCAAATCAAGCATCATGACCAACATCTATACATCTAAATTTTGTATCAACATCACATCGAAAATATCTAAAATATTACATTATAAAAAGGTCAAACATAAAAATAAATGAACAACACATGAGTCAAAATCATAATCATATATATATGAGGGTATATCAATGTACACCATCCATAAGTCTCAACACTTCATATACATAACAAATATCATTACTACTAGATAAACTATATAAATGATAAACAAATGCTCTCTTAAGTACTACTCCCTCCTCACCACCGACACCTCCATCTGGTCCCTTACTAAGATCATCTATATTTCAACCCCGTGGTGGCTATCCCTAACTCATTGTACTACTTGTAGGTTCTACCTATCTCCTTTCCTGATATATTGTAAAGTGAGGCTCATTAGGTAGCCTCTGTTGAACTATCTCCTCCTAGTAGCCCAACTCCTTACATAATGACCGTAATTAGCCAAACTAACACTACTAGGTGGTCTCATCTAACCACTAACCTGATCCCTCACCTCATAAATCTTGGATCCTAAAACTTAAGAGCATGTAATGTCGAGGGCCTTTCTCAAGACTACTCTCACTTTTTCTATACCTATCTCAATCAGCTATAGCATATGTCATCTCTCTGTTTGTACAATGACGAGCCATCGACTTAACCCATTTTCTCACCAACCAAAGTATCTCTCTACGGTCAATGCCATATGTTCAACTAACAATGTAACCTTGTTGGCCTCTAAATGCTCTATAGTAGCCTCCAGCCCTATCCTATCCTCACCACCATAAGCATGCTCACCTCCTCCACCCTCACCCTCACCACCTACCCCCGTGGAGCCACCTCCGCATGGGTTCATACTCATTTATCAATCCTAGTAAGTTGAGCCTTACACTATGCAATGTAGGCCTTAGTGGCCCCAACATCATCCACTACCATAGGTGTGGCCTGATCATCTACACCCATAACACCCTCCTCATTTTTATGGATCAAATCTCTATGAAAAATGGGATTATCATATCCATGTCGTCATCCTCATGCACCGTATTTCATAGCCACCTTGGGAACATACTTTGAAACAATGTAAAATGTTGTCTAAAACAAACAAATCTAATGAAATCCTACCCCCAACTATTGTTCGTGTACCCATGTATCCTATTGGGTTCTTTATAATCTCACCCTCCTTGACCTACCACACTAGAAATCTAATATAGGGCCCCCATCGACATTACCATCATGTAATACCATAAGGAGCTACTGATAATTCTCCTCACCTCTCACCATCCTTTCCTCACCCCTATCTGACCTCCATCAAACAAATATAGTTGTCTTATGTAAAACTTTCAGGCCCCCATGGTAGATCTCTTAAGCTGAGCCACTATAATGTGCTCGTAAGCCCAACATTATAGCAGGAATCACACACCAATACCAAACCTCCTCCCTATCCTCCATGACCATAGCTCCTTGTAAGTCTACACACATAATGTAGGGGCCCATGTAAAAATAATCCTCTACTCCATCATGTCTACTAATATCCCTATCAACATCCATGAAAACCAACCTCCTGCGGAGTCTCAAAAGCATAAGAACTGATATCGATCATCATTAGGTTAATGAATTATTAGCCCTCTATCTCGGGACTATATAGTTCCCTATATAAAAATCCATCAAGAAAAAACTCCACCCCATCTACGTTATCACCATACAATATCCTCATCAACTTAGGCCTTTGTGTCTCATCAATAAAATATACCTACTCCCCTAAATAGGAAACCTCAAGATTCTATATACGTCCTCCAGAGTGACGGTCATCTCCTTTTTGGTAACTAAAAGTACAAGTAACAGATCCCATCTCTAAAAAAATGAGCAACAAATCCCATTATCGATGGATACACTTGTAATGATGCATTTCTCTAAAACCCACATCCTCTAAGTGAGCACAATCTTCATATGATAAATATAACCATACATCATCTAGAATCAATGGAACTCTATCTTATATAGTCAACTTATCCCTAAATTGCATCCAAAACACAAAAACATCCATTAGAATATCACTTAGTCAAATTTTTCATTGAACTACAACATCAAATCAAATCACACTACATATTCATCTAGTTTTTAGCGATTCATTCTAATAATTAGTGTTTCATTCTAATCATTGGTGTTTCATCACAATCATATGTGATTTTACTAAATTGTCGCTGATTCCTATGACTTGATAAATGTGCCTAGACGTGGGCCTAAAATCCAAAAAAATAAAAAATAACTAAAACACAAATAAAGGGACATACCTCTCCTAGTGTGGGCCTCTTTTTGTCTCCTAGATCCTTTGGTAGCCTCCATTCTCCTCTTTTCACTCAAAATATCTTAATTCAGATCTCTTTATCTCAAAATTGCGTGGTAATAATAAAATTACCACGATAACTATCACCTATTTATAGGGCACAAATTTTCCCTCCCAGAATCTCTGTATATTCCTTTAATCGATGAAGATTTCCTTAAATCACCAATGATTCACTTCAAATTATCAAAACAAAGTATTTAACCATCCAAGTCATTTTAATTCAAGATCAAGTATTCATTTTCACCACTCCTTGCCAAAATTATACATTTTTGGGCTCTATGCCCCTTGTAAAATCAACAAAACCAATCAATCAAATCCTTCCTTAATTACGCAGTCTAATCATTCAAAGTATTCCTTTACCAATATCTACCTCATATTTTTGCATTCTTAACACCGGTAAGTCATATATCTATAGGACACAAACCCTTTGGTTCCCCTATCACTTGACTTCATAGTTTTCTAATCCCACCTTTGTGGAAAAATCATCGTGGATAACATACCTTGCTTGGATCATTTCACATGACTACTTCCTATGAGTCATACATCTATAGGTGGAAAACCCCTTCGTTGCCCTATCATTTGAGTCCATGGTAGCATCAAATCCACCTTTTACAGTGGTCTTGTTTCCATGCCTCATTTTAAGGAAGATAAAAGAAAAACACAAATGTCAAAGAAAACCTATCTCATTTAGAAACAAATTTCAAACCGGTGATTATTACACTCCTCCTAATCACCCCTAGTTTGAGGGGAAATCACCCATCCAAGCACAAACCAAACCATCTCAATCATTTTTGTCTAGTAGTTTGTCCATCACAAACCACTTGACAAAAAGGGACAAATGTAGACACTTTGGGTTTTTTTCACGGCCTACACCCTATACACATGCATTAAAATATTTAACCTATCATTCCAAAATATACTAAGTTACTATCCTCACCCCATAAAATCATTTTTACTCTTGTAAATCTTATTTTATCAACCCTTAATTACCCTAACCTCCCTAAAACATCCTAACCACTTCTAACCCATCTTACCCCCTTTTATCCTACCCATTTTACCTTCTAACCATGCCTAACCTCTCCCTTAGAAATTTTCCCTCCTCCCCATACCTGAAACCCCCATTTTGGAAGTGGTTGAAACTACTTCCAAATGGGTTCCTCCACATTTCCTACATCATCGAATTCTAACAAATCACACACGATTATAAATAGAAGTGTATAACTCCTATTTCAAGGATGTTCAATCTTGAATCCTTGAATTTTCTACTAGAACAATATCATTCTAGAAATCTTCAAGGATTTTAACAAATCCTTCTCACTCCAGAAACCATATCACATCACTTGGTGCATCATACATCTTCAATACCTTCCTCAAAATTTCATGCCATCAAAAATTTCATCACCACAAGCTCGACCAATTCTTATAAGGCATTTTGCAATTCCTCTCACATCAAAGGTAAGCTCTATTTGTCTATTCTCATTTTCATTTCATTTACACATCTAAACAAAAATCAAAACAAGTAGGTTTTGTCTTTGTTTTTAATCAATTTAAGCATTGTGTCAAAAATAAAATTTTCTATAGGAATTTCCATGATTCCTTCAATCTCCCATGATTATCCCAAATCTCTTGTGATCACTATCAATTTTGTTATTTTTATCAATCTCGCATTTTATCATCTTTTATTTGTCAATCTAGGCTTGACCTATTTTTTCCAAGATATGTCTCCTATAGATAACTATTCTAGGTCAATCCCATCCAATCACAAGCATTTATAATGTCTCCGATCATCCAAAAATTATTCATGTGGGAGTATTTTGACATCCTCCATGAGATTAATTTATGCACCATCATATTTTCACCGACCCTCAAATATATTGAGAAACAATTCGAGATCCTTGACAAGATTTGAGAAGCAACTAAAGAATTTTTATATGATTACTTGAAGATCTCAATATCACTACCACCTTATCCTGGTCCACTTCGAAGCTGAATAGGATATTTCCTTCCATCTTGAGTTCTATCTTCCTTATCTTGTATCATCCATAGTTTCATTATATATTTTACTATATTTATCAACACATCTTAACTATAACAAAACAAGCTAACATTCTTCAAGAAAGTCCCTTTTGGATTCCCATAATTGACATTTTCCAAACAAATTATTGTCCTACTTATCTAATATCTTATGTCTAGATTTTTTTATTTACAGTCTCTTCACTCGGAAAAAGGAGGAGTGTGTTTTCATTATCTGCATCCCACCATCTTGAAATTGTGAATGTTAACACAAATATTGGTAAACCCTACTATTTTTAAGTTTTATGTACTTTTAGCAATTAATAGCACTAACCAAAAATGCCCTACTACATTTTCATGGATTTTATTTCTATTTATTCTCATCCCATTTACATGGTGGTGCATCATTTCCTTACTACTTGGTGTCATATTTCCCTTTCTTGAAATATGAAGTATCATTTTTCCTCTACTTTTGTTCCTTTCTTCAATCTTGACTACATATTGGTAGGATTCCCCAAGAGTATTGATGATTACAAGCCCCTATTGCTAGATGTAATATCACAACCCACCTATGAATATTTGATAATGTGATACTTCTCGAGTGTCTCATCCACCGAGTTTTTCTAATAGGGTGTGAAACTCATTGGTGTATTCTTGCACTATTTGATCACGAACCTGACATAATTGTCATGTAGTTACTTAAAATATCCCTTATAGTTCTTTGCTAGATAATATTCCTCTCTAATGGCCTTTATGAAACCTCCCCATATTTATAGGGTTTTCATATTGACCATTGCCTAGTCATTGTCATACTCTTACAAGGAGTATGATTCCCTCCATTTTTGACATGAAGATATGATTTTATAAGTGCAATGTTATCTTTTCATCATCAACAAAATTATTGATGAAGAAATATGATTCTAGTTGATTGAGCTATTTATCCCATTCATTAGTGTCACTTTTTCCTTCAAAACTATGGAATGTCAAAATTTAATTGTACCTTGAATGGTGTTAGGAACCCAAAGGTTTTGATTTATGTGGGTGTAATTATAAATGTGGGGTTGGTTCTAGGGATGACCTTAGAGAGGACATCAATGAATTGTTTCATTATCTCCCTCCCCTTCCTCTCAACGACTTCATCAAGTAATTTTTAAAGAGATCTCCCATTTACCCTTGCATTTGTTGAGTTTTTGAGGTGAGAAGGAATGTACTCTAAAGGATCATGGTTCTAGACATAATTATTATTGTATTCTAACGTTGTGCATTTCTACATGTAAGAGTGGAATAAACATCTCTTTGATACCACTAATCCAAATTGAGGTGCAACTTTGATGGACAACACACATGAACGATGGTTCTTAATGTGTTATAAAAATCAATTCACAATGAAAGAGAATTAAAAATAAAATTATTTTATTACAATCAAAAATTCTACAAACTAGAAAACTCCATAAATAGAGATGTATGCCAAGAGATCTCACTCCTTTTTCAAAAACAAGCTATTTTATAGTTATATAATGGAGAACATAAAAAAATGTTAAAAATGGAATATAAATTGTTCCATATGGGAACTAAAACATCATCCAACATGGAAACCATTAATATCCACCATAGAGATGGATTCATAAGACATAAATCAAACAAATCCAAAACCTATTGTATTATTACTATTATTTTATTTATTGCCCCTTGTTGGTCCCATATCTTCTAGCTCGTTGACTTGATTTGTGAAACACAAGATCCATTGAAAGATGATGGAATGAACTTGAAAATAATTATATAATGGTAGAACTTAGTATATCAACATACAATATAAAGCCCAAAATTCTCTAAAGATGCCCAAAATGAAAACTACTAAAGATGCAAAAAAATGCTAAAAATAGATTTTCAGGACTTTTTAAAAAGAGATTTTTAGAAATCATGTTTGGATCAATTATGGGTATGTCATCAAAATGGGGAACTAAAAATGGGTTAAAAGTGTCCACGTTTTCCTTAAATCAACAAAATATAAAGTTCAACAAGTAATTGGACATGCTTATGCTCAAATTTTGACAATCTGATAAGAGCAAGAATCTTAGTGCTTAGATTCTAATTTTAAACTACTAATGTTTTGTAAAATGGTGGATATAAAGAGGGTGAAATATGGCGTGCAAAAAAAATTGGACCTATTATTTGTGTAAAAACTATGTCATATTTTTGTGAATGCACCCTCCCGCCTTTTGAGTTCTATAAATAATTGTAAAACCCTCTTTGGTAGAAAATTAGTTATGATTGTGTATAAGGTCCCACTAGTTTTTATATATTTTTTAAGGAGTATTGTTTTTATAAATAGTAAAAGTGGAGACATCCCAAAAATGAAATAACCATGTTTACAACCGCTAATTTTGAGAAAAAATATTGAAAATCATTTTTTGAATGTGTGTAGAATGGAATGCAAATCATGCCAATGTAATTTTTTTAAAATTTGGATGAGTGTATCAAACGTTATATAGAAAAACTATACATGTGTTTTTAATGAAACACATTAATACACTCTTATAATTAATTAAGGAACGAAAACTTAAACTATACATATTTTAGAAATAAATAAATCAACACAAATCTAAGATAGAACTTGGTGTCATAGTCTTGTTTTTTGGAATATTGTCTTAAAACTTTTGATAAAAAGGGGATTAGAATAGAGATTTGTATGTTTTTTTATAAAACACATATTCAATTATGAAATAGAAACGCCAACCTTTAGGCTAATATATCCAAGCCAAAGGATGGGTAGTTTCAAAAACAAACAAAACATAATGTGCTCTCATTTATTCTCAATGAACAATTTTTTTACTGAGTAGAAGTGCACTCATATTATAACACTAGAATGTTATGGATATGAACTAACAACCCATAACATGTTCATATTATTTATTGGTCATGTTATAACATGAATGAGCCATAATGCAAGCACACTTGTGTTCAAAATGCCTTTCAAATGTGTTTTCACCACTTTTTGATCCCCTATTTCAATGCACATGCCCTTATAATGTGGATTAAATGAATCAAATGGATTATCAATTTGAGTGAAAATAATTCTTATTTATTAAATTTCATTAGAATGAATAAATGAGGAATACAAGTAAACATGAATTAACCGTAATTTCAATAACTAGTATTACATTAACAAATCGCATGTTAAAACAACATAGATATTATGTAAATGATGTTATTTGTGTTTGGATATGATTTTTATAAGTAACACACTTAAATAATGTTTATTGGTTAAAATATAATTGATCATATTTCATTATATGGCTTCTTACATTTGAATGTTTATATAACGGAATTATAGAACTAGAATAACAAAACTAGGGAATCAAGAGGGAATCGATTTCTATCCTTGGTTGTGTATAGGGTGCTTAGTAGTTGTTAGGTTAATAAAAAATATGGTGTTTTTAATCACCCACCGAGGGTTATCACACACATTGGTATCAAATGCTAGCTTCACTCTTGTGCTTATTTGAGTTCATTGTGTTTCTATAGTTATGTCATTTATGTCATTTTCAGGTCATAAATGGAAAAATGATAATGAGTAGAAAGATAAGATTTATCATATTTAAGGTATCCTTACTGATATTTTGGGATATGTTGACTAGTCTAGAGTAAAGAGTTCTAGTTAAAGAAGGTGCACTTTCTCCAATCAACACATTATTGTCAATTTACACAAAGAAATTAAAGTGAAATATGGTTAGCTATAGGAGTTGTTATTTTTATCCAATTTTTCGCATTAGAGTAGAATTGGACAACAAGGGAATATTTCATTTTGGGACTAGAAAAAGTCATCCATAATCATTCTAGGTCATTTCAATAAATTTTGCATTTAACGAGCATTATGGTATTACAAGAGGTTGTGTGATCATTTTGTTTTATTTTCCCCTTTTTCGGTCTTGGAGACTCAAATTTTCTCAGTGTGGAAGCAAACCATGGCGGGCCCACTTCTAGCCAACATGGGTAAAAAATGATCAAAACCGATAAGTTGTGTTGAAAGGGTCTTATCGTGCTCCTATTACCTTATCGAATTTAAGAAAGAGCTTATGAAGTATAAACAAGAAGGCAAGATATGATTTGGAGGGGTAGATGGTATTAAGCAAAATGAGCTCAATGAGCTACTCAATGAGCTAGAAGTGAGTTGGTTGGTATTAACGTAGTCTTTGGGTGAAGTCCCGAATTCAAAGTGGGAAGATTCATTGGAAGTGTGGTGAGTTATAGTTATATAGCAAGTTCGAGCTTAACCTAACACATGAAAGGCTCAATACAAGAGGACATGGGAGTGATCATTATATTTAGGAGAGTTTACATTGCTGAGAGCTTGAGAGTAGGATGAGATATGAACAACGTAAGGATTATATGGAGCTTTGAGTTATAGGGTAGGGTTGATTAACTTAATGAGTAACCAGGAGGTTGTTTTTGTATGTCCAAGTTGAGCTTAAGAGATAGTGCGATGAAGTAAATAGCTCGGGTCCTCAAACTTGGACCTTGGCTAGTTTTATAAATAGCTCAAAACACATCATACAACCTTGAGTTCAAGATCAATTCAAATGTGGAAGGCCCAAGTCCCGAGTAGCTTGAAATGTGGTGATACAAAAACAAGCTTAGTTTGGGCGATAAACATGAGCTCAATGGGGAAGTAGCTTGGGTGACCACCATCATGAAGGAGAAATGACTAGGGTTGGAATAATGAGGGTTGAGTTGCGATAGAGATAGGTGTTCAAAGAATTGGGAGCTCATTGTATGACTTTGGTGGTGAGTTCTAAACTGATGTTGCGACTCATATGTTGAGATCGAGAGAAATTTTAACAAAGCAAGGTGGTTGACGATGTAAGTTGCCATCTTAGCATCGATCGAGTGAATATGTAGGGCCATGCATGGATGGAGAAATGGTAGGGATTGAGGGCTAAAGTGTTAAATACATTTTCCACCAACCAATACACTTAACGGTAATATACGTGGAGATTGTATTGGTGGCTCAATGGTTATATGTGAGCTAGACCTTGATCTCAAAGATCTAGTCACTTAAGAAATTTAGAACATCGATTTAAGGCTTATCATGGTGGAAGCATAAAGATGGCTTGGGTTGATTCCATGAAATAAAAGCATCATCTAGAGGAGCTTGGTCAAGTTGAAGGACTAACTTGGTGATGAACTTGGCTCATGGGTGTTAAAATAATTCATGACTCAACAAGAAGGCGAGCTTGGTGAATAAGCTTGGTGATCAAGTTGTTTGAGGAACGAAGTCATCAAGCTTGAGTGATGCCAATTACATGTATAATCAAAGGGAATTAGACAATTCAAAGTTGGATCTATGGTTAGGAATGTGAATGCATGGCTAGACATAAACTTTGAAGATTAAAAATATTGTCACATAACTCGGTCATAGGAACTAGAAGCTCAAATGAACTATTTCACAAGATTACGTCACCATAGACTTAGGCTCATAGAAGATCACAATGCCATTATAGGAAGGAGATCTGATGTCGAGCTAAGTTATTAGTTTGAGGAGATCACTTGTAGAAGAGACAAGTGACTTGGCTTTAACATAAATGAATTAAAGATGAAATGATTCGGTCAAGGTCAATCTTGACAGGTAAGGAAGAATTGGTATGTCACGAGCCTAAAGGTGAACTCGGTGAGAGTTAGCTACCGAGTTGAGATGAGGGGGCATAGGGATTTTCGAGGTTTATTGGTTCATTGTTGATCGAGTGAAAAGAACGATGGATAACCTCGCACTTTGATCTTTGACATGGTGAGGTTCTAACCGTAATGGAATGGTGAGGATTCGAGACCAACTCGCCAAGTTGGTGTGTTTCTAAGATGGTGTCAAAAATCTAGAGTCCCCACTTTGGGTTTGTGGAATTTCATGGTGTTAAATCCATGCCAAGCTTGGCAGGATGAATTGTGATTAGGATCTGAAGCTAGAAGATCCAATTTACGAGAGATCATCGGCTTGTTGTATGAGTCAAATAATGAGGTGACAAGAGGGATCGTTTAGACAACTAATTTTCATAGGTATTCCGAGTTGGTTGTCAAGTGAATAGGATAGTTTTCGAGTTAGATAGGGCATGTCTCGGGTTAATCATTGAGTAGTGACAAATTCAACAGTGTATATGGTGATGCAACCCTCATTGAGCTCAACAATTATTTCTAAGAGTTATCATAAGAAAAGGAAATTCCACGTGGAATTAGGGAGATAGTTGGAGACCCAATCAATGCAAAGTGTGTCATGAAGATCTTGCTCAAATGGGAAACTTGATCATTTAATTTGATCTTGAGTTATAGTAAATGAGTTGCCATGTAAAGGGAAGAGTGGTCATTTAAGTGAAAGATGGCAAGGAACGTTGAGAGGTGACACCAAGTCATCGGTGGAGGTCAATAAAGATCATACTACATAGAATTTAGGGGTTTACCGAGAGAGTAAAACTTGGAGTGGCCAATCCAAATGTGAAGCATCCAATCAAAAGGGCTCAACGTGATGGATAAAAGAGACCCGAGTCAAAGTGAAAGGTGGCATAAAAATATAAGCGAGGAGGTTTCAATATGAAATGTGGAGCGGAGAAGCCAAGTGTGAAGTGGTGAAAGTGACATGGAGCTTTTTCAAAAAAATGTAATGGAATAGCTCACCAACTAGCTCAATGAGCTAGGCTGATGAGTCAACAAACCATGAACAAGCCAAAACCCCATTTTTACACCAAATGACCTTGTGGGTCCCATCAAAAGGCCAAGGTGCCTTAATATTTTATTAAAAATATTATTTTTATTAAAATATGGGTAAATTCAAAAATTTGAATTTATGAGGGCATGATGTGTGAATGTTCTTTAGTGGTATAATTAATGATGTAATTAAGTATGGAGACCATTTTCCCAATATTTAGGATTTCTTCCTCCTTTCCATTCAGCTAGGATTTTCTATAAATGTAAATGAGAAACTCATTTCAAGGGGTTAGACTTTTTTCCAATTCCTCTCTCTTTTCACAAGTTAGGTCTGTAGTGGGAACTTTCAAGCCTTTTCTTGAAGATTTTAATGGCAACCATTACCTTTTCCTTATCTAATGATGCATTTTACATGTGATCGAAGTAATAGAAATTGTGTTAAGTGACTAATTATTAGTCCTTTCATTGTTTTGTTGCTTTATTGTGCGTTTCTCATGCTTGCGGTATATTTTGCAATTTCAAGTTTCCATTACAGGTTTTGGGAGTTTTGTGCTTATCTGGGAGTGAAGTTCCATATGCGGTTAGGTTGTGGTGCTTATTTAGCCTTCTCACTTTCATCCTTTTTCACTAAATAACTGAAAACATGTCTATCAAAATGATTTCTTGGTGCATCACCACTTCAAGTATAGGTTTTAGTTCTTACAAATCTCTCTCCATAAATTCCATGAAAATGTTAGTATAGGTTTAGTTAACTATTTTTATTGCATTAGGAGTAGTGTTGTGTTTAGTTTAGTAAGAGGAAGTCGACCTTCTCTGAAGGTTCACCTCAAGCCACAAGTCCCACAACTTGCAAGGTGATCCCATGTTACCCAATCACACTGAATTCCCTATCCATCACTTGGCCATTTAGAGGGAGTAGTGATTTAGTGATAATGTTTTTAGCATGCCCACTGGGACCACAAGAGTTATTTATTTCACATGTGTGTGTATTTTGTTCACTTCATTTCATTAAGTTGTGATTTTAGTGAAATTTCATCCTTAGGAGGTAATCCCAAGCACAACTGGTGACTCCATTGGTCTAAATAACCCACTCTATGAGTTTTAGAATTTTATTTTTCACCCAGTTCCATCTATTTTTCTTCCACATTTTTCCATTATTCCTCCTTTTCATGGCACGATGCAATCATGTCTTTGTTCCCATGGTGGAATTTCCACTTGTAGCAACAACAATAATGCTTTCAATCTACAAGATATTAAAATCCACGTCGATATGAATTTTATGATGACTATTAGTTTGAGCATGCATGTCCACATGAGCGAGATGCAAAGAAGTTGGGTCATCCACCAAACTATGGGGCTGATGAATAAAAATGACATGCAGATTTTGGAGGATATCCTACACCTAAAGAAGACCACTTGTAGAAGAAAGTTTGAGAGTTTGAGTATAACATGGTGCAAATAAGGATTAATGAAATGATGACGGAAGACTAAATTGCTTCAACATTCCATACTCTTTGAATGGCCAGTGAGTTTAATCCTCAACAAAAGCTTCAATTCATAATCAAAACGATGACTCAAGTTGGAGAATGGATCAAGAAGAGGGAAGCTTACAAATGTAATGTTAGTCAATCTTGTCAATGGGAGGTCCCTACATTACCACCTATCAAACCTATTCTCATGTTTCCATCCATGAAGTTTCAACTTGTTTCCCATAGTCCTAACCTTCTAGCTACAACCCCTATGGTGGAATTCAGTTCTTCATCTCCTATTTTTCCATCCCATCATGAAGTTTCTTTCTCTCTTTCTTCTCAAGTTCCTTATTTTCTTCAAAGGCCATCAAGACAAGAGGTTGCACCTCTTCCACCACCTCAAAGAGTGAAGGAATATTTTTAATCCCAACCCACCCCTCCTCTTATAGTCCCAAACCCATTTTGGGAAGAGCATGATCAAGAAATAAGTTATGGGGATGTGAAGATTAAAGACCTTAAAAAGAACATGTAAGGAATTTGAAAGAGTGGGCTACAAGACTTGACATCAAGTAGATTCCACTCATGGTTAAGCCTCTAGCTAAGGTTGAAGCTTAACATCGTGTGATGGAAATGGAGTGTAATCAAGAACAAACATCAAAAACATAGAAATAAAAGTGATGATCAAAAATAGTTTTCTAAGAGTGCAACATCCATGCGCAGTTCCATGTCATCAAAGGTGGTTGATTCACTACATATTGTGAATTCAATTATTTCACAAATAAGGATGTTTCCGTTCTTGGAATAGAGTTGCTTCTATCCTTTCATTCTCTTGAGAAACAGATAAGGGTTAGGGCTAGGAGGAATACCTGTTGAATGTTTGGAGGGTGTGCGCATACCGTAGAGAGAGATCAGATCGATTGCGAAGAACTCCTTTTTGTCTGGGAAGGACTACCTACAAGTAAGAATACAAGACCACCAGATTCTAATTAGACAATAAATGAGGGAACTGCCTTAGGCCCAGGAAATATTGGACTTCCTTTCGAAGGTGGTCAGTTCCCCTACTAATACGAATTAACACAAATTCTAACAAAGAAGTTATTGCAAGATTACAATTTAATTACCTTGTTAAAACAATAGAGAAAAGGCTGGTCTTGGTTTTGAATCACAGTGACCGATGCCGGTCACTGTCACCGGTACCGGTTCCTAATAACCGATATCGGTAGGGGCAGTGATTTAGGGGCTTTTAGTGAAGGTTGGCTATAAGGTGGCTATGGTGTTTATTAGGCTAGTAAATGATTGGGGATAGGTAATGGGGTGATGGAGAAGACTCAGACAGTATGGGGGTTGTTCTTGGGGGCAATGTAAGGGTAGAGGAGGTACAGTTAGATGTAGGGTGTTACCGGGTAGTGGATCTGGGAGTAGACTTATAATTACTGTGATTCAGAAGTCCAAGAAATGTTATTAAAAGAATGTACAAGATAGTACTTACTAGTTCCTGATGAAGACACAGGTCCAAAGACTGTGATAACGAAGGCAGGGCTCAGGTAGGATGATCAGACAATCAAAGATGAGCTATCTTCTCTCCCAATGCTTGGATGAGTGTCACTGGGCTCTGGTTACTCAGTTGCAGTCTTGGGCTTGATGTCCTTCTCTGCAAACTCCTTTCTTTCCTTCACTTGTCTCTGCTCGGCCAAGTGAATTCTGATCTTTTCAATGAATTCCAGATCCTTTGTTTTTGGTTGGGGGAGGTCATTTATAGAGAACCGATGGCGGTTACGTAACCGATGGCGGTCGAGTAGGAACCGATGTCGGTTAAGTCAAAGTGGGCTATTTTTAGTAAAATAGCCAGCCTTCCCTCCTTTTCTTCCGAGGGATTAGTTGTGGGCTTGGTCAAGTCATTATTAGGTTGGTTTTGGTGTGGGTGAGGAGTAATTAGTCATGGGTGTGGATGTAGACCAAGTTATAGGTCTTAATTAGGTTAGTTTAGGATTAGGGCTAGGTCATGATGAGGTGGCGAAATGAGGTGGCAGGTTTGGAGATGTGGATTTATTAATTATAAGGTAATTAATAAATAATTGTGTAAGGTTTAGGTGATGAGGTTAGGTTGCGAAATGAGATGCGGGCACGGGGGTCGTAAGACACAATTTGGTGTCTACATCAACTATGGAAAATAAATATTTAGTCCCAATTCCTCTAGAAGAAGGGTATTTGTAAGTTGAAGAAGAAAGACTCTCAAGTGTGCCAAGTATGTTTATTGAGTGTAATGATCCTAATTACGATTCATGTTAAGAACTAGAAGCACTTCTCGAAGGTTATAACATATTTTCAAGGTCATAACTAGATGTTACAATTAGCCACAAAGAGTTTCATGAGACCAAGGAATATTCAAAGGTCGTGAATGCAGATGAGACCATGCATAGGATTTCAAATCCTTTCCCCTCTCTACCTTCTCAAAAATATAATTTTTTAGATGAATTTGATCTTTCTAATTTCATGTTTGAGAATGAAGAATATCAAGGTGAAGGAGGTTCTAGTTCGGAGGATACTCAAATTGAAGAAGAACCCTTGACATGACCAAAGAATGAAGAAGCATATTATCTATTAGATTTGGAAGAATGTTTTGATGGACAGGAGCCTATGGAACTTGAAAATATTGTTATTCCATCACTTCTTTTCCAATGAAAAGTGCCTAGTGTTGTGGAGGGAAATGCTCAAGAATAAATCATTACTCATAACTATCCTTTTGAATTGGAATTGGAGGAATTGAATCTTCCATATCCCTCATCGCACGTAGAGGAGGAGCACACAAGAGAAGCTAGGACTGATTTAGAAGCATTGAATGAAGATTATATCATGGAGAGATTCTTGTTTTTAGTTATAGAACCTGATTAGGTTAGTGAACCTGTGGTGGAGGAAATTATTCTTGACTATTTACTGCCCTAATAGTCTTCAAAATTAGAAAATAGGAGGGTTTGACTTTTTAAATTTCATGTCAAATGAGGGAGATCTCATTGTGATACCATTCGTCTACGTAGAAGATCAATTGTTTGTAAATGGGAAAAAGAGGGGAATCGGATAATGGAAAACCATCTTTTTCAAGGATTCCTTTAGGTAGACTTTCTTGTCAAAGTTGAGTCTTAGAGTATTGGTCATATTCAATGGGTTAGACCATGTCTCATAAGGTATTTGGGTTCATCGAGCCAAAAGAAGAGTCAAAACCAGTCACATTCACTTTAGAATATGAGGATGTGTTTCATATCCCCAAGGATCAATTTTTATGCCTCTACAAGACAAATGCGAGCAACTAAAAATGGGATATTCTAGATGATTCCCTGGTGAACCAAGTGGACAATTAGGATTGTTTCTATTTTGACTCTTAGTGTCAACCATTTTCACCGTCAAATCATCTGCATGGCTTCCCATTGTGAGGAAAGGGATCTATTTTTCACAACCAGTTATAGGGTTTGTTTAGCTCACATGTGCCTCTAGTTAGTGTAGAGTAGGAATATGTTTGTTTTTAGTAGAATAAGTGCTTCACACACCTTGTATGTTTCACTTGAGGCATGTATGGTTTTTAGTTTTGAATTTGTTGTGTTTCATTGTTATTATTGCACAATGTATCGAAGATGAACTCATTCAGAAGAAGGGAAAAATTTCAAGTTTCAATAAGCATTTCATGATATCAAAAATTTAGCAGATGCTTCATTCAACATTCTACAATGTGCCATAAATGCCAAGAATTCATTAGAATCAGTCTACTTCCCACGGTAAGTCTAAGATCAACAATGCTCAAAGGGTTTTTGAGATCAATTCGAAAATCATATCAATTTTGCAAAGATAACATTGACTTCATGCCTAATGAATTTATTAAGGCTCTTGGAATGGTGCTTAGCAAAAAAACATCCCCGAGACGTCACCAAAAAATATTATCCAATTTTTCCCCTTGGAGTAAAAATGGACAACAAGGGCCTATTTCATTGTGGGAACAAAAATGTCATCCATGATCATTCCGGGGTCATTTCAAGTAAATTTTTCATTTAAGGAGCATTATGGAATTACGAGAAGTTGCAGAATCATCTTTTTTTATTTTCCCCTTTTCTAGGTCTTAGAGGTTCAAATTTTTCTTATAGTGTGAAAACTAACCACGATAGGCCCACTTCTAGCCAACATGGGAAAAAATGATCAAAATTGATAAGTTGTGTTGAAAGGGTCTTATTTTTCTCCTGTTACCTCATCAAAGTTAAGATAGAGATGATGAAGTCTAAACAAGAAAAGATCTGATTTGGAGGGGAAAATGGTATTGAGAAAAATGAGCTCACCGAGCTAAAAGTGAGCTGGTTGGTATTAACTTAGCATTGAGGTGAAGTCCCGAATTTGATGGGATGATTCATGGATTTGCGGTGAGTCATAGTTATATAACAATTCTAATCTTTGCTCAACACATAAAAGGATCAATACATGAGGACACGGGAGTGATCATTACAGTTGGGAGAGTTCACATTGCCAAGAGCTTGAGAGTAGGCTAAGACATGAAAAACATAAGGATTGTATCAAGATTTGAGTTGCGGGGTAGGGTCAATTAACTTAACGAATAACTGGGAGGTGGTTTTGTACGTGTAGGTTGAGTTTTATAGATGGTGGTGACAAAGTGAATAGCTTAGGTCCTCAAACATGGACCTTGGCTTATTTTATAAATAGCTCGAACACATCATATAAGCTCGAGTTTAATATTGATTTGATTGTGGAAGGCCAAAGTCCTAATTATCTTGAACTATGGAGATATAGAAAATGATCTTGGTTTGGTTGATAAACATGATCTTGATCAAGAATTAGCTCAAGAAGCCATCATCATGAAGGAGAAATGAATTAGGTTGGCATAATGAGGGTCGAGCTTCATTAGAGCTAGGCATTTACATCATTGGGGGCTCATTATATGGCTTGTGTGGTGATTTCTAAATTGATGTTGAGATGCTCATACATTGAGACTAGAGTGAGTTTAACAAAGCAAGGTGGCTCATGCATCTAATTTGAAAACTTGGAGTTGGTTAAGTGAAAACATAGTGCCATGCATGAACAAAGCAATGATGGGGATTGAGGACCAAAGTGTTTGATATATTTTCCTCCAAAATATAAGCTCAATAGTAATATACATGGAGATTTTATTAGTGGCTCAGTGGTTACGAGTGAGCTTGACCTTGATCTCAAAGATATAGTTGCTTAAGTAACTTGGAACACCGAGTTGAGACTTAGCATGGTGAAAGCATGAAGATGGTTTGGGTTGAGTCAATGAAATACAATCATCATCTAGAGGATCTCGGTCAAGTTGAAAAAATAATTTGGTGATGAACTCAAATCAATTGTGTTAAAGGAGTTCATGACTCGGTAAGAATGCTAGCTTGGTGAATAATCTTAGTGAGTGGTCATTTGAAAAATGAATTCAATGAGCTTGAGAGATGCAAAGTACGTGTATACATGAAGGGAAATAGAACTCTCAATGTTAGCTCTATGGTTAGAAGTGTGAATGTATAGCCAAAAACAAATTTTGGATATTAAACAAGATCATCACATAGCTTTTTTATAGGCAATGGAATCTCAAACAAATTGTTTCATAGGATTGAGTCACCAAGTACTCGGGCTCGTAGAAGATCACAACGCCATTATAAGAAGGAGCTCTAATGTTGAACTAAGTCATTGGTTTGAGGAGATCACTCAAAAAATGGACAAGCGACTCATCCTTGGTACAAATGAATTAAAGATGAAATGATTTGATCAAGGTCAAGCTTGACAGGGTAAGGAAGAATTGGTATTTGATGAGCCTAAGAGGTGAACTCGGTGAGGGTTAGCTTGCTAAACCAAGTTGAGATGAGGGAAGGAGCATAGGGAGTTTAGGAGGTTTTTTGGTTCGAGTTCGATTGAGTGGGAAATAATGATGGCTAACCCCACACTTCGAGCTTAGACATGGGGAGGTTTGAACCATAGTGGAATGACAAGGATTGGATTCCAACTCACCAAGTTGGTGAATTTGTAAGAGGATGTCAAAATTATGGAGTCACCACTGGGCTTACTGAGAATTTCATTATGTGAAAGCTATGCTTTGAGCGTGGTGGGATGAATGGTGATTAGGCTCAAAGTCGGAAGAGCCAATGCGGGAGATCATGGGCTCGGTTTCAAAGTCAAAAATGAGATGAAAGGAGGGATATCCTAGAAAACTACCTTGCATGGGTATTCTAAGTTGGTTTTTGAGTCAATAGGACAGGTTTACCGAGTTGGGCACGACATGTCATAAAAGTTTAACATTGAGTAGTGATCAAATTGACATGTGTACATGGTGATGCATCCTCGGTGAGCTTGATGATTATGTTGAGGAGATGTCTAGGAGTTTGTGTAAGAAAAGGAAATGCCACTTGGAAGTAGGGAGACAAGTGGAGACCTAGTCAACAAAAAGTGTACCACAAATATCTTACTCAAATGAGAATCCCAATCATTTAATTTGATGTTGAGTTATAGTGAATGAGTCTCTTTGTAAAGGGGAGAGTGGTGAGTTAAGTGCAAGATGACACGGAACATTGATAGGTGAAACTGAGTCATTGGTGGAGGTTAATGAAGATCATGTCACGTGGAATTTGGGGTTTTACCGAGAGAGTAAAACGTGGAGTGGCCAAGACAAATGCAAAGCAGCCAATCAAAAGGGCTTGATGTGATGGATAAAGGAGACCCGAAAAGTGAAAGGTGGTAATAAAAAATAAGAGGGAAGGTGTCAATATAAAACATGGAGTGACCAATCGAAGTGTGAAGTGATGAAAGAAATGTGGAGCTTTTTTAAAGCAATGCTCAAAGTGGTAAGGCTAGTGAGTCAAAGAAATCATGAACAAGACAAAACCCAATTTTTTCACAAAATGACCTCATGGATCCCATCAAAAGGCCAAGGTGCCTTAATATTCTACTAAAGATATTATTTTTATTAAAATATGGATAAATTCAATTTTTTGAATTTATGAGGACATGATGGGTGAACGTTCTTTAGTGGTATAATTAATGATGTAATTAAGTATAGAGACCATGTGCCAAAGATTTAGGATTTCTTCCTCCTTTCCCTTCACCTGGGATTTTCTATAAATGTAAATGAGAAAATCATTCCAAAGGGTTATACCTTTTCCCAATTCATCTCTCTTTTTTAACTTATGGGAACTTTCAAGACTTTTCTCCAAGATTGTAATGTAACCATAACCTCTCCCTTATCTAATGGTGCATTGTGCATGTGATGCAAATAATAGAAATTATGCTATGTGAGTAATTATTAGTCCTTTCATTATTTTTATGATTCATTATGTGTTTCGATGCTTACAAGTATATTTTGCAATTTCAAGTTTCCATGGTAGGTTTTGGGAGTTTTGTACTTATATGGGAGTGAAGTGTTGTATGCGGTTAGGTTGTGTTGCATTTTCATCCTTCTCACTTTCCTCCTCCTTCATTGGAAAACCAAAAAATGTATATCAAAACCATTTCTTGGTGCATCACCACTTCAAGTATATGTTTTACTTCTTGCAAATCTTTGTTTGTAAATCCAATGAAAATGTTAGTATAGTTCTAGTTAACTTTTTCTATTACATTAGGAGTAGTGTTGTGTTTAGTTCGGGAAGAGGAAGTCACCTTCTCTAGAGAGGTTCACCTCAAGCCACAAGTCCCACAGCTTGCAAGGTGATCCCATGTTACCCAATCACATAGAATTCCCTATCCATCACTTGGCCATTCAGAGGGTGCAATGATTTGGTGATAACATTTTTCAAAGGGGAAAATGTAAATTTTGGTAAGTTGAAAAATAATGGGGAACAAAATATGGAAGTGTATGAAAAACACACAATGGTGGGAATTCCTACAAGAAAAATAATGCACCTAAGAAGTGCTAGAACAAAAAATAAAAATGGCAAAAATAGAAATAGTGGTAAAAATCTTCCAAGGAAGAAAGGACCTACATGAGGTTACTTTTGGTGTTGTGGAGATCACTTTTATAATAATTTTCCTTAAAAATGAGTTAAGAAAAATGTTAGAGTTCCACCATTCCAAACTCAAGATTAGAATATTCAACAATATATTCTTGCATTACTTGATCCAAAAATGGATCTAAGAACTTAGTACACATTGCATTTATTTTGAAAAACATATGATTTGTTTATTGTTAAAATTGAGCAGTTTATGGATCAAATTGGTATTAGAGCAGTTAAGATTTTATTTTTTGTGTTGTTAAATTTTGTTGAGATTTTAGTTAGGTTACCCTTAACTGAAAGGAAAACTAAATCATTAAAGGTATCCTTATTCCTGTTGAAGTAAATATTTTCACAAGGAAGTGGTAGCAAGGAATTCGAGAAATAACTTGTAGAGAAAATGTAGATGATAACAGAGAAGAACAATTCTATAAGTTGGAGGAAAATGTGTCAATTCTATTCAAGGATGTGGAAAATATTTCCTTTTCCATAGGTAAATTGGAGTCCATCATGGGGTTACTTGTGGAGAAAATTGGTGTTCCAAATGAGACACTTTGGAAGCCCATGAAGAAAATCCTCATGAATATGAAGAAGAGCTACCTCGTTTCATTCCCACACCCCCACCTTTAAAAGAAAAGGCCAAGATAGAGATTCAACCTTATGATGGATACATGAACACTTAGAAGCTAGAACATTGACTATCTCAATTAGAGGTATATTTTAGTTTGCATCAAATTAACGAAAGTCCACAAACTTCCTTTTCTTGGTTAAAATTAACTAGTCATGATTTAAATTGCTTCAAAATTTATGTTAATTCCTTGGTTGTTAAAAATCCTCCTCTGATTACTAAGTGGGATGATTTTAAGAATCTAATAAAAATTAATGTTCTCATATTTGTTATGGGGAAGAGAGGTTCATGTATTGGTAGTATCTCGGGAAAAAACAAGGCCAAAATGTGTAGAAGTATACCGGTGAGTTCCAAAGAAAGATATTAAGATGGGAAAATATGTAATGGATTAGGACCTATTTATGAAGTATATTAGTGGAATCATGTTGTTGTGAAAATGTGAAATAGGAAATTAACAATTTCCGAGCACGAAAACTATACCCCAATGTCAAAATTTTCAAGTCCTATCATTTCAAGATACCTGGGTCAAATCCATTAGTTTGGTCACCTCTATCTGATGTCAAATTGGTTAGGTGATTCAGAAAGTCAATTTTATCCCCCGTGATTTTAGGAAGTTACGAAAAGATACTATCTTACGCAATATTGCGAATGGCTATCATTGGTCTTCCTAGGACTAGATCAACCCCTCTGGAGTGGAATGAAAGGGAAAATTAAACATGGAGGTGAATTGAATACCTTAAAACATCTTGGAAAGGATTTTGGAAGGTTTTGAATTTTTTTAAAGACTTGGACCATCAGAGTAAAAATAGAGTTCACAAGCCTAGCAAGACACATGCCTAAAATAACTAGTGGGCTTTAGAAGAAGATTACTAGGAGCTCGAATGGAGTTAGAAGTAAAAACATATCCAAAAAGAGTATTCCAATAAGTACATGATGGTGAAATAATATGTTTCACAAGATCTTGCACATAGGATTTGTAGGAAGTTTTATCGAGTGCACAAACAAAGTCTAAAAAAAAATCATCTTTTTTTAGGGATCAGATGGATGAATCAAGAAATGATACCCCCATAATTGGATTCAAAATTACATTTCTAGTTAGGATAATATAAACTTTAACCAATAAATTCCATTTGGAGCTCAAGTTATCATCATTCCAAGTTACCCTCTCAAAGGCGGTTCGGACTTAGTCATTTTCGGAGGACACGTGTCAACACTAGGAGCCTAACGATTTCATGTTCCCAATGTCCCTAAGGTTAGGTACACCAACCCTTGAAAAATGTGGCCAGTCCTCATATGACCTCTGGGACACTCATGTGACCTACGACTTGTTAGTTCAATCCCTAGGTGCATTTTTGGAGCATCCATTCCCTCTTGTCGAGATCAAGTGCCATGTGTCGGATCTAAGACCAAAGGTGGAAACTAATGTCCCTAATTTCCCTAAGGTAAGGGACACTAAACATGGAAAAATGCACCCATCCCTCTAGGAGAGTGTTTTGGTCACCCATATGACCAATTTCCAGCCCCTCGGTGCTTTAAAGCTGATTTTAGAGCACTCATTCCCTATTGTCGGATCACCGCCACATGTTACCATCTTGATCATTATGGAAATTGATGTCCCTCACATCCTTGAGGTTAGGGACATCAGGGAAAAAAAAGTGCGCCCAACTCCAACTCAAAAATTTGAAATTTTTTCTAACTGTTGGCTGCTTCTTTTGCTTCTAACATCCGTGTGCACAGACATCTCCATCTCCTCCTCTGTAACTCCTCACCATCATTCCTCCATTGTTGAACCTCAAACTAGACCTTCCATAGAGGTAATTCCCTTCACTCCATGAAATCATGTAGGCCCTAGAAGGAAAATTGGAGCAAACACAGAAGGAGAAGCACAAAAAGAAGAAGGAGAAAACAGAGAAAACTCCATGGCCATGAAACGAGAAGTTGAAGAAATATCCCAAAAAGATGCGTGAAATGATTTTCTTTTTTTTCATTCATCTACCCATGGCCATCAAGAAGAAACCTTCAAACTCCCCTCTTGTGCGACAGAGCATCCACAACGAAGAAATTGCACTTCACGGCTTAATGAAGAAAAAATTCAATTTCTCTTCAAACCGTTGGGTGAAACAAAGTAGAATTTAGCGTGAAGCACATAAATAAAAACTTATCAAATTGAAATTTATTTCTTTACAAATAGAGGAAAAACCAGACCTGCAATTTTGAGGTCCATTAATGGTTCTTGTATCTAGAAGCCTTTATCGTCAGTCCAAAACTTAAAAATTTAAAATCTCTTGGACTATTAAGTGTGTGGGCCCAAAATTTGAGAGGGGTGATATTGGAAAAAAACATATCAGATTTTTTTTTCCACATCAATTTGACTCCTAGAAGCCAACTTTCTAAAAATAGTAGGTCTACTACATAAGAATTACTATTTCGGGAAAGTCATTGACAGAAGAACCTGTGAAGGAGGCGAAGACATTAGAGGTGCACTATAGCTGAGAATTCACCGGAACAGACATTTTTGACACTTACTAAAAATAGTAAGTGGTCCCATGGACACCTGCTAAAAATAGAAAGTCACACTAAAAGAGTAGTTTTGGCACAATGGGACATTCGAACTTCATCACATCAGATCTTTCCATGAACGAGGACCATCAAACTTCATCATAGGAAACATATTCTCCTCCTCTCTCTCTTCCCTCTCCCCCAACTTTCTCTCTCTTCAAATGTTCTAATTCTTCATTAGGGTTTGCACTTTTGATATGCCTTTAAGTCACTTAAAAGTGACTTTAGAAACATAATGTAAATTAAGTCACCTTGATTTTATAAAAGGGACTTAAATATTTTATAGGAATATGAATAGTCTAAAGTTATAATTAAGGCATATGGAGGGTCATGAGGAAGATGATAAGTCACCTCTTATTCTATAAATTGTAATTTCATTCCCATTTCAAAGGGTTGGCGATTGATCTTGTAAACTTAAGAGTGTATTGTACCTAGAGAAAGGAAAGGAGATAACCATTTTATTCTACTTTCCTCCACTCTCAAATTTCTTCCATTCCCACACTATGTATAACTTCTTTTTAAGCATCAATACAAGAAGAAGGATTTTGTAGCCTTTTGAAGAGGAGATTTTAGAAACTATGAGTTCACAATCTTATCTCATCTTGTTTCCATTTGCAGGGTTATTTCTTCTCATAAATGCATGTGTTGAAGTTTATAACTAGTGTGTGTAGGAATCTGATGTCCTACCTGTAACATTAGTTCCCCTATCTCATTTCTCACTCCCCTTTCCCTCTCTATAGAAAAATTCCTCTCTTGCAAGTATCTGTAAGCTTTGTCATAGGGTTAGTGGAGTGTCCCCTGTTGGCTCTCTCGGTGAAAGGCCACCACAAATCCACCTTTTCATGTGCATGCATATACAAAACCAACACTTTGGTTAAGTAGAGGGACTTATATTCCCATAGTGTTGGAAAAAATCTAAAAGTTTTCCACCGACAAATTTTCTCACCAACAAATCCATAACCACTTGAGGAGACAAGTTCTCTTTGCCAAGCTAGCAGATGTAGATGATGCTTGTACACAAGCTCACTACTTAGAGATGTACAAGAAAAAGAGTTCGTCTACCTCTCAACATGCTTCAAACAAAAAGGTGATACCAAGTAGAAGGATAAAGTAAAATGAAAGGGTAAGAAAAATTATACTTCTATTTCTAAAAAGGATATTAAAGTTCGTTGTGGGCATTATGATATTGACACTCATTCTAAGGGAAAATAGTGGAAGCTCCACCTAGAATTACACCCCTTCAAGAAGAAAAAAATAATAAGAAGGCCATGGTTGCCCTCCAGGAGAGGAAATGTTTTTCGGTGAAGAGGTGGATGAGATTATGTATTGTACCTCTATCCACAGAGAGGTATGTTTGGGTAGTAATAGTGTTGTTTAGGAAAATAAACTAACTAAGCTATTTCATTTAAAAAATCAAATGAAGAAAACTAAGATGGATGATATTTTTGATATAGGTTCTCAATCTAATTTGATTAGTAAAGAGTTAGTGGGTAGGCTAAAGTTGGAAACTTACAATCACCCAATTTTTTATTCTTTAGGTTAGGTAAATAAAGGTGTAGACATCAAGGTTACTAAGCAATGTAAGATCATTTTTGATATTGATAATAATTTTATTGATGAAGTTAGTGTGGATGTTGTTTTTCTTGATGTGTGTGGCATAGTATTTGGAAACCTATATTTTTATATCAGGCATGTTATCTTCATGAGGAGATCCAACCAGTACCATTTGGTGAAGGATGGTAAGAGCTACATCATTTCAGCCTATTTAGGGGATTTGAAGATCTATTTGGTAAGTACCACCAAAGCTTCAAAGCTTATTAATGCTAGTGGTAAATTTGTATTACTTATTTTGAGAGATACGCAAAAGGATGAGAATGTTACATCTAAATATACTTGTAGCATGTTTTCTAAAAAATAATAGACACCAATAGTAGAGTTTGTTCAATAGTTTAGAGAGGTCTTTTAGGAACCTACAGGGATTTCCCTAGTTAGAGAAATTTGAGCACGAGACCCATTTTCTACCGATAGTTGGCTTCGTACTTAGGACTATATAAGTAGTATTTGAAAGATGTCAATGAGGTAAAATAATAGTTGAAGTCTTTGATTAAATAAGTTATAATTTGTCCTAGAACTTCTCCATGTGGTTATCCTATTATTTTAGTCCCTAAGAAAGATGGTTCTTAGAGAATGTTTGTTGATTATAGAGCTTTAAATAAAATAAACATCAAGAATAGGTACCGTCTTCCTTGTATTGATGATTTATTAGATTAGTTACAACATGCTAAATATTTTACTATCATCAAGTGCAGATCAAGGAAGAGGACATATGGAAAAAATGTTCAAAACCAAACATGGGTTATATGAGTGGTTGGTATTACCATTTGAGCTATGCAATACACCAACTACTTTCATGAGATTTATGAATGAGTTAATGAGGCCATTTATTGATTATTTTGTTATTGTGTACTTGGATGGCATCTTGTGTTTAAGAAACTTTTGAGGAGAATATTGACCATCTACGTAAAGTTTTTCAAGTTCTTAAGGAGAAGCTGGCTTGCGTTGAATGAAAAGAAGTGTGAATTTTCACAACAGTCACTTGTATTTTTAGGACATGTGGTTGGAGATGGAGATTTAAGGATTGATCCAGAAAAGGTAGAGGCCATTCAGAGTTGGTCTACACCATCCAATTTTACTAAGACTAGGAGCTTTATTGGTGTAGTTTAGTAATTGAGGAAGTTCATTAAGAATGTTTCATCCATAATAAAGCACCACTACATTTAAGGACAACATGGGGTAAGGATTTTGATTGGGGTAAGAAATAACAAATTTATTTTGATTCATTTAAATATAATATTATTCATGGTCCAGTTTTGGCTACCTAGCTTACGATACCATTTCGGGTGAAAGTAATTCCAATGACTATGTTATGGGGGATTTCCTTCTTGGTGGGAAGGCTGTATGTTATCACTGTGAATTGTTTCATGGTGTAATTTTGAATTATTGTACATATGAAAAATAATTGTATCTTATTTTTCAAGAACTCAAGAAATGGAAAAATTATTTGATGGGTAAGGAAACTATCATTCACATGGATCATCAACCTCTATAATATCTAAAATCTCAAAATAAACTTCAACAAGCTGAGACAATTATAAATGGATGGGATTTTTATAGAAATTTCATTTGATTATTAAATATAAGAAAGGTGTGACTAACTAGATAGATGATACATTATCTAGATATCCTTTTCTTTTAGTTATGGGCATGTTAAATCTTCTTGATCCTTTTTGTGTGAAGCATATCAGGAAGGTTATGACCAGGATCTAGATTTTGCAGATATTTTTCAGCATAAACCTCCAAGTGAGGGATTTGCACCTAGAGCAGAATACCACTTCCATGATGTTTTTCTCTACAAGAATGATAAAATTTTTGTGACTAAGGGGGGAAGAGTGCAGTTGATGAGAGAAGAACACACTTCTAGGGTATTTGGTCACTTGGTGTGACAAAGAATATAACACACTTATAGAGGTGCATTCATTAGCCAAACATGCAAATAGAAGTTGCTTAATTAATCAAGGGTTATGTTTTATGTAGTACAAGTAATCCTACTAATAGGAAGTTGGGGTTATATATGCCATTGCTAGTTCCTTCCCAATAATGGGAGAGTATCTCCATGGATGTTTTAGGTGGTTTACCAACCTCGAAAGGTCGTGATTATATTTTTGTGATAATAGACTGATTTAGTAAGATGTTTAATCTATTTCCTTATAATAATGTTACACCATTGAAATACGATAAGAATGGGTGGTGTGAGAGTGTTATATGTATAAAATGTAGGTGCAAGGTTACATGCATGAGTGGAACAAGAAGTGTGTGGAGGCTCATGCCTAGGTAAAATACCTCGAGAACTTAGTCACATTTTGAGCCATGGGATAAAAATAGATGATGGAAGATTGGAGTGGCATTCAAGAAATGTTTTGGGATTGGACTAAGGCATGAATAATTGGAGGTAAAGAAAATTCTATTTTAAGGAAGATCACATGTAGAAAGAAGATGAAGCGTCATGTAGATTTCAAACTAATAATAGGATGTAGATCTAGAGTTAATTATAGATAACCTATTATTATGTAAAGCTTGCATTCTCATGTAGTTATCTTGTAATGCACACATGTATATTTGTGGCATGCAAGATATTTTTGAGAGTGCATAGGTGGTGAAGGGAAAGTACCTGATTTTAGAGTGCATAGTGGGTACTTTTCCTCTAGGTGAAAATCATTTACACAATTTAGACACATTGGATTGTAACAGAGTTATGTTGCTGGTATGATTTTGCACACATGACTTTGTGATGGTAATTATAATGTATTTAGATATGGGTTTTGTTATGACTTAATATAATGGATCTTTGTGGATGGATATTGATTGTTGATATTACTTCTCATGACTATTGTGTGGTGAATCTAATCTTGATCCTTGTTTGATTTATTATGCACTATGGTTGCGAGTTGAATCTTGTTATGATTTACCTTTAATTACTTATGGTTATGGAATATATGAATGATCATGCTAACATCTTGACAAAGTTGGTATAAAAAATGGACCTAGTACCTTTGTGTGCTTCAAGTGAGAACTCAAAACTGTCCCGATTGATGTACTAGCTCATCCATGGTTTGAGTAAGAAATAAATACTACATTTTGGTTCCATTGTTAGGACCTATTTTCAAGCTATTGTAAGGATGTTGCATGATGAAGACATATCAGTTGACTTTGGACAACATTAAGAGTTGGGTTGTGGACTTAGAAGACCATTTTTATCACAGATATAATACTAGACCCAATTTTGATGATCACATTTATGGGTTGAAGAAATTTGTATCATGAACTCTATGAGATGTTATTTTTTTGTTTTCCTCGGGTTAATTTTAAGAAGCATCTTGTAAATTAGAGGTGGAAAATCCTTGAAAGTATACCTAGAACAAATTTCACCTGGAAAGGTAAATTTTCATGGGTTTCGAGAATTAAATTTTGTCTACGCTTTCTTTAGGGGAGGCATGGTTTTTTTCTTGATAGGTTTTATTTTGTCAATGCAAGAAAAAGGTTTTATTGATGCATGGTTGATGCATGAAAATAATTTATCTATCACACAACAACAATAATTAGGGATGAATGACATTGAAACATGTAGTTACATGGTAGAAAAAATGTTGATTCCCGATAGCCAGGTTTGTTGATGTGTGTCAACAAGAAATGCTGACGCATGACAATAAAGCTTAGTATCACATGAAAAAAAGGTTTTCTATCGTGCATCAACAAACATTGTTGATGCACATCAATAAAACCAACTATCAGGAATTAATTTTATTTGTCATGCAAAAGTAGTATTTTTTTACGGGTGTAAAAAAGTATTGTCACGCGACAATAAAGATTGCTGACACACACAAAAAAATCCACATTATCATGTGACAACAAGGCTTGTTGTCGTGTGTCAATAATCCTTACTATTGCGTGACAACAATTACCTATAGTCATGTATCCTGGCTCTAAAATCCTAATGTTTTCCCTTTAAATATCCCTCTAGACCTCATTTTCACATTCACACTTCCCATATCTCAACCTTTTTCTCCTTTCTTATAGTGTTATAGGTCTTCATAACTCCCACAAATAGTACATCAACAAAAATAGCCAAACACAATACAACCTCCAAGTCTTGAATTCTCTAGCTCATGTCATCATGGTTACTCAAGCTCAAGATTAAACAAAATCTCAAACTAAATAGAAACTCCCCATGTCCTACCCAAGATTCAATACAGGAGCTTGATGTGCCCACACATTAATGTTGTTTTGCAAATGAATGAAAATTACAAGGATTGGGTACAAGCATGTGAATTTGTAGGACTGGTTAACATTCACTGTAGTTCGAGATAGATCATGACATTCTTAACTACCTCCTCTCCTCATTTAATACAGAAGACAAAAAAATTCACTGTTACTTTTCTGATGGTTGTACATTCAGGTTCAGTGTTGATCTAGCTGATATCCATCGATTGATAGGCCTTCCTTTTAAAGATTCCCAAATTGTAACAACCAAAGCAACCCTGACTGAAGATGATAAGATTTACCTCGAATCTTGTTTTAGTTTCCATGTTGATGGTACATGTAACGTGATTTCATTTGTAAGATTTTTTTTTTGATATAAATTATGGTTAATTCAACATCCAATGACTTTTTATAGCTAATGTCAACAAATCAAGATGAGGAGTAGATACACAAGGAATTGCACACTAGTTTCTTGCTGCCATGATTTCTTTTTTTCAAGCCAAAATTGTTTTGTAGGGTTGGTAAATTAATATTCCAAATTGGGCTATTGCATACATTCTTGCATTGATCAGAAATAAAATATTTTATTGGTGCACATTTTTGTCTAATAAGATAAAATCTGAGATTACAAATGTGGAGTTGTTGAAAAACTAGTTATTCATTCCATTAACTATCTCCTTGGTCTTTATTACAAGGTGTATTATAATTTAAAAGGTGAACTAACTCCCTCTTGCATGAGTGACATAATGAAAAAATTATCAAATCTTATTGAAGAACAACAAGTTAATAGTTTATATTTCGATGTTAGTAAGGTTATTGTCTTGATTTTTCACTTTTGTTACAAATATTATTCTCTCTACTAATATTATGTAATTTGGTTTGCATCTTTATTATATACAGAGAAGATTCTTGGAGGCCCTTCCATAAAAAAAAGGAGCATCAAGAGGAAGAGGCCAACAACATGCTAAGGAGTCAGGAGATTCCTAATATAAAATGGAATCTCACTCATCACCTAACCCTCAAGTGTTTGCATTTGTTAAATGACCTAGACGTAAGACCTTTGGGCCTTAACATTCAATATAGGTTTTTTTACATTTAACATTTATCATCTACCCTTTTGATTTAACATGTAGATGTTGTGGGAAATTTTACTATCACCATGCTTTTCAATAAGCATCACCCACTCAATCGATGCTAGTCGTGTGCATTTCTTGATGTTGAACTACGAAAATGTAACACCCTGTTCCACCATACCAATCACCCATAGCTCTAACACGATCAATTTAAAATATGAAGCGTTTGCCTCCCGTATAGCCACATGTTGTCCCTTAGAAAGGTATAATTTGTTACTTTTGTGTAATTTTTAATAATTTTTTATATAAGTTGGTAATGATTTTTTTCTTGGACTTTACAGTGCATTGTAGTCCTTTGCCATCTATTCAAACAATGCCACTACCACATCCTCCACCAATAACATCATTATGATTCAAAATGACCACAAGAGGTTTAGGTGAAAAGAACATTGGTAAATGCATGATGCCACTTCCACCTCTAGCCCCTAGTAGGAAAATGAACATTTCCTCTGAATTTACTCGAAACTGTCTTTCAAAGGCGTGCCTAAGACAACAAGAAAATTAGTTTTAAATAAAATAAACTTAGATGAATATTTTTGGGAATTGATAGAAATGATCCAACATGTTTTTTTTAACATACGCGATATGATTCAAGGCTCACAAATATATTTCCATTTTAATGTACTTTATTTAACATTGATACATATCAATTTATCATCTCTTTTTAATTTTTATCACATACAATTTTAATATGAATTTATTTTATCAAAAATACGATCTTGAAAGGAACGATAAATAGATCGTACTCACCAAAAAACAAAGATGCTAATCAAAGACCATGATCAATAAGATGAAAGCAATTCACCGTAAACAACTTTACATAAAATCTTGGCAAACAAATGAGAAACAATATCATATATTATTATGGAACTCAATGCAATACATTGAAAATGGGCCTTGCTTAAATAGGTAAGGAATAACAATCTTAGAACTAGTCAAGGTTGTAGATCAAGCCATAAATGAAGGAAATAACTAGTCATAAAAGAACTAGTCAAGACCATAGATTTAGGAGAGAACTAGACATCAAGGATCTAGTCAATACCATAGATCAAGGAAAGAACTATACCTAACAACTAGATAATATCTCCTAATATCTAAATAAGATAAAAGAAATATCCACACACATAAGTGGGTGAGGATAAATACAATAAAGGTAAATAAAGTACCTAGGTGAACATGAGCTAAGGTAAATACCTACTTTAACACCCCCTCAAGTGAAGCTAGGGGCCAAAATAGAAGTGGCATGTCCACAATATGAGTCTTGGAAACTAGGCCTGATGAGGTACTCATGTATAATAACTAGGAAAAAAGGGACACCGCAAGGTACCCAAAACCAATAACAACAAAGTAAAGAGAGTAAAGACCCACTCTAAGGCATCCCAAGAAGCTTAGCTCAAAAACTCGTACAATGCTGAAGAATTTGGTGTGCACTATGGTCTGAATCCACTGCTCAATCAAAAAAATCAAAAACAACTGACACTAGGCTTCACCTGAATAGCTCCATACAAGGAGATTGTCAATGAAGTGATGTCGAAAGTGCAAAAAAATTAAACATAATTCAATCAAGTGCTACAAACAGGTGTGCCACGATCTAAAAAAAAAACCAAAGCAAAAGGTAAGGACACAAAATCTAGAGTGTCACGATCCAAGAAAAGCCAAGGTAACAAGACAAGGACACAAAACCCGAAGAAGCAAGATCAACACCATACCCTCCCATATTGCTGAATGGGTGGAGTGGTGCTACAAATTTGTATGAGTTGTCAAAACAACTACTTGAACACTGAAAAACTAACACTAGGGCTCCACCAGAATAGCTCCCCCACAAGAGAGACTGATTAACATGCCAAAATTGTTGAAAATATAGATACAAAATCTCTCAACAAACAAGAGAGATACACTACACTTGCTAAAGAAAAATGCTCAAAACAAGAAGCATCACAATGTAGAAGGTATAAAAAGTGGAGCAAGAGGCCAAATGGTGGAGGAGCCATGCCTGTAGAGTCCTCTCAATGAATGCCTATGTCGCTGCCATGAGTGATCAGATATCCACCCCAAATCAACATGGATGGATGAAGAAGATGTCTGCATATGACTTGGTGTAAAATGTACAATGGGTGCATGTAAAAGAACATTAGAATGTGTGTCAGGTTGATCATGTCTGACAACTAAAATATTAGGTTTCTCAAGCTTGAGTGAAGATGTAGAACTCATGTGTTTCTCATGATCCTCAGAAAGAGTCGAGCGAATAAAAACAGGAGCTTTGCCAATGTGTGATCCCAATGAAGTATCTTCATGAAAACCAATGTCATGGTGAGAATTCCACTTAACATGTGGAATAGAGGAAATAATACCTTGTGAATGTCTATCAATGACTCCACTAGTGAGACACATGAAATGGAGCATGCGAGAATAGAATGTAGTGCTATGCTTCTTAAGAAAACCATGCAGCTGAACATAAGTAGGATACACAACATGTGGTACTATAATAGGCACAGATGTGGAAGAGCATGTAGTAACAAGCTTCATAGGTGTATGAGCATCAAGAGCAGGAACAAACTCAAAGACTGACAGATCAATGTTAGTGGGTTCATGAGCAATAGCTGCAAGTGGACTAGGAGCATGGTTGTGGTTGTCTACTGATATGATGGTGATGTTGTAGGCTAGCAAGTTTGTGCTGTAGGGAGTGTATTATTGTATCCTTATTGTGAATGAGTGATTGTAGAAGAGAATTTTGCTTCTTCAGTGATCTATTTTCTTCCAAACATTTTACAATATCCTCTTGAATTCCACACACTTCAAGAAAAGCATATCATTCTCGGAAATCCATGATAGGTACAAACTGCACTCCCAAAAGTTTAGGATGTTGGGCTCAAATTAAAATTACATCCACAATTGATTATAACACTCCTCCATATTTGGCACTTTATAATTATAGTGAAAGTATCAAAATAAATATTTCCAATGAAAAAGCATAAAAAAACAAGCACTTTTACAAAAAATGGCACTCAAAACCGAGTTACCGATCAAAAGTTACAAGCTTTTAAATATTTTACTCTGTTATTTATTTTAATTGCCACTAAAACAAAATAAATTGTTGTTGCCTTCACCACACAAATAAAATTAAAGGGGGTATAAGTTAATCACATACTAGTAGGAATCACAAGCTTTAAGCCCTCGTATGATCATACCATATGACCAAGGGCTAAGGATACCATTTACTGGACCCTTTGCTTTCCGAAAAATAGCGATTTGTGGATTTTCAAACCGAGACAAATACACTGCAATAGAAAAAAAAGTACAGATCTCAAAAAATATAATAAAACCGAATAAATAAAATCACATTTTTCCCCCTTGGCTTGAATCCCGAGGCATACATGTGTGTTTCTCTATAAAAATTTTAAAAACCACAAAAAAACAACCGCCTCCGGAATTAGCCGAGTTTGCAGCTGATCTTAGGGTTTTCACGCCTTCTGTATCCAATGGAAGCCTCTATTTTGCATTAAAATACATCCAAATCCCAAATATATGAATACACAAATAATTTAATTATAAAATAAAACTTACAAACGGATGTCAATAGCAATCTCTTGCTCTGATACCATGAAAGGAACAATAATCAGATCGTACCAAGCCAAGAACATATATGTTAATCAAACACCACAATCAATAAGATGAAATCAATTCACCAAAATAGATTTACATAAAACATTTGCAAACAAATGAGTAGCAATATCATATATTATTATGGAACTCAATGCAATACATTGAGAATGAGCCTTGCTTAAATATGCAAGGAATAAAAATCTAAAAACTAGTTAAGGTCGTAGATCAAGCCATAAATCAAGGAAATAAATAGTCATCAAAGAACTAGTTAAGATGATAGATTTAAGAGAGAACTAGACATCAAGGATTTGGTCAATACCATAGATCAAGGAAAGAACTATACCTAACAACTAGATAATATCTCTTAATATCTAAATAAGATAAAAGAAATATCCATACACATAAGTGGGTGAGGATAAATACAATAAAGGTAAATAAAGTACCTAGGTGAACATGAGCTAAGGTAAATAACTACTCTAACATATCAGGAACATAAAGAAAAAAATAGACAGGACATGTTCTTTAACCAATAACTGAAATCCCTCATACCTTTCCATCGACAACATCCTCTTCGGATATAGATAGTGACCAATTGAAAACATTTGGTTTGGATAGTTTGATTGGTTATGATTGTGAAGCCCATGTCAAATATTTTATTATGCCTCATATAAGTCATCTCATAGAATGGGAGCGAAGGGCTAAAGTATTAATCAAAGAGATAAAAATTCATTATGATAACCATTTCCAAAGGTACAGTTTATATGTTGCAGTCCAAAATCAACCTGCCAAGATGGATGTCTTACTCAACCAAGCACAAGGTGGGACTGTCACATATAAAAATAGTTATAATGACAATGTTTTGGATAAAGTTTTGAATAAATTAGAAAATATTAATGTTGAATCCCATGCCTATTTCAACAAATGGTCAAAGGAAAAATATTTGGTGGCAATTGCAAATGCGGAAAGAGATAGAGTTGTTGTAAGTATTATCAATTTGAAACAATATTTTTTATTAATTTCTTATTTTAGTAATATGTTTAATTGAGCTCAATGTTTTTGTTGTAGTTGAAATATGAAAACTTAAAGATTCAAGCAAAGGTGTTCCAAGTTCACTTGGAAACCACTAAGAAAATTTTATCTACATCAATACAACTTAAGAAAACTATTGTTTTGGTTAACAAACAAAACAATACACTTAAGCAGATTATTAAAGAGAATGGCTTGGACGTGGAGATTTTGTTCAAGGCAAAGGAAACTGTAGATCCTTCTTTGGTATCCCATGGAGATGCTTCAAAGGAAGATGAAGCAATCATAAAGAATCTAGACATTTCTGTAGAGGATCTTGTTAGTTCTGGAATTATTAAAGTAAAGAATAGAGGAGCGGTAACCATTAGGAAAAGCACAACAAAAGTCACTATAGAAACTAAAAAGGAAAGTGCCAATGGGTGTGGGGAACCTGTTAATGATTGAGAAAATAGTCCAAATCTAAATGTATTTGTTGAAAAATTGAAAAGATTTTATAGAAATTGAAACTTGAAATATTTAATAGTTTGAATCATGAAACTTGAATATTTGTTTAATTTGAATAATGTTTATGTTTTGATTTATGATTTTGATGGTGTTTATGTTTGATATGGATGTGATGGTTACGAATATCATGGTGATAGATTTAGATGTGGATGTGTTATCCTATAAAATTGACAAGGAAATTTTGTTTTGAGTCCCTGCCAAGGTCCCTCAGCGTTCGAATGGCATAAAATCCCTTTCCGGAGAATCTAGTTTTTTGAACTTAGTTATTTTGGTCCTTTCTTGGCCAGGCATAGATTTTATTCATGCAACATAGAATGAATTTGCACCCCCTTCTATTCCTTTGGTGCACCCTTTGGAGTGTTAACACTAAAATTGTTGCGCCTCCCCATGATGCGCCTTTCTTGCCTGTGCCAAAGCGCATGCGCCTCCCTGTTGACACTAAAATTGTTGCGCCCCTGAACGGTGCGCCAAGGTGCTGAAAAGATCATGTCGACAGCCACAAAACTATGCCAAAGACGTAGGATTTTTCATGTCGACATAAGTTTTGGTGCGCCCTTTGAAAAGTTGGTGGCGCATTTATTGCACCTTTTGCTATATATAGTCCACCCTGTCATTTTCATGATTAAAAAACACGTGAAAAGTTTATTCCTTTGCACCTGTCAGTGCCTCCATCATCCTCGTGTCATTTTGCATCACATTCATGGACCCCTCATTATTCTTTTCTTTCTATATATCTACGGTAAGTGGTCCTTGTTTTTCTTATGATTTTTGTGTGTTGGTTTTCTGTGGTTGTGCTTGTTATGAAAAACAATAAAATGAACTTAAGAGGCTACCCCTAAACTGATTTACCTCTCTACCTAGATCTACTGGCCTAGAGGGATTTTTGTTTCATAAGATCCAGGATCCTCTTTGCCCATTTGTCCTCTCACTACCCAGATCCATGTTAATGAGGCTTGAAAACCACAAACCTATCCAAGAAAAGAGAAAATTTAAGGTTATCACAATCCAAAACCCATGGTTTTCCTTTGGCACAAATTCCATCCCTATTGCATAAAAAACAGTTGTGCTAAAGGGTGCACTATCCCTTCCTGCAGCATGCACCTTCCCTGCACCCTTTGAAATTCCTATAAACCTAACGCATGGCACCAGCGCAATCCCACCTACATCAACACTGAATGTCATGTAAACTTTTCCTGCGCTGCGCCAAAGCTAAAAATCCCCTTGGCACACCTAAAGTTGGTGATACACCCTTTAATCCCATGCCCTTTGGTACACCAAAACTATTTGCAACACGATCAATATCTCGTGCCATTGGCGCATCCTACCGCCATGCAACACAAAAATTATTTGCGCCCAGTTTAAACCCTACACAACGGCACAGGCGCAAATCCTTCTACATCAACACTGAATGTTGTGTGTAGTATTCCTGTGCCCTACGCCCTTTGGCATTGTTTTCTTCCTTGTAACACTCTGCATCAGTGCGCCTTGCTTTTCTGAGCCTACAGTCTGTAGTATTCCCACGCCCTGCACCCAGAAGCTTTTAAATTGCTAACTCCTCATTCTGTAAAGCTTTGATGGACAATCTAATAGCTAACATGGCTCTTCTACATTGGACTTCACTCCTTATTCTTGCAGATCAACAGCTAAGCTCGAATCACATATGTCTACATCAAGTAAGAGACCAACCAAGTCAAAGGGTAAGGCCAAACTCACAGAGGAAGAAATGAAATATAAGTATCAGAGGGTCAGGATGCCCGAGTCCCATGCAGAATGTGACTTGGACATCAGAGATGTTGAACTTGGCCATATAGACATGGAGGATTTTTGGGCCAGAACCAGAAGGGTCACAGCAGTCCATGGATGGACAAACTAGTGGGCAATGGTCTACACTTCACTGGGGAATCCCCGTTAGCACGGTGAATAATGAGTTCATGATGGTGGTGGCCTTCATTATAACAAAGACACAAGGTGTGTCGAGAATGAGAAGGGTGAGGTTATAATCAACCTCACTGCCCGACACTTCGAGATCATGCTGGGTATCCCCCACCACCGGCACTTTGTGGCCATGAGTCAGGAAGACTACATTAAAGCATGGGATGAAAATGAGGACAAATGTATGCAGCTCATGAATGAGGTTTATCTAAAGAATAAGAAGGTAATAACTAGGTGGCCCCAGGTTATTCATCGCAGTGACTTTTCGGAGGAGCTGAGCGACACCATTACCTTCCTGAGTAGGGTTTTTGGGCTTCCTGATGCCCATTACTTCCACAAGTGGATGCTCAGGTATCTGGAGACCATGAACAAAAACATGCCTGATCAACATTTTGAGTGGGTAGAAATCATCAGCAGCACCATCTCTGAGCAGCTCCAACAACTCACAACAACGGGGAGGTTCTACATGAACTCCTACATTGTCTACGCTGCTACTGCCTCTGAGAGAGATTATCCGCACTGAGCCGATGCGGGGTATGGCCCCAGGTGAAAATATATGAGTATTATCCAGAATTGAGACTTGGAAAACAACATTCCACAGTTCACCAAGATCAACGATGCCTTCTTCTATGGCATCATTTACCTTTTGAGGCCCAATATGACTCACGGTTGATGACCAAGAGCATTGTGACCACAATAGAGAAGTGGGGGGTGTTATTTACGCAATTCCCCACCTTTACTTATCTCATAGTAGCCAAATTCTTGGGGAGCCCACCAAGTTGCCAAGATATGTAGGGCCAAAGTGATCCTATTGGAGCTATCCAGATAGCTCATAACATATAATGAGAAGTGCCTAAAGAGAAAGAAGGGTGAAACTCCATTCCTCCTCACAGTGGGCAGGTACACATGCACTTCTCACACCAAAGCCCGGGAAATGTTTGCAGAACTAGAGCTACTCAACTTGAAGCACAATTTCCCAACAAGGTCGAGCTTGATCCACGAAATTACCTCCTAAAGGAAAAGCTTGATCCGATCCACGTTCCACAGATCGAGGACATCTACATCGACCTATATCATGAGGTCAAACTCAGGAGAAAGGATCACTCCCATCTGGCCCTGGCAGAAATTATTCAATATGGTGTGGCCATTGTTCCGAAAGGTTTCCAAACGACTGATCAAGAAGTTGATCAGGTATATTTAGATACAGATAGGGACAACGCCATTTGCTAAAATAGATAGAACAATGGCACCTCGGACTATTAAGGAGAGGGTAAAGAGCACCTTGCAAAGTGTACGTAACACATCGGGTGCAGATTTAATGGTCTCATTTACCTTGGGTGGACTTCACCATGCCCCCTAGGTAATGCACCTACTGAGCCAAAACATTTGCCATTAGGGAAAAGGGAAAGATAAAGAAGGAGAGTCAAGTACCACCCAAGAGCAATCTCTTGAGATTCCTCCTCCCACCACCTGTGAGCAGGTCATGCTGCGCCCGCCTCCCAAAAAAGAAGCGGCAGTAGTGTTCTAATGGGCACATCCACTCAGGATGTTCCCATTGCTACAACCACTGAGGTTCCCATCGTCCCTTCTCCCATTCCTCCTTCCCCTCCTCATGTCACTCAAGCAACCATTCCTTTGGCTATGTATTCTCCCCCATCTTCTACTGCTCCCCTTTCCTCTTATTCCATCTTCTCTTCTCATGCGAGCTGTCCCCAAGTATTTCTTCCTCATCTCTCAACTCCCTTCCACCCCCATAGTTTCTTCTCCTACAAAGAACTCCTACCCTATGAGTCTTGGAGGTTTAGCTTCTTTATCAATGCCACCGCCAAGTGTCTCAACCCATTTCCCCGAGTACATTATAGTTGCTCCTTCTTCTTTCACCGTTCCCTCTTCTCCCGCTAGTCCCACTCCCTTAAGTCCAACATGGATCTCCCAACACCCGAGCCAAAGACAAGAGGAAAGTCCCATTGCACCTATGGACTTCTTTTCATTCCAACAAAAGGAACTAAGAAGAAAAAAAGCCAATAACCCGCTTCTCTCAGAGCACCTCAGGTGAAAGAGTAATGGAGATCACATATCCCGATCCCACAAAGGATAAAAAGATCTGTCTCCTACAGATTATATAGTGACACAGGTCATAATGGGAACATCCTCCGAGAGCCTACAAGGGGAGGCCTTATCTGTAGTGGATGCCCTTTGTAAGAAGCTTCAGGAAGCAAAGGAAGAGAAGAGGATACTAAAAGAGCAAAATAAACATCTTCTCCAAGCCTTGTAGAAAATGGGCAGTGCACCTCCTACAACTACCACTGAAACTCCTGAGGCCCTTAGTCAGGATAAGATAAATGAATACACCAAGATTGGTGAACAAGGCATGGTAGTATCCACTTGGAGAGACCAGATCCTCAAAGATAGTGAGGAAGTAATCATCAAGTTCACCGAGTTATATCAGAATATTGGTTAGGTAAACAAGGAACTCTAGGTGATTGCAGGACCTATCTCCGAAGAGTTGACCATGCTAGGTTACAACATGAGACATTCCAGAAGATGCTCGACTACTCAGTTGATGATTTAGTTAAATTCGGTGTCTTCGATCACCCTAGAGCACCCAACAAAGTCCTTGCTGCTTTGGACTACTAGGTCGATCAGATGGAATTTGTCCTAGAGAAGATTGACAAGGTCAAAGAGGAAGCCCTGGATGCAATACATCAGATGGAGAAAATTTTCCTAAGAATGTCTCCAGGCTTTCTCACTCCATCATTCACCTTGAGGAAGGTAGATGAAACCATTCGGATCTTCAAAGAGATCATCTCACAAGGGTTAGGGCCGTGGTTTTTGACGCTGAATCCATCAACAACCTTCTAGCCTACCTACGAACTTTGTGGGATACCTGATGGAGGTAGGTAATGAATACTTCAAACTCCCAGAAAAACTCAGAGATGAATGGGAGACTTGTGAAGTCATTGGTGATCACACCAAGGGTCCCGCACAGGATCAACTCCAGCCAATGATCAACAAATTCATGGAGTACCGGGCCCAATTCCACATTGCCTCTCCTGAGCAGAAATGGGATACTCCCTTCCACCGCGAGATGACGATGACGAATAGCCTTCCTCTTCTTGGCTTTCTTTTTGTAATATTTAAAAGTATGTTGGCACAAACAATGACATCATCCATGTTGCACCATGGGATGTTGTCATCCACCAAGTTGCCCAAAGTCAATAGTTGACTTTTAGATATTTTGTAAATATTTTGTAATTAGTTGTTGGTTTCTTTTTGCCTTCTCTCTCCTTCTCCTTCTATATATACTTGAATACTTGTTGTATTCAGGGGTGGACACTTTTTAGATGAAAAATAGAAGTGAGAAGAAAAGGCTTTGTACTTTTTGTAATAGAAGAAAATATTAATACAAATATTGAGACTTTGTGCTAAATACATGTGTTATGCATCAGACCTTTCTTATGTTAGATCTGTATGTTTATTTTGTTAGATCTATCTCTATTTTTTTGTCATTTGCTCATCAGTATTGCTTTGTTCATTTATGCAAGTAGGTTTGGCTCTGTTTACTACCAGCCCAAAACATAAACCCTTTGACCTTTCTACTTTGGAATTCATTTCTTTTCTCCCTTCAGATCTATCCTATCTCCTCTCCTCACTTCATTCCCTTCTTTTCACAGTTGAAATACCCCAACTAGGATGAGATCCAAAACCCCTGAAGGCGAAATACTGTAGCACTTGTGCAAATTCCTGCTAGTAGAATAGCAATAAACCAGTTTCACTTTGCTATCTCAAAGAGGGGCTATGCCCGCACACTGCTCTGCCTTTCGACCAACAGTTTTTGGCGACTCTACTGGGGAATCGAACTAGATCTATGGTTGTGGTTTGTCAAAAATCAATAAAACCGTAGAAACCACTACCTATTTGCAAATTTTAACTTTTCACTTAAAATCTATTTTTTTTGCAAAAGTGCTCCAAACTGAAAAATTTTCTTCAAAGATCCATAGATCTAGACTAGTTAGAGATCTTTAGTTCACTGAGTTTTTACAAAAACCTATATTTTTCCGTAGATCTGAGATTCTGACAGTTTACAAAAATTTCAAAACCCTCACAAAAAGTCAACTCTAAGATCCGAAAATCAGCTTGCTAAGTTAACCATCATTTTATCCTCATTGATCTTTGTCATTAAACCGCAATCGTTTTCAAAAGGGGATAAAATTAAATATTTAGAAAAGTACATGCTACTGATTTTTGTTAAAAATCAGAAAATCAATAGTACAACCAAAAAGAGTTTTTAAATCTACTCCAAAAATATTGCAAATCTGAAAGATACACTAGTGGGTGAACCATTTACTCAGTAGCAGAGAGCTCGTGGAGAAGTTGATCCTACTTTCGATCTACTTCAAAGGCACAACTTCAGTGTTACACCAGAAAGCTTCTCATCGCTAAGTTTAGCTAATCGGTTAGCAAGAAGCATCTCGCCCCCACAAAGGAGCCATTTCTCACAAGGGGCATCTACCTCCCTTTGCAGTGCTTTGTTGCTCAGTGGAACCACGCTTCCATCTCGCATCCTTTTTCTAGCTTTTCAAATGGTAGTACCATGGGGAAATGCTATGGGCCCTCTTGCTTTGCCACATCCTGTTCACACACTCCCTCATGGAAACTGAAAGAATTTCCCAAAATTTGATGGAAGCGGAAACCAAAGCACGATTCACATATATCTGTGTTCATCATGTCATGCAGCATCCTAGATGTGACCCACGAAGATGTGTCAGTTCACCTCTTTCTAGAGACCTTACAAGGACCCGCGGCAGAGTGGTTCCAACATTTGCCAGCTGGATCTATCACCAGTTGGGCCACATTACGAACTGCATTTGAAGAAAGGTATAAGCCTTCAGAGGACACGTTCATGTTACTGTCAAAGATCACTCACCTAAAGAAGGAATTCAATGAAACCATGTGTAATTTCATCACTTGTTTCAATTCACTAATCAACCATGTGCCGCTTGCCATGCTACCAACACCGGAAAATTAGAAGTGTTTCTTCGTGAATGCCATGAGCTCAAGAGTAAGTTTCTTACTCTTGCAAGAACAAGTCACTACTCTGGTTCTTGCTCAAGCCGCTGCCATTTGAATAGAAGATAACTTGCTCATATCTGGTGAATTAAAATGAGAGTCGTCCAAGCCGAAAGCTTCAACTCCTTCTCAAGCCACTTCATCAAATCCGCATTCCAGAAGATGGCAAACAACTTGCTCGCGTTAAAGAAGCAATTAGCTCAAGCTTCTCCCAAAGACTTCATACCGGATATCCCATGAGAAATTTCACTTCCAACAACGCCCCCCAAAGGCCACGTTTACCCGCAACTACTCCGCATTTGGCACTCGAGGCTCCTCCGATCAATGCCCTAGTTGAGATTGAAGAAGAGGAGTGAAATTATGAAGAACCTTCACCCCAAGATGAAGATGATCAAGATGTCGGTGAACCGGCTGGTGACTCTATGATTGGGTATATGGAATTTGATGAGGAGGAATCTGATGAAGAAGAGGGTACCCAAGGATATGCAAGTGGGCAGTCATATGCTTGTTTTCACTCGCTCTCAAGGAAAAGAAGTAGAAGTTGCTACTAGAATACAAAAAGAGAAGGTTGTGTCAAACATGCCTCCAACCATTACAAAAAGAGGTAATCCTCTTCCTGCTCAACCTCTTATTAAGTCTTTTATGAAGAAATATTTTTCCCCTATCTCCCCTCTAAATCAGCCTTCTTCTATTCCCATAAAGACCGGTAATCCTACCCTACCATCGTGAAATGAGGGACTCATTCCTTCATCAACGCAACCCTTGGCTACATTTGACATAATCGATCATGCTAAAAAGACCAAGATTCAAATGTCTGAAGCTGAGTATCTTCAGTCAAACCCTGAACAACTTGTAAGATTGACCGAATATATTCAAAGCCAAGTTGTCATAACTTCTCAAGTCTCCCCAAAAGGAATCCTTTCCACTCCTCATGCATCTCACATAAATGTTGCCTCAACTTCCGCATCAGAAAAATTGAACCTTTTATCTCTCCCTCCTAATCAATGGTCACAAGCTAAGCAACTACATAATTGATTCTGGGGCTTCTGATAATGTCATATCAAAAAAATCACCCATGCTTTAGGGCCTCACTCTTACCAAGTCTTTTTCAGATGTTAATCCTTGAAACCAAATAGGTTCCATTGATCGATTAGATCAAAGACACACGCTTTTCCTTTGCGGCATTCCCAGAGAAAAGAGTAAAGATGACCATCCTCATTGCCAATATCCCTGTAGCATATGGAATTCTACTAGGAAGGAGATTTTATAGAGAGGTTGGTGGAGAGATTTATATGGACTGGTCCAAAGCTAGAATCCCTGTCAAAGGTGTAATGCAGACATTAGAGCCTGAATCACAAAAGAAGTACTTGGTCACCAATTCTGATGACCCCCAAGCCCAAATTCTCTTCAATCATCAGGGATGGGGAATTACTTCTTATCTACTGAGTCTAAAAATGGACGTCCTCGTCCAGAAGAAGACCTTAACAAGGTTTGGACATTGTAGTTTGATGGTAGTTGTGCAACTAGTGGATGCGGTGCTGGAGCCGTGCTAATATCTCTTGAGGAGGAGATTTTTCCTCTCTTTCAAGTTGTAATTTTTCAACATGAATAATACCTCAATGAGAACACGAATATTTTCTACTTGGCATGCAAGCCACAAAAGAGAGGGGAATCAAGAACCTAAAAGTGCAAGGTGATGCCGAGCTGGTCATGAATCAAGTAAAAAGGATATATCAAGTGAAGAATGAAAGGCTCAGGCATTACCACAATGTGGTATGGGACAACATTGAGGAGTTTGACACTTTTTCAATTAAAGCCATTCCGAGAGCTCAGAACGATATGGCTAATTCATTGGCCATCTCAGCGATCCCTCATGCTCCCTCACCTAGGATTGAAGATAGACACATATACCATTGAGGTAGTCTTCCACCCAAGCATGCCAGAAAATTCTCAGCACTGGCAGGTGTTCAATGATGATAATAAACTTATTGCCTTTTTGGAGAAGGTGGAAAATTTCAGTGAGCTTCATTTTGAAGGATCTACTTTTGCATGCCCTGAATCTATCACTGGTCAAGAAAACGAATCAAAAGGAGCACACAACATATGCCACCAAAGGAAATAAACACCCAAAAGGTTTAGTTTCTCCGAATGATTATTTGATGATATGACAATTTTTTTAGAAGAAGTGGCAAGATAATCCTAACTCCTCTCCAGAAACTGAGTTGGTCAATCTAGGTATTGTGGAGCGCTCGCATTTTGTAAACATTGGGAAGTGTTGCACACCAAGAAAAGTGGAAGTTTGTCAAATTAATGAAGAAATATATGGATGTATTGGCATGGTCTTATGCCGATCTAAAGTCTTTCAAACCGAAGGACATCTAACATGACATCCCATTGAAAGAAGATGTCAAACCCTTTCACCAGAAACAGAGGCACTATAATCCCAAGATCTCAGGTACCATCTAGGCTGAAATACAAAAGATGTTGGATGCAAGGATGATTTTCCTATCCATCACAAGACTGGTCGCAAAACATTGTGCCAAGATAGAAAAAAATGGCAACATACGCATATGCATAGATTTTTATAACCTGAACCAGCGCCCTTGAAGGATAATTACCCACTTCCCATAATGGACCAGGTTCTACAGGCAGTAACTAGTTTAGAAATGTTGTCCATGCTTGATGGTTTTTCAGGCTACAATCAGATTGAAGTCTCACCTAAGATATATTCAAAATAACATTCACTACTCCTTGGGGCACGTTCACCTATAACAGGATGCCTTTTGGTTTGACCAACGCTGGTGCCACCTTTCAGCGAGCAATGGACTTCACATTCAAAGGTGTGATGGGAAAGGTTATCATAGTTTATTTAGATGACTTAACTGTGTTCTCTAAATAGTGAAGTGATCATTGTGATCATTTAGAGCAAGTATTGATTAGATGTCGAGAACACGGGATCTCCTAAATCTAAAAAAAGTTTGTTTTGGGGTCACAAGGAAAGTTGCTGGGACATGTTGTCACAAGAAGGAAGGGACAAAGATAGATGCTAAAAGGGTTAGGGTTATTCAGAGCCTTACTTTACCCACAAACAAGACCGACATTCACTCCTTCCTCGGGAAAAGTGAATTTTCTCAGGCGCTTTGTTCCTAACTTTACTAAAAAGACTCGCCACATATCAAATATGATGAAAGGGTCACAAAATTTCTAGTGGAATGAAGAAGGAAAGAAGTCATTTGAGGATATAAAATCCTCCGTGGCCTATGCACTAGTTCTGGTATGTCCCGATTTCTCCAAGGATTTTATCATGTACAACTATGCATCTGAGCATATTGTATCAGCCATCCTAATGCAAAAGAATTATGAGGATGTCGAATCTCCGATCGCGTTCATGAGCTCTCCCCTCAAGCCTCATGAATTGAGTATGTCTCAGTTGGAAAAGCACACCTTCACCATTGTCAAAGTAGTTAAGAACTTCTGGTATTACATCCTAAACTTGCATACAATAGTGTTGGTTCCTAACACGTAGCAGTTAAGTCAATCTTAACTCAACAGGAGTTAGGAAGCTTGCGAGGGAATTGGATCACAAAGGTCCAAGAGTATGATCTAGATATAAAGCCAACCAAGCTGGTAAGAGGCAAGGGCCTATGTCAGCTTATGGCTGAAAATAAAGATTCAGAGGTTCCTGAAGAAAAGGATGATTGGATCGATGGAATGCAGGATCAACCAAAGAAAGTTGATTCTCTGCCTATGGTTCTATTTGTTGCAACTAGTGATGAGTGGTATTTTGATATCAATTTCTTTCTCACTTATGGTGAGTTCCTAGCTCATCTAACTTCAAAAGAGAAGTGTATTGTAAAGCTCAGAGCAGCTGTATGTCATCCATCCGGGATGATGGTTTATACAAGCGTGGGATTGATGGCGTCTTCTTGCGATGCATCGACAAACCACAATAGGTAAAATTGCTAGAAAATTTTCATGACTCAGCCTACGGTGGTCATTTTTCCTCTTCCGTGACAGCACACAAGATCATCCGGGCCAGTACTATTGGCCAATGCTATTTTGGGATACAACCACCTGGGTAGCAAAATGTGAGCTCTGCTAGCAATTTGTTGCCAAAACCAAAATTGGCTGCTTTTCCTCAGCGGGCCGTCGTTGTTTGACGAGCCCTTCAAGCAACGGGGAATTGAATTTATTGGAGCACTACATCCATAATCAAGTGTTGGACATAGTTATGTCCTAACAGCAACATATTACTTCACCAAATGGGTGGAGGCCATAAATGTTTTCATCAAAGAAAATATCATTGTAAGGTTTGGCGTTCCAAACAAGATCGTTGCTTGATAATGCTTCCAACTTCTCCTCACAGGAAGTTATCAGTTTTTGCTATGAATACGGGATAACCTTGGCCCATGCCTCGATTATTACCCCCAAGGAAATGGTCAGGCTGAATCCAGTAATAAAAACTTAGTGACCATCATACGGAAGCTAGTTGATGAGAATCAACGGTCATGGCACAAGTCATTATATGACGCTTTGTGGGTAGACCACATTACTCCAAAGAGGTCTCTCGGTATGTCACCTTTTCAAGTATTATATGGAATCAATGTTGAGCTCCCCATCTCTATGGAACTTCCCGCTTTGCGCTTGTCATGAGCGATTGAAGATGAAACTTTCCAAAATTCTCTTGAAAAGAGGATCATGTATCTAGCAGAGCTTGAAGAAAAAGGGTAAGAGTGGTCGACAGGATCACCAACATCAGAATCAAGTCAAGAGGTTGTTCGATAAAAAGGCCAAGCAGAGAGATTTCCAGGTAGGAGATCTCGTCCTTTTGTGGGATAAGCGAAGAGAGCCAAAGGGCATGCACGGAAATTTTATTCTCTATGAAGAGGACATTTCAAGATCAAGTAGCTCAATGGAGAGAATAACTTCTATCTCTCATATCTAGACGGAACTGATCTCCCACTTCCCTATAGTAGGCAACATCTCAAAATATTCAGGAAGTAGAGCTTGCTCTCTTCTTTGTATAGTTTTCTTTAAGTTGTGTGTTTGTTTTTGTCGTGTGTTTGATTTTTTGTTGGTTGTGAATTTTCCTTTTCATCACCCTTGTTTTTGACTCTGTAACCCAATGGATAGGAACATGTTGATCTGGGGTTCTCTACCCTTAAGCTTCGCTCAAAGATAGTCCCTAGAAAGAGCCAACTGTTATCCTGTAAAATTGACAAGGGCAATTTTGCAGGTAACCATACCAAATTTTGTTTTGAGTCCCTGCCAAGGTCCTCAAAGATTCGAGTGGTATAAAATCCCTTTCCAGAGAATCTAATTTTTTGAACTTATTTATTTTGGTCCTTTCTTGGCTAGGCAGATTTTATTCATGCAACATAGAATGAATTTGCACCCCCTTCTATTCCTTTGGCGCACCCTTTGGAGTGTTAACACTAAAATTGTTGCACCTCCCCATGATGCACCTTTCTTGCTACACCAAAGGCACATGCACCCCCTGTTCACACTAAAATTGTTGTGCCCCTGAACGGTGCACCAAGGCGCTAAAAAGATCATGTCGATAGCCACAAAACCATGCCAAAGGTACAGGATTTTTCATGTTGACATAAGTTTTGGTGCGCCCTTTGAAAAAGTTGGTGGCACATTTATTGCACCTTTTGCTATATATAGGTGCATCCGCCCTGTCATTTTCACGATTAAAAACATGTGAAAATTTTATTCCTCTGCACTGTTAGCACCTTCATCATCCTCATGTCATTTTGTGTCACATTCGTGGACCCCACATCATTCCTTTCTTTCTATATATCTCCGGTAAGTGGTCCTTGCTTTTCTTGTGATTTTTGTTTGTTGGTTTTCTATGGTTGTGCTTGTTATGAAAAATAATAACAAAATGAACCTAAGAGGCTCCCCCCAAACTAGTTTACCCTCTGTCTAGATCTGCTGGCCTGGAGGGCTTTTTGTTTCATAAGATCCAGGATCCTCTTTGCCCATTTGTCCTCTCACTGTCCAGATCCATGTTAATGAGGCCTAAAACCACAAACCTATCCAAGAAAAGAGAAAATTTAAGGTTATCACAATCCAAAACCCATGGTTTTCCTTTGCGCAAAAATGCCATCCCTATTGCATAAAACACAGTTGCACCAAAGGGCACACTGTCCCTACCTATAGCATGCACCTTCCCTATGCCCTTTGAAATTCCTATAAACCTAACGCATGGTGCCAGGTGTAATCCCGCCTACATCAACACTGAATGTCATGTAAACTTTTCCTGCGCTGCGCCAAAGCTAAAAAGCCCCTTGGCACACCTAAAGTTGGTGATACACCCTTTAATCCCGTGCCCTTTGGCACACCAAAACTATTTGCAACATGATCAATATCTGCACCATTGGCGCATCCTACCACCATGTAACACAAAAATTATTTGCATGCTAGTTTAAACCCTAAACAACGGCGCAGGCACAAATTCTTCTACATCAACACTGAATGTTATGTGTAGTATTCCTGCACCTGCACCCTTTGGCATTGTTTTCTTCCTTACAACACTCTGCATCAGTGTACCTTGCTTTTCTGAGCCTGCAGTCTGTAGTATTCCCACACCCTACACCCAGAAGCTTTTAAATTGCTAACTTGTCATGTTGTAAAGCTTTGATGGACGATCTAATAGCTAACATGGCTCTTCTACGTTGGACTTCGCTTCTTCTTCTTGCAGATCAGCAGCTGAGCTTAGAATCGCATATGTCTACATCAAGTAACAGAGAAACCAAGTCAAAGGGTAAGGTGAAACTCACAGAGGAAGAAATGAAATATAAGTATCAGAGGGTCAGGATGCCCGAGTCCCATGCAGAATGTGACTTGGACATCAGAGATGTTGAACTTAGCCATATAGACATGGAGGATTTTTGGGCCAGAACCAGAAGGGTCACAGGAAGTCCATGGATGGAAAAACTAGTGGGCAGTGGTCTACACTTCACTGGGGGAATCCCCATTAGCATGGTGAATAATGAGTTCATGATGGTGGTGGCCCACTACTATAACAAAGACACAAGGTGTGTCGAGAACGAGAAGGGTGAGGTTATAATCAACCTCACTTCTTGAACTTCGAGATCATGCTGGGTATCCCCCACCACCGGCACTTTGTGGCCATGAGTCAGGAAGACTGCATTAAAGCATGGGATGAAAATGAGGACAAATGTATGCAGCTCATGAATGAGGTTTATCTAAAGAATAAGAAGGTAATAACCAGGTGGCCCCAGGTTATTCATCGCAAGACTTTTCGAGGAGCTGAATGACACCATTACCTTCCTAAGTAGGGTTTTTGGGCTTGCTGCCACCCATTACTTCAACAAGTGGGTGCTTAGGTATCTGAGACCATGGACAAAAATGTTTCTGATCAACGTTTTGAGTGGGTAGAAATCATCAGCATCACCATCTCTGAGTAGCTCCAACAACTCAAAACAATGGAGAGGTTGTACATGAACTCCTACTTTGTCTACACTACTGTCTCTCGAGAGAGATTATCCAAAGACTAAGCTGATTCTGTGGTATGGCCCCAAGTGAAAATATACCAGTATTATCCAGAATTGAGACTGGAAAACAACATTCCATAGTTCACCAAGATCAACAATGCCTTCTTCTATGGCATCATTTGCCTTTTGAGGCCCAATATGACTCACGGTCGATGACCAAGAGCATTGTGACTGCAATAGAGAAGTGGGGGGTGTTATTTACGTAATTCCCCACCTTTACTTATCTCAGAGCAGCCAACTTCTTGGGGGAGCCCACCAAGTTGCCAAGATATGCGGGGCCAAAGTTGATCCTGTTGGAGCTATCCAGATAGCTCATAACATATCACGAGAAGTGCCTAAAGAGAAAGAAGGGTGGAACTCCATTCCCCCTCACAGTGGGTAGGTACACATGCACTTCTCACACCAAAGCCCGGGAAATGTTCGCAAAACTGGAGCTACTCAACCTGAATCACAAATTCCCGATAAGGTCGAGCTTTGATCCATGAAATTACCTCCCAAAGGAAAAGCTCGATCCGATCCACGTTCCGTAGATCGAGGACATCTACATTGACTTGTATCATGAGGTCAAACTCAGAAGAAAGGATCACTCCCATCATCGGCCCTGGCAGAAATTATTCAATATGGCATGGCCATTATTCGAAAGGTTTCCAAATAAATGATCAAGAAGTTGATCAGGTATATTTAGATACAAATGGGGACAATCGGTCCATTTGCTGAAGTAGATAGAACAAGGGCACCTTTGCAGGGCACCTTGCACAAAACATTGGTGTAGATTTAATGGTCTCATTTACCTTCGGTGGACTTCACCATGTCCCCCTAGGTAATGCACCTACCGTTGAAACATTTACAAAGGGCAAAGAAAAAGATAAGGAAGGAGAGTCAAGTTCCACCCAAGAGCAATCTCCCGAGAGTCCTCCTCTCTACCCCAGAGCAGATCGTGTGCCTGCCTCCCTAGAAAAGGAAGCATCAGTAAGTGATCCAATGGGCACATCCACTCGTGATGTTTCCACTATATAACCATCGAGGTTCTCATCGTCCCTTCTCCCACTCCTCCTTCCCCTCCTCATGTCACTCAAGTAACCATTCCTTTGGTTGTGTCTTCTCCCCCATCTTCTACTGTTCCCCTTTCCTCTTCTTCCATCTTCTCTTCCCTCGCGGAGCTATCCCCCAGTATTTCTTCCCTCATCTCTCAGCTCCCTTCCACCCCCACAGTTTCCTCTCCTATAGTAACTCCTACCCCTGTGAGCATTAGAGGTTCAACTTTTTATCAATTCCACTTTCAAACGCCTCAACCCACTTCCCGAGTACACTGTAGTTGCTCCTTCTTCTTCTGTTGTTCCCTCTTCTCCCGCTGGTCCCACTCCCTTAAGTCCAGCATGGATCTCCCAACACCTGAGCCAACACAAGAGGAAATTCCCCATTGCACCTATGGACTTCTCCGTCATTCCAACAAAAGGAGCTAAGAAGCAAAAGCCAATAACCCACTTCTCTCATAGCACCTCAGGTGAAAGAGTAATGGAGATCGCGTATCTCGATCCCACAAAGGATAAAAAGGATATGTCTCCTATAGATTATACAGTGACACAGGTCACAATGGGAACATCCTCTAAGAGCCTACAAGGGAGGTGTTATCTGCAGTGGATGCCCTTTGTAAGAAGCTTCAGGAAGCAAAGGAAGAGAAGAGGATACTAAAAGAGAAAAATAAACATCTTCTCCAAGCCCTGCAGAAAATGGGCAGTGCACCTCCTACAACTACCACTAAAACTCTTGAGGCCCTTAGTCAGGATAAGATAAATGAATACACCAAGATTGGTGAACAAGGCATGACAATATCCACATGGAGAGACCAGATCCTCAAAGATAGTGAGGAATTAATCATCAATTTCACCGGGTTATATCGTAATATTGGTCGGGGAAAAGGAACTCTGTGATTGTAGACCTATCTCTCAAGAGTTGGACCATGCTAGGTTGCAACATGAGACATTCTAGAAGATGCTCGATTGCTCAATGATGATTTAGTTAAATTTGGCATCTTCGATCACCCCAGAGCACCCAAAAAAGTCCTTGCTTCTTTGGACTACCGGGTCGATCAGATGGAATTTGTCCTGGAGAAGATTGACAAGGTCAAAGAGGAAGCCCTAGATGCAATACATCAGATGGAGAAAATTTTCCTAAGAATGTCTTCGGGCTTGCTCACTCCATCATTTGCCTTGAGGAAGGCAGATGAAACCATTCAGATCTTCAAAGAGATCATTTGATAAGGGTTAGGGCTAGAAGCTACTTTTGACACTGAATCCATCAACAACCTTCTGGCTTGCCGAATTTGTGGGATACCTGATGGAGGTAGGTAATGAATACTTCAAACTCTCATAAAAAACTTAGAGATGAATGGGAGACTTGTGAAGTCATTGGTGATCACACCAAGGGTCCCGCACAGGATCAACTCCAACCAATGATCAGCAAATTCATGGAGTACTGGGCCTAATTCCACATTGCCTCTCTTGAGAAAAAATGGGATACTCCCTTCTAGCTACGAGACGACGATGAATAGCCTTCCTCTTCTTGGCTTTCTTTTTGTAATATTTAAAAGTATGTTGGCACAAATGATGACATCATCCATGTTGCACCATGGGATGTTGTTATCCACTGTTGCCCAAAGTCAACAAATTGACTTTTAGATATTTTGTAAATAACTTGTAATTAGTTGTTGGTTTCTTTTTCCTTCTCTCTCCTTCTCCTATATATACTTGAATACTTGTTGTATTTAGGGGTGGACACTTTTAGATGAAGAATAGAAGTGAGAAGAAAAGGCTTTGTACTTTTTGTAACAAAAAGAAAATATTAATACAAATATTGAGAATTTGTGTCAATACATGTGTTATGCATCGACCTTTCTTATGTTAGATCTCCGTATGTTTAGTCTGTTAGATCTATCTCTATTTTTTGTCATTTGCTCACTAGTATTGCTTTGTTCGTTTATGCAAGTAGGTTTGGCTCTGTTTACTACCAGCCCAAAACATAAACCCTCTGACCTTTCTGCTTTGGAATTCATTTCTTTTCTCCCTTCAGATCTATCATATCTCCTCTCCTCACTTCATTCCCTTCTTTTCACAAATGAAATACCCCAACTGGGATGAGATCCCAAACCCCTAAAGGTGGAATACTATAGGACTTGCGCAGATTCCTGCTGGTAGAATAACAATAAACCAATTTCACTTTGCTATCTCAAAGAGGGGCTATGCCCTACACACTGTTGGCTCATCTATCCATAGATCTATCCACCCGACATATTTTCAAACCAATAGGATGATGAATATAGAGTGGATATGGATGATGATGAATTGTTTTTTGACATAAATGCACCATGATCATGATTCATGAATGATGATAATGGATTTAAACATTAGAAATTATTATGATAGATTTAGACAACAAAATATTCTTCTCTCTACTTGTAATGATGATATATTTAGATGTGGATGATGAAATTAGAGTAGATATGGATGATGATGAATTATTTTTGAACATAGATGCAACATGATCATGATTCATGGATGATGATAATGGATTTAAATGATTATTTTTAGGAAAATTTTGTTGAGTTATGGAGCTAAATTGCTTCATAAATAACATGATTTACAAACTTGTAGGTTTACACAAAGAATTGACATGGGTCGTTAACCGACGATGGACACCGGGAGAAAGTGACATTGTTTTGGGTAACCGACATTAGTTACCTATGTGTAAATGAATTTATTTAAGTTGTGGGATTATATCTAACATTTGATTATAAATGTGATCTAAAGGTTGTAAATGCATCGCTAAGTTGTTCTAAGTTTGTATATGATTATATAAGCTAGAAAGATAGGGTTATAAGGTGAGAATCCATGAGAGTTGAGGAAGAGTATTGATTCTCCTTGGTTCGATGAATAAGAAGAAGAAAAAAAAAAGGTTGCATGAAGATTGAACTTCCATGGAGAGAAGGTAGACATAAGGAAATTGTAGGTACATCCGAATGGTGAGAACAAGGTAATGTCTTCTTTTGTATTTCCTTTATATTATTTTATATCAATGTAATGATTTACATAGCATGCAAAGCACATAGGGTTTCTTCTTGTAGATCCACATGTTGTTGTGATAGCTCATATTGTAGATCCATGAGACATGTTGTATTATTAGTCCATAGAGATCTAGTATTGTAGCTTATTGGATAGATAGTGGGTATGTGATGATATTCGTATATTATAGAGGAGGTTGCCTTCTTGTTTTCACAAAGCTGATGATGTACTTGATGGAGGAGAGACTTACTTCTTGGTGTATAGTTATGGTTACACATTGATAGACCCATTTGATAGGTATTTATTTGTAGATTCACATGAGATATTGGCTACATAGTTCGATATGTAGTAGTTCCTAGTTATGTGAATTTTTTTGGTGGTTTAGAGGAACCATTATAGTGTAATCATGTATATTAGTTTAGAGATCTTGAAGAGGAGATACTCTTGGAGAGATATATTGTACTCTTGTGGGAAGAGTTGATTTGTACTCTTATTTATCGTATATATATATATATATATATATATATATATATATATATATATGAGGTCTCTATCTTTGGTGGATGTAGCCCAGATTGGGTGAACCATGATACATACCGTGTTGTTTATGTACTTTGTTTTGATTTGAATTTTCTAATATATGTTTCCACATCTCGTAGATTTTGGGGAATTGTTTACTTCTACATTTTCATGATTTGGTTTGTTATTGAATCATAACATTATTCTACAAATCAAGTTATCCCAACAATTGGTATCAGATCTTGGTTTGTTATCTTATCTCGATACCATCAACTAGTATTAGAGAAAAACTTTAGTTTACTTGGTTTTCTTCGGGTTTTGTTACCACTATTACTAACAAATTGTATGAGAGCAGGTTTTTTTCCGATGTGTCAATCATAAGGAGGGATTTAAGATCAAGTGGTAGTTGTAAATGTAAGGTTTCTAGAAAAGGATAGTGATCGGTGTTAGTATGATATATCGATGTCTGTATTGTTCATTAGCCAATGTCGGCTGGGTCACTATGGTCTCTTTGTAAGAAAATGTTGTTGCTGACTTGTTAATAATAAAATCACAGATCCAAAGTAATTTGAGAAGATACAGTGAATGTGTCTTGATTGCTGAGGTGTCCCTTGTTCTTTGAGGCATACTAATGTTAGTCGATTGCAGATCTGTATTATAGAGGTATGGTTTTTTTAATCTTTGTATTGTAGTTCTTGTATGTTTTTGGTTTCACATGTATGTTTGGGATTGCATATCTGAGTAAGAGATAGAGGAGAAATTATGCATTCTTGGTGCAATTAGATGCACAAGATTTTGTTAGAGAGGAAGAATATAATAGCATAAACTAAAGATGGGGCTTACACTAGAGAGGAAAGTACTTTGGTTAAATATGTAGTTAAGTGTCTTGCATCTTGGTTAGGTGATGTATTTCATCTTAGTGCAGCTTTTATTGCATGTATTATTTTTGTAAAGTTTTTATGTAAGATTTAGGTTCTTCAAATGACTGGATCATCACACCTATCGTATTTGGTCGATTACACACCTAGTTTGGTGTACTATGCCAATTTGTGGCATTGTGGTAGTTTTAGTAGCACTGATGTCGGTCATAGAGCCAAAGTTGGTCATAGGGGAACCGCACTGGTCAAAAGACCGAGGTCTCGCTCTCGTGATAGTAAGTCTAAACTGGGTTTTTTGCAGCAAAAGAGGGCATGAATGGTTTTAGTGTCTAGTTTGGAGGTTCAGGTTTCTCAAACAATGTATACAAGTATAAATGGAGTAGATAACTTCAATGTTTGAATCAAAAAGAGGATAGAGTTGGCTTGGTGATTCTAGTGAGACTTGGGTCAAATTCGGTATCTCTATATGATTCATGTTTTATTTCTATCCTTTGAAGTAAATAGTAATATTTTTGGATTGTGTTCACAAGTAAAATATGCACCATAGATATTTGGTGAGTTTGAATTTTATTTCCAGGATATGTTGGAATCATGAGGATAAGGGTATCCAGTCTAAGGATGAGATCCTTAATGAAAAGTCATGTTTAGACAAAGTCAGCAGGTAATAGGAGATGTTGAGTACATATGGATGAAAATAAGGTGGTTCATCTTACTTCACAAGAAGCCCAAAATTATGTGATGCAAAAGTATTCTTTGATAAGAAGGGAATTGGTTTTATATTTTCTTTCATCTATTTTATTTATCACTGATATATATTAGAGATTTTGAGCATGGTGATTAGAGGAAGTAAAAGGGAGTTCACGTTGAGTGGGAGTAAGTCATGGTTGTTGGCATTTTATTTTATACACATATGCATGTATGAAGTGATAGGAGAATGATACTATTTAGAATGACATGAGGCACAAGTTGTTTTTGAGGAAATTCATGGTTTTATAGGTATTTTGTGTTTAGTGCATGGTGGCATCACTTCTAGTTTTATTTTGTACTACCTAGATATCCTTATGGGATGGTAGTTAATGGTTATTCACCCGGGTTAAGAAGATAGAAATATTTTATAGTTTGAATGGTTAAAGAAGGAAAATATGTTTTTTATAGTTGACCTATGTCACAGGATCTATCATGGTCATTCGGGTTATAGGTGTGACTATACTTGTGCATTTACAATTTATTGGTCTTTCCGTTGTTTTTTTCATATTGGATGGTTTTGCAAAGTATCTTGATGACATTTTTTTCTAGTATTTGCATCTGTTATTATTAACATGGTTAACATGGTTGTTGTTGTTGATTGTTGACATTAATTAGCATAAGATTCATGTGTGGCCTTGGAGTTAGTCAGTGAAAGACTTGGAGATTCTTGTAGAGCTTGATGATATGGATGGATGTACATGGTGAGTTTATACGTGTGGATAGATTTTTTTTTTGTGAGTTTATGATGATGTAGATAATTTTTTTACACATGGATGCCTATGAGCATGGTTTAGATGCCCTTGAGCATGAGTAGGTGATGTTTTATTTCCTCTTATTACTATGTTACTCCATGATAGATATGTTTTCTACAATGGTTCTCTTGTATATGTAATAATTTTTATGCAAGTCCTGGATTTGCAGAATGTAGTGTTTGGATTCTTTGAGTTATGTAAGTTTTATGTATTGATCACCCACTAGTTGTATGTAGAAAGTTCATTTTGGTTATCTTTACCCAAGATCATTTTTTGCTTATGCATATTCTAGTTTGACTTATCTTTGTTCAGGTTGATTAGGGGTCAGCATCGATACATGGATAGATGGTTGGAGAATATGGTTCGTTTAATAAGTATGGTTATGGTTGTGATTGAAGCTCAGTGACTTTAGTTTTAGTTGGAGATCTCTCAGGTGAGTTATTCATGATGGCTTGTTTCCATGAGAGGATTGGTGTTACGATTCATGGGAGCTTAATGTATGGATAAATCGGTATTATAGATTAGTAGTAGCTTCGTGTAGGTATATGGTAAGTCATGGTTTGTTATCTTCTTAGTTTTAGAAGATGAATTAATATTCCTATTTTTGAGAGAATTGTTGAAGTAATGAATAGTTGGTCTTCACATTTTGTAGAGTATGGTGATGTATAGGTACATGTTTAGAAATTTATCTCCAAGTGGGAGATTGTTGAGTTGTGGAGCTGAATTTCTTCACAAATAGCATGCTTTACAAATTTCTAGGTTTACACAAGAATCAACATTAGTCAATTGACTAACATCAATCACCCGGGAGTAACCGGCATCGAGTTACATGTGAATGAATTTTTTTATTTAAGTTGCGGGATTAGATCAAACCTTTTATTATAAAGGTGATATAAAGGTTGTAAACACATATCTAATATTCCCTAAGTTTGTATATGCCTATATAAGCCAGAAAGATAGGGTTAGAAGTTGATAATCCATAAGATTTGAGGAATAATATTAATTCCCCTTAGTTGAGATGATGATGAAGAAGAAAAATAAAAAGGTTGCATGAAGACAAAGCTTCCATGGAGAGAAGATGGATAGAAGGAAATTGTAGGTACATCTGAATGGTGATAATAAGGTAATGTTTTCTACTATATTTACTTTCCATTATTATGTCTCAATGTAACATGGCTTGCATAGTATGTAAAGCACATAGGATTTCTTCTTATAGATCCACATGCTGTTGTGAAATCTTCTATTATAGATCCATGAGACCATGTTGTATTGTTTGTCCATAGAGATCTAGTATTATAGCTAATTTAATAGCTTTTGGGTACGTGATAGTATCTAGATATTATAGAGGAGGTTGTCTTCTTATTTACACATGTTGATGCAGTGATGGAGGAGAGACTTCTTGGTGCATAGTTATGGTTGCACATTGGTAGACCCATTTGAGTGGTCTTGTTTACAGATTCACATGAGAGCTTGGTTACATAGTTCAGAGATGTAGTAGTTCTTGGTTATGTGAGATCTGCTAGTGGTTTGGAGGCATGGTTGTAGTGCACTCATGTAGATTTTTGTAGAGATCTGGAGGAGGAGACACTCTTGAAAGATGCATTATACTCTTGTGGGAAGAGTTGATTTGTACTCTTGTTTATTATATATATTGAGATATCTATCTTTGGTGGATGTAGCCCACATTAGGTGAACCATGGTACATGTTGTGTTATTTGTGTGTACTTTGTTTTGATTTAGATTTTATAGTATATGCTTCCACTACTGTAGATTTTGGGAAATTGTTTACTTCTACATTTGCATTATTTGGTGTGTTATTGAATCATACCACTATCCCACAATAAAGTATTCACAACAAATTTAGAATGTGGTATTACTGTGATGAGATGTGATAGATTTATTTATATATTATTGATTTTCTTCCACTTAATATAGAAAAATATTCTTCTCTCTTCTTATAATGATGATAGATTTAGATGTGGATGATGGTGTTTTTGGAAAGAGATGCGGCATGATCGTGGATGATGATCAATTATATTTTGAAATAGAATTTAGTATGACTATGATGAGTTGTGATAGATTGCTTTAGACATTATTGATTCTATTCCACTTAATACAACAAAATCTTCTTCTCTCTACTTGTAAAATTCAAACTCTGTAACAGGTTTCTTCACATTACCTCTGTAAACCTTCTGAAAATCCTTAGGAAGAATTACATTACATTTTTTATTATGTGTTGGTATCAAAATATTTATGGAATGAATTTTATTTAATGAATAAATTTTAGTTATTTATCATGCGATGTGTTTTGGGAATATCAATTTTTACACATAATTTAATTTACTACCCGAGTAATTTAATAAAGCCAAATCTTCATCTCTCTACTTGTAAAATTAGAACTCTATAACATGTTTCTTCACATTACCACTAATTACATTTTTATTCTCATGGAACTCATTTTCATTTACATCCACTTAATACAACAAAATATTCTTCTCTCTACTTGTAAAATTTGACCTCTATAACAGTTTCTTCAAATTACCTTTGTAAACCTTCTAAAAATGATAAAATCCTTAGGAAGAATTACATTATAGTTTTTTGTTATGTGCTGGTATCAAAATATGTCTGGAATGGATTTTCTTTAATGAAGAAATTTTAGTTATTTACAATGCAATGTTTTTTGGGAATATCAATTTTTACATGTAATTTAATTGACTACCTCATTTCACATGACCTAAGTACATTCAATATTTCATGTAATGATTCTCTTCCACTTAATACAACAAAATCTTCATCTCTCTACTTGTAAAATTTGAACTCTATAATAGGTTTCTTCACATTACCTCTAATTACATGTTTATTCTCATGGAATGCCTTTGCTTTAATGTTGAAAGTTTAGTTATTGACATATAATTATGATATTTAAAAAATAGTATTCCAAAAATGCATGCCACAAACACTACATCAAAGCATTTTGCAAATACCAAAATAAATAAAACATGATTATTAAAACTCTAGGTATGATAGGGTTTAAGGTACCTCTAGTCTTCTAGATGGGTGACAATGTATATGGAAGCAAAATGAGAAATCCTCCTTCATAGAGAGCTAGATGACCTTCAAATCTAGATAACTCAATGTGAAAAATGAATTAGTATATAGATGGGTGATTTTCCTCAAAATTTCAGTCTCAAGAAGTGAGAGCTTCCTTAGATGAATTTCAAACCACTTTTCCGATAAAGAAAAGATGAAATATTGATTGAATGGATGAAATAATAAATAGAACATCAATTCAATGAAGATAAAGTAAAATGCACATATGATATAGGAAAATTAAATAAAATGAGAACCTGTGCATGTCGATGGTGACACAAGTGTCAAGAATGTAGTGCCCAGTTGACGGCGATTGGAGTAGGTCAACTAGAAGTTTGGAAGAGACTAAGAGTGGAAGAATATGCATATCTGAACTTTGAAGGCCTTGCAAATTAGTATTCCAAAAATGCATGTCACAAACACAACATCAAAGTAGTTTGAAAATTCCAAAATAACAATTAAATAAAACATAATTATTATAAATAATTGTATTTAAATAAATGTAAATATATATACCTATAACATCTTTAATGATAACTAGAGCTGAAACAAAAAATGTTCAAAAGCCTCCTCATAGTCAATATTTACACCTGCAAAATTATAATTGTATTACGTCTAACTTAACTATAAACAATTATATTTAAATCTATTACTATGAAATTGAATAAATAACAACAGTTAAAATGGCAGGTGATAAACAATAAAAGTAAGGTCAAGGTGATACCTATTATCTATAAGTTTTGAAATAATATTTAAAGCTGAAACAATCTATTTTCAATAGCTTCTTCATAGTCGATATTTACATCTACAGAGTTTAACGATGCACCATTTCCAATCTCATAATTCAGAACATTTGTACTTGTAGATGTATTATTTACACCTCTTCTTTTAGCAAGGGAATTCCAATGCGTAATTTATTTTTCGAAAAGAAGGTGTTTAAGGAGTAGTGCGAAACATAACACGTCATGTACCTTTCAAGATTTTTATCCAACATGTTTCTCGGTTTTGATTTTATAAAAGATAAAGCACTGGAAACCTTTTGTCCTCCACAAGTCCCAAAATAATTATTTGGCACAACTCATGTAATCAAAAATATTCATTGATGTCTTCCTATAACACACTAATTTGGTAGGTTTTTCGCTAGAGCCTTGTAATAGCACCACTCTTAGAAGGTTCATCTAAAAATTTATACTGGAACCTCATTGTCATTACAAAATCCATTGATTGAGACTTTATTAAATCAATATTTTGTATACCTTTGATTTCGATACCCTTGACCTCTGACATCTTAGTTAAATAATCCATTATTGTACCCATGGATTTATGAAAAACCTTACTTACAAAATCTACATGACCACCTTCAGTATTCCAAAAATTTGGATTCATCACACCCATAGCTTCAAGAATTTTATCTTTGTTGAAACATTCTCTTTTTTCTGATGCTAAGGATTGTGTAATTTTTTAAATTTTTATTCTTGTATCAACTATAATAGAATCAAGAAGAACATGTTTCACATGAACTTCTTCTCTTTTTGATCATGTAATATCTTAATGTTTATTAGAAATATGTAGTGGTATCATCTGTCTCTCATTAATAATGATATAGAGGTGATCATGGATATTAAATTTAAAATAATTACTAGGATTCTTAAGATCCAATAAAGCTTTCTAGTTATCAAAAAAATGTGTATCAAAACTATCTACAAAAGTGTACAAGACATCAATATTTTGACATACCCACTTTCTCATTCGTATAAAATAAACAATATAGATTAATCTATTTGGTGCATGCTTCATCAATCTATTGATCTCCTTATACATTGGAAGAATTCCCACCAATGTAAGAAATGTTTACAAATCTATTAAGTGGAACAAAAATTCCTTAGCCTTGTCAACATCATGATGATATTTTTACATGACACCAACCAACGATGGATACTCCTCACAAATTCTCGTAGGAAAGCTCATACAAAGAAATCCACCTTATCTCAACATCCTTCAATTTTTTTCCATCTTTAATTCCAATTGAAAAAAATTAAACTCAATAAATTCCTTTTGGTTGCTTTCCATATGGGCATGCAATTCTTTTATAAATTCTTCTAATTTTACAACATTTGCATACTTGTTAACTATATGATACACTAGATTCCTTCGTGAGCCATACAATGAATTGTTATAATATAAGGGGAAACTTTTGTTTTGTAATCAAACACACAACCCGGTTTAGTGACCTTGCATGACGGATACACCATCTACACCAATGCATACCAACTTCATAGTCATTTCATAATTAGTCATGCTAGCAATATCTTTAAAATGAGAAATAGTTATTTTATATAGGTTTTCGACATTGTAATTTTCAATTATTTTCTGTACAACTAGTAGATGTGATGTACTTATATGATTTTATAAAGTATAAAGGTTGATGCATACCCATGCAGTGTTTTCAACTATTATCACTTCATCAATTGATAGAGAGATATACTTTGTATTTTTTACATGCTCTTTCAAATCTTTTGTCTCTATCATTACAAGGCATTTATCCATTTCCCATACACCATTTTCTAACCAATGAGACTGAGGAACATTGTGCATTCCATTATATTGATACAAAACTTTGAAATCAAGGAAATATAAAATCAGTCTTCCTTTCTTAAGGATGTGGAATAAAGTGGAGAACTGTATGATTTTAACATGCAAATTTGATTGATTCATCTTACCAATTTTGTGATGTTATCATTTTTCCCTTTTCCATGAGATGTTTGCATCTTTTTCACTTTGCTTCATACTAAGATGTGAATTTAACATGCATGCATTATTTTTCAGTTTTCCATCTTTGTGTTGTTATTTTCTGGCCATCCTCCCCCATTACAATCAGATATTATTTTCCACAATTTTTTCAATTGTGTCTAGATTCAATTACATTTGTTGTTGCTTTCCAAATTTCCACGTACATATTGTACATGTACATGGGATATATTCATTAGCTAGTTGTATTGAGATAAAAGGATATATTCTTAATTAGCTAGTCCTCTCAAGAGTACACATATTCTTGTTTGTTTTTCAAATTTTTACTTTTACGAGAATTTTTTGAGGAATATCACGATCATCTGGTTTCCTCTTTCGTGAACCAGAATTTGCATTTGATTTTTGTGTTACATTTTGTTGAGTATTTGTATTTGAGATATCTTGATGCACTCTTGGAGGTACCTCAATAGGAATATCTTCAAGCTCTGGCATGGTATCATCATAGGTATCATTTGGTTGATACTGTGTTGAAGCCATGTCCACTTCAATAACACCTTCCACATAGTTTTTACTCTGATTGATTCCAGTGGTAGTTGTATGGGTGTTGGTGGTAGTGGTATCTATAGCAATAGAGTTTCCAAAATACTTAAACAGGGACTTTTGAGATTTTTTGTTACCTTTTGGGTCTTCTTACCACCAACTTCTTCCACTTATCTTAACGAAGAAGTTAAACCCTTATCATTCATCACTCAACCCTTGTAATGCAAAACCCCTCTTCATGCCCATTTGTAACTAGATTTTTCACCCATCTCCAAATGTCTCCTATCACACATCAGCAATCCCTATTTTTGTGCATCAATGATACCCTCTTCTCATGTGTCAAAAACACTTATTCTCATGCATCAACAACACTTATTATCACGTGGCGGTAATACCTTGTGTCACGCACCAACAACTATAATTGTTGCATGCCAACAACTCATATTGATGAACATCATTGAATCTTTGTTGTCGTGCATCTGTAAACTCTTGTTGTGCATCAAAAACATGTGTTTTTACACATAAAAAAACTCTTGTCATGCATCAAAAATTCTTGTTGTGGATTAACAATCTCATGTCGTGCGTTAGTAACTTATATCAGATCTTCATGATGCTTAATATATTTGTAATTTAGTAAGCTAGTAGTAAAATGTTAGTATACTACCTAGAAATTTAGCTAGGTTTATATAGGAGTAGTTTTCAATGGTAGATGAAGTTGAGCTATACAAAAATTTATACTAGAAATTTTAGGTGAATAGTACAATGACTTGCTCCTAAAAGTTCACCTTTTCAAAATTTCCTAAATTTGAATATTTTCCACTTAAAAAATACTTGATTTTCCTATAAAATTATATGAGTGGCTAGTATTATATACATCAAAGAGGAATCGAGAGATATAGAACAATTTTTTAGACACGGGAAGATTACCGGACTCTTTATGATGTCGATGTGACTTGGACACACGTTGTATATCATTGGTGGAGTTGTGTTTTGCATAGTTATACATTAGAGTACATTGTTTCTAATTATTTCTATCCAGAGGTTGTTGAGTTTTAGTTTTTACGTGATCCCAAAGGATATTATTTGCACACTATCCCTTTACAAATTAATATCTTATTTGTGACTTTGATTTGGAAGAATGACATAAACCTCCACCGAGCACGGGATCGGGAGCGGGTGTGGTGAAAGATAGTAGACCCTACAATAGAGAAGGAAAGAGAGGAAAGATGGCTTAAGTATAATGAAGCATGGGAGAGGGAATTAGCGAAGAAGTGTGGCATTGAGGAGTCTATGGAGTTGTGGAGATAGGTGATGTACAAAGGATTTGAGGTTCATGCGGAGAGGACATAGAACCCGAGAATTTGCTAATACCCCATTTAGGCAAGTGAAGAAGAGAATCCTCTTTAGCTTCAGATGAGAGAACATCAAAAGAATAAAGAATAAGGACCATAGGCATGCATCTGATCCCACATGGTGACATTTCCCTTACACTTGGTGTTCTAATTCTTAAAACGGTTATTGAGAAATAGACTAGTGTTGGTGATAAAGTAGAATAGGTAGATTTCATTTTCATTGAGTAAAAAAATCATCATATGATAAATTCATCTATGGCTGTGCAGACGCGTCTTATTTGTTTGGTAGTCCCATTGGTAGTATATTTTTATAACAACATTAGGACATAGCATTGGCATGTAGAACATTGGTAATATATCTAGAAGTAACAAAACTTTGTAGAATTTATGAGTTAAATTTAGTAGAAAAGTTGGAACATGGAGTACCTCATCCTCTCGGTCTATTTCCTACTACGGAGGTGGATCAATAGGATCATGAGGTTTGGGATCTAGTAGATCTGGTGGTTCTTGAGGTGGAGGGAATACTAGAGGTAATATAGGTTCTATATCTGGTGGGCATGGTACGTACCATCCACAAAAATTCTATTAAGAGATGTATTTTCACCTACTAGAGTACAAATGAATTAAGGATGCATTGGATCATGTGCACATGTGTGAGATATTGTGGCACACTAAGGGAATAACAACTCTTGAGTGTAAGGAAAGCCATTTTTCTGCTACTTTACAAGGGCACACACATAGTTGGTATAGGAAGTTTGATCTGAACAAGACTATTGTAGATTATAAAGGGTTGTCTGATGCTTTCTTGGTTGAGTTTCATATACCTAAGTTTGAACAAAAACACATCAGCACACTGAAAGAGATTAAGTAGGGCATGGATGAGAGTGTAAGAGAGTATGATACATGCTTTAAAACTTTTCTATCAAAGTTTTCTTATGATATTCACCTAGCCAGAATGTAAAATGGTTTTTTGGTAGGTTGATAACACCTTTTAGAAGGGTAATCTCTCATAAGATTTTTACAAATCCATGTGAGGCTTTATAGGAAACTCTAAGTGCTTGAGGTAATTGGAAGTGTAGATACTTTGGAGTTAGACCTTTCTTGGAGGCATGGATTGCATCTATGGAAAATTAGTTAGAGAAACTATCGACCAATTAAGCTCATGAGACGTGCAGTGGGATATGGTGTATATATTGTGAGGTTGAAGGACATACTAAGGATAGATTCCCTCATAAATCAGTGTGCACCATGTTGTTGGATTGTGAGATCTGTCACTTAGATCATGATTTGAGTAGATGCTAGTTGTTGTAACACATGATCCGAGAAGAACATGTCCTGTTATTATAAGATTTGTAAGTCTCACACTCATGATATGGAAAATTATATATTGATTGATTAGATTCATGAAGATATTGAAACTGCATGAGACAGGACTAGTGTTGTAAATAATTCAAAGGAACAGAAGGACAACATCATGAAGGGCACTCTAATGGAGGTGGTAGAGGTAGAGGTTACCGTGGAGGATACAAAGGTCATGGTCACAACAATGGAAGAAGTGAATTCCCTTGCAGGAAATGTTTTTACATGTGGATCCCCTTATCATTATAGGTGTGAATTCCCTCATAATGTAGTCTTCTCATGGTGTGGGAAGCAACATAAGTTTGAAGAATGTCCTAAGTTATATGAGCACATGAGTAAGAACTATAATAATAATGATAAGGGTGTGGGGATGATTAAATTGCATCACTCTGTAGAATACCACTTGATGCCTAAGATTGCACTTGATCTTAAGATGTTACCTATGTTAGTGAATACATGCATTGAGATTGCGCACACTCGTGAGATACAAAAGAAGAAACATGTTATTACAAAGAAAGAGGTGATAAATGTGAAATATCCAAATCCTACCCATCGAAAGAGGTATACCAAGAGACTATGGAGGTTATTAGAAAATTTTAGGGTGAGATACAATACTTGAAGAAGCATTCACGGAAGATGGAGCATGAAAATATAGTTGAGCTTCCTCATAAAGATGTTGATGACTTAAAGGAGGTTTGTAAGACACTGGATCAAGAGAATATAATTATTTTGTTAGCGGAATGGCTAAGGGAGAAGATATTTAGTGATGGATTTGAGCACAAGAGATAGATATTACATGCAAAGTTACCTCCTCATAGTCTTTAGTATGATAAATAGATCACTTTGAATGTAGTTGTTGATTAGTGCTTATTGAGTAACATACTTGATTGATATAGGTGCATAAGTGAATGTAATCACTTTAGATGCATGGAATTAGATGGGGAGACCATTACTACAACCCTCTTTGAATGTGTTATAAATGGTGAATAGGACTAGAGCCATGCCTATTGAAGTATTGAAGGATACCACTATTCCTATACAAAGGGGCCAAGTTCACTAGGAACTTGAAGTCTTGGCCCTTGCAGACAGATATTTTTAGCATTGTTTGGGTGCCCTTCATGTTGCATAAAAAATGTTGATTTGTTCTTTAATAAAGGTTATATCATTTTTGAGAAAAGAGAGAGCACATAATTATTCCTTTGACAAATGGGAAGACTTCACCATATGTAGAACCCTTCAGTGAAGAGGATCTGAATAGGATATACACATGCACAATTAGGGACCATGAATTGTTTGAGCCATTTAAGGAAGGTATTATTCGGTGGGATGATGCTCATCTATCAGTTATACAACTAGTATTTCTAATGATAACTAGGTGTATGAAACATATGAAATGGTCAGGCAAGAGATCAATAATATAGTTACGTTCATGATCAAACCGTGTGTTGTTTGGCATTTGAGTCATAACCTGGTACCTCATTATAATGGTAAAGGAAACCCTGATGTCTTTTTACACACCATATAATCCTAGTGGAAGTATGAGGGTGACAAAATAAATATTTTAATTTATACCTTGTGTAGGACAACAACTCATTGATGGAATACACAAAAAGATAACTTATTGGAATGGAGAGAGGTGTGAATCACCTTTTCTACTAGGTTTCTAAGGATCAATGTACCTTCACAGATATGAAAATTCCATAGCAAGGATTCTACTTCACACCATGTTAAGAAGTGTGAGAGAATCTGGATGGAGGTGTAGGAGGCCTTGCTGCCATCACTCTAGGTACGTAAGTTCTACGCTAGTGATTATATGTGTGCTTGGTATATTCATGAATAGTTAACAAGAGAAATAGTTCATTGGTAGGGGATGACCTCAGGTATGATTCGAACCTTTGAAATTTTTTCTACTAAATCTCTAGTTAATGAAGCATTACAGATTATGAAGCACCTTATGATGGGGGATTTTACAAAAGCTAAGGAACTCATGTTAGATATGTTTGAAGGGTTATATTTGGAGGCATGCTTTGATGAAGAAAAGACATATGAGGAGAAGATTTGGCACACCTGGCTAGAAAAAGAGAAGGGTAAGATGGTTTACATGATTGATGATGAAGTAGAGAATTTGGATGTTGATCACACTATAGGTACGTGCAAGGTATTAGATAGTGCTAATGAGAAGGCACATTCTTAACATGAGCCTATGAAGATGAAGAAAGTCAACATTGGGACAAATGTAGAACCTAAAGAGGCCATTATTGGTGACTATTGGTTTGAAAAAGAGGTGGAAAATATTATTCAATTACTATGCGACTTCCAAGACTTATTTTTGTGAGGTTATCATGAGTTGAAGGGAGTGCATCACTCTTTGGGTGAGATGAGTATCAAGTTAAAGGTAGGTGCGCACCTAGTTCGGAAGAGACCTTACAGGATAAATATTAATTTGCACGTCAAGGTAAACAAAGAGATCTATAATATGTTGAAATCTGGAATCATTGATCCCATTGAGGAGTCAAAGTGTGTTATCCTTGTGGTGATAATCATAAAGAAATATGGTAGGATAAGGATTTGTGTGGACTATAGAGAGTTGAATGTTTCTTGTGTCATAGACCATTTTCCCACACCTTTTACTGAGGAGATCTTGGAAGGAGTTGTAGGGCATAAGATATACTCATTTATAGATGGATTTTATTGTCATCATCGGGTTGATTGCTAAAGAAGATTAGGAAAATACAAATTTCACCACTAAGTGGGGAAGTTTTTCATATATAGTTATACCCTTTGGGTTGAATAATGTGCCTATAATCATTTTACACATTGTTGTACAAGCATTTGAGGAATTCATACAGAAGGTTTTATAGATTTATTTCAATGATTCGACAATATATGGGGTGTTAAAAGATCAATGTGACAATTTGAGACTTATGTTTGAGAGGTGTCGGCAATTGCGTATATCTCTAAACATTAAGAAGTGTATCTTTGCAACACCATTTGGAACTTTTTTGGGCCACATTATATGAAAATAAGGTTTGTTGTTATCTTGGGCCTGGAGCATCCTACTTAATCGAAATGACGTGCATGGGTTCTTAGGACATACATGTTACTATAGGAATTTTATTAAGGGATATGTTAAGATTTCTACACCCTTGGAAGAATTGTTGAAAAGTAAAGGAAATTTCTATTGGAATTAGGTGCAATAGCTAATGTTTGAGACATTAAAGGAAAGACTTAATTATGCAGCCATTATGTGCTTTCCTTCTTAGGATAAACCATTTCATGTACATGTTGATGCCTCTAGCATGGCCATTAACGTAGTGTTACCACATCCTCGTGATGAGATTTTTGATCATCTTATCTATTTCATGACAAGGAAGTTGACATCTACTGAGCATAATTATACAACTACAGAGCACAAAGCATTGTCCATGATTTACGTGTTGCACAAGTTTAGACAATACTTTTTGGAAAATCCCTTTATATTTTATACAGATCACATGACACTTAAGTACTTGGTTAATAATCATGTTTTGCAGGGGCACATATGTCGGAGGATCTTTTTATTTTAGGAATTTGACTTTATAGTGGTGGTAAAACAAGGGAAGAGCAATTTTGGACCAAATCACTTATCAAGAATTAACTCAGGTGAGGACACACAGAGCATTGAGGACATAATTTTAGATGCATAATTGTTCAAATTAAACTTCACTCACTCTTATTTAGAAGATATTGCTATGTTTTTACGTACTGGTGTGGCACCTAAAGGGATGAAGAGCTTAGAGAAGAAACAACTTGCCATACATGTCGTGCCTTACATGTTAATCAGTGGAGATTTATACAAGTTATGCCATGATGAGATTTTGCACCGGTGTGTACTTGAACATGAGCATGAAGCTATAATGGAGGAATCCCATGGTGGAATTACAAGAGGACATTATGCAGAAATGTTACCACACACAAGATTTTGTTGGTTAGATTTTAGTGGGAAACACTATATAATGATTATAAAGAGTATGCCAAAGTGTGTGATCATTTTCAGCACATTGAGAAGCCTCGGAATAGGAATGAAATGCCTTTGAGACCAATAGAGAGTGCAATTTTTTTGAGAAATGGAAAATTTAATTTGTGGGCCCTATTTCCCCACCTCTGCATAGGACTAGATCACACTATATAATTACATGTACATACTTTCTTCCAAGGTGGAAAAAAGCAAGCACCTACAAAGGATTACACACTAGCTAAAACAACAAGATTTATATGGGAAAATATTATCATCATGTATGGATGTATGTTGATCTTGACAAGTGATAGGGGCACACCCTTTTTGAATGACACTATTAGAATATTATTTTTGAGTTTATGGTGGCGCACCACAAAATAAAACCCTATCACCCACATGTAAATGGTACTATTGAGGATTTTGACAAGATATTGGGACATACATTGATGAATTAATGTGATGTTGGAAGGAAAGACTTGGATGATAAAGTATATGTTGTACTTTGAGCATACATGATTACTTACAAAATATTGCATAAGCCCACACCCTTTCAATTTTTGTTTGATGTTTGATGCGGAAGCTATATTTATTATGGAATTCATGATGTAATCCATGTGTATTGCATGTACATGAGGATTGGATATGAATAATCTATTGAGGAGTACATAGACAAACTGATGTAGTTGGATGATAGGTGCGATATTTCTCAATGGAGTCTGAAGATAGAAAAATCAAGAAAGAAATCATGACATGATAGATATATTCATAACAAGTAATTTGAGGTTGGAAAGATGGTTCTTTTGTATGATTCAAATTTTGCACACCACCCTGGGAAGTTGAAAGTTCATTGGTTAGGACCATTTGTTATAACAAATAAATTAGAATCAGTCATTTTCCAGGTATAGGCATTGGATGTCACTTTATTGATTGGTTATTTCAATGGGAGTAGGCTTAAGCCCTACTATAAAAAAATCTTCTTGGTGTTTATAATAAGGTAGTATTTAAAATTAGATTAGGTTTTCATTAAATTCATTTTATTTATATGTGTTTCATTTAATTTTTGTTATGCTTTATGAATTTATTTTTGTGTTTTGTTGTAATAAGCACACTTGTGCACCAATAGATGATTACTATCTAAGTGAATTCATGTGTAGAGGAATGTGAATATTCTTAGTGTGGGTTGGATCAAAGTAAAAAGATTAGAATTGTTTTCCCCCTCTCAATATAGGTTTATTTGGTTGAAGGTATCATCCGAAAGGTTGGTTCGGAAATGGAAAAGGGGTTATAAGCATTGTGCATAAGGTGTTATGAATAAATTGGATTGATTGAAGACCACACATGGAAGATGGTTGTATAGTGTAATGTGAGGTAGGCAATGACATGGTGAACTGTCTAGGATATGGCACAAAGGTTTTTGTTTTGGTGCATGGAGGCGCATGGAAGAGGTATGTGGATAAGAAGTAGTGTAGTACGCCAAAATGTTATAACTACAACACGTAAAGTGAAGTCACGAAAGTGGACAAAAGATGAAAAAATTACTTATTGGGAAAATCAAGTTAAAAGTGTGGGTCGAAGGGATATAAAGGTCATGGGAAAATTATAAATAGGTGTCAAGGGTATTCATTTTCTACCTTGCATTCAAAGAAAATTTAAGCTACTTGAGCAAGTGAAGTATGAAGCACTCTAAGTGACGAAGAGAACATATGAACTAGAGGTGCATGGAGACTATGTGTGAATCCTTTTGGGAGGACAAGTTAGAACCAATAGTAGAGCATGGAGGAAGAGGGTTGCGTATATTTTAAGGGGTCAAAGTTCACAGAGCTTAGGTAGGAGAAAATTTTGTAATGCAAAACACTTAGGACATGCAGTTGTAGAGAAATGGCACCAAAGGCACAAAGGTTGAAGAAAAAAATGCTTGAGGTTATGACTGAAAAAGGAAATAAAATCTTGGTGAAGGAAATTAAACTAGTATGGATAGACGAAAAAGTAGAGAAAGAGATTGGTGAAACTTTTGTCATCAAGGAGGATACATGTTTGGGAATAGGTACAAGTATGCACACTCCTAAGAAACAAATAACCAAGAGAAAGGTGCAGAGGAAGTGGTGGACCCCCAAGTCAAGTCACATGGACTTCATGGATAACCCCATGAAGGTATTACGAGAATGATTTTAGAGAATGGTACCAAAAGATAAGATGTATGCTTGGGATTTGTTGGGACAAGATGGAGGGGTGTTAAGGACACAAAAAATGCTAAATTGGAATTTGCATACTCATTCAGAGGAACCTGAATTTGAGGTAAGCAAGCATTCAATTGAAACAATGATATTGAAGAATAATCCTAGAGAGAAGTACAAGGATATAGATCCAAATTATTTGATATATGGTCGGGCATGCAATGCCTTAAATGGATGGCTTATGAAGTGGCAAGGAGAATTTTAGAATCTAGCACCATTTTTCACCTTGGTTACAAACAAGAAGGAAAAGGAGCATGAAGTAGATAAGTTATGGAAGGGATTAAAGTGAGAAAATAAAATAAAAAAGAAATTATATGATAGATTCAATGTTCTCGTGAAACAAATTTTGGGACAATGCCCTTCCTTAGTTAGCTAGGCTAGAACAGATCATGAAGATGAGATGGAATACTTAGAGGATTTGGTCGAGATGATCCTTGTCAATATAAAAATTAGTATAAGGCCGTCGAGGAGGAAATCTTGAAGGATAAAGAGAATATTAAATTTCTAGTTGAAGTAAGGATCATTGAGTTAGAGGACTTGTTCTCCAAGCTCAAGGAGGAAAGAACAAAAGTAAATATCGGCTTCATAGGTTCTAGAGGTGTGATCCCCGCATTGATTTTAGGTTAGTGGATGAAGAATCTATACTAAAGACTATCCAAGAAAATACTACAAATAACAAGATTGAGTGCACATAGTTAATTTCAGACCACTATGTAAAAATACAAGATTAAAACAAAGTGTGAGAAACTAGAGTTTTGAATAGGCGAGTTCCATAATTCTATAATCAAACATATGAATGAGATTAAAGGCGTATAAGCGGAACTAATGGTAGTCATTAAGGAGCTGAAGCGTAGAGTTGAAGAGATCACTCTTGATCAAGTGTTGAGGATTGTAGAGGTTGCACCTGGAAAATCCATAGAGGAAATGGAAAAATGGAATAAGGTGGTAGAGGAAATAGATGAAAGTTTCTAGAGATCCTCTATCCACCCATGGCTTAGAAAATTACCAAGTAGGATGTTTTGGTAGGTGTGTGCTGATTTTCATTTATGTAAAAGGACATTAATAACAAATAGGGATGTGAGAGAGATATACAGATATTGAAATGATTCAAGAAAGGTAGAACAAGACTGTGGCTTGAGAACATCTAATGTAGCATAGACTTCTAAAGTAACTAGTGATAGGTATAGACAAAGTGATGATGTAAGAGTCTTCCAAGATGATGTAGTATAATTTCTATAATGCATATGATGTGGACACATGGTCAAAATGATGAGTACAAGGGAACATGAGGTGACTTTATCAAACTTGCTTAGTTCGGGATGCCTAATCCTTAGGCCTAGCTAGCATATTGAATTGAAAAGGTGAAGTAAAGGATTGAGTCTAATGGTTAAGCATGAAAAATGCATAAATAACATAATAGGAAATGTTCAAGTGGTTATAAGGTGAAGAACAATATATTCATGATGAGTGTAGACACCTATAATTACGCTCGAGCAATTTAAATACTTAAATTATGCTAATTATCTCTTTTCCCAGAAATTTGATGACACATTGTCAATAGCGCCCATCTTCTCTTCCATTGTTGTTAATTGATTACATTAAGCTGATTAATTAAGTTTCCTTATCCAATGCATACCCTAATTAACGACCTTTCATTAATCAAACACCTTCTCTAGTCTAATTAATTATTATTAATTAATTAGCCTCCCTTCTCATTAAATCAATAAATCTCTATTTAATTAGTTTAATCCCCTCTAATGGTCTAAATCACCCTAATATCAATCTAAAAGCCTATAAAAGCTTGCACATGTGTTTAATTAATACACCCCCTTTATCCACATGAGACACTTGAGGACAAACTAAACCCTCCTAAAGCTAACTCAACCCCATATAAACCCCCTTATCCATATCTAACTCTACATCTCCTTTATCCCACATTCATGAAGATGTGTTGAATCCTTTATCCTTTAGGCTATATAAAGAGCCCTCAACATACCTTTTACTTACACCTAAACTCCTAAAGAGAGCAAATGTAAAGCATATAGAAAAGAGACTAAGAGCTTGCACTTTGTCCTCTTGAGAGTTCATCATCTTGAAGGGTTAAACCTATTTCTTAAAAGTGCTTGGGTCATATGGGAGGTGTCAAAAGGGTCCTATGGCCCAACTTTGACTAGCCCCCATTCCTAGGTTCTTGGAACATTAAGGACAATTGTTTTTGATAGCCATGTAACTTACCTAAGTTCCTTCATTTATATGTTGTTAGAGAATAGAGGATATTTAAGTGCTTAACATGGTTAATTTCACGCTTTTTATTAATAAATGTTAGCATCTAATGCTTGATTAATTCTTATCATAATGGTGTTTATAATGTTGTTTAATTCTTGCTAATTAATACTATTTAGGTGTTAGTCTTTGTTTACATTAGCATTAGTTTAAAAACAACACTTGCACACATTTGGCATGCCCAGTGGGACCCTTAGTCCCATGGCATTTTAGTTTAAATTTCATTGTTTTGGCTAACTTTTGATATGCACATGTAGTAATTAATGTCCATTTTTAGAATTTTTGCTCATTTAATGTGTGTAACTTCATGTTCATGGCCTTAATTTTAATGGGTTATTGCCATTTTTAAACTAACTTGTCAAAATTTAGAGATATTGTGAAGTTTTCTTTTTTTTGTACTGCGTTACAAGTCTAGTGCAGGCATGATTTTTAGAGGGCAGAGCAAAATTTTTAGAGCACAAACATGATTTTAGAGCGTAGGCACGTTTTTGGGGTGCACATATCTCTTTGGTGGTGTAGGCATACTATTGAAATCTATCATTTTGTCACCGACCCACACAGTGCATGCACACTAACCCTAGCACACATACACTAACCAGTGGGGCACACACGTCGTTTCAATCTTGAACCTTCACTACATTCTAAAACCTGTTAGATTGGCACACATGTGGTTTTAGTGGCACATGTATATTTTTTTCTGTAATACGGTTATTCTATCTATTTTCTCAGAGTAGCGCATATTTTGTTCTCGTGGCAAACACACCTCTCGGGTGGCACAGGCATTTAATTGATCTAAAAAATCCACAGAGTGGCATAGGTACTGCTTATTTTAGTGGTGTAGGCACATTTTTGGGGTCCACACATATCTCGGGTGGCACAGCACACTGTGTCTTTGTAAACAACCCTTTCTAGGGCATACGCCCTAACCCATGTCTGCAGTGTTTCGCTCGGAAATAAAACTTCCTTTCGAAGGTGGTCGGTTCCTCTAATATGAATTAACACAAAAGACTATAAGATATCAATTAAATTGCTTTGTTGAACTCGGGTAGGGAAAGGTCAAGTTATTGGTTATAGTCAGTATAACGATGCGATTACTCGATAACCGATGGCGATACCTTGATGACCGATATCGATAGAGTCTAGGATCTCGAAGGTTAGTTGTTTTGTGGGGTGGTGGTGTTATTTGGTAGTTGTGTTATTTGTAGGGTCAGATATATAGGTAATATTAGGAAATAGGGTGATGAGAGGTAGATGAATGACAGTTAGATGCAATGACACGTTGGGTAGTGGATCCAAGAATGGATTTGTGGGGACTTATGATTCAAAAAGTCGAAGAAATGTTATTAAAGAGGACATGCAAGATGTAACTTACTGATTATTCATGGAGATGCAGGTCCAAGAGCTCTGATGGCAAAGGCAGAACTGAGGTAGGATGGTCTGGCACACAGCAGATCAAATCAGCTGAGTATCACAGGGCTCTGGTATCCAGTTGCAGTCCTGGGCTTGCTCTCCCTTGCTGCTAACTCTCCTTGTCTCTTCACTTGTCTCTGCTCAGTCAAGTAAAGATCCGGGTTTTCTCGATCGCTCCTGATGCTCTTTCTTGATTCAAAGAATCCTTTTCTCTGATCCAAAAATGAAATTCCGATCCTTTGTTTTTGGTTTGGGGAGGCCATTTACAGGGAACCGATGGCGGTTACGTAACCGACGGCGGTCGAGTAGGAACCGGCATCGGTAAGGAAAAAGTAGGCTATTTTTAGTAAAATAGCCCACCTTCCCTGCTTTTCTCCCGAGAGATTAGTTGCGGGCTTGGTCAAGTGACTAGAAGGTCGGTTTTAGGTGCGAGAAAGGGGTCCTTAGTCATGGGTGTAGGTGTAGACCAAGTTTTAGGTTTTAATTAGGTTAGTTTAGGATTAGGGCTAGGTCATGATGAGGTGGCAAAATGAGGTGGTAGGTGAGGTGATGGGGATTTATCAATTACAAGGTAATTAATAAATAATTGTGTAAGGTTTAGGTAATGAGGTTAGGTTGCGAAATGGGATGCGGGTCACAAGGGGTCGTAAGACACGAATTTGGTGTCTACATTAGCCCCTTATTGTCATGTAGCTTGTGTTGTAAAGCACGCAGACAATAATATGAAGTGGTTTCTCCTGTTAAGGATATAGGTAATCCCCCTCAAATCTATCACGGATTGAGTGAACGGGAAATCAGGGATAGGGTTGATAAAGGGTACATGTTGTAGAGAGGATGGTAAGGTGGTGGGGGAGGTCCAAGGCAGCAGACGCATGTTGAAATGCAATAGTGCGACTAGGGTACATGATTTGGCGAGCAAACCAGCAATGTATAGGCAAAGGTCGATAGTTTATCCAAACAAGGGTTATATAATCCTGGTATCCAAGGCATAGGAAGTAGCTCCAGGGTATATAATAGGTAAGGTACAGGAACGTTTAGGCATGTTCGGCAGTACCAAATGGTTGGTTTGGTTGAGATAAACGTCACGGTCTAGGTCTAGGCAAAGTTGGTCGACAGATCAAGTCAAGGACCCTAATCATGCTAAAACACGAACAGGTGAGCTCGATTGAACAAAAGGTACAGATGGATGGATAAAATAAAACGTTGATTGTGGGTATGGTATTGAAGTGATACGGTACGTGGGTCGGGCCAAGTTGTTAGGTTACGCCTTCTCGGCCTTGGGTCGGGCCGGAGGTTAGGGTGAGGCCTTGGGTCGGGCCAAGTGGGTAGGTGGCGAGGCCTTGGGTCGGGCCGGATGGGTAGGGTGAGGCCTTGGGTCGGGCCAAATGGGTAGGGCGAGGCCTTGGGTCGGGCCAAATGGGTAGGTTGAGGCCTTGGGTCGGGCCAAATGGGTAGGTTGAGGCCTTGGGTCGGGCCAAATGGGTAGGCGAGGCCTTGGGTCGGGCCAAATGGGTAGGGCGAGGCCTTGGGTCGGGCCAAATGGGTAGGCGAGGCCTTGGGTCGGGCCAAATGGTAGGTTGAGGCCTTGGGGTAGGCGAGGCCTCGGGGTCGGGCCAAATGGGTAGGCGAGGCCTTGGGTCGGGCCAAATGGGTAGGTTGAGGCCTTGGGTCGGGCCAAATAGGTAGGCGAGGCCTTGGGTCGGGCCGAATAGGTAGGGCGAGGCCTTGGGTCGGGCCAAATGGGTAGGTTAAGGCCTTGGGTCGGGCCGAATAGGTAGGTTGAGGCCTTGGGTCGGGCCGAATAGGTAAACAAATGGTGTTCAGCAAAGGTGGATATAGGCGATATGTGGTTAAAAAGGGGCAAATGGTAAATAAGGGCAAAAAAATTGGGGAAAGTTGGCAGAAAAACCGATGTCGATTCTACATGACCGATATCGGTTAAGGGACCGATACCGGTTCATTAGGGCAAAATGAAACCGATATCGGTTATGGGCGAAAAACCTATAAAAAGAAAAATACGGCTTGTCATTGTCACTTTTGTTATTTGAAAACCAAATTGATTTGTCTGACGTGGAGAGTTGAGATTGGAGGTTTTATTGAGTGAGGTGGAGCTATTTTGCTGGAGGAGTGAGTTGTTTGCGGGCCCGAGTGAGGAGGAGGCAGCAGTTGATTGGCCGGGGACCCAGCAGATCAGAATTGGAGCTATGGCACAGGCAGGAGGAGCAGGAGGGGCTGGACCAGCTGGACCACCACCACCCATCCCACCACGACGACGTGTCGTCGTTCGGGTATGTTCGGAACTCTTTATTTTGTGCATTTGAATGGTATTAAGCTAAATTGGGGGTTTGGGTAGGAATTTACATGTTTTAGGAAATAATGAGTAAATGGACGTAATTTGAAAAACGAAGAGGATAGATGGGTAAAATAGGGCAAGGCGGCTGGGTGGGTAGGTTTTTAGGGTGTTTGGGTGGGTAGATAAGTAGAAAAATGCAAAAATGTGGGTGGGGGGGCCGCGCGGGGTTCGGCTCCGGGAAATGACAGTGACCGATGTCGGTCGCTAAGCGACCGGCATCGGTCGCAAAATTTTAGGGGCTGGGTTCTGTGTGGTTGACCGGCGTCGGTGGGAAGAGGGCCGTGGTCGGTTGTTTGGGACCGTACCGTCCGTAGTGTTTGTGTTGTTTTGTTTTGGTTTGTTTTGTTTGTTTTTGCTTTGGGTGTTGGGTTTATCAGGGGTTTGTTTGGGTTTGTTTTTTGTTTGGGTGGTTTTGGTGGGTTTGGGTGGGTGGTTTTGGGTTTGGGTGGGGTGGGTTTGGGGTTTGGTGGGGGTGGGTGGTGTGTTTTGGGGGGTGGGTTTGTTTGTTTTGGGTGGGGTGGGTTTGGGTTGGGTTGGGTTTGGGTTGGGTTTGGGTTTTGGGTGGATTTTGGGTTTGTGGTTTGGGGTGTGGGTTTGGTTTGGGTTGGGGTTTGGTTTGGGGTGGGTGGGTTTGGGTTGGGGTGGTGGGTTTTGGGTTTGGGTGGGTTTGGGGTGGGGTGGTTGGGTGGTAGGTTGCAGGAGGGGGTGGTATAGAGTTAGGGTGTGGTCAGGGGATAAAAGGGGGTTTAGAGGGTAAAGTAGATGTTGTGATAAAGAGTAGGTCTAAGGATGTGGGTTGGTTTTGCAGCACGCGCCAGCTGACGATGCGGATAGATGCCCCGCTGTTGGTGCGCGGATGCGGCCACACGTATCTGCGGCTCATTGGGTGATCATGCGCGAGGTGGGACTCGGCGGAGTCCAGCGATACAGAGCTATTGATAGAGATCACAGCCTGATGGTCGCCCTCATCGAGAGATGGGATCCGGCGACCAATGTGTTCCATCTCCCGACCGGAGAGATGACCATCACATTGGAGGATGTGTATCGCATCCTTCGACTGCCGATCGAGGGAGAGGCAGTCTTCCAGGTAGATTCGAGACAGCGATGGACAACATCCTGCAGGTTTTTGGAGATGCAGCCGCGCGACTTACCTATCACAGCGCGAGTATCGGGTATGGTGACATGTACCGTGCGCACCGACACGAGACACGGCTGGCTGTGCTGATGATGATTGGGATCACCTGCTTCGCCCTCCCGGACTCAGAGGGAGGCCGCTTTCCACGAGCATTGATGGGGGTGTTGCTTGAGATGGTGGAGGAGCATACTTGCTATGCGTGGGCACCAGTGTATCTGGTGCAGCTATACAGAGAGCTCTGGGGTTATCGCCGGATGCGGCGATTTGGTATTTGTTCGACTTTTTTACTTCACTGTTGGGCATATGAGCACATCATATGCATCGACTCAAGAGGGCTGCCCCAAAGAGCCAGGCCACAAAGTTATATACGATACGGCTTTCGAGGTGGTTGGGAGTCGGGGCAGCCACGAGCAAAGGCTTTATGGGAGAGACGTTGCCTACTACAGGCATTTATTAGAGGGCCTGACAGCGGTAGATATTGTATGGAGACCTTACAGAGGTCATCACCCTCGCGGAGGAGCCCACTTACAGCTACAAGGCCTCCCGATCCAAACACACATTCTGGATAAAGCAGATTGAGGCCGGGAGAGTACGAGAGGATACCCCTGAGAGGGTACGCAGTGATGGGGCTGCGACAGACGAGCCACCTCCCTTCCCCAAGACAGAGGGATGATGTAGAGGCCCCACCGCCCGCACCACAGCCCTCGATCCAGATTGGGTTGCACGAGAGGCCACAGATGACACAAAGAGATGATGCCGGTCAGACAGAGCATACATGGTGTGGTGGGCTCGGTCGAGAGCGGCGAGGGTAAGATAAGACACCCACATGTACCCAGACTTGCAAATTGGTGTGACGGCAGAGAGAGATCAGCCTCGGGGCTGTCAAAGCAGCAGCTTTACAGGGGCACAGCTTGCTTGGCTCACAGCAGCACGATAGGTGTCTTACAGGGGCAGCTAGCCCAGTGCCTAGGTACAGTAGTGCAGCACAGCACCACCACCACCGAAGACCACCACACAAGCACAGCACAGATACCACCACCAAAGAATGCAAGACACACACATTGTGTGCAAGTACAGCACAGTACAAGCAGAAGACAAAGAAGCAAAGACAGTACCGCAGTACCACCACCGCACCACAGTGCACCAAAGAATGCACACAAAGACAGCCTCAGGGGGCATTAGTATTAGGTGCCAGGGGACCAGCCCCAGCTCCTTCAGTGGCTCGAGAGCGCTATATGGAGGTTAGAGCGGAGGCCCGATACTATCAGGATATTCTTGATGGTACCGGAGTTGAGTATCAGCCTTATGCAGCTCATAGAGCAGAGACCTCTCACAGCCAGAGATCTCAGGGAGGTGCAGCCACAGCCGGCGTGTCTGTGACAGGCAGGAGGCGAGAGGCACCACAGGGACCAGCGGGGAGAGGTGCTGAGGGCGGTGGGGAGAGCTGAGGGAGCCCGGCATGGTTTTTGTATTTGTATATTGGATATGGGCACCGGTCTGCGAACCGGTTATGTTTATAGAGGCCTGCGTGCCTACATATTACTCATTTATTCATTCATTCATTTATTGTATACCGGCCTGCGAGCCGAGTACGGGTTGTACAGTTGGTACCGGCCTGCGAGCCGAGTATATTTTTGATATGAGGGACCGGCCTGCGAGCCGAGTCGAGATTATTGATAGTTATTGTGGCCTGCGTGCTGGCTTTGTTGGATTATGAGATCACAGAGGCCCCGATGCAGGGCACAGTGTATATTTGAAAACTTGTATATATATATAGAGATGATGTTTTGATCCACATGTTGTGTTCAAAATGTTTTTAAGTATTTTGTCGATGGTTTATGATATAGAATGTATGATGAGTTTAATTGACATGTTGATATATGGATGATGTGTTATATGATGAAATGTTGCATGTTTTGGTGCTGGTTTTGGGACATTGTTATATATGTATCTGATGAGTTGGATCCAAATGATGTATAGATAGATAGTTTTTTGTTTTGTTTTGGTATCCTTAGTTGATGACTTGTTTGTTTTTGTAAAATAGATGATGTTAATGAAATTGTAATGATATGTGTGGTGGATGGACAAATATGGATAATGGTGATGAGATGCAGGAAAAGAGGCGGGCGCGACAAAAATTAGGTAAAAATGAAGAAAAGAACCATGTTTCAAAAAGGCAGGTGTATAACCGATATCGGTTAGATAACCGACGGCGGTAGTTAGTAGACCGATATCGGTTACATAACCGATACCGGTTATTTAGGTATGAGCTTTTCTAAAAATAAAAAAGCTAGGGTGGCAACTTAAGTTCTAATTTTGAGAGCCATGCAAGAAGTTAAATACGCGAACGCGACGCTTTTTGACGACTGAGACAGGTAATTGCATGAGAAATTTGAGTGATAAGGAGAAAAGAGACAGGGAAAGTGAATGTGTTCTGAGATTCAGAAGGCAGAAAGGTGAATTTGAAAAGGGTGGTGATCATGGCAGAACGAGGAGAAGCATCCAAAGCAGGTGGACGAGAGGGAAGACAAGGGCCACCTCAAGCCACCGCAACCCAGAGGTAAACGCTTTTGTTGTGATTTGATTTCTGCATGTTTTGTGAATAAGATGGGGAGAGTATGTGGGTAGATATGAGAAAGAAAAGATGATAACAAGGGTTATAAATGAGGTGAGTGTTACGTGGTAGGTAATCAAGGGTTTCGGGTATGTCTGTGTATACAGAGAGGAATAAACGAGCAATTTATTGTCGTAGGTGGTTGTTTAGGCAAGGTGTATGAAAGTAACAGTGACCGATATCGGTTAGGGATAACCGGTATCGGTTACTCAACCGGTACCGGTTAGCTGTAAACGATACCGGTTGCTGTAGAATTTCCAGAATTTGAGAAAAAACCCAGGGGGATTTGAGGAATTGAATGGTTGTTTGTTATTTGGATGTATGCAGGCAGAGGCAGGGTTGAGGATGAATGATAGTGTACCAGCGCTATTGTCACGAATCCGAGCGGATGTAACGCCAGCTGAATGGACATTGATAAATCGTTTGGGGTTAAGTGGAATCCGCTATTATTCACGAATCGCACGTAACCATGCTATGTTACAGGCGTTGATTGAGAGATGGAATCCTGAGACAAATACCTTCTATCCGCCAACAGGGAGATGACAAGAATATCGAAGATGTGTTCCGTATTTTGAGACTCCCTATTACAGAGAACCAAGATATCGTGCATTACCTAGCGCGCGCGGGAGCGATAACAACAGTATTTGGTCCATACGCACGAGATTTAACACAGCTGAGGTTTGTCATTCACATATGGGATAATGTATGCAGCACACCCTGAGGAGACAAGGTTAGCAGTGATATTAATGATAGCGGTAGGGTATTACGCACACGAGGGCGGATGGGGAAGATTTCCAAAGGCATTGATGTGTGTTATCTGGGAGATGATAGAAAGGAACGTGACTTTTGCATGGGCACCTGCATATTTGGCGGAGTTATACAGGGGTTTATGGGCTTGTAGGCGAAATCACAGGATGACACTGGATTGTTCATACTTATTACACTGTTGGGCCTATGAGCACATTGTTTGTGTGCGACCAATAGGCCGATCCATCCAGAGGAGAAACCGGAGTACAGAGGTTGGGATTCAGACGATGGGTCCAGCATGCAACAAGAGGCAAGATCTCAGGCCGTGACGGGTGACATTGAGTATTACAGGCAGGTATGGGAGAGGGTGACGATTGCTGATATCTGTTGGCGGCCTTACGGGAACTATATGGTAACAGAGAATATAGCTGAGGAATTGAGGGGTGTAGAGCGATTGAGGTGGATCGCAGGGCACAGGCCAGGTGAATATGAGAGGATTCCTATAGATCACGTGCGGCGACAATTTGGATTTGTGCAGGATATACCCCAGGCTTATAGACCCTATATGAGGATCGATGCAGAGGCAGTATTCTCACCTCCCCAGCCAACACCTCCAGAAGGGCCTGAAGAGGTAGCAGCCGATCGCAGGGTAATGGATGCAGGAACGACAGAGGCCTATAGATTATGGTGGGTAGCAGAACTGCGAGGTGTACGTGATCGTCCTGACATAGCGGTGATTACAAAGAGAGAGGATCATCTCACAGCGTTTGGTCAAAGAGCTCCAAACGCAGTGAATGAGACAAGAGGATTGTTAGTGGTCATGAGTCACGGGCGAGAGACTAGAGGCTGGAGTCCTCCATGCGAGAGGGCGTATTCATATGTTACAGGAGAGATTGGCAGATCAGTGGGCGGTACCAATAGCCGTGGTACCTTTGAGGACAGAGAGGCCCAGCGAGAGGGGTCGACGATCACGATCATCACCTAGTTCGGGATGAGGCGTGAGGGTCTAAATAAATGTTAGCAAGGTATAAGAATAAATAAGAGTACCGACCTGCGTGTCGATGATAGAGAAGATGTATTTGTTTAACATCTAAATAAAACGAGATATGTATGTTGATTTGAGTTATAATAATAAGAATGTTTTCGTTTTGACTTTCGGTGTTTTGAAAAAGGATAAAGAGGAATGTGATTAAATAGAAATACACAAAAATATTTATATTTACCACACATGATAGGTTATGGTAGGGGATGGTCGAGCTAACCTTGGGAGACCCCATGTCTCCGAAGTGCTGCCTACATAGCCCATTGCACAAAGCAAGGAGGGGCCTCAGACCGATGTAGTTCTCCCTTAGGATCAGGGAGAGGCGAATTCAGGCAATTTGGTACGGTTTAGGCAATTGGTTGGTTGGTAAGAATATTGATATTAATATTGGTAAGGTAAGGTTGTTGGTGTCGGTAATGAATTGGTGATGTTGTAAAAGGTATAAGGGAAGCGAAAGTTAGCCTACCCAAGTAGAAGGGAACCATGTCCTGATTAAGATCAACACACAATCCTAGATGCGAGGCAAAGCGGAAAGAGTGCTCCGTAGGTGAAAAGAGCTAAACAAACCACACAACGTAGAACGAGCTTGAAGCCCTAGGTACCGTGCATAGATGAGAAGTCAATAGGTGAAAAGAGTTGTATGATCACAATATATCGGGTGTACGTTACGTCCCTTGAGTTGAAACAAATGGTGAGGTGAGGTGGATGATATAGCTGAGGTACAGAGAACTTATTACAAAGTGAGTGTTCTGACGAAAGAGAACCTACCCTAAATAGACAAGTCCATGACCCAAAAAGTTCTTTTGAATGAGGCTTTTATTTGACTGAATATAGACTGATCGATGCGGGAAGTCTACAAGGGATATTGATTGTATTATTCTTGAGGTCTTCACGAAGCTGATCAATGCGAGAAGCTTCTGATAAAGGCTGACTGTGTATAGCTGTCCTTCGAGGGAGCAGTCTATTTATAGTAGCAGATAATTTTAGGCATATAGTCGTCCTTCGGAGGAGAGCATATATATATATTAAATTTAGATGACTAGATATATAATTTTTTTTTTTTTTTTTTTTTTTTGGCGCGTGAAGCATCTAGTTTGGTAGGAAGTTTGACTCAAGAAAATCCCATAAGAATACGGCTTATTTTAATACTTTGAAGTCATGGACTAGACTAAAAAGGGGAAGGCATCGTTTAGGGAGGTGAGAATCAAACTATGTGAGCTTGATTTTATTATGAGGTGTAGGAAACAAAGTGCATGTGGTGGTAAATGTGAGCTCAAGGGACGAGCAAGGGTAGATAAGAAGTGATATAACACTAAATTCAACAAGAGAATGGTCGAAGATGCAAGGCATTAAGGGGTTCAGCTCAGTTTACCATTAAGCTTAAGCTAAACGATAAGTGCCTGATCCATAAGTGTGAGTGATTATATAAGGCCCAATCCAATTGGGAGCAAATTTTCCACGTTTGCTCTTTTCTAGTTTGGTTACATGTTGATTCTCTTTGAGGACAAGATCACCAACCTTAAAGGTACGCTCATGAAGTCGCTTATCATAAGCACGCTTTGATGCGTTTTTTGATAGATTTGAAGGTGATCAAGAGTCAAAGACGACGTCACGAAGCTCCAATTGGGCTAACCGCTCTTGGCGGAAATCATCGCTGGTGAGAATATCCCAAGAGATATTCTAAGGGAGGGTATTTGTATTTCGAGAGGCAAACAGCCTCTGGTACCATATACCAAAGAAAAAGGTGTGGCATTAGTGGAGGTACGAATGCTAGTACGATAAGCCCAAAGGGCAAAGGGAATGTGATCATGCCAATTTCTTCCGGATTCATTGACAACTTTCATGAGGATTTTGGTTAGGTTTTATTAGAGGATTCAAATTTCACCATTTTCCTCATGGATAGTAAGGCGATGAGAAACTAAGTTTGATACCAAAGTTGTCACAAAGGTCTTGTAACAACTTGTTTTTAAAAGATTTACCATTATCTGTTATTAGGCGATGAGGAATACCAAAACGACAGATAATGTGATGGTTAATGAATTCGACAATTTTTTCCTTTTTGATCGAAACGAGTGGAATGGCCTCCACCCATTTTGTGTAATATTCGGTGGCTGTGATTATCCATCGGTGACGTTGTGAAGAGGATGGGTGAATCTCACCAATAAGGTCTAAACCCCATTGTGAGAAAGGCCAAAGATCTCGTGCGACCGCGCAGCGATGGCTAGGAGTATGTTGAAGGTTAGCATGTTGTTGACACATAACACAACGCTTAACATATTCGTAGCAGTCGTTATTGAGAGTAGGCCAATAATAACCTAGGCGAAGGATTCGTTTAGCCACGGCAAGGCCACTAAAATGTCCACCACAAATCCCATCATGGACTTGTTGGATGGTATAGGTGACCTCCGCGCCGGTTAGACAGCGAAGGAGGATACCATCAAAGCCACGTTTATAGAGGAGTCCCCCCATGACAACATAACGCGAAACACTTTTAAGAAAAGCACGTTTGCCGTTACTAGTAAGGTCAGGTGGGAGAACAGAGATTGTAAGATAGTCGTGAAATTGGTGGTACCAGGTATCCTGCGAATTAGTAGACACAGTATTTATCATACAAACTACCGGGGTTGAGTAGGATGGGGCAAAAAGTTGTTGGACCACGACGAATAATTCAGAGTCAGTTGATGAAGCTGGAATTTGCGAGGCTAAGCAAGCCATAGTATCCGCAAATTTGTTAGTGGAGCGGGGAATGGTTTGGATAGAATAGTGAGTAAATAAGGCTAGAAGTGAGTCCACGTAGTATTTGTACTTTTGAAGTTCCTCATTTTTACATTGGTAGATGCCCATAACTTGATTGACTACCAATTGAGAGTCGCCAAAAATATTGATAGATTTGATACCTAAGTGTATCGCAACTGAGACCCGTAACAAGGGCCTCGTATTCCAGTATTATTATGCAGCAGGGAAATCAAGCCGGAATGAAAGAGGCATAGGTTCAAAGGTCAAGAGGGATGAGAACAACGCCGGCTCCTCCGCCGCGCTACTGCATTTAGATCCATCAAGAAGAGGGTCATTTGATACGACTCTTCCCGAGTGAAAGAGTGGCGATGAGTTCGTCTGGGAATGTAAAATTGGTAAATTGTTCCCGTAAAGGGGCTTCCCAAGTTGGTCTCATGCGATGGTTTGTCCTTTGATTGATTTCTAGTGGACGAACTCAAGGTCGAGGTCGGCGAGGAGCATGAGCCATCGGGTGATGCGTTGGTTTAGATGAGGTTTGGCATACATGTAATGGATGGGGTCCGTGTTGGTGATGACGAAAGTTTTGTGATTCAGAAGGTAGTGTCGGAGTTTGGTAGCCACGAATGATAGGGCTAGGCACAACTTTTCTACATGTGTATACCTAGTCTCATAGTCCACCAAAGTACGACTTATATAATAAACGGCTTGTTCTCTATTCTCAGAGTCACGATGTGCAAGCATGGCCCCTACAGCGTGGTCAGTGGCGGAAAGGTAAAGGTAGAAAGGGCGGTCGTCTTGAGGTGGGATAAGCACGGGTGGCTGCAAGAGATAAGTTTTGAGAGCTTCAAAGGCTTGGTGGCACTCTTTGCTCCATTGAAAATCAATGTCCTTCTTAAGGAGGTGATGGAAAGGTTGACATCGATCCGAGAGTTGGGAGATGAAACGCCGGATGGATTGAAGTTTACCCTGCAAACTACGCAATTGTTTGAGGTTTTTGGGTGGGGGCATTTCTAGGATAGCTTTTACTTTAGATGGATCGACCTCAATGCCACGCAAAGAGACGATAAAGCCAAGAAGTTTTCCCGAAAGAACACCAAAGACACATTTCTTTGGTTGAAGACGAACAGAATATTGCAACAGGCGATCGAAAATAATGGTTAAAACATCGAGATGTTCGCTACGATGTTTAGATTTGCCAAGAAGATCATCGACGTAATCTTCCAGGATAGTGTGCATAATGTCATGAAAAATGTAGGTCATAGCCCGCCGATAGGTTGCACCAAAGATTCTTAAGGCCAAATGGCATGACACGATAATGAAAGTTCCCAAGGGGTTATGAAGGCAGCTTTTATGTTGATCAGCAGGGGCAACCAAAATTTGGTTGTATCCTGAAAAGCCATCCATGAGAGAAAGCATTTCATGACCCGCAGTGAGATCAACAAGTTGATCAATACTTGGGAGGGGGAAGTCATCCTTGGGGCAAGCGAGGTTAAGGTCTCGGAAATCCATGCATATCCGAAGTCCCCCCGTCGCTTTAGTGATAGGTACGATGTTAGAAATCCATTGAGGATAGTCAATAGGCAAGATGAAGGAAACAGAAAGAAGTCGTTGAAGCTCTTCTTTGACCAAGAGGGCAATGCGTGGATGCATTTTTCTCAGTTTTTGTTTGATTGGTTTGGAATCGGGGTTTAGAGTGATGTTATGGACAGCAATGTCAGGATCAATTCCTGGCATGTCAGCGTAGGACCAAGCGAAAGCTTGGTTGCGAGCACGGAGGAAAGTAGTAAAGGCGACTTGTTCTGATGCGTTAAGGGATTGTCCGATCTTCACAATGTGAGGATCCTCCTCCGTGTGGATGTTGATTTCTATAGTAGACTCATTCAGCATGGTTTGGGTTTCAGATGGTAAGGCTCGTTGAATATAAGAGTCATCCGCGCCAAGGTAAGTGAGGATGGAGTCATCATCCTGGCACTCAACAACGCTAATTGAAGGGGAGTCCTCTTCAATCATGTCTGGATATAGAAGGGGAATAGAAGAGGGGTGCTCATTATCGCGTTGATAAGTGAGGGGACCTAGGAAGATAGCATTTATGAAAAAAAAAAGTTAGGAGGGATAGATTCAGGATCTATCGACTCTGTGGGAGACGAAGGCAAAATGGGTGATGATGGTTTGGTAGGGGTAACGTCATCGTCTTCTAGAAGACAACTGACGCGAGGTTCCGTCGATGTAAGTGTTTCCGAAATCCGAGACCACTACGATCATTATGTTTGCGTGTGGTGATGGGGATGAGCGTATGTCGGCCTTGTTCATAAAGACCAAAACCAAAGCCTTTCCAAGCACAGCGAGTCAAGAAGGTGAGGGCGAAGCGACGATTTGTCAGGTATTGAAAATTGGATTGGAAAGGAACCACACCAAGAGGAGGCTCAGGGGCAATGGAAGACGCCACACACCCCATACGTTAGGTTAGTGCGGCAATGGAGGTGGTCCGTAGAGATTACTTCCCCACACGACGGTCATAGGTAGGATGTGCATGTAATCGTCCGTACTCTTGTGGGTATGGAAAGAACTAACGTTATATAGGCGATACTCCCCAAACAGTAAGGCGTTGAAAAACATCTACTAAGGGGTCCTGGAGGTTGGGATGTTAGCTGCTGGAAGGGAAGTGGTTTTGCGACGGTGGTTTCATCAGCTGAAGGCGTAAGTGTGGTTGAGGTGGATGGTTGAGGCACAGTCGAAGAAGATGGTTGGGTTGAATGAACGGGTGTCTTGATTGGTACAAGCACATCGTTTGGGCGGTATAACATATTGCAGGTTTTAAAGGGGGAGGATCAACTTTTACGGTGTAGGACTTCCCCTCGTACTCAAATTTTATGCATCTATGTAATGTTGAGGGAACGCATCCCATGGCCCGATCCAAGGACGACCCAAAAATATATTATATTGAACTCTCCCTCAAGGACATAGAAGAGTTCGGGTAAAGTACGTGGTCCTACCCGAATGTTGAGGATCACGGTGCCTAAGGTAGAGGTAATAGCATCATTGAATGACCGCAACATGATGGGGTTGGCACACATGTAGCTAGAAGGGATATTCATTTGTTGGAAGGCTTTTGAAGAGATGATGTTTAGGCTAAGCCCCATCAATCATAACACGACGTACCCGAATGTCCCAGACGTAAGCGAGATGAAAAGGGCAGGGGGTCGGGTCCTCTTCGTACTAAAGTCAACAATTTCATCTTCGAGAAACCGATCACAGCAGCCAGTGGTACGAGACGTAAGTGGTCAGGGCGGTGGGTTGTTTGGTGAGAGAGGCAACGTGATTGGGTGTTAGAATGGAGGCAACGGGCAGGGTTTCATTAGGTAAGACCTCGATCCCCTGAAGAATTTCAACGAGAGCTTGTCGATGAGATTCAGAAGTCTGAATGAGATCATATAGTGTCATTTTTACGGGTGATTGGTGAAGCTGTTTAATCATGGCTCGATGGGCAGCTCCATTAGAGACGGGGTAAGCAGGTCCACGAATAACCACTTTGGGTGGTGGTGCAATCGGGATGTTGGACGGAGAAGGAGAGGACGCAGGTGTGCTTTCTTTCGCTTTCTCATTGTTTTTCTGCGCTCGAGTAGCAACACTAATCATATTAATCTCGTAAACCTGAGATGAGGAAGAGGTTTGGGATAAATCATGGTCTTCAAGAGGTGGGGTTGTAATAATGATAGATTTTGGTGAGGCGGGGACAGATGGTATAGTAGAGGGAATTGGAGCTAAAGGTCTCTCCCTTCGTAAGTTGTCTTTCTTAACCTTTCTATCCGGGAGAGGTGACTGACGAAGGATGGTTTTTAAAGCTTTGCATCCCTCCACATCATGTCCTGGTGTGCGGTGATAAGCGCAGATCTTAGACTCATCATAACCTATAGGTCGAGGTTTAGACGGGTCATAAGGTCTAAGTGGGGGTAGGGAAATAGTCGTATTCTCTACCAACATAGCAAGGATTTTGGCGTAAGATCCTTTGAGTGGGTCAAAGTCGGAGGAGGATGAGGGTATTGGTTGCGGGGTTTTGGTAATGTTTGGGCGTGGTTGGTTGTGGGTTTTGGTAATGTTTGGGCGTGGTTGGTTCGTATGGGTGGTGGTTTAGCCGAGGGGTGTTGACACGTGTTTTTCACTAAACGTGGTTTCTTTGGCGCAGGCTATATTGATGATGAGGCCACGATGATGATGGTATCGTAAAAACAACCACGGGAAATAGGAGTGACCGAAAACAAATCTTTTGATGATGGAATTTGTTTAGGGTTGATAGGTGGACAGATACGCGGGTGATAATGTTGATATACCCTTTGATCTCTCGTATGGTGCGTAAGGGCGAGGTCGCTTTAAAGAAAACGCAGGAGGTATGATATATTGATGCAAGGTAGAGGGATGGGGTCCCAATATGGAAGGTAGGTGTGACGATGATGGTTTTAGTTGTGATAGAGGCATAGGTTGAGGAGATTGAGTCTGTCTCTTAATGGGGTGGACGGCTTTATTTTTAGATAAATCAAACCGCTTAGGTGGGTGTGTTAGACTAGGTATGGGTGAGGTCCCTAGCGTAGGAGAAGATTTGGTTAAGTTAATAGAAGTGGACGGGGCATTCGGTAGAGGTGAGGGGGGTGAAGGTGAGAACATGGGCATTTTAAGCTTCTGTAAACACTTCGGGTATATGGTGGAGGCCTCAGGATCGGTCATTTGCATTTGAGTAGAATATGGCGTACTCAAACGTTCCCATAGGGCCTGTCTATCTTCTGTGGAATGACAATCCTCACGTGTGAATATGAACTTTTGTACGGAAGAAAGACGGGTTGTGATTCCAGTCCACTGTGGGTGTGATATAGGGGGTAGATGAGGCACTGTATCAATAGATGTTAAGAGGTCGACTGGTCGTTGAGAAGATTTAGGTGATGAAGGACTAATAGGTAGGAGGGCATGTTTGAGAGGATCTGTCATATTTAAAGAATATGGTGATGTCGGTTTAAGAGGTTTCTCATCTAAGGATGTCAAAAGGAGTGGCGTACCTTCCTCTCAGGCAAAAGAGGGGTAGAAGGGAAATTGGGAAATAGATAGGTTAGATAACATCCGTCGCAATCTTGTAGGGATGTGGTATAAGAAGACTCATCGATGGGAAGAGAAGTCTCGGCGCTAACTCCTTTATGGGTAAAGGAATGATTTCAGCTTTGTCTTGATGATGAGGAAGGGGTTTGGTTTCCTGCAAGTTAGTGAAGAGGCTTGATTCAAAATTTGTTCGATAGAGGTCTTTGGGTGAGAATCAAGACCGCATGGATCTCATGAACACTCTCCTCGCTAAGATATCTTGATTTAGATTATGTTAGAGAATGATTCGGGAATGGTTTGTTGAATATTTTCAAATTTCGGTTAGCAGGGCGTTAGGATTATCGAGGGCTATATCCCCGCATCAACCATTTCCCGCACTATGTTTTTCAACATCTTGCAGCTTCTCATGACTATGTCCTTCACGCGGTGGAAAGTTACGTGTCATTTTCTTTGTACCAGGAAGGTATGGCGCGAGTGGAATCAAACCCGGAATGAGGTTTAACAGGAGGTAATGTAATGGCTCCTGCTTTGAGCAATTTTTCCAATATCACACCATATGTTTCTCCCAAGGGAGTGTAGTTGATGGGCTCGGCTTTGTACTTATAGGTGGTTTTTGGTGGAGTATTAGACGGTGGTTGGGATTTGACCATCACCGCGTGGACAGCTCCTTTTGATTTAGAAGAAGTGGACGCGTGAGGAGTGGTGGTATTTGGTTTATTGGTAGAATCAGGAGTTCGGAAATTGGGGTTTTTGTTACGCAACCGCAATTTCTCTTCTTCTAAGGCTCGAATTTCTAGTTTCCGAGCCATGGTAAAGGCTTCATCGAATGTACGGAAAGTTTGAATTTGGAGGGTAGGGGAGATGTGCTTAGCGCAGGCCCGCGTAAACAGTTCGATAAGTTCGGTTTGAGGCAAGGCATACGTAAGTTGGTTGATAAGGCCCCGCCATCGTCCAACGAAATCATGATAGATTCGTCCTCAAATTGTCGGATGGCATAGAGGTCGGTGATAGATACTTTCTTGGCAATGTTAATGGAGAAATGATCCAAGAAAGATTGGGCTAGTTGGTTAAAAGAGAAGATTGAGTGCTGGGTTAAAGCACTGTACCACTCCAAGGCAGGTCCTGATAAGGACATGGGAAAGGTGCGGAGTAACAAGGCATCATCATGGGCAATCAAATAACAAGCATGTCTAAATGATCGCAAGTGTTGTTGAGGGTCCTCTTTACTATTAAAACGGGTAAATTTTGGTAACTCCCATTGAGGAGGATATGAATGAAGGGGGACAGAAGGGTGAATGGGCTCCCGACAAACTTGCTCGTATGTCAAGGCGCTACGACTTCCTGAAATAGAAGCCTCCAGGTTTTGCATTTTGTCCATCATTTGTTTAATTAGATCAGTAGTTGGATGAGATGATGGTGTGGTTGTGGTAAACGGAGGCAAATTGGGCCAAGGACCACCGCTAGACACTGGTGGGGTTAAGTGTTGATAAGGTGTGGAGGATGAATATGTTGAGGCAACCGAATAGGGATGTCCCATATAGGATGTTGAGGTTACTGGATACGTGTATGGGAATGAAAAGGTAGGCGGAGCTTGAGAAGGAAAGCTTGTGTGGATAGGTGGCAGAGAGCAAGTCATGAATGGAGTGGTCTGCAAGAGAGATGAGGTAGGGGCAGTCGGTGGTAATGATATGTGGGGTCCAAGATTAGCCAAAGGAAAGCCAATCTGAGTCGTATGAATTTCTGAAGCCGTCGGATTGGGAGACGGGGCTAGAGATGCAGGAAGCAAGGCGGTATTATCAGGTGGAGTGGGAGCTAAATGAGCAGCTATACTAATAGGCATACCAACAAGGAGCTGACCATCGGCGCGGTTTGGTCGGGGGGTATGAGACAAATAGTATTGTACAACGCTAGAATTAGCATCCATAGAAACTTGGCAAAGTCCTTATCTCCCACAGGAATTTTAGGAACCTCGCTGGTATCCGTAGGATTCCCCACAGAATGTGAAGGGGGTGATTCAGGTAAAGAAACAGAGCAAGCATGTGAAACCATAGCGGCGGCTTGCTTTCGAGTGATAACAACCATGGACAGGTGTTCACAGTAGGGTTTCAATCAGTCAGGAGTAGAAACAAACTCAGACTGGTAAAATTGGTAGGTTGCTGGTTTGTCAGGAATTGGAAAAGACAGTAACCGATATCGGTCTAATAACCGATGTCGGTTATACTATAGCCGACGTCGGTCAGGTAACCGATGTCGGTGTAAGAAGTCTGGGCTAACAAGATATAAAAAGGCTGCTAATTTGATTTTTAACAACGCTTAGTATACTTGTCCAATTATTGATCACGTAAGATAGTATGAGAAAGAAAACAGAACTAAAAACAAGCAAGATGCACACACAAATCCGAGATTAACCCTAGGGTTAATTTTAATTATCGTGGGCTTATGCCTTTAGACGTAGAATGATGTCGGAATCCTAAACAAGAGACTTAGGGGAAATGTCAAGTTGTTTTGGCTTATAAGGTTACCTCAATCGGGCGGAGGAATACCGCGGAAAAGGGGGATGTTTGAGTTGTTGTGTTAATTGTGAAGTGATTTGGTATGTGTTGTGCAGTGAATGTAAGATTAATTTCCTGTCAATACCATGGATATCACCCCCACGTGTACGACCTGTTACTTAATCTACGTTCACTAGAATTGAAAAACAACAAGCAGGAATGCAATGCACGTGTTTTAAACCCAAATCGAAAATTATGTTCGATGAAGCAAGAGAGATGACTTTCACTAATGCGAAACTAGGAAAGCAAGACAAATTCTTTACGAAATATATAACAAAAGCAGCAACAGCAAGTATGCTTCCTAAAATGAAAATAAGCAAGAGAAACAGAAACCCAAAATGGGTCCCACCGGGCGTGCCAAAATGTTTCACTCGGAATGTTTCGTTCCTTTTAGAAACAGATAAGGGTTGGGGCTAGGAGGAATACCTGTAGAATGTCGAGATGATGTGCGCGTACCGTAGAGAAAGATCAGGCTGATTACGAAGAACTCCTTTTTGTCTTGGAAGGACTACCTGCAAATAAGAACACAAGACCACAAGATTTTAATTAGACAATAAATGAGGAAACTGCCTTGGGCCCAGGAAATATAAAACTTCCTTTCGAAGGTGGTCAGTTTCCCTGCTAATATGAATTAACACAAAAGACTATAAGATATCAATTAAATTGCTTTGTTGAACTGGGTAGGGGAAAGGCTGGTTATTGGTTATAGTCAGTATAACCGATGCCGGTTACTGATAACCGATGGCGGTTACTGATGACCGATATCGGTAGAGTCTAGGATCTGAAGGTTAGTTGTTTTGTGGGGTGGTGGTGTTATTTGGTAGTTGTGTTATTTGTAGGGCTGTATATAGGTAATATTAGGAAATAGGGTGATGAGAGGTAGATGAATGACAGTTAGATGCAATGACACGTTGGGTAGTGGATCCAAGAATGGATTTGTGGGGACTTATGATTCAAAAAGTCGAAGAAATGTTATTAAAGAGGACATGCAAGATGTAACTTACTGATTATTCACGGAGATGCAGGTCCAAGAGCTCTGATGGCAAAGGCAGAACTGAGGTAGGATGGTCTGGCACACAGCAGATCAAATCAGCTGAGTATCACAGGCTCGTATCCAAATAAGCAGCCCTCCGGCTTGCTCTCCTCTTGCTGCTAACTCTCCTTGTCTCTTCACTTGTCTCTCTCTCAAGTAAAGATCCGGGTTTTCGATCGCTCCCGATGCTCTTTCTTGATTCAAAGAATCCTTTTCTCCGATCCAAAAATGAAATTCCGATCCTTTGTTTTTGGTTTGGGGAGGCCATTTACAGGGAACCGATGGCGGTTACGTAACCGACGGCGGTCGAGTAGAACCGCATCGGTAAGGAAAAAGTAGGCTATTTTTAGTAAAACAGCCCACCTTCCCCGCTTTTCTCCCGAGAGATTAGTCATGGGGCTTGGTCAAGTGACTAGAAGGTCGGTTTTAGGTGCGAGAAAGGGGTCCTTAGTCATGGGTGTAGGTGTAGACCAAGTTTTAGGTTTTAATTAGGTTAGTTTAGGATTAGGGCTAGGTCATGATGAGGTGGCAAAATGAGGTGGCAGGTGAGGTGATGGGGATTTATCAATTACAAGGTGAATAAAAATGATGCCTTCTCTTTTGATGGAAAATTACTAATCATCGTTATATAGGACCAAAATGTTTGTCAAAGAATGAAGGAATTAAAACAAAAGTCGAAAACTACTAATGCGATAGTTGTTATACGGGTTGTCAAATGTTGTTTAAGCAAACCACATCTAATTAAAAAAGATAAAAATAAAAACATATTCAAATCACTATATTACGGGTTTTGGAAAAGGGTACATCCCTCTCTCGCTCAACTCGGAACATAACCCCTTTGGCATAATTCCTTAAGCTACAACAATGGGGTGGTTCCAGAACCCCAAAGTAGTCCATGCAAGAAGGAACCTTGTGGATGAAACAAGAAGTACTTCATACTACCTATCCGACTAGTAAATCCTTTGTGAGATAGAGTTACAAGTTGTCCCTATGTGACCCTTTTAAAGTACACATTTGGATGCATTTATTGCCCACCGTGTGCTTGAAGGGGGAAAAGTCGAGATACTCCCAAACTATTCATTGCGAAATTTCTCGGGTAAATTGTCCCACTCATGGATAATCTTTGTAGCACCTAGGATGAGGGAACCACCTAGGAAGATATACTTTCTCCAGAGCCCACTTTGACCATTCTAAAACAATGTTGAGTTATGAACCATATTTTCATTGAGAAACATGTGATGTGTTATTTTCACCTAGTTTTTACTTGCCTTAGGGCAAGGCAAAACTCTTCAAGTGAGGCCAAAGATTTTTCGTCATTTTTTTATTTACTTCCTTCACATTATTTTGACACTTTGTTGATCAGAAGAAGGGTGACTACCTTTGTGTTACTAATCTCACTGTTCCTCTCACTTTTATGTCCATTTACACCCATCCATGTTTGTGGTTGGGTTAGTTAAATGTCTAAAGTGTGTGAAGGTGTTTTCACGTCATTGGTAGCCATTGTGATCTTGATACCCATGTCAAGATCGTCATTGTCAGAAGGTGTGGTTCATCACCGTGGACTTCCTTAGAAGAGTTATCTTGTTTGTATCGTATCACTACAATTTCGATATTTACGTCTTGTTTCTTGTAAACTCGACATAAATACCTATATTAGACGCTTACACTACACACATTTTTAACTATTCCTAGCTATACTTTGAGCTTTTGGTTCAGTTCTATTATTACCTCGATCTTAAAGAGTGTTAGGTGTTACCATTTGTGTGTGTTATATCAATAACATCTTGATATCAATACTTCACTTTCTCACAAAGTGGGTTAACATATCTTAGTGATATTGTTGTTTCATTCACGAATCAGTAATTAACACTTTTTAAGATATACGTCTTAATCGAGTTTGAGCTCGTTCATCGTATATCTTGGATGGGGAGAACTCATTGACTTTTTGTATTTACTTATGTTTTGTTCATCCCCTTGACTTGGCATAAGTAAATACATCTTTTTAAACATATTGCGGCATTGAAACTACTCTTTGAAACATAGTCTAGGAGGTACTTCATTTAAAAAGGTTTTAATACCAAACGCTTGTATCATGGGTGATTTATCACTCTATCACATTGGTATTCTCACATTGTTGATTTATTCATACTCTTAACAAGTACATCTTACATTTCACTTAGGGGGTAGTCATTAAGCTTTGGACACATTTACAACTTACCCTAGTGAAACTATCATGAAAACATGGCTCCCAAAACATGTCTAGGGTTAAAGAAACAAACATATGAGGAAAAACAAGTGCAAGCTTGGGAAACCTCTAACAGACAAGGGTCAAACCCCTTCATTGGACATGACTTAGGACCACTATTTTCTACAGAAAAGGAAACAGAAGAAATGGTCGACCATAGTGGAAATGAATTAGAATCACCATGTGTAGACTTTGATTTTGACCCTACTCTACTAGATGAGTTTCTTCTTAGGAACAAAGATAGAGTGTTGGCATGGGTCATCGAATTAGGGGCCAAATTACCCATCGAGAATGAACCAATACTACCTACAAATGACACTACTGAGGAAGAATGCCCCCTTATCAATATGGAAGATATTTTAATAGGTGGGCATGCTTCCACTTCTTACATAGAAAATGATAAAGTGGTAGGGCATATAATACCCCTCATCAAAGTGCCACGAAGAAACAAGATAGAACATGAGATAGGGGAAGAACCTCCATAGTATGAAGAGGAGGAACCTTTAGAAGAAGAGGCTATAAACCAAGCCACAATCCAACAACAAATCAGTAACCTAAGCCAAAACTAGCTTTGCTTGCTTCCCATGTACAAAAAGATGCAAACAAGAACATTCAAAAGTTGAGGCCTAAGGTTAAGATCAACGAACTCCATCGGGAAAAACAAGGAGAAGAAGACATAGGGTATCATCATGTTTACATCCCCGCTTCTCCCACTAAAGAACAATTGCTCACACAGGAAGTGTAATCTATGAAAGTGACACTTGTGAGCTTACAAGAGAGCAATATAGGGAGCATCAAGAAATATCAATATGAAGAATTATGCCCCTATCCTTTTGACAAGACAATGACCCTTCAACCCTTTCCAAAGAAATTTGATATGCCAAAGTTTGAAAAATACAAAGGAAAGGGAGACCCAATGGATCATGTTAAAGATTTCTACATGGCATGTCAAGAGGTGTCTTATAGTGATAATTACCTCATTAGACTTTTTCCCAAGAGTCTCGGAGGTCAAGAATTGGAATGGTTTACACACTTACCATGAGGATCAATTTTCACCTAGCCAAAATTGGTAGAAAGATTTGTGCATCACTTCTCATATAACATAGAGAGTGACGTCACCATGGAAGACTTGTGTGGAGCCAAGCAATGCCCAAATGAGACCTTCGCCAACTTCCTCCAATGATGGAGAGGGATAGCTAGTCACTTCCCTTGCACTTTCCCTGAAAAGCAGCTGGTTAGTATTTTCATTCCCAATCTCAACCTAGATATAGATTTCCACCTCCAAATGCATTGTGTCCGCACTTTTGAGGAGGTTATCAAGAAAGGGATTCAGATAGAAAAGGCTCTCATTGCCAAAGGCACCCTCAAAACCCAATCTAAAGATAACCAAAGTGTCGAACCTATGGAAAATTTGAAGATCTTTAACAAAAAAAAATTGTGGTGGGAGACTAAATCACCGATTCCAAACATTTTCAAATGGTTGAAACTGGTCAACCTTTAAACCGACCAAGGACCTAATTCAACCACCACCAAAGTGAAGAATATTCACCTCTATCAATGAACCATTGTCAGTCATACTAAAATAGTTGGATGCGGCCCACATGATGACCTATCCTACCACACAACCATTTGACGACAATGCTCAAACCTTCATGGTATAAGGAGCATGAATATTGTGAAATGCATTACATTAAAGGTCATAAGATAGACAAATGTATACAAATTCACCACTATATTCAGCACCTCATTGCCAATGGGGAGATAGAGGTGGATAACCCTAGAAAACACAAACACCTAACAAGAAAATGGGGATTTATAAAGAACCATTCCCAAGCATAATAAATTAGAAAAGACAAATCTAGATCGGGAGTGTCATCCCAAACCTATAAAGCATGTGAATTACTTGTATACCAAAAGAGATAACAATCATTACGATTTGCTTATTAGATGTATTCACTCTCCGTTGATCGTGTCAACACCATCCTGGATCAAGGGAAAGGATCGCACTATGGTAATAAGGCATGCCCACCTCGTGATTCTAGAACCCTCTTTGTTGACTCCAAAGAAACTAGTAAATATAACCTTTTGGAACAACTTGAGAAGATGTCCAAGATTTCAATCTTAGATCTTCTCAAGATATCCAATGTACATAAGGACATTCTGTATCAAACTCTTCAAGGGTTGAAAGTTCCCTTGGAATTCGATCCTGCACACCTTCAAGCTACGGTGGCAAAACATTGCACCAAGTGAACATCTCACTTTCAACCATAGGGAGATCCCTACCGAGAATTTGACACATAACCTTCCATTTTACATTGAGGTGTTTTTCACCCGTAGGAAAATCAAACGGTGCTTGTGGATAAAAATCGATTGGACATCTACACGCTTAAGTTGGTCAAATAATTGGGACATACTGAAGAAGATCTTGAGTCTCATATTATCACTATCACCACATACAACGTGGAAAGAGAATCGGTAGGTACCATCACACCGCCCAAGGAGGTAGGCCCTACTTGTCATCGACACAAAGTTTCACATCCTAGACTTGGAACTTCCATATAATATGCTTCTAGGCCAACCATGGATTCATGCCATGCAGGTCGTGCCATCAATGTTTCATCAATGCATTAAATTGAAGCATGAGGGACATATGATTACAATACTAGGAGATTTAGAGCCCTTTTCTCATTGTAGAGCTCTCAATATCTTTACATGAAAGGGTACATATGCATGTCCCTCCGTAGATATAGTTGTCCCTCTCCAGTCAGAAGTCATGGAATCCCACGTAGATTTTGATTCTCTTAGTTCTTGTGCTCATGGGGTGTCTACTCCAACATCTCCATTTGATTCATGGGAAATGAAAATCCTAGAATATGGCTATAGGGAGTACAATGTACAACAAGCGCTCTTGGTTTCTGACCTCTCATTGTCACCCAAGACTAGAGGTCAACCCAACTACTGCTTGGAGACCTAGAGAGGAACACACTATTGGGTCATTCTTGCCTAGAGGCTCGTTAGCTGAGGAAAAATTACTTGATCCACCTACTACTTGGGTCCCTGAGGACACTCAGCCATCCTTTTATCGAACCCTGGAATATGAAAAATCTAGTACAATGATGTACTCCATGGGCTACAAAGGCCTAGGATGTGGGAGGAATGAACAAGGACAAAGAGAACCAATCCCTCCTCTACATTTCAAAATAGAAATATATTGCATTGGGATTTGTCCTTATAGAGCACACCCCAACGATCAAGATGTGACTTGTTCTGAGCGTGAGGATAGCTCTGATTATCTAGATAGTGATACAGATTCCCATTATAGCCAATATGAGGATCTGTCCTCCACGAACCTTTTCATGAATAACGTTGTCCTAACCATAACCCCCACCGAACCAACCCTTGACCTTGTGTACCCTTCCCTTGTTGAATGGGACCAACAACATCATGTGCCACTAGATTTATTCAAGAACGATGAAGATATTGCAAAGTTCATGGGCATAAGGGATACAATTCCCATTGGAGATCACAAGAAAGGTTTCTTTATCGACTTAGACACCTATGCCTAATTCAAAGTGAGGAGGTGAACTTTGTGGTCAACAAAATCTGAAGAAAAGTGAGGGAAAAGTTCTATAGAAAATCCTTGGCAAAAATTGAAGTCTAAGTCACACAATGAAAACCTCTTTGAGGCAATCTAACAAAAACAAATAAGAAAATCAAAGGACAAACAAAGTGACCATGCCAAGGATGAAAGTCTCGTGGAGACATCTTTGGATGAAGATCTCAACCTACCTCCTGATCCTACATGTATGGAGGATTTATCAAAATTGTTAGTCAAATAAACCATTGATGTCAACATTAGTACTGAAGAAGATCCCAAGATAGTAAAATTAGGGGCATCACTCTCAACTAGAGAACAAAATACGTTCACTATGTTGTTGCGAGAGTTCATTGATGTGTTTGCATGGTCTTACAAAGACATGCCCAGCTTGGATCCAACTTTGGTCATGCACAACCTAGTCATGCACATAGATGCCAAGCCTATCAAACAGAAGCTCCAAAAGATGCATCCAAGAGTGGCCTTGTTGGTTAAGGAAGAGTTGGAAAGATTGCTTACATCAGATTCATTAGACCAATTGATTATTCTAAATGGATATCAAACATTGTTCCTATCCAGAAGAAACCTATTAGTATCTGAATCTACTTGGATTTTAGGGACATCAATAAGGGTTTCCCTAAAGATTATTTTCTATTGCCTAACATTGATATGATTGTTGACTCAACAATAAGGTACAAAATTCTATCACTCATGGATGGCTTTTCAGGTTATAATCAAATTAAAATCACTAACGAGGACCAACACAAAACAAATTTTACAACTCCTTGGGGCACCTTGTGCTATCAGGTGATGCCATTTGTCATTAAAATGTAGGAGAAAATTATCATCGGGTCATGACAGTAATCTTTTACGATATGATTCATGACATCATGGAAGAATACGTAGACGACATCTTGGGAAAGTCCAAAACAAGAGAGGATCATCCTATCATTTTACGGCATATCTTTGAACACCTACATGAATATAAAGTCAAGTTGAATCCAAAGAAGTGTGTCTTCTCGTGTGCTATTCGAGAAACTATTGGGATTCATCGTATCAAGATGAGGTATTGAGGTAGACCTCGCTAAATTGTCTCTTATATCACCGAAATGCCTCCACCTGAGAATATCAAGCAACTGCGTAGCTTGTAGGGGAAAATTCAAGCCATTCACCACTTTATCTCCCAGCTTGCAGATAAATGTCACTCATTCACTCATTTTCTTAAGAAGGACATCACTTTCATCTAGGGACCCAAGCAATAGCAAGCCTTTGCTTTGCTTAAACAATACCTAGCTAATCCACCTATCCTCATGCCTCCCACTCCAAGAGAACCACTTTTGCTCTATATTTCCACTACACAATATGATATTGGTGTGTTTCTCGCCCAATACGACCTTGGCCATAAAGAGAAAGTGGTGTACTAACTGAGTCACACCCTCATTGCCTATGAACTCAATTATCCCTAGATTGAAAAGGCTTGCTTGGTCATTGTTTTTACCTTCCAAAAACTTTTCCATTACCTGCTGAATACTAAGACCAAGCTCATATCCAAAGTTGACCCACTTAAGTATTTGTTGTCCAAACCCACCCTCATAGGTAGAATGGCTAATTGGATCATTCTACTCAGTGAGTTTGATATAGAATTTTTCCATCAAAAATTAGTTAAAGGACAAGTACTTGCAGACCAGCTAGCGGAAGCACCTTTGCAAAGAACAAAACCTTTGAGTCTAGATCTGCGCTAGATGCCTCATTGCTCTAGATTGAAGAATATGTCATATGGCAGATACATTTTTTCATATCTTTTACTTTCCATGGTTTAGGTGTAGGAGTGGTCCTTATTACTCCTTCAGTGATCCTATACCACGGGGTTTCCACCGCCTTCCCTTGCATAAACAACATTACAAAATATGAAGCACTTATTACAGGGATGAAGCTAGCCATCAAGTGGAATATTCATCATGTTAAGGTTGTAGGTGATTCGTAGTTAATCAATAAACAAGTAAATGATGAATATAAGGTTAAGGATGACAGGTGATACCTTATAAAAAGTTAGTGGAAACTCTAAAGGAGTATTTTATGCACATCATCTTTGAGAAAATCCCAAGAGAGCGTAACAAATCGACGGATGTCATGACAATGGTGGAATCTATGCTTCATATTTCATTAGGGAACAATGATATACCATTATTTTTAGAAAATCTACACTAGCTCGTGTATGACATGTAAGAATATTACCCGGCTTGTGAGGTTGTTGGTCCCCAGTTCCCATGGTACAAACCCATCTTCACCTATCTTAAGGACAACACATTCCCTCCCGATATCTCCTATTCTGAAAAGAAAAGCCTGATTCACCAGATATCCCATTACACCCTTTTAGGAGGTACACTTTATCATCGTGGCTATGATGGGAATCCATTACGTTTTTGGATGTGATGGAGTCAATCCAGTAATCATAGAAGTGCACAAAGGGGTATGCAGAGCACATACAAACGGAATGTTCTTGGCTAAGAAACTATTGTGAGTAGGTTACTATTGGCCTACCATAGAGCGATTGTTGCAATTATGTTAGAAAATGTGTGCTTTGCCAAAAGTATGGAAATTTCATCCATGCTCCGTCATAACCATTACAACCTATCACTACCCCATAGCCATTCTCCAAGTGGGGACTTGATCTAATAGGAAAACTCACTCCTACCTCATCCGATGGTCATACATATATCATCACAACTACAAAATATTTTACAAAATGGGTGGAGTTCGTCCCTTTAACCTATGTCACAGAGCACGATTTATAAATTCATCATGAATCACATTATTTACCGATATGGTATTCGCACCATTATTACGTATAATGGGAATTCATTTAAGAACAAAAGCTGTGAAAGGTCTTTACCAATGGTTCCAAATCAGATTGAAATGGTCCACACCATATTACCCTTAGGGTAATCGACAAGTTGAGGAAAAAAAAAGACTTTGGTCGGGATAATGGAGAAGACGGTTAGCAAAAATTGGTCAAAACCGAACCTACAAATCCATCTAGCCCTATGGGCTTACTGAAAATCCATTCACACTCCTATGGGTGCGACACCATATTACCTAGTGTTCAGGATAGAATTTATCATCCCTTTAGAGATTGAACTTCCATCCTTGATATTTTCTCTTCGAGAATATCTAGATAAAGATGAAGATTATCGAGTGGAAAGACCAAGCCGAGTTAGAGCTACTTGGATGAGAGGTGCATTCACATTGTTAATCACCTGAAGGTGTATCAACATAGAGTCTCTAGAAACTATAACAAGAGAATCATCTCTCATCAGTTTGAGGTTGGTGATTTAGTTATGAAGGAGAACCAGTTCAACACCAGAGTAGAGCGAAGAAAATAAAGGGAAGTTCAAACCACATTGGTTAGGACCCTATGTCATAATTGCCAAGTATGGCACCAAGGAATAAAAACTAGCTCACCCCAATGGTGATAAGCTCTAGGAGCCCATGAATGCCATGCATCTTAAGTAGTTATATGCTTGAACATGGCACAAAGAGGTTAAAAAAATCAAAAAATACAAAAAAATCAAGAAAATACAAAAAAAAAAAAAGAGAAAATAGGTTGTTCACTAGTGAAAACCATGCAATTGTGGCACTTTGCACATTTCCTTGGGTGAAAACCAGTTTCCGATGCCTTGGGAGGATTCATTATTCACAAGCATTATGTATTAGAAGTGTAGTTGTCTTTTACCCTGACCTAGTTTTATTTTCAAGATTCCTTGTGCACACCACCCTATCTAGCCTTGATCTAACATTTCCTTCTTCTATACATCTTGTGAGGGACATGGTCTTTCATTATTTCCCATCTCACACCTGGGGAAACTCAAATGCTTCACCTTCTTATTCATAAGCACGTGGCGTCTACCCTTGTATATTTTACACCTAACGCTGGGGGCATCCATGCTTTCTTGGTTACCTGCACATAGCTTTAGAAAACCATGAGAAAACACAAAAACAATAGAAAATTGTTTCAAGAAAACACAAAAATAATAGAAATTTTTTAATAGAAAAACACAAAAACAATAGAAAATTGTTTCACAAAAACCTAAACAATAGAAAATCGGTGCATGAAAACATATCTTACAAAAACATTTACTTGCATTGTCTTGTTTCCTTGCTTTGCTTGTTGCTTGTATAGTGTTTTGCTTGCTTTCTTTTGAGTTGTTTGTTGCTTGGGCGTACTTTGTTAGGATTCATCTTTTCTTGCTTAGATTAGATTTATTCTTGCTTATGCATATTGTGGTGTGTTTTTGCATGCTAGTGAGATCATGATGTAATGTGTTAATTCATTATGTTCTTTCTTAGCATTTGATTGTGTTTGTTACATGTTAATAAAACATGGTGAATCATGGTGTATTGCATTAATTCCTGGTGTTCTTTGTTAGCATTTGGTTGTGTTTCTTGCATGTGCTCTATTTTTTTATCATTCACATCACATTACCTTTACTATCATCACATCTAACATCATCTATACATCATATATAAAAAAATGCAAAGTTTTACATCATGCATGTATCATAAGATAATCATCACATATCGTATCATCAATGGGGCAAGAGGGGTTGCGCATAATCAAAAATCTATCCCCCCGCACCAATATCATCATATCATCCCATCCATATGCATCAACAAAACATCACATGAGTAATACATTTGATATCATCTACGGATCTATCATCTAACATTCTAAACAAGCACATGTATATACATCAAACATCAGGATAATGTACATGCAAAATGTGGAATCTGATAACATCATAACAACATCCATAAGTGTTGAATCAAGAAAATAACATGCATCAAATCCAATGTAGGCAGCATGCCCACTCAAGATACTAAATATGATTCATGTCCCGTCGTCAATTAGTTCCCCATGAGTTTAAAGACAAAGCAAAAACCATCTATATGCATGTATCAAAAACAAAGACATACATCATCTCATAACCATGTGATTCTCGAGTGAAAATAAGGTAATATTCATATAGATATATATATATATATATATATATATATATATATATATATATATATATACATGTGTATCAAAAATGGATACAAATCTGTGCTCTATATCAAAAATGCCTTCAGCTGAGGCATACAAAGGTGATACATCAATAATGTTTGTGTACATACATACAATGTCCTGATCGGTACTCAATACAAATACATCATCGATACACAATGCCATCAAAAAGGGGCATGTATCTAAAAGAATCAAGCCTTCATCATGAGGCATCATAAAAAATACATGTATAACATCACTGTACATAAAAAAATCAGCCTTCATAAGAGGCATACATACAAAAGAATCTATACAATACAAAGGTGGCTATCAACCACAACTCTCACCCTCGCCGGGGCTCCCAGGTCTATCCTCCGAAACTGGAACTCCGGAGGCTGGGGTGGCGCCGGTCTCACCAGCCTACTCTAGAAAGAGGCTGTCTCACGGATCTGGTGGAATGCCCAGACCTCCATGATCGAGAGCCTGATGCACTTGATCCTGATAACTATGGTAGTGCCACTCTCTACTCTGGCGGCACCACTTTGTAATATGATGTCCTATAAAAAAGTGCCTCACCACCAAGCCTAGTGGCATCATGAATCAGATCCGCATCACCAAAGGCAAGTGCTACCAAGGGCGATCTCTCTCACCTGTAACTCGGCCTAGGTCGGCCTCAACCTGTCTAGCGGCAGCGGCCTCTCGATCCCTCTCTATGGTCATTGTCTGTAGCTTAGCATGGGCTTGGTCCCTCTATGCTAATACTACCTAATAGCAGCATACACGTGATCTCTCTATGCCATGACCATGCACCTGTGACTGGGATTGATGTAGGAGGCTCAATATTTGAGCCCCCTGTGCTGCTGTCTCTCGATCTAGCTCTGCCATGCACCTCTGTCATCTCCTGGGCTAGCCTAGGGCCCGAGCCTGATCCCACCCTGATAATAAAGTCACAATATGGGCTTAGGCCTCATCGCGCTCTGCTATGGCTGTCACGCACCAGCCTCAAGCCTCGTCTCTCTCCACTCTGGTCGTGTCTCTCTCGGCTATGAGCTGCTGCACCTATACTTGTGCTGTGGTTGTCTGCATGCCCCTAGCTGTGAGGCTATGTGTGCCTCAAGGACTGGTCCCTGAGGTTCTCTAGAAGACTGCCCCTACTCAAATACCCTACCTCTGGGTGGCTGCATGGCTACATCTTTGACCGGGCCCTACGGCCTCTATCTCTAAGCTTTGTGGGGCACCCTATCCATCATGAGGGATGCCATCAAATGGATCCTCTGGGTTTGGCCCCAGTGCCACTGATCTAGCTCGGTGCTTTGCTCCATGCCATATCTCTACAGGTGAGTGAATACCTACGCCAAAGCTACCTCTGGAATAGTAAGATGCTAGGGTAATATTGTCACATACCATGCTACATAATCAGCTGTAGTCCTTGGGTCTCTCACCTACCATAATGGGTCCCATGCCTGGGGACCACCTATAAGAAACTAGTCCTAGCTCGGGCCACTAGTATACGAGGCCCCATAGTCTACCTCTCGAATCTCTACGAGCATGTCGATATCTAGCTGAGGGACACCCTGTACTTGGCCAAGCTACCACTGACACCTATCAACACGATATAGCTCCATGATGTAGCTATAACTACTAATAAGAAAGTGCTCCACCAAGCACACGCTGAGCTCTGTGGCATCCTTTGGCCACTGGAAGTGCCTGTATGGACGCCAAATGACATCTATCGCTGCTAGCTCATCAAACTCTCACCTATATTTGAATAGGCTGCCAAGGTGACCATGGACATCTCTGTTAGCTGCTATCCAAGCCATGTATGATGGCTCCTTGGGATCTCGGACTCAGAATGGGCCCACAGGGCGTCTAATAGCTATATGATCCCATGACCATATCTGTAGTAATGATGCAGGCCCCACGGTCTTCTGACCATGGTATGTAATAAGGTGTAGATCCCAGTATAAGTGGGCCAGTATACACTTGCCCCCAACAATATCTCTCACCACTGTAAATGCCATGAACTAGTGGTAGTAATCCTCTCGGGAATGAAGTCCCTATCTTATCAGTGAGTAGGAACCCACTGATAAGTGACATGATATAGAGTGGTCCCGATGCAATGTCGGGTCGAAATGCACTCATGTAAGGCTATAGTCATCCCATCATGTGGGATGTCATCGACCCCAAATAAAGCACTTCGCATACTCTAATCAGACCTACATCCGAACTATACTCGATCAGTGTACCCATCATGGGCATGTGCAAAATCCACCACACATCCTATGTAGTCACGGTCATCTCCCCATGGGTAGTCTAAACACCGACTCTCACTGTGCCATCACTCAGCCAGGGTAGTCAGGAGGCCATGATCTAATACAATAGATGACATCCGAGCCATGGGGCCCAACCCCACTACCTCTAGTAGTTTCACAATCACTTGGTGGTCAGCAGGGGTACATACTACCCTCTAACTCGCAATCCGGGAGTGACACTCCCACGTCTATAATACTGGTAGTCATCTCTACAAAATAACATGCCACTCATTAGTTTCTAGCATTTCCTCTAAAAATCTATCTCATCTTTTAGGGTTAACCCAAAATCCTAAAATTCTTCTAAGTGTCACATTTTTGGACACTTTCCTGTCTTTTTCTGCCTATCTAGGGCACCTGCGCGCCCTTTTAGGCATGTGTGCCATGTTTCTAGTGCCTACACTTGCACATGTGTGTTTTCTAGCACGTGTTCCCTCTTTCAAGTGCCGCACACCCTTTTTGGCATGTGAGCCACCATTTTGGTGCCTGCGCTTGGGCATGTACGCTCCTAGTATGTGTGCTTACCTCTCCACGCTTGCACCATGCTTTGGGCGTGTGCACCCCTTTCTCTATGTGTGCATGTGTGCACACATTATGTGTACATGTGTGTGATTTTTGACCGTGTGTATGCGTGCATCGACATGGCGCCCGTGTAACTAAGATGGCACCTATGCACCCTATCTCATGCCAACGCTCGCAGTAGGCATGCCGATGGTGCAAATATTCACTTTACACACTTTTCCCTAATTTTCTATATCTATTTTACTCAAAAATGTTTTATTTGCTCTAGTGGGTGATCTACAACTTGTTTTATCCAGTTGAATGCTTTGAAAATGCCCTCAATATTGTCATTTTTCCCTAATCTAAAACAAAATCCGAGTTGCTCTCTTTTTGTGCCCTAATTCCTTCCTTTTTCGGGCCATGTCATTTTCCCCTTGTTAAATCATTCAAAAACTCAGATTTTGGTTGATTTCCTTTTATGTGCAAATGAATTTCCAATCCCCTGGCCGAAATAGATGTAAAATCATGCTTCACTTGGTTTAAAACAAAGAAATCTACCTTCCTTGTGTAAAAATCAATTTCGGGTAGCCTCTATATTTTTCACATTTTGATGGGCTCTTGGCCCGTCAAATTAATCATTTCAGGCTTTTGGTGATGTGGTAGACTCTCATTGTCGAGGAAGGTTGAAAAAAATGTTATAACTTGTCACTTTTTGAAGTTTTGCAAAAGGAAATTTTTTGTCCGCGGCCCCGCAGTGTTACAATGGTGTGCCTACGTGGCACGATATAATTGGTTAGAGGATCATTAGGTGGTGGGTAACACTTAGATTTTTGCTTTCATTTTGAAAAAATTCTCAAAATCCAAATTTTCCTAAAGGCCCGCACCCAATGGGGAAGCGACATGTGGCATAGGGAGATCAAACGGACAACATGGGAGTTGGGAGAATTTTATTGTTTTTAGCTCAAAGATGTCAGAGGAAAAATTTGGCCCACGAGCCCGCACCCAGTGGTAAGTGGACATGTGCCCAGGGGAACGAAGGAAATGCGGGGTGGTGCGTGTTTTTGGATTTTTAACCTTTGGAGGCAAAATTTCAAAGTAAAAATTTGAGCCATAACTCCACGCGAATCATAGTGTGACACGTATGTGTAGGGATGAAATGGAGGGGTGGAGATTTGGAGAAATTTGAAGTTTTTAACTTCACTTCATAAGGTAAAAATAAAATTTTGGGGCCAAGCTCCTGCAACCAATGAAAGGGGGACACGTGTCCTAGAGGTGGAGGAGATGTGGAGCATGTGGAGAGAAAGTAAATTTTTTTCCAAACTTTGGCAAAAATCTTAAGGATGATTGGCGAGAAAATTTGGAGGTGTGCCCCCACCTCCAATCAAGGGGTGACATGTGGCATGTTTCAGAAGGAAAAGGAAGAAGTACACGGGCCCACAGTGATTTTGTGCTCATGACAAGTAAAGGAAAAAGGGAGGGGTCAGCTCCACTACCAATGGGAGAACACCATGTGGCGGAGCGCAGAGGGTATTCGGAGCGCGGGAATTTTGATAAAATTTTCTTATTGTTGCAAATCAACAAAGACCCACGGATGCAAATCGTGTTTCTAAGTTGATGTTTCGTGCATCTAGTGTGATTACACAACATTGAAACCTCTCTCCAAGTGTGGGACTTGTAAAATGAGAGAGGAATCTCCAGATTAGAGGCTAGTTCCTCAAACTCCTCTGATCAGATCTGTTATTTGCACAATTGTAGAGGTTTGAATCCTAATCCTACTCTAAATTCCAAGGAGACAGAGATAGAAAGTGCAAAAATTGAAACTAAACTAATAGGTGATACACCAAAGGAGTGGTGAACACTTCTTGTTCATGAAAATTGACACAATTTCATAAAATGCAACATGAAACATCATACATAGGCTGATAAGATGCAATTAGAGGTCTGAAATGAAGCAAGACAATACAAACAAAGGACTGAAAATTGATCACAGAGTCTGCACTGTCATTTTTCACTGTCAAAATCCTTGCATTTGCAACATCAAAGAGGCAGAAACCTATTACAATCATGAAGAAGGTCTGATACTTGCAAAAATCACTTGTTGAAGGTGAAAGAAGAAGCTTGCTATCCAAAAAAATGTTCAACCTCAAAAAATGAGCCAAATCTGGCTTTTACAATGCATGGGTCAAGCCCAGGAGAGAGAAAACATGTAAAAATGTGGGAGCCATTCCCCATTGAATGAAGATGCATTAAAACAACATGGGCATCCTTACAGACCCATGCCCTGACATTTTTGGCCATGCTGAAGAAGAATGCGACCCATTTTACATTAAAACTAGTTGTTGAAACGTCATTTCTGGCCATTACCACATGCCAAAGATGTTTCTTGATTTTCTCTCTACAAACTGAACCAAAATGCAAAAATGACCATGAAATCTTGTAGATAATTTCACCAGCTTTCCATTGATATAAAGAATGCAAAAATTGAGCTCTGGATCGAAAGATATGGCGATTTGAAGTTTTAGGGAAAATAGGGCCAAATCGGGTCACTTTGATATTTTTGGCCTGGACACGTGGCGAGTTCTGATTGGCTGCGGGCCTTCTAGGGGAAAATTTCCCACAAAAACTCCACCGAGCCATAACTTGAAAAATACATGGAGTTAGGAGGAAAACTTTACCTTTCTGGAAAGCTGAGAAAGAGCTCTATCCAATGGTGCCATTTCCAGAAGGTTTTGAGTGCCTGAAAAGAAAAAATTTATGACTGAGGCATAAGAGAGGAAAAAATGAGAGGAGTTAGCCACAAAATGAGCAGGGGGCACATTTTGGATAACAATTTTGGTGACTCAGAGGGGTCATCTACCTACTAGATGAAGTTACTAGTTGCCTGAAGCATCCATTGGGCATGGAGTCATGAGTTGTAGCCTGACAAACTGATCTAAACTTTGAAAACCTCCTCTCTGAGCCACTTGGAAACCCACTGAAATGGACTGTGCAAGAGCAAAACCAGCACCACAAAAACTATGTACAAAACTGAAAATCATACATGCTCCAAATGGAACATGCAGAGTGTGCACAAGCACTTCTTTTACTGAAAGCAAACCTACCTACTCTACCCTAATGGAAACAAAGGTGAGCTAAACAAACCCTGCAACTGGTTGTGCAAAATAGCTTCCTTTCTTCAAAATTGGCAACCATGCAACTAATTTGGCATTGAACATGGCTGATTGGATGAATGGAAAATCAACAAGAAGCTAGTCTTCCACCCAAATCATCAAGGTATTAGCTGAAGGCAAATTCAATACCTCTTTTAGTTGTTCTGTATTTGGATTGGAGAGGTATGACAGTTGATCCTTGGTTCTTTGTAGCTCATCCTCATGCTTAGGAGCAAGCATGACTGGTTGTGACTTCTCCTTTGGTTCCAATGAAGCCAGATACTTGATTGGGCAAGGTATGGTCCTTTGAGTATACCCATTGCCCTGATTTTCAACTCCAAGAATGGAGTTCTCTTGTAAACCCTTTTGAATGGATGGTGTAGAGAAAAGGTAGAACCTTTTTGCCCTTTCTCTTCCTCCAATGAAGGGCATGAAAGATTAAAATCTTTCAATCTTGGTTCCAAAGAGCTGCTATAAGATGTAGGCTGCTGCAAATGGGTGCTCTCCTTCATGATAGTAGGCTCAGGTGTTTGGAACGTGGATGATGAAAGAGAGAATGGTAGGAACTCAACCGGTTCTTCTTCATCAAAATAGTCCTCCAAATCTGACAGATAAACTACCTCATTGTTGTCCTACTGTAAGTGCTCAACTTCCTCCATAGTATCCTCTTGATCTGTAACTTGATCATCATGGTTTCTTTCATCCTCCAACATTGAGTTTGAGAGATCAAACTCTTCTTTAGCACTAGAACTCAAGAGAGATGAAGTAGAAAGAAGAATTGAAGGTTCTCTTGTAGCCTGCTTTGCACTCAAAGCCCTTGGATCTGTAATTTTCTCCTCCACAACTAGAATGTGCTCCTCTTCTTTTGGATTTGGAGCAGCTTCTCCCTCTTCTACTACTTGAAGACAATCTTGTTCTTGATAGAACTCTTCCTCTAGCACGAAGTTCGTTAAGTCAAACTCTTCGATCTGCTGCTCTAGAGGACAAGTTGGGACTGTAGGATCTTCTTCAGAGCTTTCTTCCTCCATGGCTGATTGTGCAACTTGAATTGAATCAGCATTCTCTTCAAATAGAATGCTAACATGGACACTACTTTCTGAGCAAACTGATTGCTGATCTGCTTCTTCTTTTTGCTCTTCTCCTGCTGCAGCAAATTCAGTCCTAACCACCACTTGTTTTCCAACTCCAACCTCTTCTAAAGGCTTAACCATCAAGGGGATCTTTGTCATCCCAAATTTAAGAGCCCAACTCTTGAGACTTTGAATTTCTTCATCCTTGTTTGGCTTTTCTTTTTGCTGTTGTTTTCCTTGACTAGAATTCTGATTTTTATCCTCCCAACATGGATTTGGGAATGCAAGAGGAGAAGTGGATTGTAACTCAAATGGCTCGGAAATTTTTTGTGGTGGTGGAGGAGGTAGAAACTCTTGTTTCTTTGGAGGAGAGGGTATTTCTATTAGCTTTTGTGGAGGGGATGACTGTTTGGAAGGAAAGGGGAAGGAAGAATTGAGATGTGGTGGAAGACTAGGGAATGGAGAAATGGAATTAACTCCTAGGGCAGCATTGACTGGATTTAGAATTTGAAATTCCAAATGAGATGATGCTACTTGAGTAATGGGAAGAGAAAAACCAGATGATGGTGTAGAACTTACCCATTGACAAGGTTGTTCAACACCAAGTGTATAGGCCTCTATTTCTGCTTGTCCATTGTGCAAGTTGGGGTAGAATCTTCATCATGAAGTCCAGCTTCTCCTGAGGGCTGAAGTGTCTTGGAAAATGGCCTCCCCATGGACAAGGAGTCCTGCAACCAATTCTAAAATCTTTCATTTGTGCTTGAGCCCTAGATAGCACCATGTTTACCTCCATCTTTTGGATTTGTTCCAGTAGATCTGAATTTTCTTCTTAACTTCCCTCACAACCAGCATACCCTTGTGCTTGACATGCTTCATATCCAAACTGACTTTGGCACTGCTGCTCATATGGGTAGACATGCTGATTTTGAATTTGATCAAAATGCTGATTTGGAGGATTTGTAAAACATGTTGGAGGTGTGATATACTACTGTTGTAAATGTGAATTCCATGATGGAAATGAAGTCATGATTGCACAACTTCATGGAATGGAAAAGAATGAAAATGATGGAAAGAAGAATGGATGGAAATGAATGGAAAACAGTCTACAAACTCAGAGAATGATTTGTTTACCGATGGAGTCGCCATATGTGATTTTGAAAGTGCCTCCAAAAGGCTGAATCTTTAACAGGAACACACCAACCTATCAAAGATAAAGTGAAAGACCTCTAAGGTCCCACCGGGTGTGCCAAAACTGTTGTTACAAATCAGCAGCACCCCTGGATGCAAATCAGGTTTCTAAGTTGATGTTTCAGGCATCCAGTGTGATTCCACAACATTGAAACCTCTCTCCAAGTGTGGGACTTGTAAAATGAGAGAGGAATCTCTAGATTAGAGGCTGGTTCCTCAAACTCCTCTAATCAGATCTGCTATTTGCATAATTACAGAGGTTTGAATCCTAATCCTACTCTAAATTCCAAGGAGATAGAGATATAAAGTGCAAAAATTGAAACTAAACTAATAGGTGATACACAAAAGGAGTGGTGAACACTTCTTGTTCATGAAAATTGACACAATTTCATAAAATGCAACATGAAACATCATACGCAGGCTGATAAGATGTAATTAGAGGTCTGAAATGAAGCAAGACAATACAAACAAAGGACTGAAAATTGATCACAGAGTCTCGCCGTCATTTTTCACACTCTCCGGATCAAAAATCCTTGAATTTGCAACATCAAAGAGGTAGAAACCTATTACAATCATGAAGAAGGTCTGATACTTGCAAAAATCACTTGTTGAAGGTGAAAGAAGAAGCTTGCTATCCAAAAAAATGTTCAACCTCAAAAATGAGCCAAATCTGGCTTTTACAATGCATGGGTCGAGCCCAGGAGAGAGAAAATGTGTAAAAAATGTGGGAGCCATTCCCCATTGAATGAAGATGCATTAAAACAACATGGGCATCCTTACAGACCCATGCCCTGACATTTTTGGCCATGCTGAAGAAGAATGCGACCCATTTTGCATTAAAACTGGTTGTTGAAACGTCATTTCTGGCCATTACCATGTGCCAGAGATGTTTCTTGATTTTCTCTCTCCAAACTGAACCAAAATGCAAAAATGACCATGGAATCTTGTAGAGAATTTCACCAGATTTCCATTGATATAAAGAACGTGAAAAACCAAGCTCTGGATCAAAAGATATGGTGATTTGAAGTTTTAGGGCAAAACAGGGCCAAATCGGGTCGCTTTGATATTTTTGGCCTGGACACATGGCGAGTTCTGATTGGCTACGGGCCTTCTAGGGGAAAATTTCCCAAAAAAACTCCACGAGCCATAACTTGAAAAATACATGGAGTTAGGAGGAAAACTTTACTTTTCTGGAAAGCTGAGAAAGAGCTCTATCCAATGGTGCCATTTCTCGGAAGGTTTTGAGAGCCCGAAAAGCAAAATTTTATGACCGAGGCACAAGAGAGGAAAAAATGAGAGGAGTTAGACACAAAATCAGCAGTAGGGGGCACATATTGGATAGCATTTCCTTTTTCAAGAATGGTAAAATGCATCAAATTGGCCCACGGTTTTGGTGAAGGCCCATAGAAGGACACATGGCGCATCCGGGGGCTCGCGGGGAATTTTTTTAAAATTTTCATAAGGTCAGAAAAAGTTCAAAAGGCATTTTCTAAGGTTGGAGGCTCGGTCCAATGGTGTTTGGACACATGTCCACTTTATCCAGAATTCAAAGAAGATATTTCTTAGTCTACATGATGAATCTCATCAAGACACGTGGAGGGCGGAATTTTAAAGTTGATTTTAATCAATGGTTGTTGTGTGTTTTCATTTTTGGGCGCCATGGATGCTCCAAGAAGTGTGGAATCGTCATTTTTGCACCAAATCACATGAAATTTTATATGATTCTACATCCCTTTGGCCTTCTAAACACAATGGCACCATTCTTTTGAGCTGATTTAGTGCCCTATGATGTTTTTCATGAAATATTTTTCTCAGCTCGTGAAAAACACGTGAATGGTAAAAAATGAAAAGTTGTAGAGTTAAAATGATGAAGTAAAAGGTGAAAAATGATTGTAAATGCATGCAAGCATGGTGGATTGCCAAAAGCGTGACCCTAGGATGGATAAGGATCCGAGTTCATGCAATATTTTAAAATATTTGTGCATCCCTGGCAATATGTGAGCTGTTTACGCTTTATATCATTTTTCAATAAATGGATAGAGTTATGTAACAAATTTGATCCCTTTGGCATATTCTTTGCTTGGGATGCAAGGATCCATGTTGGTATAGGGTATATGATGTAATTTGAAGCATTTTGTAAGTCTGTTAGAATTTTGGGAAGAGGAGATAATAATTTTCACAGGAAAACTGGATGAAGTCCATTTCCTTTTGGAGAAACTGCCTAAGAGCCATTTTTATTCCAGGTTTGCATCAAATGTTAATCATGTTGAGTTGGTTTCAGTTGTAAAGCCATCAACAAGCTTTGAGATTGTCTAAATAACATTCCCTTGCTGATATATTTGATCAAATTCTTGGATTAACTGGTTTTATCTCTTGGCAAAGCTTGCATACACTTGTATTTCAGTATGTTTTCAATTTGTGTTTCATGCTCATGTTGCAATCTTGTGTTTGGGATCTTTATTGGTCATACATGGTCTCATTTCTTGTAGAGGGTTTGAAGGCATCTGTAATCTTCCATTTAGAAGAGCATTCATTTGAGTGGAGATAAACATATTTAAATTCATCTTACCTTCCTTATAAATTGAGGGTGTTTGTAAACCTTTGGGTGTACCTTAGGTCATGATCTAACAAGGGGTTCTGAATGCTTTATTGATATTTTTCTTCAAGCCTTTATGGCAGGTTATCAAAGTTTGTATGGAATAGTGTAGATTTGGGCATCCATATGTGCACACATCCTAGTTGAAAGAGCACTTCAAATTCATTGAAATATCTCTATTGTTTAGGTGTTGTGATTCATTTGTAAAGTTTCCTAAAGAAGGTGATGACTTCTAACTACTCTTGTCCCCACATCTCTCATCATAATTTCATTTTAAACTAACTCATCCTACCTACAATACCCCTACATCTGCATTGTGTGTCCACAAAAGAATTCAATCCTTTCACAAAAATGCACAAAGTTGATCAGGGTTCTATCATGTCTTTAGCAACTCTAGCTTTGTTTTGAAAACATTTCCATCATTTAGTAGTGAAAAATCCTTTGAGTTTGGATAATGGATATTTGATCATGTTTTCACAAAGCCTCCTCCACATCATATGCAAAACACAAGGATATCTCCATCTCCTTACCATATAAGGGCTGCAATATAGGTTCTCTTTCCTTGGTTGATAGGCACAACCTAAAATAGTGAGGGTTAGATCAAAACCCTTATGAAGGTGTTATCCACTCCCTCAAATATTGAATGCAAACAAGCAGATAGGTGTTCTCCCTAGCTACAAATGACATACAAACCATCTATCTATCCTTGAGTGTCTTGTGTAAGTTCATGATGTTGTTCAAGTTGTGAAGGAGATTAAATCTAGATACCAACACCCGAGTGGTGCCGCCACAGGAATTCTTGCAATTTCTTGGTGGTTTTGAAGTACTTGAAAGGTTTGAGCATTTGTGTGATCAATTATTTGAGCTGTTACATTATTGAGATATCATTTCATACTTTAGATCTAGATGTTTTGGGTAAAAAAGATTTCAAACTCAACCTGCTCTTCTCATTTACCAACAGTTTATATGATTTGGATGCACTGTTTTTGGTTGAATTAAGAAGAAGAAAATCTGATTTGTAAATCCCTGCAAGTTTTCAGTTATAACATGCATTTGATAGAATATTTTAGTGCTTTCTTGCACAACTAAGGTGAAAATCCTTAGTGGCGACTCCATGTTATTTGGATCTTGAAATACCAGTTGTCTTACACATTTCTGTCATTTGAAACTTGTTGTTTAAATCACAACCGGGAGGGAAGGAGATCCCTCTCCATCAAGGACTCTTCTAAGAATTTTCTCACCAAATCAAGAAGCTCGAACTAGAGGGAAGAAGAGTGTGGAAAGTGGTTGGTGATTTGGTTGCAAGGAAGGATATCCCCATAGTTCAATTTGAAGAAGAGCAGCTGTTATTGAAGATTATAATTCTTCTTCAAATAGATCTAATTCAAGAAATCCTCTTACTTGATTTTCATTCTCCATTAGGTGGGGACCTTCTTGTGTATTTAAAAATTTTGCTCCTAGATCTGCTCCCGTGGTTTCCAAGTTTTCTAAAGTTTATCAAGAGAGAGAGCCTTTGGGGGTTGTCATTTTAAAGATCATTCATCTATTCTAATCGGACCCATTACTACTCCTCATCAACTTGTTTCACCTCTAAGATCACCCCCACCAAACAATATGGCTCAACTTAGACCTCCATTTATTGTAAACACCTTTGGTCCTATAAATTTTGGAAGAATGGATGGTTATCCAAATGCTGTCCTACAGGATGTGAGAAATAGGTTACCAAAATTCCAAGGTAACAATGCCATTACATGATCAAGCATCTCAAACTGTTTGTCAACATGATGGAAGACTTTGAGATAGAATTTGAGGATGTGTATATCAAGTTATTTATCCATACACTTGAGTAAGATGCAAGAGATTGGTATAAAGCTCTGCCTGATAACTCTATTGATTCATGGACTGAGATGAGTAATGCATTCAGATTACAATATAGAGATAAAATAGATCCAAGGTTCCTTCTATCCGAGTTTGAGAACATCAAGAAGAACTTGAATGAGACCGTTTATGATTTTAATACAAGATTTAATAATACATTGAGAAGGATGCCTATCATTTTGAGGCCTTGTGATGAATCTTGCTTGATCAAATATGCAGATGCATTTGATAAAAAGGAAACCTATTACTTGAGAGACAAAAATCCTACAAACTTGAGGCAAGCTTTCACCATGGCACTTCAGATTGAAAATAATATTAAATTTGTTGGTAAACAACTTAAGAGGGATGGTGTGAAGCTGATAAACCCTAAGAAGCCTCAAGCTAGCAAGGGTGCTGATTTGGAAGATGTTGTCAAGACTTTGGTAGGGGTTGTCAAAGAAATTTCCTACAAATTAGCCCGGATGAGAAAGGAATTGGGAAAAGTTCACAAGGACAACAAAGAACTCAAAACCATGATAGGTTTGGCAATCATCCTAGGGGTGATCAAAGACAAGATGATAGAGGTAAAGGGCCTGACTGGATCTACAAATAGACAACCCCAAGCACATGAAAATAGAGTGGTGCTTGACCCTCTGACTGCAAGAGTTGCTGCTATTCAAGAAGTTACTGATATGGATTGGTGTGATAGATGTTTTCTTCCTCATCCTCCATGTGAAATGGACCAGCAAGATATTGATGATGATAATGAGAATGAAATGGATGATGAAATTTGTATGATGGGAAGCTCTTCAGGCTCACAACAAGTAGCAACATCAACAGATGTGATAAGTGCAAGGACTGCTGCAACCTTTTGGGATTGCATAAAGAGGGTACCATTTCTTTCTCTTCCTCAAACTCATGATGTAGATGTAGTTCAGGCCTTTGAAATTCCTAATAATGACTTTGAATATCTAAGGGCTTTAATGATCAAGAAGTATGATGGTGGTATTCCTTCGGAGGAAGATAGACAATTGTTAATGAATGTTGTGGTTGGTCAAGAAAAGGAGTACAATACTAGAAGTAAAGTTATTAGAGGAGATGGTCTTCAAGCCAAACCAAAGACACCCTTGCTCACAAGTATTCCCAAAGATAATCCAAGGAGAGACAATTTCCAAGAACCCTGCTGTCCCATGCAAAAATATCAGTCCTCTTCATGCCCATGCGGCCAAGAATACTTCTATGTCCGATGAACCTTCTTGTTTCCCTTCCAATGTTGTTTTGCCAAGGAATGTTCCATATGATATAGCCTAGGTATTGAGCCAAATTAAAGTGAGTGTTCCCATTATTGAATTTCTTAGAATTCTTGAACACAAGAAAAGAGCTTTTGAATACTTGGGATTGAAGGAAGAAAAGAGTATACCAAGCAAAAATGTAAAGGTTGTTGAGAATCCTCTTCAAAGCATTGCTGGCCCTGAAACACCACCACTAGTGGAAGATCTTGGAGAGGCACCTGAAGTATATTTGGGAACATCCTTGGTTGATTCCCAATTGAATGTTGATCCCTTCTTCACAACTTTGCTCATAAAATATATAGGTTGCTTCACAATTACATGTTTGATTCCGGTGCATCATGTAATGTCATGCCTCTAGAAGTCATGAATGAGTTGGATATCAAAGTGGCAAAGTAGCATATGGGAAGTGTATAGCCATGGATTCAAGGGAAGTTCTGGTTGTTGGAAGTGTGAAGGGTTTAGTAGTACAACTTGCAGCCTATCCGAGTAAGAATTTAAAACTTGATGTCGTAATTGTTGGCTGCCCCGCCAAATGGGGTATGCTTTTGTCAAGGAAGTGGGCTGCAAGTGTTGTTGGTAGTGTTCAAATGGACATGTCTTTCACCACCATTCCCATTGAGGGCAGCCTGGTCAAACTCTATGGTGAAAAGAAGATGTTACACTTGATTGAAGATCCCAACAATGCTTCTTATGAAGTGTTGTTTGCTGATGTAGATGTTGACAATTTCATTGGTTTTGCCAATGGAAGGGAGAATAAGATGGATAAATCAGATTGCATTGGTATGGTAGGTTCTCCATGGACATTACTATTAGATGGATCTTGCTCCAAGGTTGGAAATGGTGCTGGTATAGTGTTGGTTTCTCCTAGTTTGGAAGAGTTTATTTTCTCCTTCAAGCTCAATTTTGAATGCACTAACAACATTGCCAAATATGAGGCATTATTATTGGGGTTAAGGATTGCATGGAAGTATGGAGTAAAGGATATTATTGCTAAAGGAGATTCAGAGCTGGTTATTAAGCAAGTAAGAAAGTTATATGCCACAAAAAACTAGCATATGAGACAATATAAGCATGTTGTTTGGGACTTGATTGAAATGTTTGATTCCTTTAACATTGTTTACCATGATAGAAGTCTTAATACTGTTATTGATAAGTTGGCTGTCCTTGGTTCTAAATTTGATAATTGCACCGTTTCACCTTTTTGTGAATATGATGTTGAGGTGCTAACAAGGCTAGTTGTCCCAGATAATGTGAAGCATTGGTAGGTTTTTGATGATGATGCACAAGTGTTGAGATTATTACAATGCCAAGGTGAGTTTTTTGCTCAGAATATTGATTGGGAACCATTGGTATGCATGAATGAAGGTAGAGAAACTTTTTTTAACAAGGATATTATACAATTGAAAACAAATACCATTCCTAAAGGTCTTGTTGCACTTGAATCCAATTTTAGCAATGTTGATTGCATCATAAATAGAAAGATGTCTGCTTTAAGGGATGTGGAAGAGCATAACTTGGGAACCAAGGATAAACCAAGGAAGATCTAGTTGGGCAGCCATCTCAGCAAAGAGGAAAAATAGTCCTATGCCCAACTTTTAAAGAAGTATCAAGACTGCCTTGCCTGGTCTTATTCAAAGCTGAAGGCATATAGAGAAGATTTATTTCAGCATGAGATCCCTCTTGAGGCCAAAACCAAACCATTTAGACAAAAACAAAGGCCTATTAACCCACTACTTTCCATGAAAATGCAAGAAGAGTTGAAGAAATTGAGAGATGGTGGCATCATTTAGCCTACTAGATACTCATCTTGGGTGGCAAACCTTGTCCCAGTTAGAAAGAAGAATGGTGATATCAGGATTTGTGTGGATTTTAGGAATCTAAACAAAGCATCTATGAAGGACAATTATCCTTTGCCAAACATGGAGAATATGTTGCAGCTTGTGACAGGGTCAGAGATGCTTTCTACTTTGGATGGTTTCTCCAGATACAATCAAGTAGTTGTCAAGGAATCAGAAAGACTTAAGACAGCCTTCACTACTCCTTGGGGGACTTATGTTTTTGTAAGGATGCCTTTTGGATTGATGAATGTTGGTGCTACTTTTCAAAGGGCAATGGATGTTGCTTTTGCTGGTTATATCAATGAATTTATTGTAGTTTATCAAGATGATGTGACTATTTTTTCAAGGTAGCAAGAAGACCATTTGCAACACCTAGAAAAGATGTTGATCAGATGTAGGGAGTATGGCATTTCACTTAATCCAAAGAAGTGTCATTTTGGCGTGTAAAAGGCCAAGTTGCTGGGACATATTGTATCTAAAGAAGGTGTTATGATAGACCCTAAGAGAGTGGAAGCAATCAGCAAGGTGCCTATTCTAAGAACCAAGAAAGGTATCCAATCTTTCTTTGGCCAAATAAATTTCATTAGAAGGTTTGTTTCTAATTTTTCTGAGCTAACTCTCCCAATCACAAGCATGCTAAGAAAGGATCAAGTTATTAAGTGGGAAAAGGCTGCCATCCAATCTTTTGAAGGAATAAAGGATGCACTCAAGCATGCACCCATTTTGGCAGCTCCAAACTATAAGATGCCTTTCCAAATCTTTTCTTTTGCATCTGAATTTACTATTGCTTCGGTTTTGCTACAAAAGGATGAAAATGAAGCTGAGAGGCCTATTGCTTTCTTTAGCAAGGATTTACAAGTAGTTGAATTGAGGTACACAATTATGGAGAAACAAGCATTTGCATTAGTAAAAGCAACAAAGATTTTCAAGCCCTACATTTTGAGTTCAAAGGTTATTGCTTATGTTCCCCACACCATGGTTAAAGACATCTTATCTGACATGGAGATATCAAGCAAGAGATGTAGATGGGTTACAAATTACAAGAGTACGATATGGATATCCAAATAACAAAGTTGGTAAGAGGTTTAGGTCTTGCCAAACTCATGGCTGAGAGTAATTTGCAGAATGTAGAAGTGAATCAGCTAGGGGAAGAAAGGGCAGATCTCCTTGAAAAATTGATGAATTCTGAGTGGTACAAGGATGTGGTCTATTACCTCAAGCACCTATGCTGTCCCAGTCACTTAAAAAAAAATCAGAAAAGATCCCTCAAGTTGGCTTCTTAGAAATATGTCATAACAGACCTTGGGCTGGCTTGGAAGAACCCTGAAGGTGTCCTCTTGAAATGCATAACTGAAGATGAAGCTCCCAAGTTGATTGCTGATTTCCATGGGGGAGTTTGTGGAGGACATTTTGTTGGGAGAGTGACAGCACATAAGATTTTAAGAGCTGGTTATTGGTGGCCAACTCTTTTTAAATACAAAAACCGGTTATTTAGAAGGTGTGATAGTTGCCAACATTTTTCAGAAGATTGAAAGCTTCAAGCTCCCTTCCTTTGCAACATGTATCAGTTGAAGCTCCTTTCAAACAATGGGGAATGGATTTTATTGGTGAGATTTTAGATCCTTCTAGTGCTGGTTACAAATGGATCCTTGTAGCAACTGATTATTTTACAAAATGGGTTGAGGCAATTCCATCTAGAAAGGAAACACACCAAGTGGTAATGGATTTCTTATTGAATCATATCATATGTAGATTTGGGGTTCCAGTTAAGATTGTATCTGATAATGCTATGTGTTTTAGAGCCAATCCTTTGATGGCAATGTGCAATGAATATGGGATAAATCTGACTTATTCTTCAAACTACAATCCACAAGGTAATGGACAAGCTGAATCAAGTAATAAGAACTTGCTCAAGATCATTAGAAGAACCTTGGAAATCAACAAGAAGAAGTGGGGAGAATAGTTGAAATTTGCGAATTGGGCTGATAGGATAACTCCAAAAAGAGCAAGCTGTTAAAAGTCCATTTGAACCGGTGTATGGAACTCGAAGCTTTGCTTTGCCATTACACTTGCAATTATTCACTTTTCAGCTTTTCCCAAGGTAGTTGGAAGATCAAGAGCATGGCCCATATGAATCAAGAATCAATCAAATCATTGAGTTAGATGAAGAAAGGAGAGCTTCTCATCAAAGGCATGTCAGTTGATGGAGAAATTGAAGAAGTTGTTTAATAAGAAGGTCACCCCTAGAGCTTTCGGTGTTGGAGATCTAGTTTTACTCTGGGATAGTAGGCATGAAGACAAGGGCAAGCATGGAAAGTTTGATGCTCTATGGATGGGCCCTTATGCCATTGATATCGGGATTGGAGAAAATACATTTTTTCTCAAAGATTTGGATGGGGTTTCTTTGAGTTGCCTATTAATGGCGAGACATTTAAAACATTTCTTGGATTAAGTCCCCATGTGAGGTATGCACAAGTTGTACATTTTGTATAACCCTTGTTTTTGTTTTGTATTTTCCTTGTTCTTCTTGTTGTTAGCTTGTGGTTTTCCTTTCGTCCTTGGCAACCATTGTTGGTGTGGTTTTCTCGACTGTTTTTGGTGAAAATTCTGGTTTTTGGGCTACTTTGCATGTTTTGACTCCTTGCCCAATGGATTTTTGGCACTTGGTCTACGTTGTGATCTTGTGGCACTCACTGGGAGTGCCCATCCCCAGCCAGAACCAATGTTGGTGTAAATATCCAATTTACACACTTTGCCCCAATTTTCTATATCTATTTTGCTCAAAAACGTTTTATTTTCTCTAGTGGATGATCTACAACTCGTTTTATCCAGTTGAATGCTTTGAAAATGCCCTCAATATTGTCATTTTTCCCTAATTTGAAACAAAATCTGAGTTTATCTTTTTTTGTGCCCTAATTCCTTCCTTTTTCGGGCCATGTCATTTCCCCCTTGTTAAATCGTTCAAAACTTAGATTTTGGTTGATTTCCTTTTATGTGCAAACGAATTTCCAATCCCCTGGCTGAAATAGATGTAAAATCATGCTTCACTTGGTTTAAAAAAAAAAATCCACCTTCCTTGTGTAAAAATTCAATTTCTGGGGAAGCCTCTGTATTTTTCACGTTTTGACGGATCTCGCCCATCAAATTAATCATTGAAGGCTTTTGGTGACCGATGCGGGAGCATAACTTGTAAAGGCCATAACTTTTGATCCGACCGTTGGATCGTCCCCGAAATTTTACAGGTGGTAGATATACATTAGTACTATGCTAGGTCAACTTTTCCTTCAAGGTTGTGTTCATTTTGGCACGTTTTCGGGGCTCGGATTCTGTCATCTAGTGGCCTAAAATTGGCTCCAATGTTTTTTCGCTTTTGACTAGGTCTTAGAAATTTAATAACTTTTGTTGTGCTTGTCAGAATAAGTCCAAATTTCATGTGAGCCCTAATTTATGAATGCATATTTGGTACACAAATTTTTGGGTCAATCCGAGTTGTTTTGCATTTTAGGGTTTTAGAGTAGTCTTGAAATAAAAGGAGAATTGTAATGATGTAATAGATCATTGTGAATTCTAGAATGAGAAGTAAGCTATTTTGAAACTCTTGGTTTTATTTGCAAAGATGTTTATGTGTTTTTTGGAGGTATTTCAACCTCTTGCAGCTGGATTCATATCAATTGGTATCGAGTAGGATTTTGATCTTGCGGAAATAGTTAAGGTAACATATTAACTTTTTATGTGTAGTTTTACCTTTGTTTTATATAACCATGGCTAAACGCAGGAGGGGAGGTTATGCCCAGATGAATAGGCATATGCAAGAGCTACAGAGACAAGTTGTTGAGCTCATGGGAGAAGTTACCCGCCTTAGAAGGAGACATGCAAATGGGGATGCAAACCCAGATAGTGATATTGAAGAAGAGACTCCATTAATGAATGAAGGAGGAGATGAAGAGGAAAATGAGAGAGATGAAGAAACCTTGAATGAGAGACCATTTGAGGAGAGATTGATCAAGGCTTTAGAGGGAAAGAATGATGACATCAAGATTAATGTTCCTGATTATGGTGGAGGGTTACGACCAGAGGAGTTGATTGACCGTCAAATCACATGGAAAAATTCTTTGAGTGGAAAACCCTTTCAGAGGAGAAGAAGGTTAAGTTTGCATGCACTAAGTTATCCGGACATGCATTGATCTAGTGGGATCACCTACAAAATGAAAGAAAAGGAATGGAAAGGAAAGATCCAAAACTGGAATAAAATGGTAAAGAAGTTTGAAAGAAAAGTTTCTTCCTCAGTAGATTATGCTCAAACTCTTTTGAAGTTTCAAAAACCTAAGGAAGAAGGATCTCAGCATTGAGGAGTATACTAATGAATTTTACAAGTTATCAATCAGGGTGGAACAGGGAGAGTCTGAAGAACAAAAGGCTACACGGTACATAAATGGGTTGAGTTACACCATACAAGATGAGCTGAGTATGCTCTAAATCCATAGCCTAGATGATGCTTATCAACTTGCATTAAAGGTAGAGGAAAAGAACAAGAGGAGTAATTTTAGAAGAGGTGTGAAGATAGGTCCATCATCATCTCCAATGAGGGGTAGGGGTAGATTTAAATCTAAAAAAGGTGAATCCTCTAATACAGAAGGGTATGAAGATTCTGGTCAAAGCCATGGTAACTACCAAAGAGGTAGGGGTTTCCAGAGGGAAGAGGTTATAATGGAGGACGGGGCTAGAATAGCCCCCAAAGGAAATATACATGTTACAAGATGTGGTGAAGAGGGGCACAAAGCTTTTGAGTTTCCGCACTATCCTACACAAGATAGATGGCAAGGAGAAAAACCATGAGTAAATCTAGTTGAGGCTGAAGAGGAAGAAGAAATGGAGGTTGCTGCAGACTTGGGTGAAACCCTCATGATAAGGAGGATGATGATTGTCCCAAGGAAGGAGAAAGAATGTGACGTTGCTGGAGCTGATTCGTGGCTTCGAACAAATATATTTCACACAAGATGCACCTCTGGAGGAAAGGTATGTAAAATTATTATTGATGGTGGTAGTTGTGAAAATATGGTTTCAACTGTAATGGTTGATAAACTGAATCTGAACTGTGACAAGCACCCATATCCCTATCGTATATCATGGTTCAAGAAAGGAAATGAAGTAACCATAGATAAAAGATGCCTTATAAAGTTTTTAATTGGGAATACCTACAGGGATGAGGTGTGGTGTGATGTTATCCCAATGGATGCATGTCATATATTACTTTGGGTAGGCCTTGCAATATGATAGAAAGGTTACACATGATGGAGGGAAAAATACATATACCTTTTGGAAGGATGGTGTAAAGGTGGTCTTATTACCCTTCAAGGAAGAAGAGAAGAATGAGGGCTTATTGGCTACAAAAGAGTTTGTTATAGAAATGGAAGAAGCTGGATGTTGTTATGCACTAATGTCAAAGAAGTTGGAGAAAGAAGACTTTAATACACCTATTGCAGTAGAAAAGATACTAAAAGAATACAAAGATGTCATACTAGATGAGCTACTAGATGGGTTACCTCCAAAGCAAGATATTCAACACCATATTGATTTGATCCCAGGATCGGCCCTTCCAAACCAGGTAGCCTATCGGATGAGTCTGACACAGAGTGAAGAGTTGAATAGACAAGTGATGATTTAATATAGAAAGGGTTAGTGAGAGAAAGCATGAGTCCATCCGCAACTCCAGCATTATTGACTCCAAAAAAATGGAGAATGGAGAATGTGTGTAGACAAGAGAGAGCCATAAACAAGATCACAATTAAGTATCGGTTTCCACCTCGTGATTGGATGATATGATGGATGTGCTAGTAGGATCCCGATATTTTAGAAGATTGACTACGGAGCGGTTACTACCGGATCCGAAATCCGTGAAGGGGACGAATGGAAAAGCGCTTTTAAAAAAAAGATGGATTATACGAGTGGATGGTGATGCCATTTGGGTTATCTAATGCACCCAATACATTTATGAGGTTGATGAACAGAGTACTCCAAGAATACAATGGTAAGTTTGTTGTTGTCTATTTTGATGATATTTTGATATTTAGTAAGATAGTGGAAGAACACTTGTTACATCTGAAATTGGTGCTAGACTTGTTACGTAAAGAGAGTCTATATGCAAACTTAAAGAAGTGTAGATTCCTTTAGAAGAGTCTTGTTTTTTTGGGATTTTTCATATCGGGGATGGAGTGAGGATGGATGAGGAAAAAGTAAAGGCAATTCTAGAATGGCCTATTCCAAGGAATGTGACAGAGGTTCATAGTTTTCATGGATTGGAAAATTTTTATAGGAATTTCATCAGGAATTTTAGTAGCATTGCTGCACCCATAACAGAGTGTACAAAAGGGAGGGAGTTTGTATGGACCAAGGCAGCAATAAATAGTTTTGAATTATTGAAGAAGAAAGTATCAGAAGCACCTGTTTTGGTATTGCCAGATTTTAGCAAGGTCTTTGAGGTTGACTGTGATGCCTCACATGTTGGGATTGGAGCTGTGTTGAGTCAAGAAGGACAACCAGTGGCATTCTTCAGTGAAAAGATAAATGAAGTCAGGAGGAAATATTCTACTTATGATGTGGAATTTTACGCTATTGTTCAGGCATTAAGGAACTGGAGACATTACTTGGTAGCAAAGGAATTTGTACTCTTCACTGACCATGAAGCCTTGAGGTATGTAAACACATAGAAGAAACTAAATAGTAGGCATGCAAAATGGGTTTCATTTTTGCAAGAATATACTTTTGTTTTAAAGCATAAGTCTGGTAAGCAGAATCAAGTTGTTGATGCCTTGAGTAGGCGTGTAGCCCTTTTGACAACAATGGAAAATAAAGTCCTAGGGTTTGAGGTAGTTAAGGAATTGTATGAAGGTGATCTTGATTTTGGTGATGTTTTCAGAAAGCTTAAGGAGCCTACAGTAGTTAGTGATTCTTTTGATTATTTGATACAGGATGGTTATTTGTTTAGGGGGAAACAATTGTGCATCCTTGCTGGTTCAATGAGAGAAAATATTATAAGAGAATTGCATAGTGGAGGGTTGGCTGGACACTTTGGTATAAGTAAGACAATTTCTCTTGTTGTAGAAAAGTATTATTGGCCAAAGGTAAAGAGGGACATCAGTAGGGTTGTAGCAAGATGTAGAGTGTGTCAAATGGCTAAGGGTCATGCACAGAATACTAGGTTGTATATGCCATTGCCTATCCCTACAGGGCCATGGGTTGATCTGAGTATGGATTTTGTGTTAGGGATTCCTAACACACAGCGAGGGAATGATTCTATCTTTGTCATGGTTGATAGATTCTCTAAGATGGCACATTTTATTTCTTGTAAAAAAACTAATGATGCTTCCAGAATTATAGATTTGTTTTTTTCAGAAGTGGTTAGATTACATGGAATTCCAAAAATGATCACTTCAGATCGGGACACGAAGTTTTTGAGTCACTTTTAGAGGACTCTTATGGAAGAAATTAGGGACACAACTACAGATTCAAGAGTGCATATCACCCCAGATCGATGAGTAGGTCAAGTAGTGAACAGAATCTTGGGAAATCTCCTACGTTGCATAGTTGGAGAAAAGCCAAAACAATGGGACTTAGCTTTACCTCAAGCTGAGTTTGCATATAATAGCTCAATAAACAGGTCAATAGGGAGGTCTCCTTTCTAGATTGTGTATGGTAGGAATTTGAAGGGGTCCTTCATCTAATTGCTCTACCAGTGAAGATGAAACTAGTGATGATGCGAAGCATTTGCGAGAACACATTCTACAAATTACAAGATGAAGTGAGGGAAAAGTTGAAAGTGAGTAATGCACAATATAAAACAGTTGTAGATGCCAATAAGAGAGTAAGTGTATTTGAAGAAGGAGATATGGTGATGGTTCATCTTAGAAAAGAGAGGTTTCCAAAGGGTACATATAATAAACTCAAGTATAAGAAGATTGGGCCATGTAGGATTTTGAAGAAAATGAGTGATAATGCCTACAAGGTGGAGCTACTTGAAAACTTTGCTATCTCACCAATTTTTAATGTTTCTAACTTATATAAGTTTCCAGGTCATGATGAAAATGTTGCAGAGGAGGAAGAAATAAAATGGAAGCAACAGATGCCGAAGAAGAAAAAGGAAAGGGTAATGCGTGTCTTGGACCAAAAGATAATCACTACTAGACATGGGAGCTACAACAGATATTTGGTACAGTGGGAAGGTTTGCAGCAAGAAGAAAACAATTGGATTCCTGAGTGGGAGTTGAGGAAAATTGATAGTGTAAAATTAGATGAGTTCCGTCAACAGAATTCGCAGGAGCTGAATTCTTTTCAACCAGGGGAGAATGATGCGGGAGCATAACTTGTAGGCCATAACTTTTGATCCGACCGTTGGATCGTCCTTAAATTTTACAGGTGGTAGATATACATTAGTACTATGCTGGGGTCAACTTTTCCTGCAAGGTTGTGCTCATTTTGGCATGTTTTCGGGCTCGGATTCCATCATCTAGTGGCCTAAAATTGGCTTTGAATGTTTTTTCCACTTTTGACTAGGTCTTAGAACTTTAATAACTTTTGTTGTGATTTTCAGAATAAGTCCAAATTTCATGTGAGCCCTAATTTATGAATGCATATTTGGCATGCAAAGTTTTGAGTCAATCTGAGTTGTTTTACATTTTAGGTTTTTGGCATTTTAGGGTTTAGAGTAGTCTTGAAATAAAAGGAGAATTGTAATGATGTAATAGATCATTTGAATTCCGAATGAGAAGTAAGCTATTTTGAAACTCCCGGTTTTATTTGCAAAGTTGTTTATGTGTTTTTTTGGAGGTATTTCAACCTCTTGCAAGCTGGATTCACATCAATGACATGGTAGACTCTCATTGGCCAGGGAAGGTCGAAAAAATGTTATAACTTGTCACTTTTTGATGTTTTGCAAAAGGAAATATTTTGTCCGCGGCACCACAAAGTTGTTACAATGGTGTGCCTACGTGGCATGATATAATTGGTTGGAGGATCATTAGGTGGTGGGTCACACTTAGATTTTTTCTTTCATTTTGCAAAATTCTCAAAATCCAAATTTTCCCAAAGGCCCGCACCCAATGGGGAAGCGACACGTGGCACAGGGAGATCAAATAGACAACGTGGGAGTTGGGAGAATTTTATTGTTTTTGACTCAAAGATGTCAGAGGAAAAATTTGGCCCGCGAGCCCACACCCAGTGGTAAGTGGACACGTGTCTAGGGAGCGAAGGAGATGCGGGGTGGTGCATGTTTGTTGGATTTTTTCCTTTGGAGGCAAAATTTCAAAGTAAAAATTTGAGCCAGAACTCCGCGCGAATCACAGTGTGACACATATGCGCAGGGATGAAATGGAGGGGTGGAGGTTTGGAGAAATTTGAAGTTTTTAAACTTCACTTCATAAGGTAAAAAGAAAATTTTGGGGCCAAGCTCCCGCCACCAATGAAAGGGGACACATGTCCCGGAGGTGGTGGAGATGTGGAGCACGTGGAGAGAAAGTAAATTTTTTCCAAACTTTGGCAAAAATCTTAAGGATGATCCATGGAAAATTTGGAGGTGTGCCCCGCCTCTAATCAGGGGGTGACACATGGCATGTTTCAAAAGGAAAAGGAAGAAGCGTGGGCCCACAAGGGATTTTATGCTCACAGAGGAGTGAAGGAAAAAGGGAGGGGTTGGCTTTCGCCACGAATGGGAGACTCATATGCCATGTGTGGTGCAAGTGGCAATGGGTATTCGGAAGCGCGGGGAATTTTGATAAATTTTTCCTTTTCTCAGAAAAATTGTCAAATGCATCAAATTGGCCCGTGGTTTTGGTGAAGGCCCACAGAAGGACATGTGGCACATCCGGGGGATCGAGGGAAAGTTTTTAAAATTTTCCCAATGTTAGAAAAAGTTCAAAAGGCATTTTCTAAGGTTGGAGGCTCGGTCCAATGGTTTTCGGACACGTGTCCACTTTATCTAAAAGTCAAAGAAGATATTTCTTAGTTTACATGATGAATCTCATCAAGACACGTGGAGGGAGGAATTTTAAAGTTGATTTTAATCAACGGCTGCTGTGTGTTTTCATTTTTGGGCGCTATGGATGCTCCAAGAAGTGTGGAATCATCATTTTTACACAAAATCACATGAAATTTTATATGATTCTACATCCCTTCGGCCTTCCGAACACAATGCCACCATTCTTTTGAGCTGATTTGGTGCACTATGATGTTTTTCATGAAATATTTTTCTCAGCTCATGAAAAACACGTGAATGGTAAATAATGAAAAGTTGTAGAGTTAAAATGATGAAGTAAAAGGTGAAAAATGATTGTAAATGCATGTTGGCATGGTGGAATGCCAAAAACGTGACCCTAGGATGGATAAGGATCTGAGTTCATGTAATATTTTAAAATATTTGTGCATCCCTGGCAATATGCGAGCTGTTTTATAGTTTTATATCATTTTTCATCAAATGGATAGAGTTGTGTAACAAATTTGATCCCTTTGGCATATTCTTTGCTTGGGATGCAAGGATCCAAGTTGGAATAGGGTATATGATGTAATTTGGAAGCATTTTGTAAGTCTGTTGAGAATTTTGGGAAGAGGAGAGAAGAATTTTCACAGGGAAAACTGGAAGAAGTCCATTTCCTTTTGGAGAAACTACCTAAGAGCCATTTTTTATTCCAATTTGCATCAAATGTTCATCATGTTGAGTTGGTTTCAGCTATAAAGCCATCAACAAGCTTTGAGATTGTCTAAATAACATTCCCTTACTGATATATTTGATCAAATTCTTGGATTAACTGGTTTTATCTCTTGGCAAAGCTTGCATACACTTGTATTTCAGTATGTTTTCAATTTGTGTTTTATGCTCATGTTGCAATCTTATGTTTGGGATCTTTATTGGTCATACATGGTCTCATTTCTTATAGAGGGTTTGAAGGCATCTGCAATCTTCCACTCAGAAAAGTATTCATTTGAGTGGAGATAAATAGATTTAAATTCATCTTACCTTCCTTGTAAATTAAGGGTGTTTGTAAACCTTTGGGTGTACCTTAGGTCATGATATAACAAGGGGTTATAAATGCTTTATTGATATTTTGCTTCAAGCCTTTGTGGCAGGTTATCAAAGTTCGTATGGAATAGTGTAGATTTGGGCATCCATATGTGCATACATCCTAGTTGAAAGAGCACTTCAAATTCTTTGAAATATCTCTGTTGTTTAGGTGTTGTGATTCATTTGCAAAGTTTCCTAAAGAAGGTGATAACTTATAACTACTCTTGTCCCCACATCTCTCATGATAATTTCATTTTAAACTAACTCATCCTACCTACAATACCCCTACATCTGCATTGTGTGTCCACAAAATAATTCAATCCTTTCACAAAAATGCACAAAGTTGATCAGGGTTCTATCATGCCTTTAGCAGCTCTAACTTTGTTTTGAAAAATTTTCATCATTTAGTAGTGACAACTCCTTTGATTTTTGATAATGGATATTTGATTAGGTTTTCACAAAGCCTCCTCCACATGATACGCAAAACACAAGGATATCTCCATCTCCTTACCATATAGGGGCTGCAATATAGGTTCTCTTGCCTTGGTTGATAGGCATAACCTAAAATAGTAAGGGTTAGATCAAAACCTTTATGAAGGTGCTATCCACTCCCTCAAATCTTGAATGCAAAAAGAAGATAGGTGTTCTCCCCAGCTACAAACGACATACAAACCATCTATCTATCCTTGAGTGTCTTGTGCAAGTTCATGATGATGTTCAAGTTGTGAAGGAGATTAAATCTAGATACCAATAGCGCTTATGCATTTTCTACGCCTAAAAATGTAATTTAAGGCATTAATGACAAAATTTTAAATGTAAGGTTGCGATACTCTCAAATGGGCCATCGTCTCGTGTGCCGCTTTAGTTCCCCTGACCGCATCCACATGCATCAATCGGTCTCATCCGATCACCATGGTTCTCTCTTGAGTGTCGAGCCTCACGAATTTTTATAAACTTAGTCATTAAAATGATTTGATTGTGATGTTCCCCACGGGGTTATATTAACCTATTTTTCACCATTCGGAGGGCGGGGAGACCCGTTTCGATTGTCATTTTCTCCTATGTTCACTGTGGAATAATTATTTTTATTAAATAATTATTTTTCTCTTATATTTTTCACCTTATTGGGGCATTTTTTTCTATCTGATACCCCTTTCTTCTCCCTCGATAATTTTATTGCTCCCTGGTGATTTTTACTCTTCTTCCCACTCCCATAAATAATTATTTTTCAAATAATTATTTATTCTTAATTTTTCCACTAAAAAGGACATTATTTGTCATTTATTTCTCCTTTCTTCCACATATGGCACTTTCTGTCGCCCCTAGGCCCTTCGATTTATTCTTCTACTTTCTTCTACTATTTACCGTAGTTTGGAAATAAAAATAATAAAAACAATATATATAAAATAAAAAAAAAGGGGTAAACTTTTTCAAAAATCCTAAAAAGTAAAAACCCTACACAAATGGTAATTTTCTTATTACGGCTAAAACTTGTGTCTTGCACATGGTATTTTCTCCATATCCTGTTGGTTTGTCTCACATCTTTCTTGATTAATATGACTCACTGGATCACCAGATTCACAACCATTCATAAAGCTAGTTACTTGCTTGGCGTACTGGGGCACTTTTGTTGCTTCGGTGTCAGTTTTTCATTGCACACAAATGATTTTCATGGACCCTATGTCCATTTTCATTTCCCCTTGCATGTATCCTTGCTTGGGGCATCATTTTTAATCCTTGTCATCAATCACAAACTTGTGGATCTCTTCAACATTGATAACAAAACATTTGTACAACTTTTTGACCATTTTTGGGTTGGATATGTGCGTTTGTACTTGTTTTCCCCCACATGAGCTTGTTTCCTTCTCGTATTGCATTGCATTATTGTATGTTACATGGAGTTGGTACTTTTAGTAATGGAAAATTGTTTGTAGTATGGATTTTCATGTCATTCTACCTTTGTTGTATGCTTATATTTTTCATAAGGACCGATGATGTAGTTCCTATGGTAATATGATGACATCAAAATTGTTCCAATACACAAATGCCGAGGCTAAGCTCTTCCCTCCCCTCTTCCATATTTCTTCTATGTCCCTTCCCTTTCACCCCTAATTTTCTCCCTCATCGGGAATCCTACCTCTTCCCCATTCTTCTCCCTATTTCTCATCTTTTTCGATCGTCGATTGACTTCTTTTGTCACCCCATTAATACTCAAGGGGAATCTCTCCCTCCTACTAATTTTTCTTCTATCCCTTAAAAAAATTCTTCCATCTACTATCTTTGAAGTGGCATCACTTATATCACCCCAAAGAGGGGAAAATGTAGACACCTATAATTATGCCCGAGTAATTTAAATACCTAAATTGCGCTAATTATCTCTTTTCCCGCAAAATTGATGGCACATTGTCAATAAGCATCCATATTCTCTTCCATTGTCGTTAATTGATTACATTAAGCTAATTAATTAAGTCACATTATCCAATGCATACCCTAATTAATGACCTTTCGTTAATCAACACCTTCTATCTAGTCTAATTAATTATTATTAATTAATTAGCCTCCCTTCTCATTAAATCAATAAATCTCTATTTAATTGGTTTAATCCCTTCCTAATGGTCTAAATCACACTAATATCCATCTAAAAGCTTATAAAATCTTGCACATGTATTTAATTAATCATCTTGATTAATTAATACACCCCCTTTATCCACATGAGCCACTTGAGGACAAACTAAACCCTCCTAAAGCTAACTCAACCCCATCTAAACCCCCCTTATCCATAACTAACTCTACATCTCCTTTATCCCACATTCATGAGGATGTGTTGAATCCTTTATCCTTTGGGCTATATAAAGAGCCCTCCACCTACCTTTTTACTTACACCTAAACTCCTTAAGAGAGCAAATGTAAAGCATATAGCAAAGAGACTAAGAGCTTGCACTTTGTCCTCTTGAGAGTTCATCATCTTGAAGAGTTAAGCCTCTTTCTTAAAAGTGCTTGGGTGATATGGTAGGTGTCAAAAGGTCTTGTTTCCAAAATTTGACTAGCCCCCATTCCTAGGTTCTTGAACATTAAGGAGAACTGGTTTTGATAGCCATGGAACCTACCTAGGTTCCTTCATTTATATGTTAGAGAATAGAGGATATTTAGGTGCTTAACATGGTTAATTTCATAGTTTTGTATTGATAAATGTTAGCATCTAACCCTTGATTAATTCCTATCATGATGGTTTTTATAATTTTGTTTAATTCTTTCTAATTGAGACTAATTAGGTGTTAGTCTTTATTTACATTAGCATTAGTTTAAAAACAACACTTACAGATAAACTAGCCCAAATTAGCCTCTTTCTAGCAACCAACATGAGGTTATGAAGAAAACAAATCTAAACCTAACCATAACAGGCATAGGAAATGTGTAGGTACATTTTCAAGAGTCCTAAAATGAAGAATCAATTCACAATTCAATAGTTAGAGGTATTTTCAAAGTCATTAGGGTAGTTTCCCTTCAGGAAAAGAAAATTTATCATGCAAAAAGATATTGGACTAGGAGTTTCAGAGTGAAAAAAGAAACAAAATTCATTTTAGTTCATGGAGGGGATAAATATGAAGGTTTTGTCCAAATTTGAGGATGTAAGAAGAATTTATTCTCAAGCTATTGAATTTTTGTAAAATGGTCAAGTAAAGTTGCTAAAATAGCACCCTAACTTCTTAGTAGTCAAGAAAAATTGTGGAGCCTTCTTCAGATAAATCATAAGATAAAAATTTGAAGATAATTGGGATAAAAATAAGTTTCAAAAATTATGAGGTCAAATGGATGTCAAATAAGAAAGTTCCATCCATTTTTGTAAAGTTATCTGAAGTAATCCTCAAACCTAGTAAAATTGGTAAGGATAAAATTGATTGCTTATACTTCCAAATTGATTTTTTTTCTTTAAAATTATTTTATATTGTAGATAAGTCTTAAGAGGTCACATTCATGGTGATTTTAGTTTGTGACACCTTGTGGGCTCTATAAGAAATTAGTTGTTTTGTGCAACTTTAAGTACACAAACAAATTTTTGAAATGGAACATATGTTATAAATTTACTCAGTGATATGTACTTTATGTTTATGATTTTATCTTGGTAACTCTTTTGTATAAATTTGAAGATACATGCATGATTTATGTTCTAGCATTGAAACTTTAACTTGTGCATCAGTAGCTCAGGACGAGCTGGAGGAAGATATTAATGTCAAGGGTGCTTTGAGGGTGATGAGATCAAAGACATTCATGATGGTAGTAGTGAAGGATCTCTAAAAATTAGCTAGTGTTTTTGGATTGTTGGCAGAATTTTGGTGAACTTCTGTTGTTTTGTAGTTTTGGAGACTATTTCTCTTTCTCTCTAGTTTTCTCACTTTGGTACAAAGTTTGGTTCTTCATTGTAAGAGTTAAGCATGTTTAACTCCTTTCTTGGACTTTTCCATTTCCTTCTTGTTCGTGGGTTTCTATTCCTCATCTTGTAATGGCCCCTAGGAGCCGATCCATGTTTTTACCTTATCTAATAAAAATGTTCTAGCATTGAAATGGCTAAATAGACAAAAACTAGTCTCTCTGGTTGAAAGGTAAATGAGGTATTCTTCTCAAAATCCTTATGAAACGATGGTTTTAAAGTGAATTACAAGTCATTTTTCAAGTTTTTCATGTTTTGGTTAATCATGAAATTACATTTTAAGTGGTTGAAATCATACAATGAAAGCTAGGTTTTGGTGTATTGAAACCACTCGAGTTGTCTCTAAAAACATACATACCTATAACAAAATATACAAACTAAATCTTTCTCGGTAATATTACAAGAAGTAAAATATAAATACCTTTCCAGAAAGGTAAGGTAGGCTCCATGAGATGATGGTTAAGTGAAGATATACCTAATTATTTTAAGGCTATTTTTTTAGTTTGAAGGTCCGAGAAATACTTGTTTAAATTTGAACGTTTTTGCTTGAACAAGAGTGTTGAAGAATCTCCTTGATGTTTATAATTTATATATACTTCATGGTAATTCATCCCCTTGCTTTGTAATATGTTAAAATTTCATAAATCTTTGAATGTAAGTCAATATTTGTAACTCTATTTTCTCTTACCTCCATTGTTGAAAATGAATCTCAAATGAACCTTGAAGACTACATGGAAAGTTAGGAGGGAGTAAGAGAGTTGTAAAGGTGAATAAGGAGTAGAATAATAATTTTTCATGCATATGACACTTTTTCTCTTCTGTAAGTAACTAAAATATAAGCTCTCATGTTGGATGGGAAAAAGACAGAAGGTAGATGGTAGTTTCATGATAGATTTGTTAGTTTGCAAAGAGTTAAAGAAACTTTTCATTTATTTCAGAGTGCAGCAAATTTGATAAGCTATCATAATTTTTTTAAGTCTAAAAAGCATCTTGACAGGTTATTGAAAAGGTTTGCACTTATTCGGACATCCAATCATATGTAATAATTGAAAATGTGGTCATTTTTTACTTAATCTCCTCATATTTATACGAGATGGATATGAAAATAAAAAGTATGGAAAATGAAAGATAAAAGGGTGAAAAATGAGGTTGAATTTTTAGAGAAATATATGTCTAAGTGTGTATGAGCTTGTTGTTGATGTATATGACATTAACATGCAACAGAGAAAAATGAAAATATAGTATGTATCTTGAGACATGTTGAAGACTAAAATTATGAAGCAACCGATAATATGAAATGGAATATGTTTGAAATGTACTAGCAATAGTTGAAGGAGTGTGAGAAGAGAAGGAATTGATCATAATCAGTTGTCAAAGACAACACAAAAGAAGTGATCAAAATTGTGAAGACGTCTAATTTTTTTCTTAGTATTTAGGAATTTGAAGCTTCCTTGTAATTAGCAGCTTACATAAGATCAATTTGAAGCTTGGTTGAATTTTTTGGAGTTGAATCTTGCATGCAAGTTGAATATTGTTAAATTTCAAGTAGCATCTTGACTAAAGTTTAGAGTTACAACTCCAAGTTGAGTTGTTTCTCAACATGAAATCAATGTAACTTTTACAGGACATTTTGTCCAACCTAGTTCTTGGTTTCAGTGGTTTTCATTCCATAAAGGGTTTCCCACATTAAACTCTATGTCTCTCATGTTTTGTCCTACTTTGATTTCTTTTGGATGATTTTTTGATTTTCAATACATCTAAGTTAAGGAAATTTAATTGTGTGTTAAAAGTTGTATAAGCACTTATTCACCCACCTCTAAGTGCACAAAATTTCCAACAAATAGTATCGACCATGGTACTCTTGAATCAAGTCTAACATCTTAGAGTAGGTCCTTCCTGAATCATAAACACAGTTGTTGAAGTAATTCCTAGTAGCAACTCAAGAGACAAATATATCAATGAGGATGAAATATCATATGAAGAGGAAGAAAAGATAAATATTGAAGAAGAATTAATAATTTCTCTAGATTGACAAAAATATCAAAGGAAAAAGAACAAGAAATTGAAAACCAAGTTGAAATAGTATGAAAAGAAGATCAAACTTCTTGAGGAGAGGAAAAAGAAGAAATATGAAGAAGGAATCAAAGATATTGAAACACAATTGAAGCTGGTTTCAACATATCTTAGAGACAAAAAAACATCTCAAAATTAGTACAGAGCTGAAATCCAAGGTTAAAATAGTTATAAGATATCTACATGCCAAAGAAGACACCTATATGATACATGAAGAAGAGTTTATATCCTTGAGATTTGAATTAGGGGAATCAAAAGAAATGTTATTGATGTATGACAACTTAGAAAAGAGTTCTGAGGCTCTAAATGAAATGCTGGACAAACAAAAAGCATCAAATGAAAAAAACTAGACTAGGTTTTGTTAAAGAGACTATCAAGAAGAGTGAAGATAACACAACTAGTTCAAGTAGACATATCAAACATGAAGACAAATTCAAGAATACATAAACAAATTATGTTACCCAATGCCTTTAGGTATGATATTCTCTTTAATGGATATTGATTTTCATGTCATGTGTTTGGGCATAGAGCTAGGGAATGCATAAATAAATTTGATAGAGAACACCCATGGAGAAGATAAAACCTAATATAAGAAGAATATAGTTTGTTTCAGCTTACCAACAAAATGGACATGTAGCAAGATACTACTTAGAGGAACCAATAAGTCCGTAATTGAAAGAAAAAGATTCAAGTAGGAACTATGTTGTGTGCTTCAATTGCCATAGAAAAGGTCATTTTGTAAGACACTTTCATAAGTATCCCACATATAGAACCAGTTGCATGTATTCAAAATAAAAGTTAATAATATTCCAAATATGAAGACTAATCCTGGAGATGAGACAATCTAAATTATTCCTATAAAGCAAATTTCTCTGCAAAGAAGAAGATGAAATGGATATACAAGATCAAGGAAGCAAAGTTAGGAGTTAAGGAAAAAAGAATGATAATAAAATAGTGTGGGAAGATGGTGTAAGTTCAAGAAATGAATAAAAATATTATGATCAAGCCATGAAGAATTATAGAAAACAAGATAAAGAAGCTCATCATGTATGTCTAAAGAAGAATTCAATCAAAAATGAAGATTTAGAAGATAAGTTTGCTATACCACAAAATGTAGTCAATGAGTTTGAGAAGGTTTCAAGAGTCGAAAGAGGAAAGTGTAAGTCATTAATCTCTTTTGATTAATTTCTATTATTTTGATTGTTTTCTTGAGTAACATGTGTCTCTTCTAGGCTTCTAGGAGACATAAACTAGCTGAAGAAAGCATGAACCATCCTTGAAAGGCATCATAATTGTAACAGATGGTCAAAGTCTTCAACATGTTACAAAATTAAAGGTATGTTTGTAGATTCTCTTCCATAAGGTCTATTTGTTTTATCAACACTACCAAAGAAAAGAAAGATGCATAGTTTCAATCTCAAATGTTGAGTGTTGAAGAGAATGTTCTTTCATAAGGTCTATCAAGCAATATCAACTCATTTCAAGTATTCTCTAAGTCATAATTTGAAATAAATCTGATGATGGCTCTGTGTCAATCCTTAAAGTCAACACAAGTCAACATACCAAGCCTAATCTGAGTGTTAGACCTTCATACTCATCTTAGACCAAGTATATGCTAGCTCATAAATCTATTGTGTTCAAAATATTGCAAGCTTGCTCATCAGTCTAGAAGGCTCAAGGAACTGGTATACACCGAAAAAATCATTTTATTTTCCTAAAATAGTCTTAGTCGAGGTTTTTACATGCTATAGGCATATGATCATCAAATTGAAAATTTTCATCCCTTATTGTAGGTGGAAAGGCTTCAAGAAGTTTTATTAATCAAATCAAGTGTTAAACTGGTTGTTAGAGTCTTAAACAAAGTTGGTCTTGAGCTTAAATTTATCTCTAGGTGTGTTCAGTATGTCACACAATGTATCATGGTATTCTTCCACTCAATGTCATAGTAAGTTAGGACCGTTAATGTGTTTAAATATATATAAGTTCTTAAGTTGAGTCCAAAGGTAGTGAGGCTTAATTATGTCCTTTAAAGAGGTCTAAAATAGTACATGAAGAGTCTAGAGTGCTTTTAGTTGAAGTAAACAAAAGAAGAGTTTTGAGATCATCAAGCTAGTATGTGTAAGAGAAGTTTAATGAGAGAACAAATCTAGGAAGAGTTGAATTCCTAACCACTCATTCACCAAGTAAGTGATATTCAAAACCCTCTTCTCAACAATTTTCGGGTGATTCATATAAAAGAAAAATAGGTCTTAATGGTTTAATGTGGAATAATTTTCATTCTCATATCTGGTTGTCCATTTTTTAGTTGAGAAAATATAAGTGGAATTGTGTTTAAAGAGGTCTTCATAGTCTTCAAGCAATCAAACTCACCATGCTCTACTAGAAGAAAGGAGGAGGAGGTCAGTATGTCCAAATGCAAGGGATGCATAGTATTGTAGTATAGTACTATTTGAAGAAATCACATGAGATCTATTTGAGAATGATTCACTCTTTTAAGTCTATGTAAGAGTGAGAAAGAGGTCTTCAAATGGGGTAAATGAGTAAAGATATTTCAGATGTCTAGAAATGTCAAAGGTTAATTCTTCTTGTATGATCTCTCTATGAAGAGTGTGGTCAAATGTCAAACTTATGTAAGATGGTGAGGTGTCTCAAAAAGATGAATCTAGTGTAAACTGATCCTAATGAAATAGTTCCTTGTAATCATGTTCTATCAAGTTGAGTATAGAGAGTAGACAAACTACATGTTTGAGAGCTCATCCTATGAGAAAGGAAAGTTGCTAATGAAGTGATTCTCCAACAAGTATTCTTGAATAATCCTAATAAGAATATGCCACTCATGGTATACAACATTGTAATCCTTCATGAGGATATTTTTTCTCATAATGGAGGCTTAAGGTCGAATCCCAAGGCATAAATTCTTTTGAGATGGTAAACATCCATGTTTGAAATTGCTTATAACACTCAAAGACCTGTTTATTCTTCATGATCTACACTCTTTGAATTGGTGATTGTATATTACAATGATAAGTCCTTATATAGTGTAAATGTTGTAAAAAAATTCATCTTCTAAAAATAGTGGTTTGGAGATTTTGGTAAGAGCTTATACAAGGTTCTCCTTTCAATATTTTGAAGACCAATCTCAGATTCTGTGATAGTCATATATGACTATATTTGTAAAGTTAAAATATGAACATTTCCCTATAAATCATGTAAAAGGAGTCCAAATAATTTTGTGAGAACATTGAATGTAGTTTTCATTCACTTTATTTGGCATAAATTATAAGGAAAATGTGTTAGAAGATTCAAATCTCGTGAGCTAGGGTTTGAACCTCAAAACCTAGGAATGCACAATTTCTTAAAAAATAGGGAAGTTTGAATTTTCTGAATTGATATCAGAGATATATAAATCTAGGAAGATATGAATATGTTTCCTCTCTCATAAAATATGTCTTCATAGTCACAATTTGACAGATATTACAAGTGTCACACCAAACCATCTATGAATGCTACTATATGTAGATTTTTGTAGTGTGTGAGTAAGTAAACTTTATCATGACTTCTCGTAGGATCTCAAGACGGTAAACCTCATGAAATTGATGGTGATAATTGAGAAATATTCTTGTGCTAAGCCAATATCATGATAAAATAATGAAGATATAGGTGTGGTTTGCACAATTTGGTGTGTACCCTATCAAATCCTTGCTCGATCATACTTTGTCAAATCACCGTGTGTATGAAGTTGTTCTAGCTATGTGATCAAAAACACCAAAGCTACAAATTCACTAGATATGTGCTTGTTGAAGGTAAAAATATTCTTATATGAACTTATAGAAAACCATAACTACTACAATACTTGTTATCCATTTTTACTCCCATGGTAAAAATGGACTTGGGGCACTTTTTGCCGCAATCTTTTTAAGTTCCTTTTCTTGGAAGAAATTTTTGCCATTTTCTCCTACTTGACTCCATAAAAACATATTTTCATGATTTCAATGTGAAAAGGAGGTCAAGATATTTGTATAAATTCCAAGATCTAAAAAAATGGAGTATTTGATCAAACATTATGGCCACTTACTCAAGCTTTTCCTTAGCAAAGTGGTGAATTAGAATTGCTTTACTTAAAAGTAGTAGTAAGGGGTCAAATCAACACAGGTCTAGAAAAAGTAGTAGTAAGGGGTCAAACCAACATAGCTCTGGAAAAATAAGTAGTAAGGGGTCAAATCAATGTAGGTAGTGAAAAATTAGTAGGAAGGGGTCAAATCAACGCAGTCCTGGAATAGCAAGTAGTAAGGGGTCAAATTGACGTAATGAATAGGAAAAATTATAGAACTTTAAATGGCCATATCTTTCCGCTTGAGCTTCGTTTCATGCATTCTTGAACTTTTTGAAAAGGTGTCGAAGCTCTATATACACTACTATATTCAAATTTTAAATTTTTTGAGGGAAGGTGGTAAAAAAATTATTTTATTTTGCTGCACGCCCATGCACTTTGATTCTGAATGAATATAATGCAGTGAATTAAAAAGTTGTTACTTTGCAATTACTAAAAAAAAGTAGTCCAAGTTCCACATAGGTAGAGCCATCTCATTACAAGAGTCACGTAGTGAACTGGTGAGTAAAGACTTTTGGTGAAAGGAAGAGCTCTTGCTTTTTAATGAAATGTGAAACAAAATAGAGAAAGGTGAAATCAATGCCATAGAAGTGGGCCAAGTTTGTGTGAAAATTGGTGATTAGTGAGCCAACTACTAGGCTTTAATTCTAGGGAAAGTAAATCTATGTTGAATGGATGCAATGAATGGTGAGTTGGTCTAGTACATATCACTAAATACATAAGATAAATATTACATTAGGGTGCAAGCTAAACCAATAAAAGTACTATGTATTCGATTTAAAGAAGTCAAGAAAGGAAAGAATGCATCATAACAAAGTGAAGATAAAGTGAATGCATTCACCAATAGATAAGTAAATCCCCTTTAATTCACTATAGAATTGGAAAATAATGTAAAGGAAAGTCTTGTAGTGAATGAAAGTTACTTTACTTCTTTTAAATAAAATAAGTAAAGTAATGTAGAATCACCACAAGAGAGAAGGGATGAGAAAGTAAAGCAAGCCGAAAATGCAAGATACTTTACTTAATTTCAAGAAGGGAAGTAAAGAAGAAGGAGATCACCAATGACAAAGGGGAAGTAGTGAGGATTCAGTTCATTGTAATGAATTAGAGAAGTAGTAGCAATGGCCCCTGGATTTCCCATTGGTATGTGATTTTCAAAATGCCATAACTTTCTCCTTAGAGCTCTGTTTCACGTAAAATTGGAATTTACAAAAAAATTCGAGTCCTCCATGCACAAGAAAATTTAGATTTCAATTTTAGTTGGAAAAGGGATAAAAAAATTATTTATTCTCCTGTACTCTAGGGAACTATATAGTCAACCAACACAATTAATGGGACATGGGAGCCAATTTGTTGTCCCATAAAGTTACAAGATCTGAGTGATGGGCTATGTAGGTGTCCCATGATGTTTTAAATTTAATTTTACATTTGGTAGGTGGAGAATGCATGCATCCGAGTGTTTCCATCTTTTCTCTCCTCTTTTCCAAATTGTTATAAATTATAAAGGGATGTATTGTAAAGGTTGTTGGCATTCATTCTCCCCATACTCCCCTCTTCTCCACAGTTGGGCTGTTGTAAATTTGGGGCTTCAAGCCTTCCTTCTAGACATTTTAATGGAATTTTCTTGCCTCTTCTTGCTAAAGTGATGTATTGTGCATCTTTATGGAGTAATGTAAATGGTTTTTTTTGATTCAGCTGTCAATCCTTTGCATTATTTGTGTTGCTTTCACTTTCCTCTCATCATGCTTGCAAGATCTGTGCATATTCTTGTGTCATTGCAGGATTTATTTGTTTTGTGCTTACTTGGGATGGTGAATTGTATGTGATTTGGTCTATGGTACATGTCCACCCTCTCCAATTTCATCCTTTCTTCATTTTGAAGGTTGGGAAGAGTGTCTAACACATCCTTTTCTTGGTGTATCACCACTTCTAGTGTAGGTTTTATTTCATTCATCTCTATCTCTCTCTCTCTCTCTCTCTCTCTCTCTCTCTCTCTCTCTCTCCTTGGAATGCTAATACTAGAATAATAGTAGTTAGTTGTTTTTAGTTAAGTAAATGTGAAATGTATGATTAGGAAAGGATCTCGCCTTCTCTAGATATTTATCTCAAGCCCGCAAGTCCCACAAATTGAGGGATAACTCCATGTTACCCAAAAAGTAAGGATCCATAACAAAAAATCCCAGGGTGGTACTTTTTTGTGATAACAATACATTAGCTGTTCTAAGTGTAAATACTATGTAAGGATCGAGTAATGAGCATCAAGGTAAGTCATACTTCAAGAAGACTAAAGAAAGGGTTAAAGAGTTACATGAGGATGATGTATGAAGCTCATTGAACAAATTAGTTAAAAGCAAAGAAAAATATAAGTTGGATGAACATGATGAGTGGATACAATCTGTAAGAGAATGTTGTGGAAGAAAAAGGAAAACTCAAGATGTTGGCACTAATGATAAACCTATAGATCCATTGTGAGAAAATCTATTGCTTTTTCATGATTCATAGTAGACTCTATAAGAAGTGGTAAGCTATGATCAAGGTTCTAAAATTTTGCATATTAATTCATAACCTAAGAAGGTGAAGGACTTCATCTACTATACTTATCTCTAAAAATCACAATCAAGGACTGTAGTATACAAAGTAAACTAGAAAGATACAAAAATGTGGGTTGAGGTTTGGAGAATGAAATAAGGGTTTAAGGAAGTGGTGTTGCTTCTGGTCTTGAAATATCCTACTACCATGTGATATTCTCCATCACAATGGACATAGTCATAAAATTAGCTAGAGGTTTTGAAGGGACCTTCGATTATTTATATTACATCTTTCTCCACATCCATGTATATAGAGGGTTTATTCTAATGTGTTGATAAATGGGCTAAAGCTCACTCTTGAAAGATTAAACTTTGGATGCAAGTACTAGAGGATCCATCTCAACAAAATTTCTTAGTATCAAATAATTAGAGAGGAGAAAAGAGTGCAAACAACTATTTAGGAGGCTTTGAAGAGTGATTTTTGGGATAAGAATAGTCTAGTGCAGGTTGGCATAAGATACCTACTATGAATTCTGAGTTATATTGAGTAAAAGTTAATTATGGACTATAAATATTTTTTATGGCACTTATAACATTTTCAAGCATGTATTAATTGCAAACAAGTTTCAATAGACTCTTAAACTAGAAATCCTTGTGGAAAGTCTTAAAGGGGCTAATAACTTGAAATGTAGTTGCATATTCATGACTGTACCACGAGATGTGGTATCAAGGTATGATTATATGTTATAAGCTTGTAAAAGTAACCTACATGACTTAGAAAGATGTCAAGAAGATATTTTTTTATCATCAAGAAAGTGTCATAGAATTTAAGACCAAGAATAATTTGGGTGAACAAGAAAAGATCACAAGTTTATAGGGAAAGTAAGTTTTATGTTCAAGAAGGTCACTATAACATCCTAATAAGGTTGAAACATCTAAAGAAGAATCTCAGGATAAAGCTAAATATGTCAATCCACTTTTATGATACAAGACCAAGAAATGAAAGTATAGCCCCGCATATGAAAGTAGATATAAGATATGTAAAAGTAGGGGAGAAATGAGGGAGAATTTTATAAAGTACATGAATATCTAAAGCATGTGTCAAAATTGAAAAAATGTACTAAAAATTTGCTTTGGGGAACTCAAGCCTAGACTTGTCTACAATGTGCTTATAGAAGATTTATGCCTAGAATTGAATTGTCTTGATTGAGATAGACATGTGGATGTGCCAAGAGGATGTTTTTTCTCAAGAGTCAAAGTTATTGCGAGGTCTATACGTTATGAATACACATTCTCAAGGGGAGAAATAGTGGACTCAATGCATGATAAAGGCAAAAACATAGTTAAAACAAGAGGAGGACCTTATTGTGAGTTTGGTTGGTGTTTCCAACCAAAATAGAGGTCCATAAGCTTATGCAAGTGCATACTGTAATGTTTTATAGTCATTTTTATCCACCTACTAACTTCTAACCCCATGCGTATGTCGACGTATCACCCAAAGGGGCATTGGGTGCTCACTCGAGGCACACGCAGTGCTTTGAGCCCCTCCTTTATGTGAGCATTATGAGAAGGTTTTTCCATTGATGGAGGATGATTTGCAAAATGAGAATACATTTACTTAGTTTAGATAAGGAAGAAGAAACATCTAAAAAATCCACATCTTAAATGCATTATAGAGAAAAGTACTAAGCATGCTAAAATAGACTTAAACTATGATAGCCATTTAACAAGAGGGTTTACACCCTTAAGCATGATATACAGAACAAACCATCATATATATTCATTTAGAGTGATTTTGGTAGCCATATTACAATCAAAAGAGGTCATCACATACCATACATATCAAAATACTAGGACTCATCTCTTACAGATCTTCCCTGGTATGATATTCTAGCTATGCCCCCAGTTCATCCCTTACTATTGACTTTTATGCCATACAAAGGCCTATTACATTTTATATAACCTTTGGCACTAGTGGTCTAAACCCTAAACTATAGAATCATACACTTGATGCATTCCCTCATGATCCTACACATTATATCTTCATTGGGTCTCATTTTCTTTCTCTAGAGCATCTCTATATATAGGTTTAGCACCCACCACCATGCCTTCTCTCTTGAACAGATCACATGCCAAGTGTGAATGCAGTCCTTCAATGGAGCATGATTATCTCCTTCGCAAAACCTCCACCTTCTGTAATGATGTCTTCTAATAATATTCCATACTTTGAATATTCTTTTCTTGACCTCTCAAGTTCCGGACTAGCACCTTATCCACTCGAACACCTAGTGGAGTCACATTTTTCCTCAAGCTCCTCCAAAATTATGAATATGGATAAGTACTTTGAACCTAATGTCCTAAATTCCATGCGTGCCTAGTTTCTCCAAAACACTTCTTAAACCTCTCTTTCCGTGTACTTCTCCCCACATGCCTTATTCTTTATTGATCTTATATGCATGCCTTTTTAGTACTTAGCTAATAATTTGGGGCCCAAAATCACCCCACACTAAGATTGTTCTCCGTAATTGAAAAAATCCTGCTTTTGCAAACAATAAAGAATGGTGGGACTCGGATAATTTGAATGAAGAATGGAAGAATGGGAAAATATGTTATTGCTGCAAGAGGAGTGGGAACTCCTTCCTCATTATTACCTCAATATCCACCTGTGTATCCACTTCATCCCGTGCTTACTGCAGGAGTAGGTCACCCACTAGAGCATTCACCTCTTAAAAACTCAATTCACCACCCTTAACATTAAGTGTATATACAATCCCTTCCAAATATTTGCTAAGGTTTTCTAGTGCATGTATTATACGAGTGAACTAGGGGTATGGTTCCATAAGTCAATTTTTAACTGAACCTCACAAGTTTTAGATTTCTTACATATTCTTCTCAACTTTGGCTAGGATTTTATCCCACTACACCATGTTTCCTTTGTTCTTTTCTTGGAATTCTTTCATATCTGCCTCATGTGTAGAAACTAGTATACTTACTACCTTGTCTCTATCAATGAGAAAGTTATCATATACAGCCTTAGCCATTTGTTTGGCAATATACACAGTGGAAAGGATCTTGAATACCGTGGAATTTTCTCCCCAATATTCTACTTCTCTTCCTCTTTCTAGCATGTCAATGCCTCTTTTGTCGATTCTAGTGTGAGCGACTATCTTTCCATGGTAAGGATGCAAGTTAAGTCTTCCAAGCATTGCAAGTTTGACTCATATTTATGCTCAGGTGGGGCCAGGTATGGATGCTTCAAGATAATGGCATTTGTAATAATCTCTATCTTTTTATAGACCTCGTGCACATTCTTCTTTTCCTCCCTTAGTTCACACCTTATTTTTGCACTGATCATCTCTTCCTACTTTAGATACCTTCTCTTCTCAATGATATCTTCATTCTTATTCTCCAACTCCTCCTCTAATACCCTTACTCTTATCATAAAGCTCCCAAAGGAGTCTCTCATCTCAACCTCTACCGACACCTAGATGAGCATGTTGTAGATTTTCTCATCAGATAACTATTGAGTGTTTATTATGGGGTTCACTCCTTTGGTCTCTAGTACCTTCATCAACGCCCCTTTTGACCTCAAAATCGGTCTCATCAACATGGGACTTAAAATCCCAAGATAAAATCTTCCTCATTCATGGGTATGTGCCTTCTTCTTCGAATGAAGACCATGTAAGGATTTGGTATATAGGCATGGTACTTTAGAAGTGCACATGCAATACCTTATTTGGATCATTGATGTAACCCATTCCTTTCTCTTATGCCATTACCACACTCTTTCCTCCTATGTGCATTGCCTTTGGAAATCTTACCACTAAGTTGGGATCTCCGCCCATGCTCCCATACTCCTTCCCTACACTCTCCTCCTCTATCTCTTTGAGCACTTTATTAGCACTGCGCTCTACCTCCTACTCCACCAAGTCCTTTATTATGCCTACTACTTCCCTTTCTATGGCCTCCTCTATTTTCTCCTTGGTGAGGCTTGGGGTCCTTTGATCCTTAGTGTTTACCTCCTCACTTCCCCCTTGTCATGAGCATCTCCTTCCTCCTCTTGAGTCATGTACATCGTACACAAGATGGTCCTAAGCCTCTTCATGCTTGTCATCATCCTTTTCACCTCTGTAGGCTTCCAAGATCTCTATTCCTTTTGAGTCCACCTCCTCTGCTACCTTTCACTTCTTCCTAACTAGTGAATCTAGTATAGGGGATTCTTCCTTCTCATATTCTTCAACAGTGACTCCTTCCTTAGTGATTCTTTTTTTGTAGGGGGTCTCTTCTTTCTCTGGACACCTCTTCCTCGGTGTATTTTATTTTTCCTTAATGGGGGAATTATTCCTTTGAGCATATCTACTTAGCTTCATGCCTCGACTTCTACGCGTCAACCGAGTGTGTTATTTTTACACTTGGTGCCTTCTTCTCTAGTGCCTCCTCTCTCTTCCTCTTCCTCGACGTGGCCTTCTTGCTTGTGGTAGGGTATTCTGGGATTGAAACATAATTTTCCACATAGGCACCCTTCTTATATTTTGACCTTATGCACATGTATACCCTCACTATGTTCCTTCTAGTAATTGGTAGTGTTATAGGTTTTTCATATGCACCTCATGGGAGACAAAATTCTCCACATAAGTGCACTTCTTGGGGTATACTAGCTTTCTACACAACTCATGGTGGTCTTGGTCCACCTTGCTGAGGTCAAACCTTAGTATTTTGGCCTCCTTGAAGTGATTGACCCTAGCTTGGAAATATTGTGTAGTGAAGGAGAAAAAATTTTACACCATGGGCTCTTGGTCCCTTCTGACAAAGTGAACCTACCAATGCAAAAGTGCCAGTAAACAAAAACTCAGCTTCTCCTTGCACTAGCATTGGTAATTGTTTGGGTATCCTCCACTCATCCCCAAATGCATCATGTATTCACTTATACCATTTTTCTAGGTGCACTTGTGGGCAGCCATCATGGTGTCATAAGTGTATTTCTCGAATCTCTTGGCAAGGGAGGGGTTCTCATCTGGGTACTCCCATAAAAATTTTTCTAGCCCATCAAGCACTCCAATTTCTAAAAACACTATGGTAAGGAGGACATTACCAAACATGATCTTCTCCCCATCATGTGCGGCATTGATGATCTCCTCTCGCTATGAATGTTGAGAGGTTGTAGATGGTTCCTTCTAAGATTTTTTGGAAAATGTTTAACCAGGACTTGTTGATCTGTGTCCACCTCTCTTATCCATTCATCTTGGTCACTAAGTGCACAACCATCCTCATCACATGGTCAAAAATTATAGAAATGTCGAAGTACCATGACCCCTTCTTATATTCATAGGAATCCATAGTTTTCTTTATGGCATCCAATTCATCATTAAATGAATCTCCCTCATAGGTAAGACCAATAAATTTGAGATCATTTGGGGAGTTATCCTCATCCTTCACCCCATGAAGTAGAAATGGTCTTCATGTATGCATGACATTAGCCATTGGTACAACCACTCAGGTTTACCAAAATAGGGCAACTCATATAGTTGCAATAATTTGGCCTTCTCCATTTTCACCTTGACTTCATCGTCATAGATGGGCATTCTATCAGGTGTCCTCTTGTTTGTAGGTCTAACCATTTCTAACACCATCTCTTTCTCTATGGTGTTTATGTGATGGTTGTAATTGCTTACCACCATCTTCCTTACATGGGATACCCACTCCTTTCTCAAAATATGCCATCTAGGTATTGCATCTCCACATACCACTCCTCATTGAAACTAGTGGAAATAACATGTTTCCTTTTTCCTTTCCCTTCTTTGGTGAAATAGTTGCCTTCTTTGGTGCCATATTATTTTTGGGTTACTAAAAAAATTATTCCTTACTTCTCTTCCTCACTCTGCTTAAATTTGTGGCTTACCTTAGTGAAAAAATCCATTTACTCCTATTCCCTAGCTACAGAACCCTAACCTGGAAAACCCTTCCATAAGATGACGTACTCTCTTGAAACCTTCTTCCCTATGCCCATGTACTTCTTCCACTCTGGTTCACAAATCACACTAGTCATGCACTTAGATTTTCACAATTTTCCTTTGCATAAATCTTCTTCATGGATTCCCTAGTTCGTAAGAGCTCTTTGATATCGTAATTGCAAGGTAAACAATAATGTGCCCGACCTTCTACTTATATATTTTTTTCTCATCTCTCGCGATAAATGCTATGTCACCTACCAACGTACTTTTGCAATAAAGGCATATTTTTCCACTAAATCCAACCTTAAGCACTTTACCTCCATGCCCTATCGTGCAAAAAATATCTATAACCTTCTCTGCACAAAAATCCTTATTGACCGAAGATCCTCATGTGCGTGCTTGCAATTCCAAAGGAACTTCTTCTGTCCTTAACCTAATTTTTATCCTCACCTACCTCATGTTTTTCATGCACTTCTCATCCTTTATATGTGGTCTTTGTAAAGTTTTCCTGACACTAAACTCTTTATGTCCACCTTTTCTATGTGCACTCCTCCACACTACACATCTTTAATCTGGGTGATCAAAACACAACTTTCACTACCAACTTCCATTTGACTTCGCATTACTCCACCCCACACAAAAACAAATGTGTAGTCCTCTGCGCATACATAACCTTTTGAAAATAATAAGTGGCTACCAGTGCACAAGGCACACAAAACAACAACACAAAAAGAAATGAACAAGAAAAAAAAGGGAAACACAAGGACAATAAATTCATTAAGGGGAATCCTAAGCTAAATGGCAATACTACCTTATTTATAGTAGGGCTTCAGCCTACTCCCATTGAAATGGCCTAGTAACCACGTTCCATCTAGCACTTGTAACTGGAAATTTCTTGAATCAAGTATGTATGAGATGATATATGACCCTAACCAATGGAATTTCATTTTCCCAAGATGGTACAAAAATTTGGAGTCATAAAGCAAGACCATCTGCCCAGTTCACCTAAAATTGTTTTTTTTTAATATGGTGATCATGTCATGCTTTTTATCGCGCCTTTTCAGCCTTCTAACTCCACCTTGCAAGTAATCATCTTTCATCCAATTACATTAATTTATCCATACACTCCATTAGTGCTTTTTCATCAGCTAATCCCCCTACATGTAGTATGTAGCGATGATAGTATTAATTCAACCGATAAAACAAACTTCACACCAAACACTAATTTAAATGGTGTGGCCTTGTTCAATCTCTTGTAGGTTATCATATATGCCCATAGAATGTTTGATACCTTGTCATCCCAATCTCATCTTCCCACATCACAAATTTTGGTCAGTTTGTGGATTAATATCTTATTAAATGCCTCAGTAGTTCCATTCACATGGGGGTGATAAGGGGTGGTCTTATGATGGGCGACAATGAATTCTACCAACAAGATCATAACTAACTCATTTAAGAAATGCATACCCCTATCACTCGTTAAGCTCAGTGGAGATCCATATTTGTTGATTATGTTTTCCCACAAGAACTTGGTTTTGTTGTTGTTATTGTGTAGTCCTTGTAGGTGTTGCCTTTTCCCATCTTATTAAGTAGTCGGTCAAGTGATGATATAAGGTAAACCATTCCTTCGTGCGATAGGTGAAATTGGTCCTACAAAATAAATGGCCCATTTTTCAAATGGTTTTGTGCTAGATATTGGCCTCAAGGGAATTTCATCCCTTCTTCCTAGCTTTCCAAGCCCCTATAAATGGTCACACACCCTAAAAAACTCAATACAATCCTAGTAGATGCTTTCCCACCAAATCCTTACTAGTAGGATTTTTCATGCGGTGGCATTCCCTGCATAGTGTCCTCCTGCAATCCCACCATGTGCTTTCTCCATGATTGTAACATGCTCATGCTCCAACACACACCAACACGAAACCTCATCATGACCTAATTTGTATAAGTCTCCACTAATTATCATGTAGGGTGCAATGCATATGGCTAACTATTTTCTTTCCAAAGTCTTCATTCCTTCTGGTGCCATACCTATTTTGAGAAACACATCAATATATTCTAAGTCATAGGGTGTGCGCCATAACCTAAAAAATTGTGCCTCTCCGGCATAACATCCTCAATGCTTTTACGTCCTCCCCGACTCAATCCTTAAAAATGGTCAGGCCCTGAGTTACTCTTTCCTAGTTTCACAACAATTGTAAACTCAAACTCTTGAAACAACAAGACCCACCAACATATGTGCCCTTGCAAAATGAGCTTCTTTATCAAGTACTTCAATGCCATGTGGTCTGATGTAGGATATGAAAGGTATTTCCAAAAGATATTTCTTGAATTTTTATGTGAGTGCGTAGATCATTGATAGTGCTTCATGCTCAGTAGTAGTGTAGTTTTGTTCTACTGGTGTTAACTTCCTACTAGCAAAACACAAGGGTGGTCAACAATCCCTTCTCCAGATGTGATAAGACCACCCCAATCACCATCCTGAAGCATCAACATATACATGGAATGGCTTATCCCAAGAGGGAAAGCATAATATGGGTGCAGTGATAAGCCTACTCTTCAATGTATCAAACGTTGTCTGTTTTGCCTCTCCCTAGTGAAATGCACTTTTGTGTTTTAGTAACTTCTCTAATGGAAAAATGATCTTGGCATACCCCTTAATAAATTTTTGATAGTACCCCATATGCCCAAGGAATCTACGCATTGCACTTTGGCTGGTAGGCTCCCCCAATCCCACAATAATGGCAACTTTGGCGGGATCCACCAACAAGCCTTCCTTACATATGATGTGCCCCAACAGGGTTCCAAATGGAGTAGTGAAGAGACACTTCTTGATGTTGAGGGATATGCACAACTACCGACATCTTTCAAACATCAACTACAAATTGTCACAATGGTATTTCACTAGTCCATACACCATCCAATCATCAAGGTAGACCTAAAGGAATTTATGGATAAAATCCTGAAATGCCTAGACCACTATGCGTGAAAACATAAAAGGAACATTCTTCAATCCAAAAGGCATGACCATATAGGAAAAAATTCCCCATTTAGTGGTGAAATTTTTATTTTCTTAGTATTCTTTAGCAATTCTAACTTGATGGTATCCTGAGAATCCATCCGTGAAGGAATATATTTTTCACCTAGCTACTCCTTTTAGGATTTCTTCAGTGAAGGGGGTTGGAAAAGGGTCAATGACACATACTGCATTCAGGTCCATATAGTCAACATAGATCCTTATCCTTCCATCCTTTTTAATACTGATGACCATCAAACTTACCCATTATGATTCCTCAATGGCCTCAATGATGCTTGATGTGATCATCTTGTCTATCTCCTCCTTGAATTTGATGTAAAGATTTAGATTCATTCGATAAGGCATCTTCTGAATCGGGTGCACACCTCCTTTAACTTGATTTTCATTTCTCCCAAGGAGTGGTGAATTCCTTTAATCTCATGGTATCCATACAAAAATAAGTCCTAAAACTCACGTAGTAGATCAATGATCTTTGAAACCTCCTTATCTAACCAATAATCTCCAATAGTGGCCTCCTTAGGTTCTATTTCTAAACCAATGTTAACCTTCTTTGTTTTGAGGGGCTCATGGTAGGTGCGTGCTTTCTCATCAGCACTATCAATAACTTCATGTGTACCTTCAATATGGTTAACATCAAAACTCTCCATATCTTCACCATATATCACATAGACCATATTTCCCTTCTCTTTCTCCATGCATGCGCACTCAAGTTACACCTCTTCTAATTCTTCCTCATCAAATCACGGTTCCAATACATGTTCACCCAATAACTCCAATATTCTATCCTCTCGCCATAACACTATCACCCATCGTAAGGTGCTTAACAACCTATAACACCCTATCCACCAATGGTTTAGTACTCTGATATTTGAAAGCTTGAAGGATGTCATCCATTAACTCCTATCAATTTCCTGTTTGACGGCACATCTCGATTGAATATACGATGTGTGCGCACAACCTTGTAAGGTGGAATATAACTTATACACCCATAAAGAAGGTGGTAAGGCCTCTGTGCCTTCCATCCACACTTTCTCATATGCTTGGACGTGAAATGAGGCATGTTCCTTCCCATGGTAGTCTCGTATTGCAGTGTGTGCATTGCTTCAGGAAAACCTAATAGAGAATGGAATTCTACCATTGCACCACTCTAGAAGGATATCACAATGTGTCATCCACTAACACGATGTATTTCCAAGCAAGTTATAGCTTAACATCCCTCTTTTTTTGATCCAATTTTCCACTGGGTCTCTATCTCTTGTAAGAATACATCGTGGTTTTCTCCTCTAGAATAACTCGGTAACTTCTTTCCTCCCGGATGCTTAACTAAGTGTTCCCTTGTAACATATCCTCTTAACTATTACCCAATTAAGTCATATGTCCCATGTGCCTGATTGTCACATGCCATGCTAGTTATATCACTCACAGACTAAACATCTTCAAGTTGAATAACTCCTTCCGTAGGGTGAATCACCTCAGGGTCCCTGATGGAGTGCACATAAATCATGTCAAGAAATTATTCTCCTAAGGGCTCAATATAGGGTGCTGACTCCCCATTGTTCAAGGGGATGATAACCCATTCTTATTTGTTTTCAAAACTTATGCACCTCTTATTGAACCGTAGGTCAAAAAATTCTTGTAACACTAGGGGTGCCCAAGTAATTTTGGAAAGTTGTCTTCCTTGGCTAGCGCTAAGACTTTAAAATCCCCAGTGAACTTCACCCCTTGGATAGTGATAACAACATCCTTCAAGACACTAATGGGCATTTCCTTTGTCTTGTTAGCCATATACAACACATTTGAGGATGGTTGTAATGGGGGCCTTCCTATTTGATGTCATGCATCTAGAGTGGGAAATTGACCTCCACGCATGTGTCAATCAAATTATCTCTCGAATCCATCCATCCAAAACTACATTCAAGGTAATCTCCTTATCATAGTCAAGGCTATGGGGAGGAAGGTTAGCATGCAAAACCTTCCTTTTGCACTCTGCTTTGGCGCATGGTACCTTTTCCTGTAACCATTCTCCTAACAAAGGAATGATATTCTCTTTCCTTAACATCTTGCATAATTCCCTAAATCATCCATATCCTTGTGTGGAACCTCAACACTCTTCCTTTTATCTAAATTCTTTGACTTCTCCTTTAAGCACTGGATCTCTCCTTGTAGGCTTTGAATTACATCCATAGTCTCATGATATACCTATTTCTGATGAGTAGGGTTTGGTTACTTTCCATGTACCACCTCTTCTCTAATAACCAATGGTCTCTACCTTGGTACTTCCCTTGTGTGCGTATCCTTAGCTCACATTGTAACTAGTACATGCTCTAGTTCTGACTCACGTACCACCCTTGACATCCACTTTGAATCATCCTTCTTTATACTTACCATTTCAGCACCTTTGTCCTTCTCATGTTGTTAGCTCATATGTTGAAATAGCTTTGGACACTCATCATACTTATTCCACACAAGGATCATTGTAATAGATGATGGATTTCACACTTATAGTGCTCTGTAGACCCAAAATTGTAATAGGTTCCATGCAGGAACTCACTTCTTCCTTTGTGATTACCATGACCATGAAATCCTCCTCTGAAACCACTTCCATGCACCTACATCTGTGTTCCCTTCATAGTGATGACCATCCTCCTGGTATTTTTTTGTGAGGTTGGTATGTCACACACCAATATCAATGACATCATGTATCTACTTAATAAATCTACAACCTTGGTGTCATGAGTAGTAAAGGTGCACATATTGCAATAGCAAGACACACTTTACTGAGATCATGCATTGCAATAGTGGACACATACTTACATCATGATTTCCATAGAAAATTTCACAATCCACCATCATGGTGTGTATTGATCTCCTAGGAAACTGTCCTTTATATGCCCCTCTACCTCACAATCCATGCACTATAGGCCACTGTGAGTCTCATGCACCGAGTTCGCAGAAAGCTTCTCCAGCTTGCTTCTCCATTGCAGCAATTTGAACTTTAAGAAAAGGGCTAAGACTGGTATCCATGCTTCAAATATCCTCAATGCACGGGCATCCTCTAAGGCCTTGTGTAGGTCTATGAAAGTATTGTGTGAAAGTGCTCTCTAAAAATGTGTTATGAACCCTCCAACAAACCACTAAGTATCTTTGGGAAGGATGACTATCATAAGACAATTTTGAAAAAATAGTCTTAAAATGTGTGTCATATTCCCACTCACTCTCTCATACCTTGTTGAATCTCCTTTAGCATGTTAATGCTCTTTTGTTCAAACTCAGGGATATGAAATTTAGCTAAGAAGAAATTCCATAGTGCAATGTAATCTACCATTGTCTAGTGGGGTTCGTACTTCTAGTACCAACTATGTGTGCATCCTTACAACGTTATTGCAAAATGACTTGCCTTCTACTCCAAGGTAATTATAACGCCTTTAACATAAATGTTACTATGATGACTTCCACTTTTGACATTACAAACGTTGACATGTGATTTGTCTTAGGAAGGTGTATTCTTTTGACTTTTGGAAATCATGTTTGCAATGGATAAGTTATTGCTATTTAGAGATTCATTCTTGCTGAAATTCTGTTTACTTGGAAATGAAGTCATTTTGCTATGTGAACTGTAAGTTGTGAACCTGTACTGTTGTTTTCATACTTATCTTATGTTAACAACAAAATCTTGGATCAATTCCATTGATCTAAGGTATGCTTTAGTTCTTCTTATTGATCATCTTGATAACTGACTTTCTGGAATGAAAGGTAAAGTGGGACTGAGTTGTGTTTTGTTTATAAATTTAAAGGACCTAGCTTCAGGTGTCCTTACTTTGCATCATGTTGTAAATGGTGAACTTGGACCTCCTTGATAAATATTTTATAACATTGAATAGTGTGAGAGGATTAAGGGTCTATTACTGGGCTATTAAGGAAAATACCTTAGCCTTATTCGGAATGTTAAATGCTACTCGGATTTAACCTAAGTTGTAATGTTCTATACTATGTTGATTCTAATCTAAGGTAATTCTGACCTACCTTAGACCTATTTCTAAACTACTAAGGTTTATATATTAACCTATGTTGGCATGTTTGATTACAGAATTTTTGAAATGACCTAAGAACTAGGGTGGAAACCTAGCTAATGATAATCTAACCTAAACTAATACTAAGAAAAAGGGGAGACCTAAGGGCTACATGGAAAGTGGTGAGTTGGTGGTGATGGTTTCTAAGGCATTTATGAGAATTGATTTTGAATTTATTGAGCTCTGAACTACCAGTTTTGGTGGAGGCATGGGAAATAGGGGATGTCTAGCTGGCATTATCTCTAAATGAATTCACATGCATATTTTGAATTTAAAAGACTCACCAAATTTGAATGGTGGTGGCGTAAATAAAGAGGAGGGAAAGTGGCATTCATTACATTAATCAACTCGGTTATAGCGAAAGAAACTACCTAGGATAATATGTAAGCGGATTTTGGGGGAATTTGTTTGATCATTTGTTCCTTTTTGTTTTTACTCTACATGGGGTTCTCGTTCTTCTAACCAGAAATTCTATTTTCAATCCTTTGTTATTTTTTTGGCATCTCTGAGTTATTTCTGAACCTGTGGAAGTATAAGAAGAAGTAGGAGGATTAGGTTGTTGACGTTGTTTTGGAAAAAGGAGATTGTGGAGGCTTGGCTAGAAATCTTCTGCAAATCAATAGGAAGCTCTATTAGGCATGATAAGTTCTTCTCATTAAGTTGTTTTGATTTTTACTAAATGTATTCATTAAAAAAATATTCACTTGAAACAAATGGGTTTTTATTTGTGATGTTATTTAGCATTCATGCTTGAATTGTTCACTACATTTTTCTGATGAGGCTCATTGTTTGATGAAATTGAATCTGGTTTTGTTCCTTGATGAGTAAATGAGTGAATCATGCTTTAATTTCTACTGGAACTAGAATGTTGTCAATTTGTGTGATCTTCTGTTGACTGTACATTTGGAACAGAGGGGTTTTCTATTTGATAAGATAGGAATTGGGATGTTCTTTTATAAAAATAAGGGAAGGTTAGAATTGGGCTATCTTTTGTTGAGCTCGAGATGATTTATATCCCTTCTATTTCTTCTATTTGAACTATGCTCAAGTATTAAAGTCTAGATTCAATGTTATGGAGATTTCATTCTAGTTTGGAAATAATAGTAAATAAGTTTACTCCTCCTGAGCTTAATATGTTTTGAATATGAGAACCCTATTGGACTATTAAGAAAGGAATTGTTATCCAAAATTCACCGCCTAGGGTAATTTTGATAACATGCATCGTAGTATTCAAGTCCCAAGCGGGTATATTGATTCAAGGCCCAAAATCATGTTTTGGGGACCCTCTGCTTCTTTCTAACTCTCCTGTCCAAGAAGAAAACCCAGCAAGTTTTAGAAAAGGTGAAAAAATTACAAAAGCCAAGCTTGGTGCCGAAATACAGAGAAAATTGGCTAAGTCCTAGCCCAGGCAGCACTTGGGATAGTTGCGGCGTCGGGCGCGAATCGGCCAAAAGACCACCAGGCGGTTTGCAAGAAAGATCAGGACAGTTGGGACATCGGGACGTGCGGGGCACGAAAAGCCGAACCGGCCAAAAAATGAAGAAAATTTCCTAAGTCTCATTTCACTCAGTTTGGGATAGTTGGGAAAAAAGTATGCGCGGGATGCGGATCGGGCTCAGGCGCGCAAGTCACCCATATTGGGTAGTTCGGAGAAATTTGTCCCAGCGCATCGGATAGTTGGGAAAAAGTACGCGGAGGACGCGAACCGGCCGATTCGGCCGAAACAAGAGACTTTCGTCTGGGACATTTGGGCCAAAGGGACATGTGGGACATGAAAAACCGAAGGAATCTCATGAAGAGAAGACTCGGTTCCTCTTCCTAAACTACAGCAGTTTCTCTGGAGATTCCTTTCTCATTTTCACGAGTCCCACACTCAAAGAAAGGATTCAATGTTATGCAATCACACTGGATGCTAGAGTGATCAACCTAGAAATTTGATCAACATCCAGGGGTGTTGTGATTTTGCACTAACAGTTTTGGCACGCCCGGTGGGACCTTAGAGGTCTTCCACTTCATCTTTTGTAGGTTGGTGTGTTCCTGTGAAGATTTCAGCCTTTGGAGGCACTTGCAAACACATCTGGCGACTCCATCGATCAATTCCCATCCATCCTTCTTTCCATCCCTTTCATTCTTTTCCATTCCATGAAGTTGTGCAATCATGACTTCATTTCCATCATGGAACTCACATTTACAACAACAGCAATGTTTCCCACCTCCAACATGTTTTTTAAATCCTCCAAATCAGCATTTTGAACAAATTCAAAATCAGCATGCATACCCATATGAGCAGCAATGCCAAAATCAGTTTGGCTATGGAGCTTTCCAAGAGCAAGAGTATGCATATAATGAAGACAATCAGATGCAAGATGCTGGTCTATTGGAGAAAATCCAAAAGATGGAGGTAAAGATGGTGCGATCCCAGAGCAACAGCTCAAATGAGAGCTTTCAGAATTGGTTATAGGACTCCTTGTCCATGGGGAGGCCCTTTTCCAAGACACTTCAGCCCTCAGGAGAAGCTGGACTTCATGATGAAGATGCTGCCCCAACTTGCACAATGGACAGCAAAAATAGAGGCCTATACACTTGTTGTTGAACAACCTTGTCAATGGGTAAGTTCTACACCATCATCTGGTTTTTCTCTTCCCATTACTCAAGCAACACCATCTCATTTGGAATTGCAAATTCTAAACTCCCCATCTGCTGTCCCAAATGTTGATCCCATGTCTCCACCTCTCAGTCTTCCACCACACCTCAATTCTTCTTTCCTTTTTCCTTCCAAACAGTCATCCCCTCCACAAGAGCTAAAAGAAATACGCTCTCCTCCAAAGAAACAAGAGGTTTCACCTCCTCTACCACCACAAAAAATTGCCAAATCAATTGAGTTATGACCCATCCCTCCTCTTGCATTCCCAATTCCATGTGGGGAAGAAGAAATTGCAAAAATCGGCCATGAAGGACAGCAAGAAGAGGAGCCCAAAAAAAAAGAAATGACAGACAACTTGAGGGTTTGGGCTGCCAAATTTGGGATGACAAAGATCCCCTTGATGGTTAAACCTACAGAAGAGGCTAAGGTTGAACAAATGGTGGTTAAGACTGATTTTGTGGCAGCGAAGAAGAGCAAAAAGAAGAAGCAGATCAGCAGTCAGTTTTCTCAGAAAGTAGTGTCCATGTTGGCACTCTATTTGAAGGGAATGCTGATTCAATTCAAGTTGCACAATCAGCCATAAAGGAAGAAAGCTCAGAAGAAGATCTTGCAGTCCCAACTTGTCCTCTAGAGCAGCAGATTGAAGAGTTTGACTTGACAAACTTCATGCTGGAGGAAGAGTTCATCAAGAGCAAGATTGTCTTCAAGTAGTAGAGAAAGGAGAAGCTGCTCCAGATCCAAAAGAAGAGGAGCACATTCTAGTTGTGGAGGAGAAAATTGCAGATCCAAGGGCTTTGAGCACAAAGCAGGCTACAGGAGAACCTTCAGTTCTTCTTTCTACTTCACCTCTCTCAAGTTCTAGTACTGAAGAGGAGTTTGATCTCTCAAACTCAATGTTGGAGGGTGAAAGAAACCATGGTGGTCAAGTTATAGATCAAGAAGACACCATGGAGGAAGTGGAGCATTTGCGCGGGGACAGCCATGAGGCGGTTTATCTATCAGATTTGGAGGACTTTGTTTTGATGGAGAAGAGCCGGTTGAGTTTCCACCATTCTCTCTTTCATCATCCACATTCCAAACACTTGAGTCTGCTGTCATGAAGGAGAACATTCATTTGCAGCAGCCTGCATCTTATAGCAGCTCTTTGGAACCAAGATTGGAAGATTTTAATCTTTCATGTTCTTCATTGGAGGAAGAGAAAGGACAGAGGAATTTCACCATTTCTTCCACACCATCCATTCAAGAAGGTCTACAAGAAGACTCCATTTTTGGAGTTGAAAATCAGAGCTATGGGCATATCAAATGGATCAGACCTTGCCCAATCAGGTATTTGGCTTCATTGGAGCCAAAGGAGAAGTCACAACTAGTCATGCTTGCTTCTGAGCATGAGGGTGAGCTACAAAGTACCAAGGATCAGCTGTCATACCTCTTGATCCAAATGCGAGCAACTAAAAGAGGTATTGAATTTGCCTTCAGCTGATACCTTGATGATTTGGGTGGAAGACCAGCTTCTTGTTGATTTTCCATCCATCCATCAGCCATGTTCAATGCCAAATCAATTGCATGGCTGCCACTTTTGAGAAAGGGAAGCTATTTCTCACAACCAATTGCAGGGTTTGTTTAGCTTGCCTTTGCTTCCAATTAGAGTAGAGTAGGTAGGTTTGCTTTTAGCAGAAGAAGTGCTTGTGCACACTCTGCATGTTCCATTTGGAGCATGTATGATTTTCAGTTCATACATAGTTTTTGTGGTGCTGGTTTTGCTCTTGCACAGTCCATTTTAGTGGCATTTTGGTGAGAACAACTCCATTTCAGTGGGTTTCAAGTGGCTCAGAGAGGAGGTTTTCAAAGTTCAGATCAGTTTTCAGGCTACTACTCATGACTCCATGCCCAATGGATTGCTTCAGGCTACTGATCATTCATCTAGCAGGCAGATGACCCCGCTGAGTCGCCAAAATTGTTATCCAAAATTCACCCCCAGGTAATTTTGATAACATGCATCAGATTATTCAAGTCCCAAGCAAGTAGATTGATTCAAGGCCCAAATCATGTTTTTGGGGTCCCCTCGGCTTCTTTCTAACTCTCCTGTCCAAGAAGAAAACCCAAGCAAGTTTTAAAAATGTGAAAAAATTGCAAAAACCAAGCTTGGGCCAAAAAAAAGAGAAAATCGGCTAAGTCTTGTCCTAGGCGGTCCTTGGGACAGTTGGGACGTCGGGGCACGAATCGGCCAAAAATCCTAAGTCCTGGTCCAGATCTGGTGCATGTTGGGGACAGTTGGGACATCGGGATGCACGGGGCGCGAAAAGCGAATCGGCCGAAAAAAGGAAAAAATTACCTAAGTCTTGTTTCGCGATTTGGGACATTGGGACAAAAATGTATGCGTGGGCGTGGATCGGCCGGTTTGCGCAAGTCAGTCCATTTCGGGTGGTTGGAGATATTTGTCCCAGCGATTTGGGACATCCAGTTGGGACAAAAATACGCGGAGGATGCGAACCGGCCGATTCGGCGAAGCGAAACAGAGAATGACTTTCGTCCAGGGACATTTGGGCCAAATGGCGCGGGGGACAAAAAATCCGAAAGAGCCGAGAGCGATGGAATCTCTGCCACGTGTCTTCACCACAAAGAGGACAAGGAAGCCCGAATCGGGCGGTTCGGAGAAATTTGTCCCGAGGCGGTTTGGGACATCGGGCCAAAAGTACAAAGGTGAGGGCGAAAAAGTGAAAGGCCAGCCAATGCCAGAATCAAATCTCGCCCACGTGTCTTCACCTCATATGGCCCTAAGGTTTTTGGAAAAATTTTGAAAAAATTTTTCCAAGGCAAGTGTCTGAAAAAAAAGGAAATGGTCGGGAAAGACTTCAGGAAAATTTGACAAAAGTGTTGGCAAAAAATTAAAAGAGCAAGGGGATGAAATGCGCCCTTTTCTCCAAAGTGAAAAATCACGCCACGTGTCCCAAGTGGCGGGCGCCCCTCGGGGAAAATGGAAAATTTCCAAAGTGTCCAAAAAGTCAAAATTTTCAAGGAAAACCCACGAAAAGGAAGGAGAGAGGATTGAACCCCAGATGAATCAGCACCGACACGTGTCATCCAGTGGCGAGCGTGGGAAAAAAATTCAAATATCCGTTTTGGCTTTTTTTTGCCCTAAATCTTGAGATCGCCATAACTTTCGATCCAGCTCGGATTTTCGTTCTTTATATCAATGGAAAGATGGTGAAATTCTCTACATGATTCTAGGTCAATCTTGCATTTTGGTTCAGTTTGGAGAGAGAAAATCAAGAAACATCTCTGGCGCGTGGTAATGGCGAGAAATGCGCGTTTCAACGACTGCCGTTTTAATGCACATGGGTCGCATTCTTCTTGTATGGCGAAAATGTTTGGGCATGGGTTTTTAATGCAAGGTGCCCATGCCAATGAGATTTTAATGCATCTACATTCAATGAAGAATGGTTTTGGTCAATGGTTGGGCTAGATTTGGTTTCCTCTCTTTCTCTTTTCTCTCTCTTTCGACCCATGCATTGTAAAAAAGCCGATTTGGCTCATTTTTAAAAGTGGTTCATCTTTTCAGCTCTGCCCTCCCTTCTTTTCTTCTCCAGGGTTGAAAATGGAGTTCGAACCTCCTCCCCTTCTCTGTAATGGCATTTTTGCCTTTTACCATTAAAATGATGTTCTGTGCAAACTTCTGAAGCAACAAAAACGTGTTTTGTGATGCATCTGTCCATCCTTGCTCGTTTTTTCACTTGTTTTCTTCTTGCCTCTCTTCATTGCAGGTATTTGTGCATGTTTGAATGTTCATTGCAGGTTTGGAGCTGTGTTCATGGAGTTTTGGGACATTTTCTGTGAAATCTATCCTTGGGCCTGTGATGCATCTGTCCATCCTTCCCATTGCTCACCTCTCCTTGTTCCATGGCAGTTTTGATAGATGTTCAACATTTTCCTTCTCTGGTGTATCACCGTTTTAGTGTAGGCTCTGTTTTTCCCTTTTCTCTCTCTCTCTCTGTCTCCTTGGCATGGTTAGATTAGGATTAGATTAGCTTGCTGCCTTTGGAATAGCTTGTGGCAGGTAGTTTAGGAAGAGGAACCACCTTCTCTGGAGATTCCTTTCTCATTTTGCAGTCCCACACTTGGAGAAAGGATTCCATGTTGTGCAATCACACTGGATGCTAGAGTGATCAACCTAGAAATCGATCAACATCCGGGGTCTTGTGATTTTGCACTAACAGTTTTGGCACACGGTGGGACCTTAGAGGTCTTCCACTTCATCTTTTGCGAGTTGGTGTGTTCTGTGAAGATTTCAGCCTTTGGAGGCACTTGCAAACACATCGGCGACTCCATCGATCAACACCCATTTACTAAGTTGCGAGACCTATTTTTCATCCATTCCATCCATCCTTCTTTCCATCCTTTCATTCTTTTCCATTCCATGAAGTTGTGCAATCATGACTTCATTTCCATCATGGAACTCACATTTACAACAACAGCAATGTTTCCCACCTCCAACATGTTTTAAATCCTCCAAATCAGCATTTTGAACAAATTCAAAATCAGCATGCATACCCATATGAGCAGCAATGCCAAAATCAGTTTGGCTATGGAGCTTTCCAAGAGCAAGCGAGTATGCATATAATGAAGACAATCAGATGCAAGATGCTGGTCATTGGAGAAAATCCAAAAGATGGAGGTAAAGATGGTGCGATCCCGAGCAACAACTCAAATGAGAGCTTTCGAGAATTGGTTGCGAGGACTCCTTGTCCATGGGAGGCCCTTTTCCAAGACACTTCAGCCCTCGGGAGAAGCTGGACTTCATGATGAAGATGCTGCCCCAACTTGCACAATGGACGAGCGAAATAGAGGCCTATACACTTGTTGTTGAACAACCTTGTCAATGGGTAAGTTCTACACCATCATCTGGTTTTCTCTTCCCATTACTCAAGCAACATCATCTCATTTGGAATTACAAATTCTAAACTCCCCATCTGCTGTCCCAAATGTTGATCCCATGTCTCCACCTCTCAGTCTTCCACCACACCTCAATTCTTCTTTCCTTTTTCCTTCCAAACAGTCATCCCCTCCACAAGAGCTAAAAAAATACCCCTCCCCAAAGAAACAAGAGGTTTCACCTCCTCTACCACCACAAAAAATTTGCCAAATCAATTGAGTTATAACCCATCCCTCCTCTTGCATTCCCAATTCCATGTGGGGAAGAAGAAATTGCAAAAATCGGCCATGAAGGACAGAAAGAGGAGCCCAACGAAAAAAATGACAGAGACAACTTGAGGGTTTGGGCTGCCAAATTTGGGATGACAAAGATCCCCTTGATGGTTAAACCTACAGAAGAGGCTAAGGTTGAACAAATGGTGGTTAAGACTGATTTTGTGGCAGCAGAAGAAGAGCAAAAAGAAGAAGCAGATCAGCAGTCAGTTTTCTCAGAAAGTAGTGTCCATGTTGGCACTCTATTTGAAGGAATGCTGATTCAATTCAAGTTGCACAATCAGCCATAAGGAAGAAAGCTCAAAAGAAGATCTTGCAGTCCCAACTTGTCCTCTAGAGCAGCAGATTGAAGAGTTTGACTTGACAAAACTTCATGCTAGAGGAAGAGTTCTATCAAGAGCAAGATTGTCTTCAAGTAGTAGAGAAAGGAGAAGCTGCTCCAGATCCAAAAGAAGAGGAGCACATTCTAGTTGTGGAGGAGAAAATTGCAGATCCAAGGGCTTTGAGCACAAAGCAGGCTATAGGAGAACCTTCAGTTCTTCTTTCTACTTCACCTCTCTCAAGTTCTAGTACTGAAGAGGAGTTTGATCTCTCAAACTCAATGTTGGAGGGTGAAAGAAACCATGGTGGTCAAGTTATAGATCAAGAAGACACCATGGAGGAAGTGGAGCATTTGCAGCAGGACAGCCATGAGGCAGTTTATCTGTCAGATTTGGAGGACTGTTTTGATGGAGAAGAGCCGGTTGAGTTTCCACCATTCTCTCTTTCATCATCCACATTCCAAACACTTGAGTCTGCTTGTCATGAAGGAGAACATTCATTTGCAGCAGCCTGCATCTTATAGCAGCTCTTTGGAACCAAGATTGGAAGATTTTAATCTTTCATGTTCTTCATTGGAGGAAGAGAAAGGACAGAGGAATTTCACCATTTCTTCCACACCATCCATTCGAGGTCTCTGAAGACTCCATTTTGGAGTTGAAAATCGAGCTATGGGCATATCAAATGGATCAGACCTTGCCCGATCAGGTATTTGGCTTCATTGGAGCCAAAGGAGAAGTCCTGACTAGTCATGCTTGCTTGAGCATGAGGGTGAGCTCTGAAAGTACCAGGATCAGCTGTCATACCTCTTGATCAAATGCGAGCAACTAAAAGAGGTATTGAATTTTCTTTCAGGTGATACCTTGATGATTTGGGTGGAAGACCACTTCTTGTTGATTTTCCATCCATCCAATCAGCCATGTTCAATGCCAAATCAATTGCATGGCTGCCACTTTTGAAAAGGAAGCTATTTCTCACAACCAATTGCGGGGTTTGTTTAGCTTGCCTTTGCTTCGATTAGAGTAGAGTAGGTAGGTTTGCTTTTAGCGAGAAAAGTGCTTGTGCACACTCTGCATGTTCCATTTGGAGCATGTATGATTTTCAGTTACATGTACATAGTTTTTGTGGTGCTGGTTTTGCTCTTGCAGTCCATTTCGGTGGCATTTTGGTGAGAAACGACTCCATTTCGGTGGGTTTCAAGTGGCTCGAGAGGAGGTTTTCAAAGTTCGAGATCAGTTTTGAGGCTTCTACTCATGACTCCATGCCCATGGATTGCTTGAGGCTCTTGATCATTCATCTAGCGAGCGAGATGACCCCATTGAGTCGCCAAAGCTGTTATCAAAATTCACCCCGAGGGTAATTTTGATAACATGCATCAATTATTCAAGTCCCAGAGCAAGTAGATTGATTGAGGCCCAAAATCATGTTTTTGGGGTCCCCTCGGCTTCTTTCTAACTCTCCCATATCCAGAAGAAAACCCAAGAGTTTTAAAAATGGTGAAAAATTGCAAAAAACCAAGCTTGCGGGCGAAAAAATTTGAAAAAATCGGCTAAGTCTAGTCCCAGGCGGTCCTTGGGGCGGTTGGGACGTCGGGGCAAGCTTGAATCGGCGAAAAAAAGCCAAAATCGGCTAAGTCCTAGTCAGGTGGCACATGGGGACATTGGGACATGCGGGGGCGCGAAAAGGCGAAAAGCCGAAAAAAAAATGAAAAAAATTACCTAAGTCTTGTTTCGCTCGATTTGGGACATCAGTTGGGACAAAAAAATACGCGGGGCCTTGGATCGGCCGGTTTTGGCGCAAGTCGAGATCCATTTGGGCGGTTCGGAGAGATTTTTCCCCGAGGCGAGTTTGGGACATTTGGGAAAAAAATACGCGGAGGAGCGTGAACCGAAACTGGTTCGGCGAAAAAGAGAGACTTTCGTTTGGGACATCAGGGCCAAAGGGCAAATGTGGGGGGCGTGAAAAAGCGAAAAGCCGAGAGCGAATGGAATCTTGCCACGTGTCTTCACCTGCAAGAGGGACAAGGAAGCCGAATCGGGCGGTTCGGAGAAATTTGTCCCGAGGCGGTTTGGGACATCAGGGCCAAAGGGCAAACGCGAGGGATGCGAAAGGACGAAAAGGGCGAAAGAGCCACCAAGAATCAAATCTCGCCGTGTCTTCACCTCAGAGCAAGATCGGAAATTTTGGAAAAGTGTTTTTGGCCCAAAGGGCAAAAAAAGGAAATGGTCGGGAAGGGCCCGCATCCAATAGAAATCGTGCCATGTCACAAGGTGGGGAGTTGGGGGAAAGAATTAGGAAAATTTGACAAAAGTCTTGGGCCAAAAAAAAGACAAGGATTTTCCCGCGACCCTCCCCCGGGCCGAGATCACGCCATAAAATGTCCCAGTGCCACGGCGTCGCGTGGGAAAAAAATGGAAAATTTTCCAAAGTTAAAAAAGTCAAAATTTTCAAGGAAAACCCACGGAAAGGAAGGAGAGAGAATTTCTCATCATCAGTGGCACGACACGTGTCATAGTGTGGCGGAGCGAAAAAAAAATTCAAATATTTTCCCAAATCCGTTTTGGCCTTTTTTGCCCTAAATCTTGAGATCGCCATAACTTTCGATCCAGAGCTCGGATTTTCACGTTCTTTATATCAATGGAAAGCTGGTGAAATTCTATCTACATGATTCTAGAGTCAATCTTGCATTTTGGTTCAGTTTGGAGAGAAAAATCAAGAAACATCTCTGCGCGTGGTAATGGCGAAGCGACGCGTTTCAACAACCAGTTTTAATGCAAATGGGTCGCATTCTTCTTGACATGGCTAGGTTAAAAATTTAGGGCATGGGTTTAATGCATGGTCCCATTCTTTTTGAATGCATCTGATGTTTGACCTAGACGATTTTAATGAAGAAATGGTTGGATTTTGATTTTTCTCTCTTTTCTCTCTCTCATTCTTCATGCATTGTAAAAAGCCAGATTTGGCTCATTTTTAAAAGTGTGGTTCATCTTTTCAGCTCTGCCCTCCCTTCTTTTCTTCTCCAGGGTTGAAAATGGAGTTTGAACCTCCTCCCCTTCTCTGTAATGGCATTTTTGCCTTTTACTATTAAAATGATGTTCTGTGCAAACTTCTGAAGCAACAAAAAAACGTGTTTTGTGATGCATCTGTCCATCCTTGCTCATTTTTTGCTTGTTTTCTTCTTGCCTCTCTTCATTGCAGGTATTTGTGCATGTTTGAATGTTCATTACAGGTTTGGAGCTGTGTTCATGGAGTTTTGGGACATTTTCTGTGTGAAATCTATCCTTGGGCCTGTGATGCATCTGTCCATCCTTCCCATTGCTCACCTCTCCTTGTTCCATGGCAGTTTTGATAGATGTTCAACATTTTCCTTCTCTGGTGTATCACCGTTTTAGTGTAGGCTCTGTTTTTCCCTTTTCTCTCTCTCTCTCTCTCTCTCTCTCCTTGGCATGGTTAGATTAGGATTAGATTAGCTTTCTGCCTCTGGAATAGCTTGTGGCAGGTAGTTTAGGAAGAGGAACCAGCCTTCTCTGGAGATTCCTTTCTCATTTTGCAAGTCCCACACTTGGAGAAAGGATTCAATGTTGTGCAATCACACTGGATGCTAGAGTGATCAACCTAGAAATCTGATCAACATCCGGGGTCTTTGTGATTTTGCACTAATAGTTTTGGCATGCCCGGTGGGACCTTAGAGGTCTTCCACTTCATCTTTTGCAGGTTGGTGTGTTCCTGTGAAGATTTCAGCCTTTGGAGGCACTTGCAAACACATCTGGCGACTCCATCTGATCAATAACCCATTTATGAAGTTGCAGACCTATTTTTCATCCATTCCCATCCATCCTTCTTTCCATCCCTTTCATTCTTTTCCATTCCATGAAGTTGTGCAATCATGACTTCATTTCCATCATGGAACTCACATTTACAACAACAGCAATGTTTCCCACCTCCAACATGTTTTTAAATCCTCCAAATCAGCATTTTGAACAAATTCAAAATCAGCATGCATACCCATATGAGCAGCATATGCCAAAATCAGTTTGGCTATGGAGTTTTCCAAGAGCAAGAGTATGCATATAATGAAGACAATCGGATGCAAGATGCTTTGAGTGCATTGGAGAAAATCCAAAAGATGGAGGTAAAGATGGTGCGATCCGAGCAACTCAAATGAGAGCTTTCGGAATGGTTTGAGGACTCCTTGTCCATGGGAGGCCCTTTTCCAAGACACTTCAGCCCTCAGGAGAAGCTGGACTTCATGATGAAGATGCTGCCCCAACTTGCACAATGGACAGCAGAAATAGAGGCCTATACACTTGTTGTTGAACAACCTTGTCAATGGGTAAGTTCTACACCATCATCTGGTTTTCTCTTCCCATTACTCAAGCAGCACCATCTCATTTGGAATTACAAATTCTAAACTCCCCATCTGCTGTCCCAAATGTTGATCCCATGTCTCCACCTCTCAGTCTTCCACCACACCTCAATTCTTCTTTCCTTTTTCTTCCAAACAGTCATCCCCTCCACAGAGCTAAAAGAAATACCTCTCCTCCAAAGAAACAAGAGGTTTCACCCTCTACCACCACAAAAAAATTGCCAAATCAATTGAGTTCTGACCCATCCCTCCTCTTGCATTCCCAATTCCATGTGGGGAAGAAGAAATTGCAAAAATCGGCCATGAAGGACAGCAAGAAGAGGAGCCCAACGAGAAAAAAATGACAGAGACAACTTGAGGGTTTGGGCTGCCAAATTTGGGATGACAAAGATCCCCTTGATGGTTAAACCTACGAGAAGAGGCTAAGGTTGAACAAATGGTGGTTAAGACTGATTTTGTGGCAGCGAGAAGAAGAGCAAAAAAAGAAGCGAGATCAGCGATCGGTTTGCTCGAGAAAGTAGTGTCCATGTTGGCACTCTATTTGAAGGAATGCTGATTCAATTCAAGTTGCACAATCAGCCATAAAGGAAGAAAGCTCGAAGAAGAAGATCTTGCAGTCCCAACTTGTCCTCTAGAGCAGCAGTTGAAGAGTTTGACTTGACAAACTTCATCTTTGGAGGAAGGTTCTATCAAGAGCAAGATTGTCTTCAAGTAGTAGAGAAAGGAGAAGCTGCTCCAGGATCCAAAAAGAGGAGCACATTCTAGTTGTGGAGGAGAAAATTGCAGATCCAAGGGCTTTGAGCACAAAGCAGGCTACAGGAGAACCTTCAGTTCTTCTTTCTACTTCACCTCTCTCAAGTTCTAGTACTGAAGAGGAGTTTGATCTCTCAAACTCAATGTTGGAGGATGAAAGAAACCATGGTGGTCAAGTTACAGATCAAGAAGACACCATGGAGGAAGTGGAGCATTTGCAGCAGGACAGCCATGAGGCAGTTTATCTGTCAGATTTGGAGGATTGTTTTGATGGAGAAGAGCCGGTTGAGTTTCCACCATTCTCTCTTTCATCATCCACATTCCAAACACTTGAGTCTGCTGTCATGAAGGAGAACATTCATTTGCAGCAGCCTGCATCTTATAGCAGCTCTTTGGAACCAAGATTGGAAGATTTTAATCTTTCATGTTCTTCATTGGAGGAAGAGAAAGGACAGAGGAATTTCACCATTTCTTCCACACCATCCATTCGAAGGGTCTACAAGAAGACTCCATTTTGGAGTTGAAAATCAGAGCTATGGGCATATCAAATGGATCAGACCTTGCCCAATCGGGTATTTGGCTTCATTGGAGCCAAAGGAGAAGTCCTGACAACTAGTCATGCTTGCTTCGAGCATGAGGGTGAGCTACTGAAAGTACCAAGGATCAGCTGTCATACCTCTTGATCCAAATGCGAGCAACTAAAAGAGGTATTGAATTTTCCTTCAGCTGATACCTTGATGATTTGGGTGGAAGACCAGCTTCTTGTTGATTTTCCATCCATCCAATCAGCCATGTTCAATGCCAAATCAATTGCATGGCTGCCACTTTTGAAAAAGGGAAGCTATTTCTCACAACCAATTGCAGGGTTTGTTTAGCTTGCCTTTGCTTCCAGTTAGAGTAGAGTAGGTAGGTTTGCTTTTAGCAGAAGAAGTGCTTGTGCACACTCTGCATGTTCCATTTGGAGCATGTATGATTTTCAGTTCTGTACATAGTTTTTGTGGTGCTGGTTTTGCTCTTGCACAGTCCATTTCAGTGGCATTTTGGTGAGAACGACTCCATTTCAGTGGGTTTCCAAGTGGCTTAGAGAGAGGTTTTTTCAAAGTTCGATCAGTTTTGAGGTTCTACTCATGACTCCATGCCCAATGGATTGCTTCAGGCTACTGATCATTCATCTAGCAGGCAGATGACCCCTTGAGTCGCCAAAATTGTTATCCAAAATTCACCCCAGGGTAATTTTGATAACATGCATCAGAATATTCAAGTCCCGAGCAAGTAGATTGATTCAGGCCCAAAATCATGTTTTTTGGGGTCCCTCGGCTTCTTTCTAACTCTCCCATCCAAGAAGAAAACCCAACGAGTTTTAAAAAATGTGAAAAATTGCAAAAAACCAAGCTTGGGGCCAAAAAATGAGAAAAATCGGCTAAAAATCAAGTCTAGTCCGGTTCGTTGGGACTTGGGGCAGTTGGGACGCTCGGGGCGAAAAATGAAGAAAATCGGCCAAAAGTCTAGTCAGGCGATCGTGCATGCGGGCATGTTGGGACGTTGGGGGACATCGGGACGTGCGGGGCCAAAAGCGAACGGCCGAAAAAATGAAAAAATTACCTAAGTCTTGTTTCGCTCGGTTTGGGACAGTTGGGACAAAAGTACGCGTGGGACGCGGATCGGCCGGTTTGGCGCAAGTCAGTCCATTTCGGGCGGTTCGGAGAATTTGTCCCAGAGTCAGGGACAGGTTTGGGACAAAAAAGTACGCGGAGGATGAACCGGCCGGTTCGGCCAAGCAAGAGACTTTCGTCGGGGGACATTTGGGCCAAAAATGGGACGCGTGGGATGCGAAAAGCCGAAAGAGCGAGAGAGCCAATGGAATCTTGCCACGTGTCTTCACCTGAGGACAAGGAAGCCCGAATCGGGTGGTTCGGAGAAATTTGTCCCAGCGAGTTTTTTGGGACAGCGTATGGGGACAAAGGTACGCGAGGGAAAGCGCCGAAAATTGCCAAAAGGAGCCAAAGAATCCGAAATTGGCTAAGTGTTTTTGGCCAAAAATCAAATCTAAAGGCACGGCAGGCTAATAGTCTTCGGACCTCATCGGCCGGCGGAAAAAAATTTGACAAAAGTTTGGGGCCAAAAAAATTAAAAGAAAAGGAAGGGACCCCGCCCCTATCCTCCAACCAGAATCATGCCATGTGTCCCAGTGGCGGGCGCGGGGAAAAAATGGAAAATTTTCCAAAGTGTAAAAAAGTCAAAATTTTCAAAGGAAAACCCCCTGGGCCCGAAGGTGCCAAGGAGAGAGAATTGGAAGGGCAATCAAAGCTTTTCAAAGGATGACCCATGTGAATCGAGCGACACGTGTCATCAGTGGCGGAGCGCGGGAAAAATTCAAAATCCGTTTTGGCCTCCGTTTTTTTTTTGCCTAAATCTTGGATCGCCATAACTTTCGATCCAGAGCTCGGATTTTCACGTTCTTTATATCAATGGAAAGCTGGTGAAATTCTCTACATGATTCTAGGGTCAATCTTGCATTTTGGTTCAGTTTGGAGAGAAAAATCAAGAAAACATCTCGGCGCGTGGTAATGGCGAGGACGTTTCAATGACTAGTTTTAATGCGAAATGGGTCGCATTCTTCTTGACATGGCCAAAAAACTGTTTTAGGGCATGGGTCATTCTTCTTGCCCATGCTATTGATTAATGATTTTAATGAAGAATTTTTGAGGAATGGTTCCCATGTTTTTATTTTCATTTTCTCTCTCTGGGCTTCGACCCATGCATTGTAAAAAGCGATTTGGCTCATTTCAAAAGTGTGGTTCATCTTTTCAGCTCTGCCGCTCCCTTCTTTTCTTCTCTAGGGTTGAAAATGGAGTTCGAACCTCCTCCCTTGCTCTGTAATGGCATTTTTTCCTTTTACTATTGAAATGATGTTCTGTGCAAACTTCTGAAGCAACAAAAATGTGTTTTGTGATGCATCTGTCCATCCTTGCTCGTTTTTCACTTGTTTTCTTCTTGCCTCTCTTCATTGCAGGTATTTGTGCATGTTTGAATGTTCATTACAGGTTTGGAGCTGTGTTCATGGAGTTTTGGGACATTTTCTGTGTGAAATCTATCCTTGGGCCTATGATGCATCTGTCCATCCTTCCCATTGCTCACCTCTCTTTGTTCCATGGCAGTTTTGATAGATGTTCAACATTTTCCTTCTCTGGTGTATCACCGTTTTAGTGTAGGCTCTATTTTTCCCTTTTCTCTCTCTCTCTGTCTCCTTGGCATGGTTAGATTAGGTTTGTGATGACATTGTTGTTTTCACACCTGCACGTTATGAAATGATTTATTAATGGCTTACCTGTTTCTAGGTTTGAATGAATCTCCTTGTTAAAAATATGTTTGATGGAAGGGTTGGTAATTACCCTGTTGTTGTGATTTTGGAAGGACTTATTAAATGATATGTATCTTTCTGGAATGACATTTTTTGCTTCAAGAGTGGCCTTATCAGTTCATCTTGTTGGATTACTAGTTCTTATCATTAGAATTTGATATTTAGGTGATGTTGTAGGAATGAAGTAGCTATATTTAACTTTGGATTAAGCTCAATTTTGTCCTAAGTAAATGGCTGGAACGGTTTTGACTTGATATTCATCTTCGAATTTGACTCTGAACACCTGTCTTGGGGTTATGTCTTTTTCTATTCCTCATTGTGTTCGAATCTGTTGGGTTCTTCCCTTTCTTACCAAAATTGTTCCTTTTATCAGTTGGGAATATGTGTTGACTTGACTATAAATCTTGTATTCATTTTCTGCAAAGGATGATTAAGCTTTATTTGTAGTGTCTGAAGCTAATAACATTGGATGAATTTGAATGTTTAGTTGTTGTTGATACTTCATGTATTGTGGCTAATTGAACTCATTTGAATACCTCCTTTTAGTCATAGCTAATGCGCTATTGTGGTTGTTCTTGTTTTACGATTGAGAGAAACCCATCATTGATAGCTGACTTGCATGTTGCAGTCTTATATTTCGATTCTTTACCGATTAGTTCTATGTTTTCAATATTTGATAAGAGTTTAAAGATCTCTTGATCAGTTCTTTTATTCTAATATGTTTTTCTTTTCTAGGGAAATAATAATGAGACCCTCACATTCGTCCTTGTTGAATTTTCTCTCTCTTTCTGAGTTGTTGAATACAATGTTGTTTTTGTTGAACTCGATGGAAGACTTAAGTTGTTCTCCTTTTTCATCTGATTCACTTTCCCCTCATTTTTATTACTCATGTATGGAATTGAGTGGTTAATTAGAGGGTAAACCTATATTTCTTCTCCTTGACTGATAATTTGAAATTGGATTAGTATCGAAATAAGGGAACTCTTGCTTTAGGATGTTATTGGTTCATCCTAAATTCCATCCTCAAAGATTGAATGAATTTGATCTTAGATATTATATGATGAATTAGGATAATGTTGTGTACTATGGTTTGTTGCTTCTTTAAAATAATTCTATGTTTGGGAACTATTAGAGTTAGTATCTTTCTTTGAATTAGTTGCAAGAATCAAGAATGAACTATAAATATCTATAGTAAGAATGAGATAAGTAATTATGATGAATATTACTTATCTGATATAGTTCCTTATGAAATCATTGGCTGAAGAGCATTGATTATATCATGATCTTTACTTAATATAATGTGATTTATCACTTTATCCTTCCTTCCATGATTGTTATTTCTTCATGATGTATCTATCTATAATGCTTTATTGTTTCATAAAAGTAGAGTTCTTTTTATGAAACAGTTAGTTGAAAGCACATCATTTTAATGCTTAGTTCTTATCATGCTCAGGTTCAATGAACTCGAACCTTGCTAACAATTTTTGTAGATGGACATTATAAGTGAGAAAATAAAACAAGTTCTTTTATGATGCTTCTTATGTTTACCTAAAGCTTGGATCTTTTATGAGGAATGATGATTCTTTTTAAATGTAATTGAAAAAGGGAAAAGTTGTATTTCTTAATTGAGCTTTGATGTTATTTGACATGAAATATGTCTGGAATGATTAGATTTGTAAAATGTGTATTTTACCTTGATGAATGGAAAAGGATTGAGAGTTAATTGTATTTGATGTGTCATTCTCTTGTGCATTCTATAAAGAGAATTTGTAACTTATACTTATTCTCTCATAATTATATCTATTTTGAACCTTTTTAGTTAGACTTAAAATGAAATAGGTGAAAAGGGAATTGATATTCTATTCCTTAAATAAATGCAACTTATCAAGTTGGCATTCATAGATGATCATTTAATTAAGTCATTATAGATATTAAATGATGATTACGAAAGTACAAACTCATTATGTTACCTTGTACAATGTAATAGTTTACAATGAATCCTAACTAATATAAGTCAAGAGGAAAGGAAAATATTCTACAAGGATAAGCATTCTGTTAAGACCTTTTGGAATCATACCCAAATAATATTCAAAAGGAGGAAAGTATACTCCCTCTTATTAAATCTTAATCAGAATGATGCAATTGAAAATAATAAATACATATACAATAAATAGACTTCATCTTAATGAAGTCTATTATAAAGGAATCTGAATCTGAATTCAATCATGCTTAAACTTGGTTAAGCTAAGTAAGTTAACCTTACTTGTTGGTATGCTGATTTTGTTTGTAAGTCTGAATCTTAAATTAAGATACTAAAGAATGAAACAAAAACCTTTGGGGAAGGGGTTTAGATGCATATCTATCTGCATGGAAATTGTAAATCATTTATGGCTAGCAACCTTAATGTTTAAAGAAATTAAAGATTCAGTAGGGTTACTAAAATTAAATCTTAATTAAGAAGATAAGTAAGTAATCAACTTCTTATTTGGATATGTATATCTAGATGAGACGATTCCAGGATGTTGGCACATGCCAACTGTAGTACCATGCCATCATGAAGACTTGGGTCTTCATGAGGGTATAGTGTTGTAGTTGACATGTCACAACACCCTTCAGAATTGGATCATCTAGATTTACATAAACTCGACTTGACCTTAGTTATACTCTAGGTCAGGTTAGGAGCATGCTTTTGTATAGGGGGTAACTCACGATGACTTAGGGTAACTAGGAACACATAATCAACTTAGGTCAATTGAGTATGTCTATGTACCCTTAGTCACCACAAGTGGTTCTCTATACCAATCTATGTTGCTAACCTTGATTAGGGTTGAACCTTGGATAAGTGGACTGACAGAGTCAGTGAAGACCATTCTAGATAAAAAATGAAGTGGGGTGAAGGACTTATTTCATTTGACGAGTATGTCATCTAGGAATATGAACATGGACATCATGTGAAAATATTTGGCTAAAGTATTGCAAGTTGTTGGTTACATTGTCCTATGTCACCTAGTTTAAGATGCAAGATTTCAAATGAATATTGGTAACAAATTATCGATATGCCTCTTAAAGAGTACACTTCAATACCCAAAAAGGGTAAGAGAACCAAGTATACTTAGTATATAATACATTGAGTTAACATGAGAGATTAGTGGTTCACGAGTCATGAAATGAGAGATCAATAGTTCTCTCGAGTCATTTATAGCTACATATGGTTATCTATTATGAGATTGATTGGCATGGAATGGGTGTTCTAAATTATGATTATTTAGAATAGAGAACATTATTAAAAAAATATCCCTTTTTCTAAAGTCCTCAAATGGGAATGTTACAGTAGTGATCCCCTTTGTGTGCCATAGCAACTCACACTTGTGTACATGCTTTGCAACATCCTCAACACCTTTGTATTCTGGTAGATGCAAAGACATTTTGAAAAACTCTTTGAGGTGGTTGAGGTCCTTTCCTACCTGATCCAAAACCTTTATTTCCTCTAGTGTTACCTCCACCACTAGATCCACTAGATCCACTAGGTCATGTCCCTTCCCCACCGATCCACCAGTCAACTAGGTCCTCCACCTCCTATACCACCGGATCCAAAGACTTATAGCCGATAATGGGCCTGAAGTGGTTACACCTAGTGTCCCCAATATCCCACTGAACTTTGCTCCAATGGTTTGTGATATTGCACCACTACCAAATGTGTGTCCCACACCACTTATAGATGTGATACCCAAACTTTATGTACATGTACTTTACCCAAATGTGGGTTGAGGTTTGGAGAATGAAATGAGTGTTTAAGGAAGTGGTGTTGCTTCCTGATCTTGAAAGATCCTACTTTTGCCATGTGATATACTCCATCACAATGGAAATAGTCATAAAATTAGCTAGAGGTTTTGAAGGAACCTTTGATTAGTTATATTGCATCTTTCTCCACAGTCATATATATAGAGGGTTTATTCAAATTTGTTGATAAAGGCACTAAAGCTCACTCTTGAAAGATGAAACTTTGGATGAAAGTACTAGAGGATCCATCTCAAAGAAAATTTCTTAGTATTGAAATATTAGAGAGGATAAAAGAGTGTGTAAAGCTATTTAGGAGGATTTGAAAAGTGCTTGATGGGATACAAAAATTCTAGTGAAGGTTGGCATAAGATATCTATTGTGAATTCTAGGTATATTGAGTAAAAGTGAATTATGGAATATAAAGAGTTTTCATAGAACTCATAACATTTTCAAGCATGCATTAAATGTAAACAAGTTTAAATAGACTCTTGAACTGAGAATTCCCTTGTCGTAAGTCTTAAAGGGGATAATATCTTGAAATGTAGTTGCATGTTCATGCCTCGTACTACGATATGTGAATCAATAATGGTGTCAAAAATGGGATGCGGATCAAGGTATGGTTAACTATTATAATCATACAAAAGTAACCTCTGAGACTTAGAAGATGTCAAGAACATATTTTTGATCATCAAGAAAGTGCCATAGACTTGAAGACCAAGAATCATTTAGGTGAAGAAGAAAAGATAGCATGTTTGCAGGGGGTAAGTTTTGTGTTCAAAAAGGTCATATAGCATCCTAATAAGGTTGAAATATCTAAAGATGAATCTTAGGGAAAAGCTAAATATGTCAATCCACTTTAATGACACAAGACCAAGAACCGAAAGTATAGCCCAACATATGAAAGTAGATACAGGGATATGTAAATGCAGGGGAGAAATGAGGGAGAATTTTATGTAGTACATGAAGATCGAGAGCATGTCAAAATTGACTAAAATGTACTTGAAATTTTCCTTTGGGGAACTTAGTCCTAGAATTTCCTACAATGTGCTTATAGAAGATTTATGCCTAGAATTGAATTTTCTTGATTGAGATAGACATGTGGATGTGCCAAGAGGATGCTTTCACACTCAAGACTCAAGTTGTTGTGAGCTGTTTATGTTATGAATACACAATCTAAAGGTGAGAAATACTAGACTCAATGCACGATGAAGATAAAAACATAATTAAAACAAGAGGAAGACCTTAAATTGTAAGTTTGGTTAATGTTTCCAACCAAAATAGAGGTCAAGTAAGCTTATGTAGGTACAGACTAGGTACTTTTTCATATTCATTTTTATCCACCTACTAACTTCTAACCCCATTAGCATTGACCTATCACCTAGCGGGCACTAGGCACTCACTTGAGGCATGCGTTGATCCGAAAATAATCGATTAGTACTACCGATCTCGACCCTTATAGGCTTTAATAATTTGCTGATAATTTACTCCTTTTAAGTAATCAATTTAAAATAATGCAAGATAATAAGACAATTGCACAAAGATTGATTACGGAGTTCAGCAATTTCCTATGTCTCCAGGTTTGTGGTCGAACCGTTCCACTAGTCAAAACTTGTAAGTTACAATAGTATTTTCACAAGAAAACTGGAAATTTTACTTGCCTATCACTACACCGCTTCTTCAAAAAACTTCCGATGATCAGTCCAATTGTTCTTCACCTTCCTGATGCACAATCTCCTTCGGCTTTGATCATCCTTCCCAATGCTATCAATGCGAAGCTAGCACTCCAGTCAACAATCCAGGATTTGCAAGTAATTTACTGTGGTGCTATGGGCTGATTAGGTAGTTTGAATAACTCCTAGCCACAAATATTTAATTTATTATTGCCTAACAAATAATAGGTCAATAATAATCAAAATAATAATGCCTAAATAATTTAGGTCTTCACACAACAATTTCTCATTCTCCTCTTGGCTCGGACTTCACCTCCAGCGCTCTAGGAATGAGCTTCTTTGTATTTTGTGTGTCCATTACAATGAACTAGGTACCCTATTTATACAATTTTAGGGCCCTCAAAATATGCATTCCATATAATCCTTAGGCTAAAAATACCATAGCCCGTAGCATAGAAATTGGGATAAAATTTCCAAATTGACGGATTGCATAGGAAATGGGATTAATACCCATTTTAGCCGATTTGCATTTTTTAATGGGATAAAATCCCAAATGAGCGGCTAAGGAGAAGTGGGCGGCATTGTTAAGTGGGATATCCCACATTTGGTGCCATTAAATTTGGGTAGGGTTTTATTAACCCTTACTCTCACCATTTTTCACGTGGAACATTCCACTCATGGGCCTAGCCCCCCCAACCACCGCTTCATTTCCTCCTCCACGTGAAAGCTTCCATGAATGACATTGTATGCCTTTACCACGTGGACATAACCTATCATGTTGGCTGTTATGTGTGGTCGGTTGGTTTATGCGGGCTTTAATACTAATGTATAAACATTAATATATAGTGGTTTGGCATATACATGTGTGGCATTTGGAAAGTGGACTTACCAAGTAAATATAATTTCGACCCATGTAATGTGGTATGGAAATAATTAACTCAGTAAATAGCATATATTCCACTTGTCATCTCCGATAGGAAAATTGAGTGAATTCGACGAGTGGTGGCAAGCCACGTGGTGGCTTGTGGACCCACCACGTCGGTGATAATACCATAGTCCACACAAAGCAGGGGCTCCCCTCGTAATAAAAGTTCAGCCTCTTGTTCATGTGCACCATTTTTATGCTCATGGAAAACCGGTGATCAAAACCAATAAAAACTCCCTTTTGTCTTTTTTCCACGTGTCGTAGTGCCATTGGTCTAATATTGACCATTGATCGAGTTGACTTTCTCGTTGATGAACTTTGACCGACATATCTAGAGCTCACAATGTCCATTTGTCGCGTTCTTACAGTCGTTAGAAAGCTCTCAAGATGATCTTCTGACTTGGCACCATTTAGGGATGTTTTAGGGAACTTTTGAAAATGATCCCTTGATCACACCTCCCCACTGAGAAAAGCTTTTTGTCCCAAAATGCTTCTATACTGTCCTGAATCTGAAAAACTTTGATGCCACCTCGTAATGGTGCTACTCATGTAGTAGACCCTTGGGTCTTCTCCTCCAACCTTCTCACTTCAAAACTTTGTTCGATCCTGGGACTTGTGGGTTATGGGTCCATGACGCTTCCGCTGCGCCACTCTGATATCCGAAGAATACCTCCACGCCTCCGCTTTATGGTGCTAAGTTTCTGAATGAAACCTCAACGCTCCTTCTATGCAGTGCTAAGCTTCTTGATATCTGACAACAAGGATCTTCTTTGACTCTATAACACAGCTCTTGGCTCCGAGTTGATTCTGCAGAATCCAAACTGGTTTGAAGGAACTCCATGTTACGTAGAGCTTTGATTGATCCGATGTCAATGATGGACAATGCCTTGTCCCTTTACAGACCTCAACACCTCCGATGCATGATGCTTGAGCCTCTTTCAACACCTTGAGCATCTAATGCACGATGCTAAGTCTATATACCTCAACGCCCGATGCATGATGTTCGGCCTCAACACCTCCATGCATGATGCTCAATGCCTCTTGCAAAACCTCAAGCCTCGAGCCTCCATGCATGATGCTAAGTCTGTTGATCAGCTACCATTCGTATGTGTGGTCGCAATGCCTTGACACCGAATGACATTCCGAGCTAATCCTTTGAGAGCTCCTCTTGTTGACATACTAATATCAGGTACCATTCTGTTGCATGGTCACAATGCCTCTACACAAAATGAAGTTCCAACCCGACGTCAATGCCAACAGTGATTCAACTACCATTCTACTGCATGGTCACAATGCCTCTACACAGAATGAAGTTCCAACCCGACGTCAATGCCAACGTTGATTCAGCTACCATTCTACTGCACGTTCACAATGCCTCTACACAGAATGAAGTTCTGAGCTGAACTCTATGAACTCTATTGTCTACACAAATGATAGATCAATCTCCAAGCTTTATATGAGTTAATTCTCGTATCTAAGTTGTAATAGGTACTCACAAGCTGATTAGGAGATATATTTGGAGCATTAATCAAATTTTCTAAGTAAGAAAATCCACTGAGTATTGTAAACCTTTCTCTCAGCTTTTTCTCACAATATCTGATCTCCAAATATAATACTACATACGATTCATCAATCTGAATTATGCAATATATAATTGAAAAATTGTTGACTTACTCATGTTATCCAAAATGTGCCCCTGCTCATTTTTTGTGGCTAACTCCTCTCATTTTTTCCTCTCTTGTGCCTTAGTCATAATTTTTGCTTTTCAAGCACTCAAAAATTTCTAAAAATGACACCATTGGATAGATCTCTTTCTCATCTTTCCAGAAAGGTAAAGTTTTCCTCCTAACTCCATGTATTTTTGAAGTTATGGCTCGGGAGTTTTTTGGGAAAATTTTCCTTGAAAGGCCCACGGCCAATGAGATGCCGCCACATGTCATGGAAGTGGTAGGGGTCGAGAGGAAGACTTGGAATTTTCACCAAGTGTTTGGAAAATTTCAAATGGAGGATTTTTTCCCGCAGGCCCGCCGGCGAATCAGGTGATGCCACGTGTCCAGGGGGAAATTTGAAAATTTGGCTAAGTGTTGGCACATGGAAAATTTTGAAGGAAGAGCCTACACCCAATAGAAACGTGCCACATGTCCTATGAGCTCGGAGCTATAGACCGCGGGAGGAAATTGGGATTTGTTCCCAAGGTGTTGGCGCAGAAGTAAAAATGTTGTGAATGGCCCGCCACGAATGATATGTCGCCACGTGTCCTGGAGTGGCGGAGCAAGGGGAGAATTTGGGAAATTTTCCCAAGGAGAAAATAAAGGAAAATTCAGAGAGGAAAAGCCCGCATGAAAAATTAGAAGGGGAAAACCCACACCCAATGGGGTTTTGACACATGTCTGGGTTAAAAAATATCAAATGGCCCATGGAAAATAGAAGAAAGACAGGCCCGCGTCCAATTAAAACTTGCCACGTGTCCCAAACTCGCGGCCCGGCGGGGAATTTTGAAAAAAAATTTCAAAGACAAAAGTGAAGGAAAATGAAGCAGGATGGGCCCACACCCAATAGAAATGTACCACATGGCACCTGAAAGGCAGAGCATGGGGAAATTTTCCAAATGACCAAAAAGGTAAAAAATTCAAATTTTTGCCCGCCAATCCAATTTGGCCCTATTTTTGCCCTAAAATTTCAAATGGCCATATCTTTCGATCCAGAGCTCGGTTTTTCACGTTATTTATATGAATGGAAAGATGGTGAAATTATCTACAATATTCTAGGATCATTTTTGCATTTTGATGGAGTTTGGAGAGAGAAAATTGAAAAAACGCCTCTGGCACGTGGTCATGGACAGAAATGACGTTTCAACCACCGTTTTTAATGAAGAATGGCTCGCATTCTCTCCCAGCATGGCTAAAAATGTAAGGGAATGGGTCTATAAGGACACCCATGCTATTTTATGGCATTTTGATCAATGGTTGAATCCCCCTCTCCCATTTCTCTCGCCCTCATCCCTGCACCGTAAAAGCCGCTTTTGGCTCATTTTCAAAGGGTTGAACATTTTTTGTATTACGCAAGTCCCCTTTCTCCCCTTGGAAGTGATTTTGGTGGAATATCAGACCTTTTCTAAGAACTGTAACTCATTTTTTCCTCCCAGGTGTTATAATGCAAGTGATTTTGATGTTAAAATAACAATACAGGCCCTGTGATTAATTTTTCATCCTCTGCTGGTGTTGTTTGACTAATTTCTAATTCTTCATTATAGTTATCAGTTTGTGCATGTTGTTTTGTTGCATTTTATGAATTGTGTCAATCTGCAGAAGTGAGAAATGCTCACCACTCCTTTGGTGCATCACCTATTAGCATTAGTTTTAGCTTTTTTTGCATTCTCTATCTCTGTCTCCTTTGGAATTTAGGGTAGGGTTAGGAATATAGACCTCTACAACTTGTAAGTGATAAATCTAACCAGAGGAATTGAGGAACCAGCCTCTAAACTAGAGATTCCTTTCTCATTTTGCAAGTCCCACACTTGGGGAAAGGATTCAATGTTGTGCAATCACACTAGATGCTAGTATGATCAAACTAGAAATCTGATCAACATCCAAGGGTGTTGCTGATTTGCAACAACAATTTTGGCACACTGGTGGGACCTTAGAGGTCTTCATCTTCATTGCAACAAAATTGATGTGCATTTGTTGCAAGTTTCTTACTTAAAAGAGCTATAAATTGCACATTTGGTGACTCCAAGGAAGAAGAATCAGCTGGTTTTAGCAGTGTAGACCTGAAAACTCATGAGAAGAATCACTACAAGGTCAAGAGCTGGAGAGGAAGAGGTGTTGTTTGAATATCTGCAGTTATCTCCAAGAAGAAGGCAAAGTGGGAGGAGAATCCAAAGGTCTCCATCTCCACCAAACAGAACTCTCTCAACTCCTCCACCTGGTAGGCCTTTCATTCAATCAACAAGAGTTCTAAGGCCAATCAGAATGGCACAAAACAACCCCTATGTCAATTTCACTGGCAGCAACCCACTTGCTCTCAATGCACAAAATCCAATTCCAGTTGTAGCATTGAAGAACATTCCATACTTCACTAGAGAAAATCAGACCTCACCTGGTGATCATGTCAAGGATATTGCTAACATTTGTGTAATCCATGAGATCAATGAGATGCAAGTTGTTGTCAAATTGTTGGCATCTTCATTCAAAGGGAAAGCTTTGCAATGGTTCAGGAGCCTTGCCTCAGGTTCTATTCAAAATTGGAATCAGCTATGTATAGCCCTCCATGAGTAGTTTGGGGAAAAGGGAGACAACTTGTCCCTTTTGGAGCAGCTGACAACCATCAAGAGAGCTCCCAATGAGCAGCTGACTAATTTTAATTTCAGATTTCAAAGGACTTGGGAGAGAATTCCAGTGGCAGTCAGGCCAACAGTAGAAGGTGCTTTTCTTTATTACCTTAAAGCTTTAAATTTTGATATTTCTATGTTAATTCAATCCATGGGAGGCACAACTATTCCCATTGCTTATAGCATTGCCATTAGAGCTGAAAATTGTTTGATCCAAGCTAGCAAGCTGGCTCCTAGACCTCCAATGCCATTGTTTCCAAGTTTAGAGAGCCCAAATACTAATCAAACACCTAATTTAGCTCCTATTCCCACTCCTAGAAATCAGAATTCAAGTGAAGCTTCCACTTCATCTTCTAGTGCCTCAAATGAACTTCAAGAAGTCATGAAGCAATTGCAAAATCTAGGTAATGAGCTGGTTACACTCAAAAGGCAGCAAGCTCAAGGTTTTAAACCTTCTTTCCAGCCCCAAGCTCAGCCTAATAGGTAGCCATATCAACCCCAAAGACCACCCAATCCATCTGCAAAATCTAAATCAAGCAAGGCCTCCTACCAATGCACCATTTCAGCCCTATAATCCCAATGCTACATCTCGCATCTAAAGCATTAGTGCCAAGACAAAACAATATGGCTCAAGAGTATGATTGGTGTTTCCCATGCAATGAACCTCATAACCAGTCCATGTGCTTCAACGGTGCCTTGAATCAAGCATTAATGGTGACAACAACTGGTGTGGAGGGTGAAGGTAGTCAAAGAAATGACCAGCAACAAGAAACATTCTAGCAGCAATCAGCTCCAAATGATACCACACTTGTAAATTGGCAGGGTAATATTTTTGTGGCATGAACTAGATAGTTTCCCAAAGTGTTGCAGCCAACACAAGGTCAAAGAGGAGAAATTTGGGTGAAGAACAACCATTGGCCCCAAGCAATCCACAACCTTCTTGTCACTCCACAAACTATTGGCAAGCAAAATGCAATCCCAAGCACACAAGGATTGCCTAAAACAGTTCCTAGGCCAGCCCAAATGCCAGTTGTTGCTGCCCATGCACAAGGAATGAATGTGCAGGCCAAGGGACAACAAAGGGAGACTTCATCTCCATTCAATATCATTGATCAGATGAAGAAGACAAATGTAAACATATCAATGTGGGAATCACTATCTATCCCAGGCCAAAGAGATTTGCTACAAGCTACCATGAAGGACTGGTCAACTTCAAATCAACAAGTCCAAATGCAAGAGAAGGTGCTCACAAATGCTGCCCAGCCTAAGGGGAATCATGGAGGACAGCAAGGTAAGATGTTGAAGCCCCCTCCATTCTATGTTTCATTGATCATTGGGAACCAATTAGTACACAATTGCATGATTGATTCCGGGGCAAGTAGTTCAGTAATGCCAAAGCAAATAGCTGATCAGTTGGGAATTCAGTATGAAACCATATCCAAAGGGGTGGTACAATTGGATGGGACAACAGTAACAATAGTTGGAGTGATTAAAAACTTGAGTCTTACTTTGCATGCCTGTCCCAACGTGGTTTTTTTGCAAGATGTCTCAGTAATAGACCTTCCACCACTCTTTGCCCTATGTTTGTCAAGGGATTTCACAACTAAGATTGAGGATACTTATCTGCTGATTGGTCACACATGTTGTTCAGAACAAGATATGGAACCAAAGCCACAATCAGGTCTGAACCTATTGCAAACTTTCACATTGAGCCTTACACCCCAAGTCAGATAAATGCCAATTGTTCAGCATTTGACCAAGAAGATCACCCAAGCACTGATGAAGCTGACACCAAGGTTGGAAGTATCCCAGATCTAACTCTTGATGAATGGGAAAACAAGGTGCATGCTTTTGATCCTTATCAAGAAATAGAAGAATCTAAGTTAGGAGTCTATTGCATGCATGAAGAAAATCAACCTATCCCTAGCATCACCAAGCCAGACCACAAGGATGACAATGAGGTATGGCAGTTTTTTTTTGATGGATCAAGGAGTAGACAAGGTGCAGGGGGAGCCATGCTAGTTTCACCTCAAGGAGTTAAGTATTATTCAGCTTTTAGATTTCAGTTTGCATGCTCTAATAACACTGCTAAATATGAAGCTTTGGTGCAAGGACTACATTAGTCAATCAAGAGAGGAATAAAGAACTTGCAAGTATTTGGTGACAGTGAGTTGATTGTCAACCAAGTTAAGGGGCAACATGCTGTCAAGAATGATCTACTCAAGTGCTACAAGAATAGGGTGTGGGACCTCATTGAAGATTTTGAGGGCTTTAGCATAAGATCCATTCCTAGAAAAGAGAACCAAGCTACTGATAGGCTTGCAGCAGTTGGGGCAGCCTTTGACGTTGTTGAAAGCATTCAAAAAGACAAGGTATAGCTAAACATCCATGTGATTGTGAGGCCTTCAAAGGCCGAACAACAATGTAAGTTGGCAAGTGTTTGAAAATGATTAGAAAATCATCCATTTCTTGCAAGAAGAGGCTTGAGTTCTCACCAAAAATCAGAAAAGTTGAGCAGCAAGATGGTGACCAAGTGGTGCAACTGAGAACCAACAAACTACCAAAGGGACTTATTACTTTGGAGTCCATTTTCAATCCTAATGATCAGTTTAGGAAGGAGAAGGCAAACATCCAAGTCAAGAGAGAAGATTCAGTATTCATCTCAGTGGAAGAAGGCAAATCACTCCAAATTGGTAAGATGACAACTGAACAAGAAAGGTATGAATTCATACAGCTCTGTCAAGAATTCCCTGATGTGTTTGCTTGGAGCTATGAAGATTTGAAAGGTTTCAATCCCGAGTTAGCTCAACACACCATTGAATTGGACCCCAGTACTAAGCCCATTAGGCAAAAACAAAGGCCAGTCAATCCACACATGGAGCCTCTCATGAGAAAGGAATTGAATAAGTTGATAGAATCAAGGATCATATTCCCTATCAAGCATTCTAGTTGGGTTGCCAACTTGGTTCCAGTTAGAAAGAAGAGTGGGGAAATCAGATTGTGTGTTGACTTCAGAGATTTGAATAGAGCATCTCTCAAGGATCATTATCCACTTCCTTCCATGGAGCAGATTTTACAAGTTGTTGCTGGCTCTCGAGAGGTTTTCACTACTTGATGGCTATTCAGGGTATAATCAGATTATGGTGAAGGAAGAAGATCAGTTCAAGACAGCCTTTACAACCAAATGGGGAACTTATGCATACAGGAAAATGCCATTTGGGTTGTCCAACGCTGGAGCTACCTTCCAAAGGGCAATGGACATGGCGTTCAAGGGTTTGATTAACAACATAGTGCTGATATATCTTGACGATATCACTATTTTTTCAAAAAATGCAGCAAACCATCTCTTTCATTTGAGACAAGTGTTCACAAGGTGCAGAAGGTTTGGAGTATCCTTGAATCCTAAAAAGTGTGTTTTTCTAGCCCATGAAGGAAAACTCCTTGGCCACATTGTCTCCAAAGAAGGATTAGCAATTGATCCAGAAAGAGTTGAAGCCATAAGAGCACTGCCATTGCCAAGCCACAAGAAGGCCCTTCAAAGTTTCTTGGGGAGAATAAATTTTGTTCGGAGGTTTGTCCCAGATTTTGCAGCCCTTGTCAAACCTATCACCAAGATGTTAAAGAAAAGCATGGCTTTCAAATGGACAACAGAAGGAAAAGAAAGTTTTGAAGCAATCAAAGAAGCCATCTCTCAAGCACCAACTCTCATCAACCCGGATTTCTCCAAGGATTTCACCCTCTATGCATTTGGGGGTGATGACACTATTTCTGCAATTTTGGTACAATAGAACAAGGACAATGATGAGTAGCCAATTGCTTTCTTCAGCCAAAGCCTGGAGGACTATGAGGTGAGATATTCTTTCATTGAGAAGCATGTTCTTGCAGTAATCAGAAGCTTGAAGAAATTCAAGCATTTAGTCTCAAACAACAAGGTTCAATTGTTGGTTTCTCATGTGGGGTTAAAGACTTCCTCCTCAATAAAGACTTGAATGAAAAGAGAGTAGGTTGGATTACTCGTGTCATGGAATATGACATAGAGATCAAGGTCACCAAGTTGGTTAGAGGAAAAGGATTGTGTGAGCAGCTGATTTTAAGCAAACAAGAGGAAGCATGCAATGAGAAAGAGACTGTTTTGGCATTGCAAGATAGCCATGAGCAAGAAAGCACTCAAGAGGAAAATAATGGTGTCCCCACTCCTTGCTGGACCCAAAGTATAATGCACTTCCTAAGCACAGGCCTATGCCCTCCAGAGATGAACAAGACCCAAAGAAGACACTTCAGATTGCAGGCTGTCCCATATGCCCTTGTTGATGGTGTTTTGTTTAAAAGGGATGTGAATGGAGTACTGCTGAGATGCATTGGTACAAATCAGATTCACAGGATGTTGGAAGAGTTCCATGGTGGACCAGCTGGTGGTCATTTTGCACCAAGAGTGACAGCTCTAAAGATCATGAGGGTTGGTTATTATTGGCCCAAGATTTTCAGTGATTGTTATGCATGGATCAAGAGGTGCAAGAATTGTGCATTCTTCACATGTAAAGAGAGGCTAGCTGCCCTTCCATTTCAGCTTGACCAGCCATCCAATGGGGTTTAGACTTCATCGAGTCATTAATCCCATTTCAAGCCAAGGACACAAGTGGATTTTAACAGCCACAAATTACTTCACTAAGTGGATTGAAGCAGTAGCACTCAAGGAAGCAAATGAAGCTAGTATCCTAGACTTCTATGAGGGAATAGTAACTAGGTTTAGCATACCAGCTACAATAATATCAGATAATGCATTAGCATTCATTGGATCCAAGGTGACTGAATGGGCTGTCAAGAACGGGATCTACCTAAGTATTTCATCAAACTATTACCCCCAGGGTAATGGCCAGGCTGAATCTACAAACAAGAACTTGTTGAGGATCATTAAGAGGACTCTTGATGAGAATCAGAGGTCTTGGCATACCAAATTGAAATCAGCTTTATGGGCTGATAGGATAACTCCCAAGAGGTCTACAGGTAATTCTCCATTCAAGCTTGTTTATGGGAGAGAGGCAATTTTACCCATGTCTCTTGAGTTTCCAACATTGGAACTCATGAAACAATTGGAGTTGTTGGAGTTTGAGCCCATGGAGGTTAGATATGCAGAATTGATGGAGCTCCAAGAAATCAAAAATCAGGCATCCCAAGCAATGGAGAAGGATCAAGCTTTGATAAAGAGGACCTTTGATAGAAAGGCCAAGAATAGATCCTTCCAAGTTGGAGATCTAGTGCTAAAATGGGATGCAGATAGAGAAAAATCGGGAGGCATTCAAAATTTGATGTCATTTGGAGTGGCCCATACATGGTCACAAAGTGTAAGGACAGCAATTCCTTCCAATTGTCTTCATTGGATGGTGAAGAACTACAGATTCCAGTCAATGGAATCCATCTAAAGCATTGCTACTAAAGGAAAATTCTCCACCTTGTAAATATTAGCTTAGGTTTTCATTCCTCCAAGTGCTTGTGCACATTGTTCTGATTGTAGGTTAGTTTGTTTTCCCTAAGTGCTTTGGCACAAGCTTGCTATTCCTGGAGATGTGTTTATAGGCCTTGCTCCATCAGGTGATATTCCATCTTCCTCCTTGCAATGTTCTAGTCAGTTGGGGTATCAAACAGAGAATTCGATGACTCCATGCCCAATGGATTGCTTCAGCAACTGGTAACTTCATCCAGCAGGCAGATGACCCCTCTGAGTCACCAAAATTGTTATCCAAAATGTGCCCCTACTCATTTTTGTGGCTAACTCCTCTCATTTTTTCCTCTCTTGTGCCTCAGTCATAATTTTTGCTTTTCAGCACTCAAAATTTCTTTGAAAATGACACCATTGGATAGAGCTCTTTCTCAGCTTTCTAGAAAGGTAAATTTTTCCTCCTAACTCCATGTATTTTTGAAGTTATGGCTCGGTGGAGTTTTTTGGGAAAATTTTCCCCGAAAGGCCCGCGGCCAATGAGATGCCACCACGTGTCATGGAAGTGGCGGGGGTCGGAGGAAGACTTGGAATTTTCACCAAGTGTTTGGTAAAATTTCAAATGGAGGATTTTTTCCCGCAGCCCACCGGCAAATCAGGTGATGCCACATGTCCAGGGGAAATTTGAAAATTTTGGCTAAGTGTTGGCGCATGGAAAATTTTGAAGGAAGAGCCCGCACCCAATAAAAACATGCCACGTGTCCTATGAGCTCTGGAGTTGTGGACCATGGGAGGAAATTGGGATTTTTTCCCAAGGTGTTGGCGCAGAAGTAAAAATGTTGTGAATGGCCCGCCATGAATGATATGTCGCACGTGTCCTGGAGTGGTAGAGCAAGGGGAGAATTTGGGAAATTTTCCCAAGGAGAAAATAAAGGAAAATTCAGAGAGGAAAATCCCACATGAAAATGAGTATCGAGCTTCATCAAAGCGAGAGAGTAAAGTGTGCCTGATACGTAGCGTGTCAGCTTGTATCAGAGCCGTTGAGTTAATGTTGTACTTGATACTCAGAGTGATCAACTGGTGTCAGTGCATTTGAAGTGATGCTCTCTTTGGTACCTAGAGCACAATGAGCAGCGGTGCTGGAGTTGGGAACAAAGTGTAAACCAACGTGAGTAGTTGGCGAAAGAGCTCTCAACTTCAGGCGTGTGGGATGTTGATTGAAGAACAGGGTGGCAGACTAGGGAGCCAACGCAATCAACATCGTTGGTGATCGGATGGGCGGGACACCAACGCGGTTGGGCGGAGCAGAAGTAGACTGGTGTGTGCTTGTGAAGCAGCGTCAGATTGAAGTGCCTAACCTTATGTGCGGCTATGCAGGGTCGTGCATGTTTGAGGGAGTTGGTTGTTGGACGAATCGGATCAGGAGAGTCTTGTGAAGATTGGCAATCAACGGTGTTGGCGATCGGAAGGCGGGACACCAACACAACTGGATCAAGTGGAGCAGTGTTGTTCCAGTTAAGAAGAAGACTGGTGTGGGCCTGGGCAGCATCAGATCAGAGTGATCCAGCGGAGTATCAGGGCTCAGTGGAGCTTTATTGATGTCACAGTGGTATGAATGAAAGACAGTGAACTTTCTCAGCTGTAGACCAGAGGGTTGATGAGAAAGGAGTCATGCAGTTGCGACGGTGGTCCGCATGGCGTTCAGTGATCAGGGTGTTGTAGACCCGTGCAGGTGTCAAGAGTTGGCGCTTGTGCAATGCAAGTAAGCCAGTGCAGGTTGCTAGAGACTTTGTGGGAGAAGAAGGCCAGTGTTTTGAACAGATCTCAGTTGTAGAGGAGGCGACAGGGAAGCATACGGTGGGACTGGTAACGTCACTTCAGTGGGAAAGTTCACGTGGAGGCTGGTGCAGAACTTACTCCTAACAGTTTTGGGTGAAGGGATAACACTTGGTAGAGTCCAGGTGCAGTGGCAGAGTGACTCGAAAACTTGGTAGGTGTGAAAGCACTGAGTAGCGCGACGACTCCCCAGAAGTTGTTGACAAGGCTTGTACATTGTGGATGGCTGAAATGCAGTGTTTGTGATGTGATATCAAGTTGATACTCGAGCCATTAAGTGGAAAAAGTGGCTCTCCCTTGGCAGAATCACGGTGGTGAATTTTGCGAAACCTCGGTATTTCAGGTTGGCAACGGTGGCAGTGGCTACATTCCGGAGTGAAGCAAGAGTTGCGTGTTCGGAAGTGCTGGTTGGTTGAAAGTGGTGGTGAGTAGATCAGTCAAGTTGCAGTGAAATGAGGTATTCCTGGTGAAGAGTTTGCCAGAAGATCAGCATCAGAGACACAGTGGTGGTATGGTGTTGGTAGAAGTGCTGAACAAGGGCAGCATTGTGGTGAAGTTAGAGGCCCCTAGATCAGTTGGAGAATATCATGTGTTGCGTATGGAAGCATGGTGAGACCAGTTTCAGCAGCAGTGAAACCTTGTAGTGGTTCGTCAATCGGCATGGAGGTTGGTGGTTCTCCAGTTATGTAGTGAATGTTGTGCAAGAAGGGCTCAGAGCTTGGCAGGGCAGCTTGTACATCATGCAGAATTCCTAAGAGGTTGTGGGAATTGCAGAAGGGGTATCCCATCAGACATTGTGTTGGATGTTTGGTGAAGTGTAGTTTCAGTGGAAGGGAGCTACAGTGACAGAAGTGTTGAGTGATTTGGCACTTTTTGTCCCGAGCACAGGGAGTTAGCACAGCGAGATGTTGAAGAGACTGAGTTGTGTTATGTCAGCAGTGACCGAAGTGTTCCGTGTGTATTTGCATGTGAGTAGTGCAATTACATTTTGTCCAAGTGTTGCGAACACTTGCATCCTTTGCACAGGCTTGCGAAGTCTAGCATCGGCACCGTGGGCGTCGCCACTTTAAGTGGGGGAGAATATAAGGGGGGTGCGTCTCCATGCTCACAGAGCGACCGCCTCCCCCAGGATGGGCAGACCCCATCCGCGCAGGGTAGTGCATGAGGCGCTATCCAGGGAGCCAGAGGGACTCCCGGCCGAGGCAAATGGTTGGCTAGGCATGGGTTGGGGTTGACGACCTCACATGCATGTGCCTACAGAAGATCTGGGTCGAGTTGGGTGAGTTAAGCGCGTAGGGCGAAAATGGGTGACCTCCTGGAAGTTCCCGGTGGCGCACCAATGTAACTCTTGAGGGCTATGGAGTGAGTAAGAGTTGTGCATGGGGGAATATGAAAGGACCATGCTATGAGCCCAAGGATGTCTCAGAATCAAGGTTTAGCCGAGGCGGGTTGGTGAGCTAAGTTGGTTGCACTTAGGAACAGTGCAAGGTGTCTTGGAGCGAAGAACTTACCCAGTGTACGCGGAGCGAGCTGGGCAACTCATGTGGGCGATGCAGTGGCAGAGCGGGAGTTGGTTTGAAGCATGAAGACCTTGTACGATAGAGGCCTTGCGTTGAGAGTGCAGCGCATGCCTAAAGAGCCAAGTGAGCATGGCAACAATACAGACCAACAGGGGGAACTCACAACCCCACCAAGTGGAGTGTGGAACACTTGGTGCACTGGACATTCAGAGGATGGGGTGTTCAGCAGACCTTGGAGATATACTCTACCCTTGCGGAGTATGTCCATGCAGTGATGTGCATCATGGATCAGCAGTGGGACTCCAGTGTTAAGTAACAATGGACTTGGGGAGACCTTTGAGGTGGCAACGTCCTTAGAAGCAGAGTTCATGTGGGAAACAACCAAGAGGCGTGATGGAGTGAGACTGGGATTCGGAGGTCGAAACGGAGGAGAAGTAACTCAGACGTGAGTGAGCCAAGTGTGGCGAGCTCCTCAACCTTGCAGAGGTTAAAATAGCGCAGATGAGTCGAGTGCTCACATAGATGTATCGGAGTGCGCCGGAAGCATGGATGCGGAGTGGGTGCAGAAGCGAGAGGCGAGGCTGAGACTGAAGTGGTCGACAGAGGATGGTTCACATGGTGATGCGCGACATGGTGGGTTGAGTCAAGGACATCATGGATACCATTGCAGTGTGGTGAGCTGACAACGAAGGCAGAAGACTTGTGAAGTCAATGCGGTCTGGACGCAGATGGGTGTCTCGAAGAGTAGGCACGCCGATGTCAGTGGCCATGGCATCGGGGTGAGATCAGAGGATGGATCGAGCCGAGGGAAGCAGAGTACCTCACCCGCATGTGATGCGGTCTACCAGGATGGCGAGCTTGCAGTGCTCCCCGCAGGGATCCTTGGTGTTGTGGACTTGGGTGACAGAGGTCAGCAGGTCGGGGTGAGTAGAGGCTCACACCCGGGAAGGACTCAGAGGAGGACTTCCCCCGTCGGTGCACGCGTAGGTGACCGGCGCGGCAACTCAGGCAGACTCATGGATGGATGACAGATAGGGGCATGTGATGTTCCTCAGTGGCCTTGTGCAGAACAGTGGGATGTTCGACAGTGAGCCGGCCAGCGGCCTAGAGCTGGGTCAGTGATGAGTCTTGGAGGCGTGAGTTGTGCATTCCCTCAAGTGGACTAAGAAGGCATATTAAGAGCTCCCGGCGGTTGTATGGGCAGCCGTGGTATTCGGCGAGTGGTCTTCTGGAGCAGTTGTATGGGCAGCTGTGAAGGGTGTTGGAAAGGTTCACTTGTGCATAGTTGCAGATGCAGTTGGGGAATGGGTGGTGGATGAGAATGGAGAAAGGCGTAGTCTGGGACTACTGGAGTAGCTTGATCCTCTAAGGCGAGCGAAAAAGGTAGTGTCTCAGTGCCGCACGTTGGCTAGTTTATTCCGCTTTAAAGCTAACCCGTACCCAATGGGGTTTTGACACATGTCCGAGTTAAAAACTATCAAACGGCCCGCGAAAAATAGAAGAAAGATAGGCTCGCATCCAATTAAAACTTGCCACGTGTCCTAAACTCACGCCTTGAAGCGAAATTTTTTAAAAAAATTCAAAGACAAAAGTGAAGGAAAATGAAGCAGGATGGGCCCGTGCCCAATAGAAACATGCCACGTGGCACTTGGAAAGGCAAAGCACAGGAAATTTTGGAAAATTTTCCAAATGACCAAAAAGGTAAAAATTCAAATTTTGCCCGCCAATCCGATTTGGCCCTGTTTTTGCCCTAAAATTTCAAATGGCCATATCTTTCGATCCAGAGCTCATTTTTTCACATTCTTTATATCAATGGAAAGCTGGTGAAATTATCTACAAGATTCTAGGGTCATTTTTGCATTTTTATGGATTTTGGAGAGAGAAAATTGAAAAACACCTCTGGCACGTGGTCATGGACAAAAATGACGTTTCAACCACCGTTTTTAATGAAGAATGGCTCACATTCTCTCCCAGCATGGCTAAAATGTCAAAGAATGGGTTTATAACGACACCCATGTTTTTTTATGGAATTTTAGTCAATGGTTGAATCCCTTCCATGTTTTCCCATGTTTCTCTCTCCTGGGCTCGTCCCTTGCACTGTAAAAGCTAGTTTTGGCTCATTTTCAAAGGGTTGAACATTTTTTGTGTATTGCAGGTCCCCTTTCTCCCCTCGGAAGTTGTTTTGGTGGAATATCGACCTTTTCTAAGAACTGCAACTCATTTTTGCCTCCCAGGTGTTATAATGCAAGTGATTTTGATGTTAAAATAACAATACAGGCCCTGTGATTAATTTTTCATCCTCTGCTGGTGTTGTTTGACTAATTTCTGATTCTTCATTATAGTTATCAGTTTGTGCATGTTGTTTTGTTGCATTTTATGAATTGTGTCAATCTACGTATGAAAATGCTCACCACTCCTTTGGTGCATCACCTATTAGCATTAGTTTTAGCTTTTTTGCATTCTCTATCTCTATCTCCTTTGGAATTTAGGGTAGGGTTAGGAATATAGACCTCTGCAACTTGTAAGTGATAAATCTGACCAGAGGAATTGAGGAACCAGCCTCTAAACTGGAGATTCCTTTCTCATTTTGCAAGTCCCACACTTGGGGAAAGGATTCAATGTTGTGCAATCACACTGGATGCTAGTATGATCAAACTAGAAATCTGATCAACATCCAGGGGGTGCTGCTGATTTGCAACAACATTACCCATTTCAAAGGACTTTCACTTTCAGGTATTACCTGGTCCTAGGTTGAATTGTCAACTGGTGGTGGACTAGAAACTTCTTCTACCTTTAGCAATAGGCCTCCATTCCATCTTTGGCTTGCCATTACCCTGATGGTGAGATGGATGTAGTTTCCAACAATTTTCCACCGATGCCCATTCCTCTGGTAATGAGCACAAAAATTCCTCTTAATCTCCTTCTTCTGGGATGAGGAACTCTTTCTAGCCATTTCTCGACTCTGCATGATGAGATTGGTCTTTCTGATTTTCCTTGTTCCTAATGAATGGCATCAACTTCTTCATCAATGTCCTTCTCTTCCAGCATTTGGCCACTGAATGATTATGCAATCCACAAAAAGTACATGGAAAGGAATTCCACATCTTCTGAAAATCATAACCATACTTCTTAAGTTGAAAAAGTGGATCAGAAGTTTTATTGTGCTTATGATTATGGTAAGAAACTGGAGGTGGAATCTCATTACCTCTTCGCTGATTTCTCTTACCACATCCTGCCTGTGACGATGAAGCACAACTTTCCTACTCATAATCTTCTCATAGGACTAGTGGGGTAATCACTTTGCTTTCAAAAGCTTGTCTCCCGTCAGCATTCTTGGAGCATTCTCCAATTTCCATTCCCACACTAGGATAACCCAAACCTGTAAAATGAGGACAATCCTCGACCTATATTGGGTTAGCAATACCTTGGCCATTTTTCCCAAGGCCTCTTCCATCAAATCCCATTTTATCTAGTAACTTGGATCCAATGCCTCTAGTATGCTTTTCAAACAAACCAAAGACTTTATTACCTGAATCCAAACCGAATGGGAGGAAGAAGAAGATTCCCATGGAAAACAACTTACAGTGCAATCATCTACCATGGCCTCTGCATCTGAAGTTTAAGGTATTTCCTTTCTCTGATCACCACACTGTAACCTTGCCAAGAGCTCATCCTTGGTTTGTAGTTCTATTTCAAATGAGCATTCTCCTCTTCCAAGGAGTAATACATTGATCGTAGGAGAGAATTATCTTCCTGGATCTGGTGATTATAAGCTTCAATTTCTTCGAGCTTTGCCTATTTAGACATCTTGCCCATAGTGCACTTGTACCCTATTCACACAAACTAAACTAACTGCACCAACTTGAAGCAATCACTCTGTTAATTAGTTTTACCAGCTCTGATACCAAACATGATCTCGAAAATAATTAGATTATTACTACCTGATCTCGGACCCTTATAGGCTTTAATTATTTGCCGATAATTTACTCCTTTTAAGTAATCAATTTAAAATAATGCAAGACAATAAGACAATTGCACAAAGATTGATTACGGAGTTCGGCAATTGCCTACGTCTCCGGTTCGTGGTCGAACCGTTCCACTAGTCAAAACTTGTAAGTTACAATAGTACTTTCACAAGAAAACCTAATGGAATTTTACTTGCCTATCAGTACACCAGTTCTTTGAAAAACTTCCGATGATCAGTCGAATTGTTCTTCACCTTCCTGATGCACAATCTCCTTCGGCTTCGATCGGCCTTCCTAATGCTATCAATGTGAAGCTAGCACTCCGGTCGACAATCCAGGATTTGCAAGTAATTTACTGTGGCGCTATGGTCCGACTAGGTAGTTTGAATAACTCCTAGCCACAAATATTTAATTTATTATTGCCTAACAAATAATAGGTCAATAATATTAAAAATAATAATGCCTAAATAATTTAGGTCTTCACACAACAATTTCTCATTCTCCTCTCGCTCTGACTTCGCTCTGGCAGCTCAGAAATGAGCTTCTCGTATTTTGTGTGTCCATTACAATGAACTAGGTACCCTATTTATACAATTTTAGGGCCCTCAAAATATGCATTCCATATAATCCTTAGGCTAAAAATACCATAGCCCGTAGCATAGAAATTGGGATAAAATTTCCAAATTGACGGATTGCATAGGAAATGGGATTAATACCCATTTTAGCCGATTTGCATTTTTAATGGGATAAAATCCCAAATGAGTGGCTAAGGAGAAGTGGGCGGCATTGTTTAGTTAAGTGGGATATCCCACATTTGGCGCCATTAAATTTGGGTAAGGTTTTATTAACCCTTACTCTCACCATTTTTCACGTGGAACATTCCACGCATGGGCCTAGCCCCCCCCAACCACCGCTTCATTTCCTCCTCCACGTGGAAGCTTCCACGCATGACATTGCATGCCTTTACCACGTGGACATAACCTAGCATGTTGGTTGTTATGTGTGGTCGGTTGGTTTATGTGGGCTTTAATACTAATGTATAAACATTAATATATAGCGGTTTGGCATATACATGTGTGGCATTTGGAAAGTGGACTTACCAAGTAAATATAATTTCGACCCATGTAATGTGGTATGGAAATAATTAACTCAGTAAATAGCATATATTCCACTTGTCGTCTCCCGATAGGAAAATCGAGTGAATTCGATGAGTGGTGGCAAGCCACGTGGTGGCTTGTGGACCCACCACGTCGGTGATAATACCATAGTCCACACGGCGCCCGGGCTCCCCTCCATAATAAAAGTTGAGCCTCTTGTTCCCATGCACCATTTTTACGCTCGTCAAAGACCGGTGATCGAAAACCAATAAACAACTTCCTTTTGTCTTTTCACCACGTGTCGCAGTGTCATTGGTCTAATATTGACCAATTGACCAGAGTTGACTTTCTCATTAACTGAACTTTGACCGAACATATCTAGAGCTCCCGATGTCCGTTTGTCACGTTCTTATAGTCATTGGAAAGCTCTCGAGATGATCTTCTACACTGACACCATTTAGGGATGTTTAGGGAACTTTTGAAAATGATCCCCTGATCACACCTCCCCACTGAGAAAAGCTTTTTGTCCCAAAAAGCTTCCATACTATCCTGAATCTGAAAAAACTTCGATGCCACCTCGAAAGTGCTACTGTAGTAGACCCTTGGGTCTTCTCCTCCAACCTTCTCACTTCAACAACTCTGTTCCGATCCTAGGACTTGTGGGTTATGGGCCCACGACGCTTCCGCTGCACCACTCTGATATCCGAAGAAGACCTCCACGCCTCTACTTTATGGTGCTAAGTTTCTGAATGAAACCTCAACGCTCCTTCTGTGTGGTGCTAAGCTTCTTGATATCTGACAACAAGGATCTTCTTTGACTCTATAACACAACTCCTGGCTCCGAGTTGATTCCGCAGAATCCAAACTGGTTTGAAGGAACTCCATGTTACGTAGAGCTTTGATTGATCCGATGTCAATGATGGACAATGCCTTGTCCCTTTACAGACCTCAACGCCTCCGATGCATGATGCTAAGCCTCTTTCAAGACCTCGAGCCTCTGATGCATGATGCTAAGTCTCTATAGACCTCAACGCCTCCGATGCATGATGCTAAGCCTCTTTCAAGACCTCAAGCCTCCAATGCATGATGCTAAGTCTATTATAGACCTCAACGCCTCCGATACATGATGCTAAGCCTCTTTCAAGACCTCGAGCCTCCAATGCATGATGCTAAGTCTGTTGATCAACGCTACCATTCGTATGTGTGGTCACAATGCCTTGACACCGAATGACGTTCTGAGATAATCCTTTGAGAGCTCCTCTTGTTGACATACTAATATCAGGTACCATTCTCGCCGCACGGCCAATGCCTCTACACAAAATGAAGTTCCAACTCGATGTCAATGCCAATGTTGATTCAACCGATACCATTCTCCACGGTCACAATGCCTCTACACAGAATGAAGTTCCAACCTGATGTCAATGCCAACGGTGATTCAGCTACCATTCTAGCTGCACGGTCACAATGCCTCTACACAATGAAGTTCTGAGCTGATCTCTGTGAACTCTACTGTCTGCACAAATGACAGATCAATCTCCAAGCTTTATATGAGTTAATTCCCATATCCAAGCTGTAACAGGTACTCACAAGCTGATTAGGAGATATATTTGGAGCATTAATCAAATTTTCTAAGTAAGAAAATCCACTAAGTATTGTAAACCTTTCTCTCAGCATTTTCTCACAATATCTGATCTCCAAACTTAATACTGCATACGATTCATCAATCTGAATTATGCAATATATAATTGAAAAATTGTTGACTTACCCATTTTAAAGGACTTTCACTTTCAGGTATTACCTAGTCCTGGGTTGAATTGTCAACTGGTGGTGGAGTAGAAACTTCTTCCTTTGCCTTTGCAATAGGCCTCCATTCCATCTTTGGCTTGCCATTACTCTGATGGCAAGATGGATGCAGTTTCAAGCAATTTTCCACCGATGCCCATTCCTCTGCAATGAGCACAAAAATTCCTCTTAATCTCCTTCTTCTGGGATGAGGAACTCTTTCTGCCATTTCTCGACTCTGCATGATGAGATTGGTCTTTCTAATTTGCCTTGTTCCTAACGAACGACATCAACTTCTTCATCAATGTCCTTCTCTTCCAGCATCTAGCCACTGAATGATTATGCAATCCACAAAAAGTACATGGAAAGGAATTCCACATCTTCTGAAAATCATAACCATACTTCTTAAGCTGAAAAAGTGGATCAGAAGTTTTATTGTGCTTATGATTATGGTAAGAAACTGAGGTGGAATCTCATTACCTCTTCGCTGATTTCTCTTACCACATCCTTGCCTGTGATGATGAAGCACAACTTTCCTGCTCAGAATATTCTTGTAGGACTAGTGGGGTAATCACTTTGCTTTCGGAAGCTTGTCTCCCGTCAGCATTCTTGGAGCATTCTCCAATTTCCATTCCCGCACTAGGATAACCCAAACCTGTAAAACGAGGACGATCCTCGACTTGTATTGGGTTAGCAATACCTTGGCCATTTTTCCCAAGGCCTCTTCCATCAAATCCCATTTTATCTAGTAACTTGGATCCAATGCCTCTAGTATGCTTTTCAAACAAACCAAAGACTTTATTACCTGAATCAAACCGAATGGGAGGAAGAAGAAGATTCCCGTGGTGAACAACTTACAGTGCAATCATCTGCCATGGTCTTTGCATCTGAAGTTGAAGGTATTTCCTTTCTCTGATCACCACACTGTAACCTTTCCAAGAGCTCATCCTTGGTTTACAGTTCTGATTTCAAATGAGCATTCTCCTCTTCCAAGGAGTAATACATTGATCGCAGGAGAGAGTTCTCTTCATGGATCTGGTGATTATAAGCTTCAATTTCCTCGAGCTTTTCCTATTTAGACATCTTTCCCATAGTGCACTTGTACCCTATTCACACAAACTAAACCAACTACACCAACTTGAAGCAATCACTCTATTAATCGTTTTACCACCTCTAAATACCAAAACATGATCCAAAAATAATCGATTAGTACTACCTTGCTGATCTCGGACCCTTATAGCATTTAATAATTTGCCGATAATTTACTCCTTTTAAGTAATCAATTTAAAATAATGCAAGACAATAAGACAATTGCACAAAGATTGATTACGGAGTTCGGAAATTACCTACGTCTCTAGGTTCATGGTCGAACCATTCCACTAGTCAAAACTTGTAAGTTACAATAGTACTTTCACAAGAAAACCTAATGGAATTTTACTTGCCTATCAATACACCAGTTCTTTGAAAAACTTCCGATGATCAGTCAAATTTTTCTTCACCTTCCTGATGCACAATCTCCTTCGGCTTCAATCGGCCTTCCCAACGCTATCAATGCGAAGCTAGCACTCCAGTTGACAATCCAAGATTTGTAAGTAATTTCTGTGGCGCTATGGGCCGATTAGGTAGATTTGAATAACTCTTAGCCACAAATATTTAATTTATTATTGCCTAACAAATAATAGGTCAATACTAATCAAAATAATAATGCCTAAATAATTTAGGTCTTCACACAACAATTTCTCATTCTCCTCTTGCTCTGGACTTTGCCTCCAATGCTCTAGGAATGAGCTTCTTTGTATTTTGTGTGTCCATTACAATGAACTAGGTACCCTATTTATACAATTTTAGGGCCCTCAAAATATGCATTCCATATAATCCTTAGGCTAAAAATACCATAGCCCGTAGCATAGAAATAGGGATAAAATTTCCAAATTGATGGATTGCAGTAGAAATGGGATTAATACCCATTTTAGATGATTTACATTTTTTAATGGGATAAAATCCCAAATGAGAAGCTAAGGAGAAGTGGGCAGCATTGTTTAGTTAAGTGGGATATCCCACATTTGGTGCTATTAAATTTGGGTAGGGTTTTATTAACCCTTACTCTCACCATTTTTCACGTGGAACATTCCACGCATGGGCCTAGCCCCCCAACCACCGCTTCATTTCCTCCTCCACGTGGAAGCTTCCACGCATGACATTGCATGCCTTTACCACGTGGACATAACCTACATCATGTTGGCTGTTATGTGTGGTCAGTTGGTTTATGCGGGCTTTAATACTAATGTATAAACATTAATATATAGCAGTTTGGCATATACATGTGTGGCATTTGGAAAGTGGACTTACCAAGTAAATATAATTTCGACCCATGTAATGTGGTATGGAAATAATTAACTCAGTAAATAACATATATTCCACTTATCGTCTCCCGATAGGCAAATCGAAGTGAATTCGACGAGTGGTGGCAAGCCACATGGTGACTTGTGGACCCACCACATCGGCGATTATACCATAGTCCACACACGGTGGCCTCCCTCTCGTAATAAAATTTGAGCCTCTTGTTCCCATGCACCATTTTTACGCTCATCAAAAACCGGTGATCGAAAACCAATAAACAACTCCCTTTTGTCTTTTCACCATGTGTCGCAGTGCCATTGGTCCAATATTGACCAGTTGACCAGAGTTGACTTTCTCGTTGACTGAACTTTGACCGACATATCTAGAGCTCCCGATGTCCGTTTGTCGCGTTCTTATAGTCGTTGGAAAGCTCTCGAGATGATCTTCTACACTTGCACCATTTAGGTATGTTTTAGGGAAATTTTTAAAATGATCCCCGATCACGCCGCAGTGTCGAGAACCTCCTTTATGTGAGCATTGTGAGAAGGTATTTGTATTGATGGAGGATGATTTACATAATGAGAATACATTTTCTTTGTTTAGATAAGGAAGAAGAAACATCTAACAAATCTAGGTATTAAATGCATTATAAAGAAAAAGTACTAAGCATGATAGAAAACACCTAAACTATGATATCCATTTAACAAGAGGGTTCACACCCTTAAGCATGATATACAAAACAAACCATCACATATATTCATTTAGGGTGATTTTGGTAGCCATATTACAATTAAAAGAGGTCATCACAGACCACACATATTAAATTACTAGGACTCATCTCTTACATATCTTCCCTAGTATGATATTCTAGCCATGCCCCCTCTATTTCATCCCTTACTACGACTTTTACGCCATACGTAAGCCTATTACATTCCTTATAACCCTCGCATTAGTGCTATAAACCCTAGACTCTAACATCATACTCTTGATGCATTCCCTTATGATCCTACACCTTCTTTCTTTAACATATCTCCTTTTCTTTCTCCAAAGCATCTCTATATATAGGTTCAACACCCACTATCATGCCTTCTCTCTTGAATAGATTGCATGCCAAGTGTCAATGTGGTCCTCCAATAGTGCATTTGTATCTCCTTACGAACCCTCCACCTTCTGTAATGATATCTTCTAAGAATATTCTATATGTTGAATATTCTTTTCTTGACCTCCAAGGTTCCTGGTCCGGCTCCTTATCCACTTAAGCAACTCTAGTCGGTGAAATTTTTCCTCAAGTGCCTCGAGTATGCTGAATATGGGTAAGCCCTTTGAACCCGATGTCCTTCCTTCTCGTATGCACCCTAGTTTCTCCAAAACCCTTCTTAAACCTCTTTATCTTACACACTTATCCTCACATTCCATTCTTATTTATTGCTCCCGCACATGCATCTTTTTGTACTTCGCTAGTTCTCTGGGCCCAACATATGTCATTAATGCAAAAAGGGGAGAAGAATCAGGAGGTTTTGCCATCAATGACAAAGGGGAAGATTATTAGTAGGTATGTGCTAAGATTTCATTGATGTTAAAGGTTATTAATTATAAATATTTATGTAGGAAGATAGAGAGAGATTTAAGTGACTTAGGCAAGGCAAAAAACAAGACAAAGGTGACTTGAGAACACCTAATGTAGTAGATATCTTGTAGAGAAACTAGTGACATGTACACAAAAAGTGATGATGTGAGAGTCTTCCAGATGATTTAGTATAATGCATAACATTTATATTATGTGGACACATGTTTAGAATGATGATTACAGGGGAAAATGAAGTGACTTTGTCAAACCGACTCGAGATCGGATTGTTAATCCATAGGCCTAGCTTTAGCATAGTGACTTGAAAAGGTTAAGTAAATGATTAGAGCTAATTATGTAGCATTAAAAGGTCATAAAATCACATAATAGAACAATTTCAAGTGGCTACAAGGTGAATAAAAGGACATTCATGGTGAGTTGCAGCAATGTAAAGTAGCCCAAATTATCCTCTTTCAGCACCCAACATGAGGTTATAAAGAAAAAAAAGCTGAAATAAACCAATGAAGGAATGGTTAATGTGTAGGTACATTTTCAAGATTCCTAAAATGAAGTATCAAGTAACAATTCAATAGTTAGAAGCATTTTCGAGTCATTAAAGGAGGTTTCCCTTTAGGACAAACAATTTTAACATGCACAAATGAGATTGGACTAGGATTTTTAGAGTGAACCAGGAGAAAATGGTTATTTTATTTCATGGAGGATATATTCATGAACGTTTGGTGTAAATTTAAAGATCTAATAAGATGTTTTAATCAAGATATTGCATTTTATGTAAAACCAGGTTAAGTAAAGTTGCTAAAATAACACCCTAACTTCTTAGAAGTCAAGAAAAAATGTGGATCATACTTTGGATAAATCATAAAATAAAAATTTTAAGATAATTAGGATAAAAATATGGTGCAAAAATTATAAGGTCAAATGGATGTCAAATAAGAAAGTTCCATCCATTTTTGTGAAGTTGTTTGAAGCATTCCTCAAACCCAATGAAATCGGTAAGGAGAAAATTGATTTTTATGCCTCCAAATTGATTTTTTTATCTTGAAAATTATTTTAGAGTTTAGATAACTCATTAAATGTAATATTCAAAATTATTTGAGTTCATAAAACCTTATGGGCCCTACAATAAATCAGCTTGTTTTGTGAAGTTTTGGTGCAAAAATAAATTTTGTAAAGGAACATATGCTCAAATTTTTGTTAGAGGATGTTGGTTATATTTACTTATTGTTCATGAGGTTATCTTGGTCACTCTTTTTGAGAAAATTGAATATACGGAATGATTTTAGTTTTAGCATTGAAAAGCTAAACAAACAAAAATTAGTCCTGTTGAAAGGTAAATGAGTTATTATTCTCAAAATACCTGAAAATAATGGGTTTAAAGTGAATTAAATGTCATTTGGTAAGTGTTTCATGTTTTGGTTAATCATTAAAATGAATTTTAAGTGGTTGAACACACATAGTTAAAGACTAGTTTCAGTGTCTTAAAACCAAATCCGAGTTGTCTCTAAAACCATGCATATCTATAATGAAATATTTAAAATGAAGATTTTTGATAAGCATAAAATAATTAAATGATCAATACCTTTCCAGAAAGATGAGGTAGGATCCATGAGATGATGGTTAAGTGAAGATATACCTAGTTCTTTAAAGGCTATTTTTTCCGAGTTTGAAGGTCCGAGAATTTCTTGTTTAAATCTGAATGTTCTTTCTTGAACAATATGGTTGAAACATCTCCTTGAAGTTGAAATTTATATATACTTCATGGTACTTCATCCCCTTGATTTTGAATGTTTTTAAATTTCATAAATATTTGACTGGAAGATGATCTTTGTAACTATATTTTTCAGACTCGATTGTTGAAAATGAAGGTCAAATGAACCTTTAATACTACAAGGTGAGTTAGGAGGAAGTAAGATAGTTATAAAGGTGAATAAGGAGTAGAATAATAATTTTACATACATATGACACTTTTTATCTTGTGTAAGTAACTAAAAGACAAAAGGTAGGTGGCAGTTTAATGATAGATTTGTCAGTTTACAAAGTGTTAAAAAAATTAATTATGTCAAGTGTGTAGTGAATTTGAGAAGCTCTCATAATTTTTTATAAGTCTAAAAATAATCTTGAAAGGTTCTTGAAAGGTGTGCTTATTTAGACATCCAATCATATGTACTAATGGAAAAATATGGTTATTTTTTTCTTGATCTCTACATCTCTATACGAGCTAAATATGAAAAGATATTGTGGAAAATGAAAGATAAAAGGGTGCAAAAGGAGGTTAATTTTTAGAGAAATATGTGTCTAAATGTGTATTAGCTTGTTGTTGATGTATGTGAAATTGAAGGTGCAATAGCGAATAATGAAAATCTAGTGTCTATCTTGAGTTCTTGAAGACTATAATTATGAAGCAACTGATAATATGAAAGGGAAGATGTTTGAAATGTACTTGCAGCAGCTGAAAGAGTGCGAGGAAAGAAGGAATTGAGTTGTAGAATTGATCATAATCAGTTTTGGGAGACAACATAAAAGAAGTGATCAAAATTGTGAATAAATCCAAGTGTTTTCTTAGCATTTAGGGAGATGAAGCTTCCTTGTAAGTAACAGCTTACATAGGATAAAGTTGAAGCTTGGTTCAATTATCGAGTTGAAGCTTCCATGCAAGTTGAAGCTTTTAAAGTTCAAGTAGCAGCTTGACTAAATTTTGGAGTTGCAGCTCCAAGTTGAGTTGATGCTCAACATGAAATCAATGTAAATTTTACATGACATTTTTTCTAGCCTAGTTCTTTATTTCAGTGGGTTTTCCTCCCATAAAGGGTTTCCAACATTAAATTGTGTGTCTCTCGTGTTTTCTTCGCTTTGATTTCTTGTGGATGATTTTGTGCTTTTCAATACATCTAAGTTAAGGAAATTAAATTTTGGGTTAAAATTTGTACAATCACTGATTCACCCCCCTTAGTGCCCATAATTTCAAACATGATGTTTCTTTTTGGGCGTTGAATTTTTTCTATATCCTTAAAAAAATCCATGGTTAAAGAATTGTCGGGATGAAAATCTAGCTAGTGTGGGATAATGTAGCACCCTTCAAATACGCTAAGTATGGGTGGAGTGAGAGTATTGGACATGCGGAATGGTGGTGCGAGGGTACATCCAAGAGTGAAAGTGGTAGCACACGAGGCTCACACCCATGTAAAATACCTCGGTAATTAGTCACATTTTGAGCCACTGGATAAAAATAGATGATGGACGATTGGATTATCATTTAAGAAACATTTTGAGATTAGACTAAGGCATGAATACTTGGAGGAAAAGAAAAGTATATTTTAAGATCACATGCGAGAAAGAAGATGAAGCATTATGCAGAGTTCGGACTAATGATATGATGTAGATCTATAGTTAATTATAGATAACCTATTATTAGGTGAGATTGCATGTTCTTGTAATTATATTTTAATGCATGCATGGTTATTTGTGAGATGTGGGATATTTTTGAGGGTACATAAGTGTGAAGGATAACTACCCACTATTATATGTGTATGTGTGTGTGTGTTTTGATTTGCATGATATAGACATACTAGATTGTAACATATTTATGTTGTTGGTATGATTTTACGTGCATGACTTTTTGATGGTAACTATAATGTATTCATCTATGGGTTTATTTATGAATTAATATAATGGATCTTTTTGGATGGATATTGATTGTTGATATTACTACTCATGACTATCGTGTGGTGAATTTGATCTTGATCCTTGTTTGATTTATTATGCAAAGATGGTTATGAGTTGTTTCTTGTTATGCCTTTCCTTTAATTACTTATGGTTATGGAATATATTAATGATCAAGCCAACATCTTGAAAAATCTGCTATAAAAAGAGGGCTTGGTACTTTTTTGTGCTTTGGGTGAGTGTTCATAACTATCTCGAGAGTTATTCTAGTGTGTCTAGGGTTTGAGTAAGAAATAGAGACTATAGAAGACCATTAAGGCTAGTGATGTAGCTAAGTTATTTTTACTAATGTGTGGGTTCACTTTGGTTTACCCGATTCTATTGTGTTAGACATGTTAGGTTGTGGAGTCTATTTTCATGTGTGAAAGTGTTGAAGACTATACACTAAATGTATTGTACACTATCCACAATTGTCTTGCTAGGGTGCGGGCACAACCCTTGAGAAAAAAATGGCTTTGAAAAAATGTGTGGCGATATACCAGAAAATGTGATTTTCTCATATGGGCGGGATTTTTGACCCATTGGTGTATGGAATGGTTTTGGCCCATTGTTTGATACCCACAATTTTTTTAAAACTACTTAAGCATTATCTACTTATGTGGTTTTATGCATATGATAGGGTTAATATAACATTGTAGATGCGTATGAATTTGTGTGTGAATTCTATAGATTTTGTTGAGCATAGCTCCAAAAAGATTTGGGTATTGTATTAAGAGAGCGGTGGCTTGTAATAAAATATGAGCAAGTGATTCTTGGTGGACATAGCCCAAATTGGGTGAACCATGTTAAATACTATCTCTTTGTGTTGTGTTATTTTATTCTACAATTTTATTTGAGATCTGTAATATTTTCTACATATTAGTTTCTACTATTACGATTCTGTGAGGGATTATTCCGCATATTTTATCCCTTATTTCCTAACAATTGGTATCAGATCATGGTTTGGTTTTCTGAAGATTTGAATCATAGGGAAAGTTTTATCTTGAGTGGGAGCTATGGCAAATGATGGAAGATCAACAGGTTGATAAATTCAATGGGAAGAATATCAATATTTAGAAGATGCAGATGGAAGATTACCTTTATCGTAAGGATATTTATATTCCACTATCTAAGAAGGTGAACAAACCCTCAAGCATGATAGATGCGTAATGAGATTGGTTGGATAGGAAGGCAATTGGGACAATCTGGTTGTTCCTTGCATCTTTGTTATTATTTAATGTTTCAAAGGAAAAGACTACAAAAGAACTGATGGATGCATTAAGGGAGTTGTATGAAAAACCCTCTCGCCTCTAACAAGATATTTTTATTGAAAAAATTATTTAATATGAAGATGTCCGAGAATGGTTTGGTAGCAGATCATTTAACTGATTTTAATATGGTTGTATATATGCTATCTTTAGTTACATTATAATGTGATGAATATGTTATGGCTTTATTAATTTTGTGCTCTTTACCTATGAGTTGGAATAACTTGGTAATGGTGATAAGAATTTTTTTCATGATAACTCAAAGTTGAAGTTTGAGGATGTTGTATGGGTGATTCTAAGTGAGGAAATGTGAAGAAAAAGCTCTGGGGAATCTTCTACTTCATGGAATGCTTTGACAATAGAAACTAGAGGGAGACAAAAGAATAGAGGAAGTCATGGAAAATCGAAGGATCAGGAAAGGTCAAAATCCAAAAGCAAGATAGTATATTAGCACTATGGAAAGTCTAGGCATGCAAAGAAGGAATATTGGGAGCTTTGGGACAAGAAGAAAATAAGGAGGAAAATGTGGCAATGGGTAATGTATGTCGATGTTTTGATTCTTTCTTTGCACAATATTATCAATCTTGGGTTTTAGAATCGGGGCTTCTTTTCATGCTACTCTACATAGGCATTATTGTTTTGATTATGCTCAAGGAGATTTTTTCATGTTTTTCTTGGTGACGATGAGCCTTGCAACATAGTTGGAAAAGTTTCTATTCAAGTTAAGATGCGAATGAGAATACTTTGTTATTGAAGGATGTCATACATGTGCATACATTAAGATGAAATTTGATATTGGCGGGGTAGTTGGGAAGTGATGGTTGTCCGTGATATTTACAAAGGGAATTTATGAATGTTGCCAAGGGTGCTCTTGTGGTGGCAAGAGGTAAGAAGGTTAGAACCTTTTATTTAACCACTTATAACACTAATGTTTGTAATCTTGTGGCTTTAGAAGTAGATACAACATCATGGCACTATAGGCTCGGTCATATGAGACATAAGGGCAGGGAGATCATAAAGAAGGATTTACATGGATATACATAAATATTTTTGGAGGTTTGTGAGGACTGCATATATTGGAAACAGAAGTGAATAAGGTTTCTTAAGGTTAAACCTACAAAGAAAGAGATTAAGTTAGAGCTGGTGCATTCTCGATGTATGGGGGCCGGCTCAGTATCATATCTTGGGGTTCAAGTTATTATGTTACTTTTATTCATGATGCAATAAGGAAATTTTGGGTTTATTGTATTAGAAAAAAAACTGATGTATTTGACACTTTAGTTAAATGGATAGCCTTGGTAGAGAATGAAACTGGTCTTAAGCTAAAATTTCTTAGGTTAGATAATGGAAGGGAGTATTGCAGTAATGAATTTGATGATTACTATTCTAAGAATGGAATCCATAGTCAAAAGATGGTTCCAGGAACTCCACATCATAATGGGGTGTCAGAAAAGATGAATAGAACAATAATGGAACATGCTAGGAGCATGAGGTTACATGTAGGACTACCTCTTTCTTTTTGGGTGGAAGTGGTGAGCACAATTGTGTACTTGATAAATAGAGGAATCTCAAGTTCCTTAGATGGAGGCATACTTGAGGAGGCTTGGTATGGTAAGAAAATTGATTATTCATTTCTTAGAGTCTTTGGATATTAGGTGTTTGTCCATATAGACAAGGATGATAGGACCAAACTAAAGGATAAATCATAAAAATGTACTTTCACCGGTTATAGTGGTGATGACTTTGGATATAAATGTTGGATGTTGGATTAAGGATAAGAAAATCATTTGATCTAGGGATGTGAGAAAGTATTTAATGAGAAGAATCCAAGAAATCATGTATGTCACATGAATCGGGCCAAAACTATTATATTGAGGCATTCTTCTAGATAGTCAATGTTTATATCCTTCTCTTTATTATTTATTACTCACTAATAGTGGAGAAAAATCAATGCAAGGAAGAAGTGGGAGAATCCAAGAAGCATAATATGGAGAACCAAACATAGTGGTGAGAGGATCTTCAAAGACCCCTATGCGTATCAGTGGGTTGAAATCTAGTGTCACATGAATCTCTCCAAGCGTGGGACTTGTGAAACCGAGAGAGGAATCTCCAGAACCTCCTTCCTAAACTACCCGCCAGAACCCCAAAATCTAACCATGCCAAGGAGACAGAGATAAAATGGTGAGGAAGGAGAATTTGGACTTATCAAACTAGGATAAGGGAAGAAAATCACATGCTCAATGTTTATCCAAAACTCCTTCTCTTTGATCATTATTTATTACTCACAAGAAGAGAACAAGATAGTGGAGAGATGGAGAGAGATTTGATGAATCAAATGCGGGTAGAGGAGGCTGCCAGAAGAAAAGAAGAAGTGGATGAGAAAGCCATGGATGAGAAGCATCAAGTTCTCATGGAGAACCAAACATAGGATTTGGTGAAGCTACTCTAAGGAAAAAGAGAATTACCAAATAAGTGGGTGTTTAGAGTCAAAGAGGAAGAAGGAGGAAAGAAAATATACAAGGCATGGTTGGTGGTCAAAAGATATGGATCGAAAGATTTAGGCACGCTGAATGAAAAAGGGTATAGATTTTGATGAGATTTTTCTCCTATAGTAAAAATGACTTCTATTAGAAATTTTCTCCATTTGTCCCAAATGTCCCCGTGCTTCACGGGACAAATTCTTCCGGTTCGCCCGATTCGGAATAGTTTTGTTCTCATTTCAGCCGAACCTGCTTCGGGTCCTTTGCGATAAATTGTCCCTTTCAGCCAAGCTTAGTCAGACTTACAAAGGCGACCTTGAGCAGGACTTTTTCACGATTTTTCTTGGATCAATCTAGAGCATCAATGTGCCTGGGATGTAAATACCACCCTGATTTCTCCATGGTGATTTAGAGGAGTATCTATATGGGTATAGATTTTGATGAGATCCATAGTAAAAATGACTTCTATTAGAAATTTTCTTGGAGGGCTATGATGTCAAAGGTAAAGAGGAGATGGTGTGCAAACCTGAATAAAGAGCTTGTATGGTTTTTGAAACAAGCTCCACATCAATGGTATAATAAATTTGATAGTTTCATGATGGAGCAAGGTTACATTAGATGTCATTCTAACCATTACATGTGTACAAATAAATTTGAGGATGATAGCTATATTATCTTATGTTTGTATGTGGATGACATGTTGGTTGTAGGTAAAAACATGTAGGAAATAAAATTAATCAAGTAGTAATTAAGTGAATCCTTCCTATGAAGGATTTAGGGTCAACTAAACAAATCCTTTGTATGAGGATATATCGAGATAGGAAGGAATGGAAGATGACTTGATCTCGGGAAGAGTTCATTAAGAAGGTCTTGAGAGGTTTAATATGCAAGATGATAAATTGGTTGGGACTCCTTTGGTAGGCCATTTCAAGCTATCAAAGGAGCAGTGTCCCAAGATAGATCAAGAGAGAAACTAGATGTCCAAGGTAACTTTTTCAATAGTAGTTGGTAGTTTTATGTATGCCATGGTGTGTACCAAGCTCGATATTGCCCATGGAGTGGGAGTAGTGAGTAGATTTATGAGTGATCCAAGTAGAGATCACGACGGGTAGTAAAGTGGATACATTGGTATTTGAGAGGGAAAATGGGGAATTTTTTTGCTATAGTGGATCGACACCAATTTTTTTGGTTATGTAGATTTATATATGACCGGAGATGTAGACAACAGGAGGAACATGACAGTTATATTTACACTCGTAGGTGGGAAAAAATGAGATGGATTTCACGACTACATAAGTTGGTGGCTTTTTCGACCACGGAGGATGAATATGTTGTTACCACAGAGGAAAGAAAATAAATTATGTGGTTAAATAAATTTCTTGAGGATTTGGGGCATAGGAGGAAGGAAATTTACATAGTGATAATCGAGTGTTATACACCTAGCTAAGAACTTTGCTTTCCACTCTGGGGCCACGAAGCATATACAGCTTAAGGTACCATTTCATGAGGAAAAATTTGTAGGAAGAGAAGTTGAAGATGGAGAAGATTCATACTAGTTAGAATTTTATAGACATGATGACAAAGGTGGTCATAAGGGAAAAAATAAAGTCATGTGTTTAGCTTTGGTTGGTATTCATGAAAACTAGTTAATGGTTGAGAAGATTTCTCGAGGAAAACTAGTATCCAAGTGGGAGATTATTAGGTTATGGAGCCTATTTTCATGAGTGAAAGTGTTGAAGATTGTACAATAAGAATTCTATACACTTTCCATAGTTGTCTCACCAGGTTTAGGGCGTAGCCCCGAGAGAATTTTTTTGGCCTTGCAAAACATGCCTGATATACCGGGAAACTTGTTTTTCTCATTTGGGTGGGATTTTTGACCCATAGGTTTATGGGACAATTTTGGCCCATTGTGTTGATACCCACGGTTTTGTAAAACTACTTAATAAATTGTCTACCGATGTGGTTTTGTGCATATGGTAGGGTGAATATAACATTTTAGATGTGTATGAATTTGTGTGTGAATTTCAGAGATTTTTTTGAGCATAGCTCCAAACAAATCTAGGTATTGTATTGACAAAGCGATGGCTTGTAATAAAATATAAGAGAGTGATTCTTGGTGGACATAGCCCAAATTGGGTGAACCATGTTAAATACTATCTCTTTGTGTTGTGTTATTATTATTCTACACTTTTATTTTAGATCTGTAATATTTTATGCATATTAGTTTCTATTGTTGCAATTTTGTGAGGGATTGTTCCACATATTTTATCCCTTATTTCCTAACAAGAAAGGGACTCATGGTTTTTAGGAAATTTTTGGTATACTTTGTGGGAAAATATGGATAGGAATTTGAAGAGGTATACCACCTTTCATCCATAAAAATATGGGAAAACAAAAATGGTGAACTCAGTAACTTGTTTATCTCTAGAGAGGGTACAACAAGAAACATCCAAGGACTTGGGATGAGAACTTGGTGTATATCCACCATTTTTACAATAGGGCAGTTCATGCTTCAACTAGAAAGACTCCTTTTGAAACATGTTTTGGTTATTTACCTAAGAGTTCTCTTGATGTTGTTTTGAGATTACCATGTAGAAATGATGATAAGTTGGACCTAGAGGTCCAAAAAATTGTGAATTTCATTGATTAAATTTAGTAGATACACCTTCGTATGTGAAAGGTTGACAGAGTCACAAGTCGGGTAAAAGCCCGACATGATCAAAATAGGACTAAGCATTCCTTCCTTATTGGAGACAAGGTATGGTTGTACTTGAGAAGGGATAGACTATAGAGAAAATCTAAGAAACTCAAGCCTCCTCGATATGTCCCATTTGAAATTCTTGAATAATCAAGTAAGAATACATTTCTCTAGACTTGCCTCCTTTAATTACGATTTACTTAGTTTTGAACATTAAAAATTTATGTCTCTTTGATCCCTCCATGTTGGATGAAAAAGTAGATGGAGTATGTCTTTCATGTATTGATGGTTTTTCCCAGAAATTCAACTAGCATTGGAGGAAGATGTGGTCTTAAAGTGTGTAGGACATGTGGTTGATTGGGTTAGAAGGCCAGCTACTACCAAAGAAAAGTGGTATTCTGAGAGGATGTGGGGAAAAAATTTCCTCACCTCATCGATCCTTGAATATTTTAAGGACTTAAAATAATCAAATTGGGGAGGTATGATCTGAAAATGGATCTGGAAGTGTCCAATTCTATGTATTCTCCATATTTGATACTTTCTCTACTGATTCTTAACTTATTCTTTCTTCTTCTAGTCATAGCTTTTCGACACCTTTGAATGAAAATCTATACCATAAATTTTGTAGGTAATGGTTACAAAACTTCCTCAAAGGTTACATAACTACCACTCTGCACAGAGTGGAGGTCAGTGTAACCATCAATCTATGTTTAAGAACACTCGTGTGTCTAAAAGTTATAGAATTAAGGATTTCAACATTTGCAAGTGTTTGGGCTTCCCAAATTGATTTGTTTCACATTTCCATATGTCCTTAGGTAGAGAATATATAAATACAAGTTCAATTCTTCATTCTAGCAAGTGATTTTGAGTGAATTCTAGTGTGATCAAGAGGAGAAGTTAGAGTTATTTCTTGTTTTGTTCATTAAGAGTGAGTTCTTCATTGTTGAGAAGTTGTGAGAAAGAAAATACAATTATAAGGAGTGTGAATCCTTCTTGAAGGCCAATTGTTGGCAGTACTTTGTATTTTTAGAGATTTACATAGTGAAAGGGAAGATAATTTCTCACCCACTAGAATTTTTCCCACTTTGTGTTTCTCTAGAATAAATATTGTCTCTTTTGTCTCTCTTTTCTCAATTTTGCATAATATTAGTGTTTAATTCTTGCACATTATATTAGTAACAAATACCTTAGTACATCTTTCCTTCAATTTGACATGTATAGGATCTGTTTAGTGTTAAAATTGAGCAGGGTTATGGATCATTAGTTGATAACCAATGGGTAGTTACTGAGAATTTTCCTATAGAGGTTATAAGTTGAGGATCAAGAACTCCTTATGGTAGACCCCCTTCAGGTGCTTAGGATTACAAGCTCAACTTGCTAAACATGGAAGTATTTCAATGCAAATTTTAATGGGAATAATATTATGAGGAGAGTTCTACTTGGGAGGACTATAGGGAATTCCATGATTATTAATACTAGTATTTAATTCTATATTTTACATACTTATTTATTTTATAATAATCATTTGAAAAATTATTTCTCTTAGAGAGGAAGGATTCCATACCCCATTTTTCAAAGCGCATACTACTTCTTAACCTTTCTTATGTAATAAGTGTTTGGTGCAATATAGATAGAACATTACATTTCTATATTGCTAGATTAGAATAAATGAATACTATATTCTGGATTTAAAATATTAATAAATGATTTGATTTAATAATTAGCGGATAATAATTTCTGTACATTTTATGATTACTAATGATATTTATATGTTGTGCTTTTTTAAAATCATTTTATTTTGAAATGGATAGTTTATTGGTATGTTACTTTTCTTATTGTGTACATGTTTTCCTCATACAAGAGGAAGAGTATCATTAAGTAGATTCAAAATATTTGGTGAACAAGTAAGGATAAGAATTGGGACATGTTCTACAAAGTGCATGTAGGATAGTTCAAGTGTAAGTAGACAACCTTGTCTACTTATTCCTTTTTCACATTATATGTCACCTTGTTCCAAGGCATTGAGTTATCAAGTCACTTTTGATGATGAAAATTTTTATTTACCACAATCATCACAATGGTAAGAGTAACAATGTCACTATTCAATAACCACTAACAAAATATTGTCATTTGGTGATAATAATTGGAGATTTCTATTATAGGAAATTGAGTAATTATGGGATTAGATGAAAAAATAAAAGAAAAACATAATTTAATAAGAAAATTAACCATTCTTATAAAATGGTTGTTTTGGTTGAAGGTAACTTTTTTAGGGTCATATTATTCTCTTGTGTATCTTTTATATCTTATTCCCCTATATCTCGTTGTATCTTCATGTTCCCTTATACCTTCACCCTATATCCCTTTTTACCTTTTCAGGATTGGGTTATCCATCAAGGGCCTTATGTCATTATCCACCTACTAGCCCGAATGTGACCTAAGGTGGGAATACCAAGTTTCATGAATCTACCATATAGTGTAATTTAAATTTTATATTAATACCTACTTTCTCCATTTGCCTCTACATTATGGGACTAAATTCCTAGATAACTTATATTTAAAATTTTAATTCCACACCAATCTTAACACTTAATATATTCTTATACTTAGACTCATTATTTTCCTCTATGTCTTATTTTCATGAGTAATATGAAAGAATTAAAGTGGAATTTTAATTATGGGGTGCATTAAAAATAGAGAAAATGCATGATAAGAAGTGAAAAGAGAATGCATCTAGAAGTAATGTGTGATTTAACAACAAAGGAGACTTTAAAAGAGGGAGGATGAAGGATAAAGAGGATGGTGTTTTAAATGGATGAAAAGGTTATTTCTAATAAAAATAAAAAGGATAGACTATGCATGGGCATGTGAAATAAATAGAATGACATTTTGAATAACATAAATGATGACATGAACCAAAGAGCATGATGAAGAAAGATAGTTCCCCATGTTAGTGATAAGAGTGGATATAAAAGGTAAAGTGTATCGAATTATTGGTCTAATGAGAATTAAATAATTTATATGTTTAATAAACTTGTCATATAAAGGATAGTGCACATTTCAAATAAGAGAAAATATCTAGTTGTTGGGTAATGATAGAGAATAGTAGAGCCCAGTAATTCTAAAAGGAAAGACATTTACATTAGAGGAAGAAGAGACACATAATAGAGAAGGAACTAAGAAGAATAACATATTTTTCTAGGATCCCAACATTTTATCTTTCTATATATATATATAATATACCTTTTTTTAATAATTTATGTGACTAAATGCTAAGTCCATTGGGATTATTTCCTTAGTTTTGAGTCCCTTCACCACCAATATTTTAACTTAACTTCTCTTCCTCAAAATAATTTATTTAAATTGATAACCAGATATGGTTTTAAACAATAAATCCCTTTGTCCAGTGGTATGGGTCTTTTTATCTACCCATTAGGACCCTTAGGGAAATGATTTTGGTATTAGTTTAAAACAAACTACCCTTTAATTCAAATTTGAGCCACTAAACCTAGATAAATAAAAACATTATTAATGTTTTTGTACATGTGATATAGTATCCTATTGATAAGCCACGAGATTCATATCAATTGGGTTGAGGGTTCAACCCTCCCAATATGTTTTCATTGTTTTAACCATTTTAATCCCAATCTTGACTACAATGTTTGAACAAATAAAAATGTATATTTATATTTACAAATGAAATGGTTGTTGAATGGTTTAAGGGAATGATTCGGAGGGATGGGGTGGTGGGTATGACCCTCCCAAAGAATTGTTTTTGTATAATAAAAATTGATTTGTATATTTTTTAATTCAAGGTGTGTAGATATTTAAACTTTAATAGTTTTCAGGAAGGGTAAATAAATCTAATTTAATGTTTTATTTTATTCAATAACTAGGATTACATAATGAGTGTAATATAAATTAATGGGAAAGGGTTTGAATAGGAAAAATAAAGGGACTCTTATGGTTAGTTTTTACATACATCAAAGGAATGTAACAAAATTACTAATCATGTGATATGACTAACAAGTATACAAATCTAGGAATGTAACGAAGTGACTAATCATTATAGTATGAAATTTTTTTCATGAGTGTAAAATCAACATGGTATTATAGAGGAATGTAATGGAATTTATTATCCATAATGGCATGATTATAATCTAGGATGAAAATATTATGAGTGTTATATAATCATATTCTTGATCAAGGAGATGAACTTAAAAAATCATACAGTAGTAATCCATTAGTGTGCATGTGGTTGTAAGATGTGTTAACTTATCAACCACCAAGATTGTAACCATTAGGAGATGGTACCTAAACATAAGGCAATTTGGAACATTCATATTAAATGTGGTGAAAATAATACTTTTATTTCTATACGACATTGATTCAAACCCTTTGGTAACAAAAATTTCTATTTTGGTGAACAAATTTAATGGTCACATTTTATAATTAAAAGTGTTTTTAAGGTTAGTTTAATGTTTTGAATAAGAGAAGAATTATGTATACAACTCTAGGGACATTTTAATCTAGTTATAGTTATCTCGAACAATGATTTTAGAATCTTTGTAATCATAACTCTCGTAATTGGTATGGAACATTTATGAGAGGTATTAATAGTCAAATTATTCTCTCGATTTGTTAGACTGATATATTTAACTTTTTTGATGATTTTTTAATATTATTTTCATCAATGAAAACAAACCTATTATAGTAAACTATTAACTAAACTTGGAAATCCTAATTTTGAAGGAATTAGACGTAATTCAATCACTTGTAATAGTAGACTAAATTTGAATTATGTTATGATTAGAATGGTTTTAAATAATGACTTGACATTTAATATAATCCTCTAACAAAAATAAAATGCATAAAGCTACCTTATGTATCTAAGACTATTAATGTGATACTATAGTTCCCTTGTGTTGAGTTAGAAAATTAGGGTTAAGATCCAAATAATGATAATTATCCTAGATGTTATGTGAAATCCACAAGGTTGTTTATTACTCATGTTCTATCCATAATTTTATTTGTTTTTTGTTAATTTTTTTATGATGAATGAGATAGAGATATCTTGTTTGTGAGTTTTTAATGGGCATATGATACTAAGAGAGATGTGTATTTGATATAAGAAGTGATGTGTAGATATAGGAGGGAATCCTAATATAATTTTACAGATGATAAGTAATAGGGTGTAAGGATTTGAATGTGGGTTTACCAAAATATTCCCTCTATGTTTTTGGGTAGGATTATTTAATGCCTTGATACATTGTTGGATCTCATTAAAGGGTACTGAGTGTTATCTTTTTCTTTCATCCAAAGCATGTTTATCATTACATGTATAAGATGTGTTGTTTTCCATCCTTACCTATTCATAGGCCCCTACTAGTTTCTAGTATAGGTTTTTCATGGTGATTACACTACACATGGATTCTCTTTTCTACCTTATGGGTTATTGCATCTTCCTTATCCCAAAGGGTAGGGCCACTCTAATTTTAAAATATTTTTATGGTGAATGTGATAGAATGTGAGAATGAGGATAAATTCAGATGGAATGTACATCAACTGATTTTCACTTGAACAATAGTGTGACAGATTTCCATATAGTAGTAAAGAATTCAGCTAGCATGAAATGTGCATGCAAAATAAAAAGTTCTACTCATTCTCATAGATCAAAAAAAAGGGTAAAAATAGGAGTGTTGTGTAACTCCCAATGTAAGACCAATCATACCTCCACAAGGGAGAAGGGGAGTTACATTCCATAAATGGAAAGTAACTATTTTATGACACACTAATGTGTATGACATATTCTATGAAAAACAAATTCATATCTCCTAAGACACCTATGACCTATGATATCACCTAAGTGAGATGACTCACCAAGTGATGTGGAAAATTCCTTGAGATGACAAGGAAAGTACCCCACACCAACACCCCCTTCATCGTAACTTAGGATGAGGTGGGAAATAAAAATATGATGAATGGGTCCTGACAGATACACCTAATGAGGTACCCATGTATAACAAGGATCTAAAGTAATGGAGGAAAAACCAATGGGAAAAACATCCACTTATAAGAGATAGAATACTCCCCTAAAAACCTAAGAAAGATGCATCAAATGGGTCCCAAAAACTAAAGGCCTGATAAGGTACCCATGTATAAACAATAATATTTATAGAAGAAGAAGAAAAGTAGAGAGGAAGGTTACTAGAAAGATGGAGGAAGATATAAAGCTACAGTGGACCTCACTCATGATGAGATCACAAGTAAGGATACTTGGATTCAATGAAGGGTTTGTTGAAGAATCTCAGTAATGGGTCTCAAGTCATAACCTCTATGAATTCCTCAAGAATGATGTTGATGATGTGATCTTCCATCTATAGAAGTGAAGAAGGTACACCCGCATCGAATAATGTTTCTACCCTAGGGAAGGACATAAATGGCATATTGGAAGTTCACCCACTCCACGATGGAAATCGAATGCAACATTATGAATACTTAGAATATATTTCATTGGAATGTGACATAGGTATGGAAAACACGTGCAAAGGAACATAAGGTAATGCCACAAAAGTGGAAATTTGAGAGTAGAGAAGAGGAACATTCACTGAAATAATATCCATGTGAATTGAAGGAAAAGTAATAACCCTCACAATAGTAGAAAGAGGATCCAAAAGAAGAGGTGGATTAGTGATGGTCTCCAAAATAGTAGAAGTGATGAATGTTCGAAGGTTCTCTCTAAAAATGAGATGGACTCCTTTGAAACAATTTTAGAAGTAAGAGAAACTCTAGGTACACATAAAAAATAAGCACTTGGAAGAGACAACTGAGTTATGGAAGATACTCATCCCAAAAGTGTTTCTCAACAAATAGAAGAGTGTAAGTTCTTATAGGTATGAATAATCATCACATAAAGAAGTAGGAGTGAAAGAATAATCACACACTCTTAGGTAGATATAATGAAAGCATGAGGCTTAAAGAAATAATATCTTATATATGATGAGATAAGAGGAGGTTCAACATTGTCTAAAAGGTGGCTAGGAGAAGGAGGAGAGGATTATTTATCAATACTCTTTTCATAAAAATAGTAGAAAAAACCTCATCATCAGTGATAGGAAAAAACAAATATTTGTTAATAGAATTTCCATCTCATGAAGAAGGAGAGAAAATAATTACATCAGAAGATGAATAAAAAATGAAAACATGTATCAAAAAACAATGAAGAACATGATCACACTTGTCGATCTAGTATTTAAGAAAATAAGGATTAGTGGGTGCGAACTTTCCCATACAAAAAAAAGGATAAAGGCCTTTGTGAGTAAGGTAACATTCCATGCAAGCATGTCATGATGTATAATTCTCTCTACCAAGAAGAAGAGGTGGAGGCTGAGAAGAAATCCTGTGAAGATTGAATCTGAAAATACATCCTCCATGGTGTATCTGAAAAAAGCAAAAAGTGTAGAATATTCACAAGGATAAACACACTACAATATACATAAGACTTAGCTAAATATGTATATGGAATGCAAGAAAATAAGGGTGCAAGAATACACATAAGGTTACAAGACATCAAACTCAACTAAGAATGCGTTTACATGTAATTACAACACCCAAGAACAATGATAACCCCATGTTTATGGAACTTTATAAATAATTTGTTGGTTATAATAAGGTGTGTTCATGCAACATGAAACAATTTACCACTCACCTTGTAGTAGGTGAAAAATTACACAAGATTGTAGGCCATAGTAATTTTTAGTTGGAATCATAGAACAACATTGTAAATAAGCACAAATGGAAATAGTAAGGAATAAGGGGAAAAACAGAGTTTAGTGTGAGAAAAATGGCTCACGTCACATAAGGTGTGGACACCAATTGTTGGTATCAATACCCCTCATCCCGTGTTCTCCCTCCGCTTTAAGTTTCTACATACATATGTCTCTTCCCATTCAAATTCCCATTTACCTTTTAAATTCAATTTATCCCTTTAATTATTATTTCCCATCTTAATTCTTCTTAATCACACCCTTAATTAACCATCCATTAATCATCCCTAGTCATTTTTAATTAGTTCTAAACCTTCATTTAATTCATTTACTCTCCCTAAATCCTTCATTTTATCCTTCCTAGGCCCACATTTAATAAATTTACCTCTCCTTTGCCTTTATTTAATATTTTCACCTCCCACCTACCCATTTATCCATCCTAAGGATCCCTAAAGCATCCTTATTTTCTAAAAACATAATCCCTCCTCATAAGGGCTCATTTCCTTGAGCTTATTGCCCTTCCACCACCCAAATGGATAGATCTCTGCAATCGGTGGTAACCCATCCAGTCACTTTTTAATCCTATAAAGCCACTCTTACCCCTCCTTTTCTCATGATGAAAGTTTGAAGACTCTCATCTCCCTTGTAATTTTTCTTTCATCTCTTCTATGCCTTTGCATCTGTCATCACTCTCTTGGAGCCATTTTTAAGACCTTGTGCCCATATTTGGAGATTTTAAGTCCTCTTTTTCTCTTGCATGCTTGGATTCAATTTTGAAACATTCATCGTCAACTTTTACGAGTTATGTAATCATAAAAATCCTTGTTCTTGCGTTCATCCATATTCATCACCATCTAAAGATCTTCCTTCCCATCCATTTCCATCCATCATACCCTAGATTAGTCCTAGTCATCGTTAACTATGTCTAGTCATCATTGACCTGCCCCACTATTGTTTGATTTTATGTCATTCATCATGTCAATTTTTTTATCTTTGCATTCCCAACTCCCCTAGATCCTTAGATCTTGTCATTTTCCTCTTATGCCACTTTAGATATGTTCTATTACTTCATGGTCACCATAGTCCATCATGTTTTTCATCAACCAAATTCATAACCGTTGCATCCATCATCATTTTCATAATTTTCTTGCATCCTTTCTATCAAATCTAGATCCGGACCTCTTACATGTTCCTATTTTTCATCTTTGCCTCATCACTAGCTCTAGATCTTCCTCCAAGGCCTTGATTTACATTTTTTCACTATTTCACTTTGTCTTCTCAATTCGCCATCAATCAGGGCCTGTAGTATCGGGTTATCTTTGACATGTATAGGTTTTTGTAATTGATTTGATTAGATCTACATCTTATCATCTTCATTGTATTTCAATTTTTTCTTTCTATTCGGATATCTACTACATCCAATTTATCAATTGATTTTACTTATCTTTATTAAAAAAAGTGGGTTGCCATCTATCCTAGGAAGTTTTCACTTCTCAGGACTGACATTATCAGGCAACCCACCCATCTATCTACTAATCCATTTTTCATGTTGAGTTCTCTTTTTTGTCTTTGAAACCTATCTCCCTATGAGGAGGATCTTTCATTTTCACTTGTATCCATTTTCATCACATTCAAAGGTACCATAAACCCTCTCATAATTGGTGTTACTTCTTTCCTTTATTACTATTTCACTAATCTAGAACATGAACAAGGAATTTTTTTAAACATTCTAGCATGTCGAGTGGGACCCACCATTCTTTGGCGAGTCTTTCTTTTTGTATTTCATTTTCATTTTATTATATCCATCTTCTAATAATATCACAGGTAGGATAATTTATTTACTTGTTTGCATTGGATTGCATTACTTAGATTGGATTTTGCTTTGCTTTCTTTAAAAATTTAGATAAAAAGGAAAAGTGTTATCCAAGTATTCCTTTTTTTATTCCCAATTTATTTTTCATTTCAATCCATCCCTTGTATGATTCTTTCATTGAATCCACACATTTCATTTTGTATCTAAAAATAACCCTTCATACTTTCTTGGAAATCTAGTCTAATTAGGGGGTTTAACTCATTGCATGCACTTTATCACACACATTAAAATACACATCTCAAACATCTCCTTCCAGGTGGAACTATTGGGATTTCATCACCCAATAGAAAATTCGTCACTGATGTTTTGGTCATGTTAAATTTTTTTGGCTATCGGTATATTGGCTAAGTGCCCAACACCCTTATCATTATAGTGCGTGAAATGTAGATGTAGGCCCCAATATCAGACCTTGTACTAGTATTCATCACATATTTTTGTCTCAAGTACCTTCAGATTATATCGAGGGCTCCCTCCAAAACATCCTGAAACCATCCATATATTTCCATTTCCTAGGTACCCTTCAAGCCTATTTTTTCTTTTCTTTTCACACTTTTTAAATAATCAAGATTATCAAAATGTTGTTGTGTGACTTTATTATAATAATTAAAAAATCAGCATAGTATTTTGTATTATTGCTTGTTTCATGCCCATCATTACACATTCCCAAGAAAATAAAAAGGAACAAAACATGTCTTCTAACATTATTCGTACCTCTACCATGTTTTCCCAACAAACCTCTACCCTTTCTATCATTTCCTCCATCCCTTTAGTCACTTCATCTATGGTTACTCAACCATTAGTTTCAATTCCCTCACTTTAAAAATCTCAATCTATCCAAACTACCACCCATGTTGATACCAACCCTTTTCTTTACCATCACCATGTCCCATCTATACCAATTACACCCCATCCACTAATTTTTTTGAATCTTTTGGGCATCCTACCATCCCTCATGGATGTGTGAAATTCCAAGAGATTATTGATGATAACATAGTAGCTCTTCATGACTATATTATTTATAAGTCCTCTAACCTCCCTACTAATGGAACCCCTATTCAAGAAATTTTTGATTATCATTCTTATCCCGATTCCACCCAATTCATTACCTCACAACTTGTCATATTCTTTCCTAGAGATATGAATTAAATTACTACAACACAATGCGAGCTTAATCCTTACCCATCATATTCCAAAATCACTCATGCTCACCAAACCACTCAATTGGTAATGCCAATTCCCCCGATTTTCCTCGTATTAACACCACTATCACCTCTTCTATCCCCATCACCTCTTCATCCACTACTATCACTAGTATGTATATCCAATCATCACAAGAGTCTCACTTGCTTCCTCCTACATCCAAACAACATTATAATATTTTTTTCCTTATTTCCACTTCTCATGTCCATAGGAATGTGATCATTTCATACCCCCATCCTTTTGAATCGATCTAAACCCATCAACCTCCTCCTCGAGGTGTTTTTTTCTACATACTTCCCAATTAATCAACTCAATCATTTCAGCCACCCATTACTTATATCCCAACTCATCCCATATCAAACCAATCAAATTTCCCCATCTCTCAACATGCCACACAATCCCATCAAACTTATCACATCCCCATTTCCCAACAACAACCTCTATCTCAACCCATTCAATCGTAACCCCTTAGTTACATTCCCCCATATCATCCACTTCCTCCAATAGCTACACATCCTCAAAGATATCAAACTTATCGACAACCTAACCTATACACTTCATATGCATCACAATCTCATCATTAAAATTCTCAACCCCATTCATCTACGTATATCATGAAGGTATTATTAAGTATATTGAGTAATCTTGAAGCTGCTAATTTGGGATCCAAAACCACATTCTCATATGATCAAATTTGCAATGAACCCATCAACCCCTTGGTTCCTATTAAGCCTTATCCTCCACATTGGGAGATCCTAAATTTCTCTAAATTCAATAGTAAGGAGGATCCCCAACAACATCTTCATGACTTTATACATACATGCTACTTAATTTCCCATGATCAAGACCTTATGCTTCACACTTTCCCCATGTCATTAGTTGGTCCCACCTTAGATTGGTATAATGGAATTCCTCAACATTCATTATTCTCCTTCACCAAACTTATGCAATTATTCCTAGAACACTTATCAATAAATATTGTGTGTAAGATCACTATCACAGACTTTTATGGCCTTTAAGAGTTTGATGATGAGTCTATTATAGAATTTGTTGCACGATGCCATGGCATAATTAACCAATTATCATTCTCCCTTCCACAGACTGAATTAATCAAAATTTTCTCATGGTCTTGTGTGAAGCATATTTCCTCTACTCTTCAAATAAAATCATTCCAAACCTTTAAATATCCATTTACTATGGCTTGTAAACTTGAACTTTGCACCTTTAAGCAAGGCCACCTTAATATTTGATCAAATAAGCCCAAATATGAATTTACTAAGTCCTCCACACATGGTGACAAATCTAATAATGTCATTAACACCATTGTGATCAAGTATTCCTCCACATATAATTCCCAGATAAAACCCCCATAAATATCTCCTAGACTACCTCCTAACTATACCCCTCTTGAGGAATCCTATAGTTCAATATTTGATAAGTTAATGGTAGTCCATCTTATTCAAATTCCTCCCATCTGACCTTTTGATGAATCATGACCCAAACCAGCATGGTATCATGAGGAGCATTATTGTAAGTATCATCAAGTTCATGGTCATGACATTGAGAAGTGTCACACTTTTAAAGACCTTATCCAAAAACTCATAGATCGTGGTGACCTTCAAGTAGATAATCCTAATGCACCACCTAATCAACCCCTTGATGTTTTTAAAAACCTTTCCCTAATCATCTACCAACTAATCAAAATCCACCCCCACATCTCAAACACCTAATTCCCATACAATAAATACTATAAATCAAGAACCAACACCATCACCTATGCCCATCATCTCATCATCCATTACACCCACATCTATTTTAGACTAGCAATTGTGCACACACTTAACTTTGCTTTGTATTAATTTTTATATAAAAATTGAATATTATATCCTTTTGTATTTTTAATAAAATAATTAAAAATTAAAGTACTGTGTATAAATAGAAAATAAAGAGATGAATCACTAGCAATTTGACACAAGAATCGATAATGGAGTTCGGCACTTGTGGCCTACGTTTCCGGTCCTATTGAATGGGACCGATCTATTAAAATATTAAAAATAAGTATTTACAAATATTTCTACAAGAATAATACCTTCTCATCCCATTCCTTTGCCAAAAATAATAGGATTCACTATTTACTTCATCTCAAAATTCCATCTCTAGCTCAAGTTATGAGCAAAACAATAACACAGTCACTTTCTCATGTCTATACTAGTAAAACATAGCTCCTTTTATAACATTTCATAGCTCTGGGTGCAATGGTTGGGTGCCTATATTTTTACCCAAGTAGCCCAAGTTCAAATCCCACTCCATGTGGGGTGCATTTTACATAGGGATAAGATCCCACATTTGTTAGGTGTGAAAATAGGATGGTATTTATATAAGTGGGTGGTATATGTAGTTATTGGCTTAAGAGCTATCTTATCCCCAAGCTTAGGGTGCTCAATGTGGGTGATTGGAGAGATAAGAGGCATGACATGGAAGTTATTTGTGCTTAGATATTTTAATATACGGCAGTTTGGAAAATGTGCGTTGAAAAATAAGGATAATAGTTGGAAATTAAATGGGTGTGGCTAAATTTTTAATATTATTATTTATTTATTTTCCATATTTCCAAATATCACTTTTCCATTGGTCCACTTGATGAGTGTGTACATGTTCACCTTGTGCATAATCCCCAAAGTTTGCTAGTTACCTAAAAGTTTCAAAGTGAGCCATAACTTTTGCATACGAACTACATTTCTTATAAATGAGATATCAATGGAAACATCTAATTTTTCTCCATGCCATGGAACTAAATGCAATTGATTATGAGAAAATCTTAGACTGGTGTTTCTCCATGAGGATCCTCTAGATCAATAGCATAGATTCTATGATCATTTAGGTGTAATTAAAAGGTAGGAGAAGGGCTCCTTATATAGCCCAATGGATAAAATAATCTCTACATCCCTTTACATGTGGGATAATAGAGAGGTTGGGTTAGTTGTCAATAAGGTGTTACAAATATATTGTGACATTATTAATAAATTGTACATTATTAATAATGAGTTAATATAACTCATATTAATAATATAGTTAATAGTTGTGTGTGAGTAAATTTGTTAAATAAACAACTCACATAGCTACTTTGGTGTGTGAGATAATAAAGGGATCGAGAGATATCCTAGGGATAGTTATGAGAGATTCATGGAGAGTGATATGAGGGATTGAAGATGAAGTTTGACTCCACCTTTGTAGGAGATCAAACATTATTAAATCTAATCTCTATCATTATAATTGATATCACGAATGAATTTCTAAATTTGATATTATAATATTCGGTGTTTATTTCTTATTTTATTGTGCAGTTTTATCAAATGGCATTAGAGAAATATATGGTCTTAAGATGTCATGGAGAATGAATTCATGTATTGTTTGTGGAACAAGATAATCATAGTTGTTCTTGTTGCATATATTGTGTGCCCCTGCCCCTGCCCATGCAATTCATTCTTCTCTCCATGAGTATCTTCATTCGTTACCTCCACTTATACCGAGTTCACTGTGAGGATCCGTTAATTCTTCCATTTCTCACGTAAGGTGCAGATTCAATAGTGCATCACCTTCATGGGAGTCTGATTTTCATGTCTGCAATTTCATACTCAAGAACGTGAGCCCTGGTAGATCTCGAATGCTCTTATCAATATTTATTTTAAGTTACTATGCATGCAACAGATCAAAATTGAATTCAAAGACCACATTTTGTATTCAACGCTGCAGTTTTACATGAGCCAAGTGGGATATGTAGATGGTTGTTCATGGATTCTGATATTGAAATGTGTGGTGAGATCTTATTCATCTTTCAATTAACATGGCCATTGCGTCAGACCACTCTTCTATTGGTCATCTCCAAACCAAGATCATTATTTATTGCCTCTACTATAGTTGAATTACATTAGATATTTATATCTAAATGTATTGCTTTGGGGATCAAATATGTTTTGATCCATTTTTATCAGATTGACTCTACTCCTAGTAGTATGCATAGATCTATGTGTCCGAACATCTTCCATGCTTTCAAAATTCAATAGATAGAAAATAAGTCTGAGTCTTTACCTAGTAGAAAAAGGCCTATTTTTTTTTTTTTTTGGGGTTGTACTGAGCGCAAATTGTACATGTAGTCCCATCAAAGCATCTAACTTTCGGAATAGACTACACACTGGTCGAAATAGTTGGATTTTTACATCATGTAAAAATTTCTTTTATTTGATCTAGGTTCTAAGTCATTATAGTCGGGATTTTTAGATTTTATTATTATAAATTTTAAGTGTCTTTCGGTTTTGTCAAATATTATATATTTTAGTGAGTCTCATTTTATACTCTGTGACTGGTGTGTTTAAAACATTGTTATTGTTTAGTCTTTGGTCTTTGTGTCATAGATATCAAGTCAATCCTTTTAAATATTTGTAATGTCTATGTGTTAAGAGTTGTATTTGGTAAGTTTGAGTCATGTTATTGTGTCTTTTTATCAATATTCTATGTAAAGTGAGTTATGTAAAGCATCACAGTTGTACAAAATTCATTTAGTTATGTGGAAAAAGTAATTAAATATTACTTTTAAGTTATTTATATCAAGTATTATTTTATTGTAAAAGAGTCAAGTGTTTATTTGTAGTCAAGTATTGTCACTGTGAGTTGAAGTCGAAAGTAAAATATTGTAAAATAAATTAAAAATTGCCTTACGAACACATTTTCGGTGTTACCCGATGTCTAATGCTTTTAGAGAATTAGGTGAATAATATTGTATTTCTAATGATATTTTTGATGACTTCAAAGAAGGAAAATTTTCTTGGATTCGGGAGTTCCAGGACCCTACAAGGAGCTTCCCCTTGACCCCGCCACCGGGGTTGCCACTCCCAGAACCTTTCTTTAGAATTTCAAAACCAAAGCAAAGATTTGTGGGAAGATGCATCGACAAAAGGTGGTGTAAATTTGAGCTTCAACATCTAATTAATTGAGTAAGCAAAATGATTCATGGAGGAAGGAGGCAATGAATTCTGGATGTCAATCGATAATGACCTCTCATCGACACCAATGATGGGGCTACATGAAGTGTGGTGGCGTGTGTGTGTGTATGTGTGTTTTCTTTTATTTCAGATTTGTAGTATGATTTCAAAATTCCTATTTGAATAATTGAAATGTTCACATTGAGGGGGAAACTAGAACATGGTCTCAATGTTCAATTTTTCCTCTATTCAGTTTGTATTCAATAAGCAGTGGTTCCTACATGATTCCCTAAAGCAAAGATATAGTAGATAGATGAAAGTAAAAAGGAAAACCAGTAGCATGATATTTGGGTTTTTGGTTGTCCTGTAAAACCATCCTTTGTTTCAGGTTGTTGGTTGTCCTGTAAAACCATCCTTTGTTGAGGTTGTTGGTTGACCTACAAAACCATCTAGATCATGAGCACGCATGGGTGACAAGTTGAAAAGGAAGTGTGATTATTTTTTCTACCTTGTCAACATTAGGGGAGTGTATATTGGGAATTAATAATGTTAACAATAGGGGAGTGAATGTTACAAATATATTGTGACATTATTAATAATGAGTTAATACAACTCATATTAATAATATAGTTAATAGTTGTGTGTGAGTGAATTTGTTGAATAAACAACTCACGTAGCTATTTTGGTGTGTGAGATAATAAAGGGATGTGAGAGATATCCTAGGGATAAGTTTGAGAGATTCATGGAGAGTGATATGAGGGATTGAAGATGAATTTTGACTCCACCTTTGTAGGAGATCAAACATTATAAAATGTAACCTCTATCATTGTAATTGATATCCCGAGATGAATTTCTAAATTTGATATTATAATATTCAGTGTTTATTTCTTATTTTATTGTGTAGTTTTTATCATAAGGAAGGTTTAAGGAGGGTTGAGTCAACCTTAGGAGAGTTTAATTTGTCCTTTAGTTACCCATGGGAATTAGGGGTACATATAATTAATAAAAGGTGATTAATTAATAAGGAGATGAGCCTATTAGGCTAGCTTAGAAGAGAATTAACATGATTTAGGGATATGAAGGATTAATTAGATAAATGAAAATTTATTTATCTAATAGAGGATGAAACTTAATTAATTAGAATTAATTAATTAATCTAGATAGATTAGGGTTTAATTAATGAAATATCATTAATCGTTGTGTTTCCTTGATAAATGAGTCGCTTAAGCGGCATAATGTAGTTACGTGACAAAGATAGAAGATAGAATGAATTCCATTTGATGATTTGTTCTCAAATTGCTAGGAAGAGTATAATTAGTGCAATTTAAGTATTTAAATTGCTTGGGCTAGATTATAGGTGTCTACATTTTCCCCTCTTTGGGGTGGCATAAGCGATGTCACTTCAAAGAGAATAGACAGTAAAATTTTTGAAGGGGTAGAAGAAAAATTAGTAGAAGTGATAGATGCCCCCTCGAGTGTCGATGGGGTGATGAAGGAAGGCGATCGATGATCAAAAAGATGAGAGAAATGGAAATAAAATGAGGGACAAGATGCCCCAAGTGGAGGAGAAGAATGGGTAGGGGTAGGATGCCCCAAACAAAATGGAAGAATGGTGTCAAGAGGAGAATGACATAGAAGAAATATGAAGAAAGGGAGAGAAGAACTATCCTTCACCCATTTCATTAGAACAACCATATTGACATCATATATCCAAAGATCTACGTCATCGGTCCTTATTAATGATATAAACATATGGCAATGTGTAAGATGACATGAAAACCATAATACAAATCTATTTCCCTTATCAAAACCAACCCAATGCAACACACCAAATGTAATGCAAGACCAAAAGTAAACAAGCTCATGTAATAGTGAAACAAGTACAAACACATTTACTTAAACCAAAAATAGTCAAGACTGTTACATAAATGTATTTGTTATCAAGCTAAAAATCCCAAATGTTCATGATTGATGACAAGGGTTAAAAATGATGCCCTAGGAAAGAATATATGCAAGGGAAAGTGATGGAGGATGTATCGGTTCAATGATAAAGTGTTGTGTGCAACGAAACAATATCAAGCAATTGAATGTGCCCCAGAATACCGACGAAGCAAGTAGGCTAGCTTTGTAAATGGTTGTAAAAATAATGATCCATGAGTCATGTGGTTTATGAACACATGAAGATTCCAACAAGATATGGGAGAATCACCATGCAAAAGACATGAGTTACAATCATTTTGGGGCATTTACCTTTTTTGCAAAAAAAATGACTTTTTTACAATTTATAAGAGTTAAAACTAATTTTTATTTTTTTAGAGTTTGACAGATTATTTTAATTTTTGCATTTTTTAGATTTTTCGATTTTGAGATTTTGAGATTTGGAATATAGAAGAATTAAGAAGAAACAAAAAGAGTCTCCTAAGAGAAAAAGAAATGTCCCGTGAAGAAGAAAGAATCGTTAGGCGGCATGTACGCGCCTAGCATAGCAAACAATTAATAAAATAATTATTTAATAAAAATAATTATTTGTGGAGTATGTAGAAGGACTGATATCAAATAGAACAAATAAAATTGTCCTACTGAGAAGAAGCGAGTGCTAGCTAGAAAATAATGCCTCAACACAAAAAAAAATAAAATAAAATTATTAAATAAAAATAATTATTCACAATGTCAAGAAGAAGGGTTATAATGAGAATGGTGGTCAAAACATGTTCCTAGGGCATCACGGTCGGTGAAAATGGCTAAATATACCCCACGCATGTGGGGGTTAAATCATTACAATCAGTTCATTTGTTATGAACCTCTCAACGCATCCGAAAGTTACCGCGAGACCTCGGAGAGTGACAAAACGGGTGACATCATGATCTCACAGAGACACATTAAATGAGTTTGGGAGTATGTCTGTCATGCCAATGTTGGCCCCTTCATGAGTAGCTTAGCCATGCCCTTGTAATTTCATGCATTTATTACTTTATTAAATGCTTTCATCCCTAGGAAATGTGCACACATGTACCCTGGGGCGTAGGGGTCCTCAAGGGTATGCAAGAATGAAAAAAGTGTGTCCACACATGCAAAAATATCATATCTCACCAACGCGCGTACATGTAGGCACTAATCAAGTGACTGCAAGCACTAATAAGGGGCTAGGTACATGTGCCTATGTGTGCATGCAAAAATTCCCTTATAGGCACACTAAAGTATGCACACACATGTACGGGTTGAGTTTTCTAGGAGGGGGTACACATACATGAAGATGTGTGCATAGGCACCAAAAAAATTTCACATGCATACTATGTGTACATACACTAAACGAGGTGTGCACATGCCCAAATGGTTGCATTGGCTCCAAAAAGGAGAAAAACATCCCAACGTAGAAGAAAAAGATTAGAAAATAGAGGTCAGTGATTTATAGAGGAAAATGAACATTAGTATATGGTAGAAAATAGAAGAAAACAGAGGAAATTTTAGTGTTTAACACTTGTTATGTTGTAGTAGAGAGACGATGTTTGGCATTGCAGATTAGAGAGAGGTATAGTTGTATTACTCGAGATAGAGGCAAGCCTACCTTGTTAGGATTGTCGTGACATGGAGGTACTATTGAAGGTGGTTGGATTTGGTTAAGTTGCCCGTGGATGCCATCTATTACATTAGATCAAGATCTTATGACAACATTAATAGAGCGATAGAGCAATGAGAGCCGATGCTCCCTACATGGGAGATTACTCATTACCTTAGGGATGTCTCGGCACATTTTACACATTTGTGTTATTAACTTGTTTATTGAGTACACCAAAAAAATTTGACAGATTATAGAGGTGATAAGTTTTGTCTTCTACATGGACTACATACCCCATCGGGTATGACAATTTATTTACATCACTGCATATGAAATCATACCATTCACTAGGGACCCTTATATCTAATGGCTCTTATCAGTGGGTTTTTACTCACTGATAAGATAGGGACTTCATTTCCATTGGACCTACTTATAGTTATTTATGTTATATACAATGGTGAGAGATATTGTTGGGGCCACCATACATGCACATCTATACTGGGACCTTCATTTGATCACATACCACCGTCAGAAGACAGTGGGACTTACTTTGTTATTATATATTTTGTCATGGGACCACATAACTATTGGCCATCCGGTTAACGCATTGTGTGTGTGAGCTCTAGAGGAGCCTACAATCATGGTATGGGTTCTTATTGGGGATAATATTCAAGGAATATGGGAGGTACGTCTATTATCATCGAGATTTTGATGAGATATAATAGAGAGACATTATCTAAAGGCCTTAGAGGAATATATAGCGGTTGGAGGATGGGGTAGAGCTCAACATTTACATGGTAGAGAACTTTCTCCTGGGTAGCTACAAATATATTACAGAGTTTTACGGGGTTGGAGGATAGTGAAAATTGGGTATTATTTAGGGTGCTCCTTGTCCCGATATATGGTACACTCGTCATGATGGTGAGAGGTGGATCATGGGCCCCTATATTTAGATAGTTAGATTTGGGGCTAGTTTTGAGAAAATGTTACCACAGGTTTGTGCCCCAACATGACACAAATTAGATACCACAGGATGATCTTTGGATTACCTAGCTTAGTATGCCACATTTTTCCCCGGTGATTGACCATACCAAATGGTGCATGGGCTTGGTGAGAGACCACTACTAGATATTCCCTACATAAGTGATGAGGGTGATGATGAAGATGGCAAAGTGGTGGGCGAGGTATTAATGAAGATGATCTTGTTTCACCATTTTCTTTGGGGACTTAGATGAAACAAATAAGAGTGTGTGCCAAGGAGGAATACCTATTATGACGGTTGGTTAAAGGTTGTTGCACATGTTCGCCTTCTTGATCCAATGATGACTGTGAGAGCTTCCTTTTAGCTAGGAGGAACTACCTGAAATACAAAACAAGACCACAAGAAAGAGTTAAACAATATATTTCAGTGGGTTTCCTAGCATATGCTAGATCCAGAAGTGTAATACTTCCTCAGTGGTAGTCAACCCACTATTTAATACAATTTAATGCAATAAATGATGTAAATAAACAAAGTTCTACTATATTTTATATGATTTAGGTATCTCATCCAAATATAATAAGAAAATCTAACATAATAGGCTAGGCTATGATCAAATCTGAAAATAAGGTAAATAATCAACGTGCTGAAATAGGTCAGGGTCAAGGTTTTGGGTCACTTGGGAAAAGGTTATTGGGATCTACTATTAGTAGGATTTCCAAATATAGAGACCAATGTTAGTCTAGTAGGACCGATGATGGTTAAATCATGCTAACAATAACTCAATAATTCATGCTTTGGGGGATTTTCCTAAGACTGAATCAGAGATGGTAAGGAGTTAGTTTAGGTCTGTGGAGGTGTTGGGAATATTCAGAGGTACTTAGGAATAGATAGAAGTGATACAAATGGTTATGAGTGATGGGAATGGCCGGGTCAACAGAAGGAAATAATAGTGATGGGAGTGACTTTGGAGAAAATGACAGAGCCATTTGAATTTTGTGCCAAGTTTTCAAGAGAGAAGGATAGGGAATTGTACTCAACTGAGGTGGAGAGTATGAGTGGGTGAGAGGAGCTAGGGAGATGGGTCCACGAGCTTAGGGAGTATCAATTTGATTGGTTAGATTACAGGAGTGGGTTGTGGTGATTTAGGCATGGAAAAAGTAAGAGATGGATCGGGTGGGCCACCAAAGACAATGGCCAATTGTGCCACCACATCGACAACACTGAGATGAGGTAGGATTTTATCCTTTCTATGTATTTATTTGGAAAAAATAAGATATGGGTATGGTTTTTGTGTATAGGTATATAATTAAATTTGTGGTTAAAATTGGTGTAATGAGGTAGGGGAGGTTTGAGGTAGGTTAGATAGGGGTGGGGAGGATTTTAGTTAGCTTTGGGTAGGGTAGGATAGGTTTCTAGGTTAGTTTGAAAATTTTTGGAAAAAATGGGGGTTTTATAGATTTGGTCGCCCTACAACAATGACCGACATTGGTCAAGGTTTGTGGCCAACATCGGTTGGAATTGGCCAACATCGATCAAGTAGTAGGTGGCCAATGCCAGTCATGAGGGACCAATGTCGATTACTAGAGACCGATGCCGGTTGGAGTTAGAGGGAAATAGGTCAATAAGTGGGAAAGGTTGGGAGGGAAAAGGTAGGTGATGGGATATAACGACAAGTGGAGTGATGATGGGTAGGGTAATATATTCATAGAGGGTAATGAGTAGGGTAATAGGTATAAATGGTACGAGTGGATTGTGGTAACAAGGGGTGATTTGTAGGGTTGGGGTACAATAAGAAATAAGGGTTTTGGGAGTAGGTTTGTCGGGTAAGAGATGTGTGGGGTATGGTGAAGGTTTAACAATGTTGTGATTTGTTGGGTGTAGGCAAGGGACCAGTTGCGGATGAGAGATAGAGTACCACCTCTATTACTATTAGTACGAGGGAGTGTGATGGAAGAGGAGTGGTGTCATGTTATAGATCTCAGCCTTATTGGTTAGATGGTATAGGCAAAATAGTTCGGGAGCCAAGTTTTATGGTCACATAGATTAGAAATGGTCCGTGTTTCATCGCAAATAGGTTTCTTCATTCGGATGACCTCTAGAGCTTGAGATTTACTCATTGATAGATTGGATTCAATGACCAACACATTTCATCTCATTTAGCAGTGAGATCATAGTCACCCTAGATGACATGTACATGATCTTGTGGTTACCGATAGTGGGGATGCATGTGTATTCTATTTCTTCGAGGCATCAAGAGAGCTGATGTTGACAATATTTAGAGAGGGGATGGTAGAGATGAGGTTCTATAGTGTGAGCATGAGTTATGGAGAGATGTACGTAGCCCATCCTGAGGAGATGAGGCTAGTGGTCTTGATTATGGAGGTAGTGTGTTGCTTTGCACTACCAGATGCGGAGGGTGGGAGATTCCCATGGGCACTGATGGGGTTCTCCATGAAATTATGGAGGATAGGACCCGGTTTTACTTGGCAACAACATACTTGGTGTAACTTTACCAAATTTATGGGCCTACAGTGGTTATGGAGGTTCAACTTGTGTTGTACCTTTGTTTTACATTTTTGGTCATACAAGCAAATCATGTGTGTGTGTGCATCTAGTTGGTATGCCCCAACAAGATGCATTTGAGGTGGGATTTGTTTGAGTTGGCTATAGGAATTGGGTGTCTGTTGTTGGAGAGCACAGGGATGTCAGGGATACACATGATGTAGCATACTACAGTGCATGCGGGAGGGTTTATCTAGTGTAGACATTATCTGGAGGTTGTATGTTGGCTTCCCCTCATATAGAAAGATGGCAGTGAAGATGGATGGATTACAGCTGGTGAGATGGATAGAGGGGTGTCGTGTTGGTGAAAATGAGATGATCTCCAATGATAGGGTCAGAAGACATTTAGGATTTCCCTAGAATGTGCCACCTCCATTTCCACAGTATAGGAGGGATGATGTGGAGAGACCTATATCTCCACCATGACCTATAGTGGCCAGGTATGAGAAGCATCCTATCAACTATCAGATTGATGATATAGGTTGTACAGATGTGTATAGATGGTGGTACATGGCCCAACTATGAGTAGCACCACCCAAGACAGTCAGCGAGATGTGGTCACCCTCATAGTTCAAAGGGATACATTGCAGTGACATGTGGATGCCTTACAGGCTAGATTATAGGTTTATAGGGGTAGTTGGTAGGGTCACAGATAGAGGTGGCCATGTTATAGGCATATGTAGTGGCTCTTTAGGGCCATATTGTAGCATAGGGACAAGTCCCTACACGGGAGGATGGTGATGGGGGAGGTAGCCACCCTACAAGCATAGGTAGTAGGGTTATAAGGATAGTTGGCCACTTGCTAAGGCACAGATTATGGCCTTACGAGGCCTAGGTCACAACTCGGGCACCGGATATAGGCACTTCACAAGGTCATGGAAAGGGTCCTATGGTATAGGTACGAGGTGCAAGAATGACAGGCTACCTTAGATAGTATTGATGGCATGGTTCGGGGATGCCTTTGGAAAGGCATGGTACTATTAGGATCACTTGATGGATGCAGGATAGATGTCCCCTTTCCCATAGAGAATAGAACATAGCAGGACTTGAGTGAGAGGACCAGGTCCCATAATCACGGCGTAGAGAGAGTACGGGAGGTCGGTGAGCCTAGAGTTAGGCTCGGGGTGAGGCCACTAGTTTATGGTGACCAACTTTAGGTGAGGGGCCATCAAAGGTCATCTGAAGGCCTATGGAGTGGTGGTGAGATATTAGCTAGACATTTCACGGAGCAAAGGAGATGGAGGAAATGGGTGTGATAGGCATGGACATCAAATGGGTAGATGATTGAGCCACCCGTGCACCCTAATTTTTATTTTTGGCTATATATACTTTGGCCTATGTACCATAGATACGAGGATATATATGAGAGTTTTGATATTTTGAGCATATACCATCCTGTGTGTCGAAGATGGTGAGGTTGTATATGAGAGAGAACGTGTATTGATTATGCTTCGTGCACATATGTATGGAGACACAGATTCAAATGATGATGTATATAGAGATGGTGATACTTATGGTATGATGTTATATTTATGGTGTAAAATGTCCCTTATTATATGCATATGGGTGAAAACTAGGTGGATTAGGAATGATGGAGTCAAGTCGGTTTAGGCATGATGGAGTTAGGTCAATTTAGGCATGATAGAGTTAGTTCAATTGAGGCATGGTGGAGTCAAGTCAATTTAGGCATGATGGAGTCGGTCGATTTAGGCATAGTGGATTCAAGTTGATTGAGGCATGGTGGAGTCAAGTCAATTTAGGCATGGTGGAGTTAGGTTGATTTAGACATGGTGGAGTCAGGTTGATTTAGGCATGGTGGATTCAAGTCACTTAGGCATGGTGGAGTCAAGTTTTTGGTTTTGATTAATTTCCAAGTTATTGGTAACATGGGGAATAAATGATGAGTTATATGTATGTTATGGTGTAAATTTTCAAAATATTTGATATTATGGAAAGGTGAAATGATTGATTGGATGTTGTTATGATGTCATAACATAGTAGGTATGTATGTTTGTATTAATTTCCAAGTTTTGTAGAAAGTGAAAACGAAAAATAGAATATGAAAGTGGGGAAAATAGGTTACGAAAATGATATAACCTCTAATACCCTGAAGTGTCTTGCCTAATAGTAAAAGGGGCCTCAAGTTGATGTAGTTATCCCATAAGTTAGGGTAAAATATGATGAATTTGAGGAATGGGTTGGTAGATTTTAGGCATGATTGAATATAGGTCATAGGCATGGTTAAGTTGTTTAAAATTTTAGGCATCGATGATTTGGTCTTGTATAGGATAATCAATAAGTAATGAGGAACGTGAATGGTAAGAACCTAATGAGTCTACCATACCCAAGATGGGCATATGAACGTAAGACCCTAAAGGCATTGCATAATGGACTATTCTAAAGGTGAATAAAGTCACATGATCATGAAATGTCACATTTGTGGTAAGTCCCTTGAGTAGAGAGAAAACTAGGGTGTAAAAGGCAATGAGGTGAAAGTGGATGGTTTAGCGTAACTTAGTGTACGACTGCATGTTTACTTAGCAAGAAACCTAGGATCAAAAATAGGCAAGTCCATGATGAAAATTTCATCATTTTCTTCATTTGTTTTGTTTTTAATAGACTAATCGATGTAGGAAGTCTATATGGGATGAGTATATTATCTCCTTGAGGTCTTCACGAAGTTGATTGATGTGGAAGCTTTTGGATTTTTATATTTTTGTAATGAATTTATATAGTTGTCCTTCAAGGGAGCAATCTATTTATAGTGGCGAGGTAGAAAGAAGAGATGTCCCTTTTTGAGGGATTCATCTTTTGCTTTGAAAGTTTGACTCAAGGAGTTGAATCCCATTTTATTTTTAGATGTTTAAGTCATGGACAAGACTATAGAGGAAGATTGGGTTCTTGTTTAGAAGACAAAACCATAGTACACAGAGGTTAACTATGAAAGATGTGGTTTCATGTGATGAATGACCATGGGATTCCATCTTTAAAAAAAGATGAAAAATATCCATGAGAATCATGCTATGAGTAGAGACGTGGTACTCATATTGAATATAAAGTTGAAAGGTGATAGGTAATCACATAATTCTTGTTTAGTCGTTGATCGTAAAAAATGGGTGATATGGAAGGTGAACAATACTCAGGGGATGAGCAGTCAATTGACAAAAAGTGATATAGGACTTAATATCAACAATAAAATGGTCAAATATGAAATGCATTGAGGGGCTCAAGTTCAGGTTTACCTTCAAGTGAAGACAAACGATAAGCACCTGATCTATAGGCATGGGTAACGATATAGGGTCCAAGCCAATTAGGAGAAAATTTTCCCTGTTTACGTTTCTCTTCTTTAGTTACATGTTGATCTTCCTTCAAGATGATGTCACCAACCTAAAAGGCTCATTCATGGACACATTTGTTGTATGCACATTTGATGCATTTTTGGTATATTTGGAGATGGTCAAGAGCATTAATACAACGTTCATCTAATAACTCAAGTTACACCAAACGATCCTGGTGAAATTCATCGTCATTGAGCATGTCTTGTAATGAGATGCAGAGAGATGGAATATGGACTTTGAGAGGCAAGAAATCCTTAGTACCGTAGACCAGAGAAAAAGGTGTGGCAACAGTTGAAGTGTGAATACTAGTGTGATAAGCCCACAAGGTGAAAGGAATGTGTGAATGCCAATCCTTTCCAATATCGTCAACTACTTTCATAAGAATTTTGTTCAAGGTTTTATTGGTCGATTCTACTTAGCCATTGGTTTGTGGGTAATAAGGTGACGAGAAACTGAGTTGGATGCCAAAAGTATCACATGGATTACATATTGTTTTTTTTTTTTTTAATTACTTTCCATTATCAGTGATGAGATGGTGAGGAACACCAAAGTGACAAATGATGTGATGGTTGATGGATTCACATATTTTCTTCGGGATTTTGTAGAAATGAGGGGAATGGATTCTACCCATTTAGAATAATATTTAGTAGTGGTTATAATCCATTTATGGCATTGTGAAGAATGGGCATTGATCTCACCAAAAATATCTAAGCCCCATTGAGAAAAGTGAAAAAGGTATTTTGCTACTTGTAAGGAATGACTAGGTGTGTGATGAAGATTAGCATGTTGTTGGCATTTCACACAATGTTTGAGATAGACAAAATAGTCACGGTTTAGGGTTGGCCAATAATAGCCAAGGAAAATAATGTGTTTAGTGACAACTAAATAACTAAAGTGGCCTCCAAAAATTCTGTCGTGAATTTCATTGATGATGTAGGGAATTTCAGAACTTGTAAGGCATCGTAAGAGAATACTGTTGAAGCCACACTTATAAAGGAGATCACCCATGATGACATAGCGAGAGAAACTTTTAAGAAAGGCACATTGCCCATTACGAATGAGATTAGTAGGTAGAATGGAATGGAAAAGATAGTCTGCAAATTGCTTGTACCACTAAAGTCACGTGGGTTAGGTGCATGGTTCCGATGGAGTAAACCTCATGAGGTAAATAAGAGGGTGATTTTAACCTTTGTATTGTGAAAAATATTTTTGAGTCAGCGGGAGAAGTGGGTATCTGAGAAGCTAAGCGAGACCATGGTATCCACAAACTTATTAGTAGAACAGGGGATGGTTTGAATTTTGTAATGGTGAAAGGTGGTAAAATGTATGTCTATGTGATGCTTATAATTTTGAAGTATTTCATTACAACATTGGTATATACCATTGACTTGGTTTATGACTAGCTAGGAAGCAATCTGAAGATATTAATTGACTTAACATCTAAGGCATAACAAACTTGGAGACCCAATACGAGTGCTTCGTATTTAGTTATATTGTTTGTACAATCAAAATCTAGTTTGAAAGATAAAGGCATAGGTTCACTATCAAGAGGAATGAGGATAACACTAGCCCCACCTCCATGCTAACACTTGGAGCCATCGAAGAAGAGTGTCATTTGATAAGAGATATCATCAATGAGAGGGTAGTTATGGATTCATCTGGGAAATCAAAGTTAGAGGGTTGATTCCCAGAGAGAGTTGCATCTGCTAGTTTTTTAGTGATAGTTTGGCCCTAGATGGATTTTTAATGAGTGAATTTGAGGTTGAGGTTCACAAGAAGCATAAGAAAACGTGTGACATGTTGATGTTGATAGGGTTTGGTGTACATATAGTGTAGGGGTTAGTATTGGTAACAAAAAGGTTTTGTGGTTGAGTAGGTAATGGTGGATTTTGGTGGCAATGAAAACTAAGGCTAAGAAGATTTTTTTGGCATGGGTGTATCTAGTTTTATAGTCTAGAAGGGTATGACTAATGTAATAAACCACTTTCTCTCTGTGTTTCTCATCGCATTGAGTGAGAATGACACCTTAAGAATGGTCAGTAGTGGAAATTTATCGGTAAAAGGGTTGGTCATCCTTAGGAGGAATGAGCACTAGTGGTTGAAGAAGGTATTGTTTTAAGGCATCAAAGGCATTATGGAATTCATCATCCCATTTGAATGAAACATCCTTCTTGAGAAGATGATGAAATGGTTGACATCAGTCGAAAAGCTACGAGATAAAATGATGAATGGATTACAACTTACCTTGCAGGATTTGAAGTTGATGGAGATTAGTAGGTGGAGGCATTTTTAGAATATCCTTTATTTTAAAAGGATTGAATTCTATGCCATGCAAAGAAATTATGAAACCAACGAGTTTTCCTAAAAGTCCCACAAAGATGCACTTCTTTGGTTGAAGATGAACACAATACTTGATGAGGAGGTCAAAGATGACCTTAAGAATGGTCGTGTGTTTGGTTCGATGTTCATATTTTGAAATAATATCATCTACATAATCTTCCAATATGTGATGCATGATGTCATGGAAAATGTAATTCATGGCTCAGCGATATGTAGCACCCGGGATTTTTAAGGCCAAAAGGTATGAATCAATAGTAGAAGGTCCCCCAAGGGGTGATGAAGGAATTTTTTTTTGATCTTCTAGAGCAAGTAATATTTGATTATAAACTAAGAAACTATCCATGAGTGATAGCATTTCATGGTCGATGGTGAGATCAACTAGTTGGTCAATGTCCGGTAGGGAAAATGTTTTTGGGATAAACTATGTTGAGGTAATGGAATTCCATGCAAATGTGGAGTCCCCATATTGTCTTTGTGGACAGAACAATGTTAGAAATCCATTGTGGATAATCAATGGGTAGGATGAAGGAAACTGAGAGAAGGAGCTAAAGTTCTTCTTTGACCAGAAGAGCAATGCGAGGATGCATTTTCTGCTTCTTTTGTTTGATGGGTTTGGCATTAGGAATTGTCATGATATTGGGGACCATGATTTTAGGGTCAATATCGAGATTATCGGCATATGACCAAGCAAAAGCATTGTTATGGTCCCAGAGGAAAGAGGTAAAATCTTCTTGTTTAGCAACATCTAAAGATTGACCTATCTTTAGGATGTGACGACCGTGAATATAAGAGTCTTCTACACTAAGGTAGGTGAGGATGGACTCATCATCCTAACATTGAATGACATTAATAGAAGGTAGATCATCATTGATCATGTTAGGATATAGGAAGGGGACATAAGAGGAAGCCTCACCATCATATTGATAGGTCAAGAGGTCCCATGGAAATTGAGTTTATGAAAAAAAAAAATAGGAGGAATAGATTCAGGATCTATGGACTCTATGGGTGAAGATGGTGACATTGGTGAATGGGGTGGAGAAGATTTGTCTTCCTCAATGAGATCGATGCGGGCCTTCTTGGAAGTTTGTGTGGAAAATCCAATGCCGCTATAGTCATTGTGTTTACAAGTGGTATATGAAATGACAGTATGGTGGCCTTGTTCGTAAAATCCAAAGCCAAATCCTTTTCCATGTGCAATGGTGTTTGGAAAGTGTGGGCTAAATGGTAGTTAGTAAGGGATTGTGGGTCGAGATGAAAATGTTCATGTTTAGGATGGAGGTTTGGGTGAATAGGTGGCAATATCAAGTCCCCATACATTAAATTAGTGTAAAGGTGGGAAGGACCATAAGGAAAAACCTCTCCTACATGGTATTCATAACTAGGGTGTTGGAACAAGTTCACATACTCTTCTGGAGTGAGGAATGTGTCGATATTGTATAAGTGGTACTCCTCTAGAGTGAGGCATTAAAAAACACCTTCTAAGGGATATGTAGTTGATATGAGGGTAGTGGGGATAGATAAATTACTAGATGATTTGACAACAGGGTATCGATTAGTTAGGAAGCGAGTGGTCGATCTGTGGAAGTTGCGCAGTAGTAGTAGGAATATAAGAATTAGATTCAAGAGAGGGGAAAGAGCATTGATTTATGGGCTTGTAGGTGAAGGAAAAGTGGGGGTAGTGGTAGATACCTTGACTGGTAGAAGAACATTGTTGGGCCGGTACAACACGTTACAAGTTTTTAATGGCGAAGGCTCGGTGGGGATGGTGTAGTTATGTCCCTCATGCTCAAATTTTACACAACGGTGTAAAGTTTAAGGGACACAACCCATAACATGAATCCAGGGTCTTCGAGAAATAGGTTATACTCTAACTCCCCTCTACGATGTAGAATAGTTACAGGATAGTGCGAGGGCCTACGTAAACATGAAGGATAATAGTGCCAAGGGTGGAGGTGATGGCATCATTGAAGGAGTGCAACATAATTGGGTTATTATGCATACATTTAGAAGGAATACACATTTTATTGTATGCATGGAGGAGATGATGTTAATGCTAGCACCACCATCAATCATGATGTGTTGTATGCGTATATTATTGATATAGACATAAATGAATATGGTGGGATCAGGGTCATCTAACTGGAGAGGTACAATCTCTAGAAGTTAAGTGTTAAAACTTGAGGAGTAGTCATGGGGGTAGAAGAAGGAGCTACTTTTGTAAGTGAGGAGATGTAGTGAGGGGTGATAATCAAGGCCACTAGTGTTGGGTCATTGGGAAGAACTTTAGTGGATTGTAACACCTCAATAAGGGCTTGTCTATGGGATTCAAAAGTCTCGATAATATCATAAAAATAAATATTTAGAGGAGACTGATGTAATTGTTTTATCATTACGTGATGGGTGACCCCATTATAGATAGGGTATGTAGGTCCACAGATGGTGATTTTTGGAGTGGGTATAGATGATATATTGGGTATAGGGTTGGTTGATGGGCTAGATTCTTTTTCTTTTCCTTTGTCTTTCTAAGCACGGTAGAAAAGTGAACCATGTTAATCTGAGGGGAGGTGGATGAAGAGGGTTTGTCATGAAAGGTATAATGGCATGAGGGGAAAAATCCTAGTGGTGGATAAGATCCTTGTGAAATAAGTAGGGCACATTGACATTTGGGTGGTGATTTGCCAACTCTCTAATATGAACCATATTGATCTCAAATTTTGGAGGTGGGGAAAATGGTTGTGGGGGTGGAGATACTAGTCGTTAAATCATTAAAGGGTAATGATGTGTGGTGACAGGTGAAGGTGGAGCATGGTCCTCATCAAGAATGTCGTCATCGTCAAAATTTTGTTCAAGAGGAAAAATTTGGAGAAGAACGGTTTTCAAAGCCTTACAATTTTTGACATCATGTCCTGGTACACGATGATAGGCACAAATCTTGGTTTCATCAAAACCTTTTGGTTTTGGTTTGAGAGGATTGTAAGGTTGAAGTGGTGGTAATGTGATGATAGAAGTCTCTAAGATATTGGTTAAAATGTTGGCGTAGGACCCTACTAACGGATCACAATGGGAAGTGAGTGTGGGTTTGGGTTCAAATGTAGATGATTATGAGGTTAGAGGATTTATAGGAGGGTGAGTGGGTTGGTCTCTTTGGTTTGGTACATGGAGTGGTATTAGGTCTTGTTGACATATACTTGGGTAAAGGTGGGGTAGAAGAGTTGGAGATGGAAGGTTTGGTCGGTTTGAATACCTTATTAGAGGGTAGCGGATTCTTACCTTTGGGTTGCACCTTCTTGGGTAAAGGTGACATGGGGGTAAAGAATATAGAAGGGAAAGAAAATGGTGGAAGAGGATAGGTTACCCAAGGGAGAAATTGATTTGTGGTGGAGGTGGTTGGTAGAGGTTAGGTAGGTGGAATTGGTCAAATTCGTATAGGCAAGGTTAGGGTTATAGTAACTGGTAGAGGTATAGGTGGTAAGAAGTGTACAGGTGAGGGTGAGAAAATTTGGTTTTTGGGTGAATGAGGTGTAATAAAGGCTTGTGACACAAGAGTGGGTTGCTTAGATTTTGACTGGCCTTGGGTATGAGAATGTTTGGTCATGGTTGATGGATGAGGCCCTAGGATGGATGGAAGGGGGGAAGGTGACAAAGGTGTGGTAGGCGGGATTGGAGTACATGGCTTAGAAGGTTGAGTTTTCCTTTTAGGTGGGAGGATAATGTTAGTGTATACTTGGGAAGATCTAACTAAGTCCAATCTGACAAGTGGGTGAGTAAAGCTTGATGTCTACATGACACCCAAAGTAGTGATGGGTTTAGATACGGGTGAGGGGATAAGTGTGGGTAGGTTTTTAGGTTTGGGAATAGTTGTAGTGATGGGTAGAAGATTAGATGGAGGTAGCGATGATGAATAGGAATTTGTTTCAATCGGTATGGTCAATGGTTTTTGGTTTCTGAAAATACCTTTGGATAGATTATTGAAGTATCTTCGAGACATTTGCATTTGAGTCGAAACAGAATCGAAGATGTCCCCAAAGCATGGAATGATCAACATAATCCAAAAATAAATCAAACATGTAAATGAGACTAATAAAGAAGAGGATAGAATGGGTTGGGTGGAAATCCTTATAAAATATGTCTGTGAGATAGGGAATTCGATGGCCTCAGATTCTAAAGGTAAAAGAGGCAAGATCATGTCAATAGGGTCTTGGGATGCTAGGGGAAAACTATCCCCAACAGGTAGTGACATGTCTGAAGAATCTCCCATGGGTAGGAGAGATAATAGGTGGGGTGAGGTAGAATTCTCTCTTGGTGGAGGAGAAGGTGATGATGATTTTCCTATGGATGGGATGATAACAAGAGTTAATAGTTTACTAGGTTAGGAGGCGAGATGATGAAACAACATCGGTAGAAAGTGTGGGTTCCTCCATGAGAGAAAGGGGAGATGGGGGAATCCTCTATGGGTGGAGGAGTAGAAGAGGTATGCTCCTCTATGGGTAGAGGAGCTCATGCCAATATTTCCTCAATAGATGAAGTAGGTAGGTTTTGAGGAACAGTTGGTACGATATCAAAAACTGTGTGGACTTCACGGACATTGTTATCGTTGGATGAAGGCTCAATATTTTGATTAGATGATGGTTTATGATTAGGGAATAGATTTTTGAAGATTTGAAAATTTTGATTTGCTTTGGCACATTTGGGTTGTCCATGAAAATATCTCCATTATCTATCATCTCTTAGGAAATGTTCTTAAAATTTATGTAGTTGTCATCGTTATGGCCTTTAACATGATGGTAATTATAGTATTCATGTTCTTTATACCATGCGGAATAGGAAAAGTGGGATCGAAACCTGTATGAGGTTTTATGGGAGGATGTGTAATGGCTCTATCTTTAAGAATTTTTCCATGAATGAAGAATAGGCTCTTAGATCAAACTGTACTTCCATTACTCCCATTGGAGCTAAAAGGGTGGGCTCTGACATGGGAAATATTGGAAGAAGGTTGGGCCTGATTAGAAGGATGAGGTGGACCTACCTCGAGGACTACCGCGTTGGCAGATCCTTTTGGATTTGAATAGTTATTTTGAGGTTTTGAAGTTGAAGAATAATCGTTTGATTCAAATGGGGTGTTCTTGTTCCGTAATTGGATTTTATTTTCATCAATGGCACAAATTTCTAGTTTTTGGGCCATGGTGAACACTTCATCAAAGGTTTAAAAGGTTTGGATTCACAGAGTTGGTGAGATGTGTCTGGCACAAGCTCTAGTGAACAACTCAATAAGTTTAGTCTGAGGTATTTGGAACATCAATTGGTTAATAAGACTCCACCAACGGGAAATGAAATTTGTGATAGATTCATCTTCATACTATCGGGTTGAATAGAGATTGGTCATGGTGAATTTCTTGGTAACATTGATTGAAAAATGATCTAAGAAAGCTTGGGATACTTGATTAAAGGAATAAATAGAATGTCAAGGTAGTCCACTATACCAATCAAATGTTGGTCCTATCAAGGACATTGGAAAATTTTATAGGAGCAAAGCATCATCATGGGTGATTAGGTAACACCCATGTTTGAATAACCACAAGTGTTGTTGTGGGTATTCTTTACTATTGAAGCAATTGAATTTAGGCATTTCCTAATGCATTGGGTAAGGAAGAATGGGAATAGATGGATGGATAGGTTCATTATAGATTTCATCATATGTTAAATAATTATAGGAGCTATAAATAGATGCTTCTAAGGTCTGCATCTTCTCCATCATCATTTTAATGAGGTCATTAGTAGGTTGGGATGAATGGGTGCCCCTGTAGAAAAAGGGGGTTGATGTTGAATGTATGAGGTGGGTGGTATGCTAGTGTATGGTGGCACTAAGTATGAGAACTGCACAGGAGGAATAGATGTAGGTGGCACATAGCCGCATAAGTGATAGATGAGGTCGGGGTTGTTGGTAGTATGTGTAAGTGGGTGGGGTAGTCGTAACAACTCTAGTGGCGATTAGGGGTAAGGACTATGGGATAGAAAGGACAAGGCTTTAGAAATGGGTGTAAGTTTCTGAAACCGGAGGTGGTTGTAATGTAATGGGTATATGTGAAGTGGCGGGTGCGGTGAAGCTATAATTATATCGGTTGTCGAGGGGACAATTGATGTTGTAGCAGTATGACAGATGACATAAACCCCTGCACTTATAATGATTGTGGGATCTAGTTGAGACACCATAGGTAGTAAAGTGGATGATGGTAGTGACGAGATGGTGATAGCTGACGAAGTGGGGGCTAGATCGGGAGGGATATATATGGGCATGTCGTATATTATTTGTCTTGAGGAATCCCAAGTGGAAGAATGTGTAAGGTAGTACTAGAGAGTAGTGGGATTACGGTCGAGGAGTCTCGCAAACTTCTCTTCAATGGTAGTGATGGGGATGAGATGAGTCATCTCCATAAGTGACATGATGGATGGTGGTGATGGACTAGGTTGGAGTGGTGACATTTGACGTTAAACACGAGGGCGTTAGTTTGGATACAATTCAACACCATGTAAATCATCGTATATCAGGTGAATTGTACTCTATAAATGATACAGGGAACAACAGAGATGGGAAAAATAGATTTTGAGAGGGAAAGTTGGTAAATGATTTGATTAAAATAAAAATAGAATGACTGATGCCAGTCAAACTAACCAATGATGATTAAGGGGTGACTAATGTTGGTTATAGGAACCAATACCGCTTACTGTGATAAAATAATAGTTTCAGAAAATGAGGTAGAAACTGATGACTGTCAGATAGGAAAGTTGTATTTGATGACTATTATTAGAGTATAGAGAGTAAAATGATACACAAAGACTCTAAACAAAAGAGAAGATGAGATAAGTGTCTTTTGGGTAAATTAACCAAAAGAATAAGGAACTAACGCCGGTTAGTGTGAAATCTGAAGAATGAAGAAAAATGAATTTTTGTGAATTTAGATTAGATGAATAATCAACCCAAAAGTCTGGGGATGATAAGATGAGGTCCTAACACACTTTGAGAAAGTCAGAATACTCCAACTGTGATGGCAGAGTGTGAAAGGAAAAAAAAAAATGAAGAATTGTATCCTCACACCTCAAAATGCAAGTCAAACACAAAGCTAAGAAAAATGCATAATCCAACAAGTGAATTTAGTGTGTTTATCTTATGTTATTTAAAATACTGACTCGTGAATTTAGAGTAGAGTTTTTGGTTGGGAAGGCTTCCTACGAAGAAGGAAATTATAAAGGTGAGGTTTCAGATTATGTTATGGTGGGGGTGGGCCATCCTCGATGGGAGTGCTTGGACAAAGATAACCAATTGGGTGTCCTCTATCAATCCTCTAATCGTGTGATCATTGAAAGCTTCTTCCGGGTGGGATGTTATTTTAAGAAGATGCATATATTTCAAATTGTCCAGTTTAGTAAAGAGAGAGAAGAAAGAATGTTCTTTTCTACTATTCAGTTATGTCAACCATCATCTAGGCATGACTTTAAGCATATAGGTTACCCTCATTTTAATGTGAGCTAAGATGTAGCAAATCAGAATGATATGCAAGTGTTTTAAGCCCAAATCGAAGTGTGATATTCGATGTAGCAAGTAATGAATAGGAAGAGGAATGCTCTTTCACTAATGCAATACTAATGAAAGAAAAGAAGTATTCTTTTTATAGCACCAAAAACATAATTGCTTTAAGACAATAGAAGAAAGGGAAGAATTCTAGAGAATAAAATTAATGTACAAGCTTTTCAAAAGGGAGCCAAACACACCACATTCACCTAAGGATTTATAAAGTGCAAGGAACCTGGATGGGTCCCATCGGGAGTTCCAAAATGTTTCATTATTTTCTGTAGGGATTTAGAAAAAATAGATAAGGGTATGGTTCAGGAGGAATACTTGTTATGATGGTTGGTTGGAGGTTGTTGCACACGTTTTACTTTCTTGATCCAATGCTGATTATGAGAGATTCCTTTTGGCTAGGAGGAACTACTGTTGGCCAGGTTCAATGACTAGGTGGTGGTGATGGTTGATTAGTGAAATGTAAATCGAGTGTAGCGGTAGTGCTTCTTAGAATGTTACTTGTGAATGTAAAAATCTTATGATTAATGGTTGTCTTTGGCTATGACTCTCTGGATGTATGAAAGAGCTCGATTCTTTCTTGCATGTAGATCTCCATTGCTCCCAAAACTCGAGAATGTGTCCAACCTCTAAAACAAGGTTACCAAAATGGTTAGATGGTAATCAGACAATGGCTTAGGGTGAATGAGATTAGTTTCAAGTTAACCGGCATCGGTTAAGGTGGGATATCCTAGGTTGCCTAAAATAGCAGATCTTTACTATCATTTTCAAGATTTGATAGTTGGTGTCAGGTCTAAATGGAACGTTGCACTTAGATATGCAAGAATATGGTTAGAGGAAGAATAGGCATGTGCTTTTAGGGTTATACTAAGTCTTAGGTCATTAAGATAAGTAGGGCTAAGTCTTAGTTAGCTATGGAAACATGTTATGAATAGGTATATGGTGAGGTGTCTATATGAGGTGGCTAGGTGAGGTGTGCATCCATTTAATTAAAGTAATTAAATTAATAAATGGAGTGAGGGTGAGTATTGAATTAATTGTGGATAATTAAATTAATGTTAATATGGGGTGAAAGGGGGATAATGTTAGGTGAGTATGTTTAAGTTAGTTATTTGAAAGGGGACCAAGGGGAGTGTGACCCAATTTTGGTGTCTACGGATCCATTTGATGAAAAAAGAGTTATGATGGTGGGGAAATGACAGAAAGGGTCCATTACGGGGTCTTTGAATGATGCTAAAAAGATAAAGGGAGGTCCCAAAGGTGATACATCACGTACTACCAAAACCACAAGGTCGAGGCGTAGTCCTCCTCATAGTCCTCTAAGAGGAGGAGAAGGTGGAGATGACAAGGGACATCTAGCAGCCTTGTACTAGTAACTTCAAAAGGTTACAACAATCCAACTTCAGGTAAAAATAGAGAGGGACAAGACCTAGGTCTAGATAGAGGTTCTTACATTGGAGCGGGACCGAGGCGAGCTCGGGTTAGTCGGGAGGGATGGTGCTGCCGGTTTCAGCAGGTAGGATATATTGCCTCATAGATAGCTTAGATTATGGGTTTATTATGAAGTCCTAGGCATATGTGTAGCAGTTGATTTTAGAGAAGGATCATCTCCAAGGTGAGCAAGTAGTGGGTCGGATGACATTACTAGGCTATCCTTGGAGTTAGCATATTTTTGACACACATATGGGGTTGTGGTGATACCGCACACACATAGGGATTTATCGATGGCTGAGGAAGAGCTTCTTATTACCACTCTTTGTATTATGAGGTCATTCTCAAGGGTCAAGGGCATTGAGCTATAACTAGTAATAGATTGGATCAATGAGGTCATAGAGGCCATTAGCATCTGGTAGATCATTTGAGCAGCCATGGGGATAACCAATAGGTCAACATAGTGCATAGGGTATGGGTCCTCCCATGGCTCGTTGGCCACATAGTCCTGATGAGGGTTCAAGTTAGACATGTGTCTTATGCACTTATAGATCTATATGTACCTTTTGATAAGTGCATCTTACGAAAGATTTATTACTTTTGACCAATGTATACAATGTATCATTTTGATGTATGCCTCTGATGAAAGCTTTATTATGACTTTTGTTGTGGATGGACCAGTTTATATTGATGATGTATATCCTATTGAGATAGACATTTTCACACACACACACACACACACATATGGTCACTTAATGGTGTACACTTTCATGTTTTCATGTATCTTATGATGATGATTTATTATGGATTTTGAGTATATCATGATGTTTTATGGTTTTATTTCATATGTTTTTGTGTATCATGATGATGACTATAACGATGTTTCCCATGTGTTAGATTTATGATATATCCTTAGATGATATCAAATGTTGTGGTTTATGAGATACTTTATTTTTATCTCTGTGAGTACGAGATGATATGATGATATTGATGTAAGGGGATAGATTTTGATATTTGTGATCCTTCTTTCCCCCATTTGATGATACGGTATGCGATGATTATCTTAGCATTCATGTATGATGTACACTTAGCTTATATTTATATATGATGTATAGATGATGTTAGATGTGATGATATAGATGGAGATATGATTTTGTGATAACAAAACCATACAAATGCAACACACATGCAAATGTTAACAAATCTACCAAATATACATGCTACCAAAATGAACCAACACAATTATATACAAAGATTGACAAATATATAAAAACATACTTCATATGTACAAGTAAGCATGAATCTAATCTAAGAAAGAAAATATCAACCTCAAGTAACAAACTATACAAATGCATAAGAAAGGAAAAACCATACAAGCAGAAAGTACACAAACCAATAAACAAAAACAAGAAATAAGACAAAGGAATAAAAACAAACAAACTAAAGCTATGTTTTTGTGTCACTATTTTCTATGCGTTTTTGTATTATTTTTGGGATTTTCTATTTTTCTATTGTTTTGGATTTTTAACATTTTGAATGTTTTGAAATTTTCAGCATATTTGAATGTTTTTGCGATTTTCAACATATTTGAATACTTTTGGATTTTTAGCATATTTGAATTTTTGCAATTTTCAACATATTTGAATGTTTTTGAATTTTCAGTATATTTGAGTGTTTTTGGATTTTCAGCATATTTGAATGTGTATATGAATTAGCTAAAAAGTAAAGGAAATAAAAGATGACACCTAATAGCTTCAATAAAATGCTAACTAGATTAATATATCATCATTCTTAGAGATTAAGAAAATCTAATCTATTAACATATTTGCATTAGAACATGAAATGAAGATTCAAACTAACATGCTAAACAAATTAACCTCTATCTCTAATTGAATGCTAATGAAATGAACCTATTTAGATCCTTAGCAATCATAAGGGTTGATTGTGTGTGTAGACACCCATAATTACACCTGAGCAATTTAAATACATAAATTGCGCTAATTATCCCCCTTCTTACAAATTGGCGACATATCGTTAATAAGCGCTCATATTCCCTCTTATTGTCATTAATTAATTACAATACGCTAATTGATTAAGTCGCCTATCCAACTAACATCCCGATTAACGATCTTCCATTAATTATTCACCCCTTCTATCTAGAATAATTAATTATTATTAATTAATTAGCTCTCCCTTCCATTTAACCAATAAATCAATATTTAATTGATTTATTCCCTTTAATAGCCTAAATCGTACTAATATTCCTCTAATTAGATTCTATAAGCTTACATCTACCTATTAGTTAATCATCTTTGATTAATTAAAGCACCCCTCTAACTCCCATGACTTGCTAAACATAAATTAAACCCTTCTAAAGTAAGGTCACCTTTTATAAAGCAACCTTATCCATTCCTAATCATGTTTTACCTTTATCCCACATGCGAAAGGGATGAAATGTTTTCCTTATCCATTGGGCTATATAAGGAGACCTCCTTCTACCTTTATACCTACACCTAAATTTCTTGAGAGAGAAAATGCAAAGTATATAGCAAAATAGACTAAGAGCTTGCCTTTTCTTTTCTTGAGATTTCATCATCTTGAAGAGTTAAACCTCTTTCCTAAGTGCTTAGGTCATATGGGAGGTGTCAAAAGGGTCTTGTAGCCCAAATTTGACATGCCCTCATTCCTAGGTTCTTGGAACACCAAAGACAACCATTTTTATAGTCATGGAGCCTACATAGGTACATTCATTTATTTTTGTTAGACAATAGAGGATTTAGATGCTTAACATTATTAGTTTCAAAGTTTTATATATTGATGAATGTTAGCATCTAACCTTGTTCAATTCTTATCATGATGGTGCTAAGTAGTTTGTTTAACTCTTGCTAATTAAGGCTATTTATGTGTTAGTCTTTTACTCATATTAGAAATAGTTTAAAAACAACACATGCACACATTTTACACACCCAGTGGGACTTAATCCATTTTCCTTTGCATTTAATTTCAAGTTTTTGTAGTTAAGTTTCATTTTTGGTTACTAACCCTCTTTTACACATGTTGATCTAACTTTATTTTTCTTAACTTGTTTTGTTGAGTTTGCATGTTTTGAGTCTTCCTTATAGGTATAAAGAAGGTGAAGTGTTTTCAAAATTGGAATTGTTGGGAAAATTTCAAAATTTCTCCATGTTTTCATTTTTAGAGCTTACTTTTTCAACATTCTACATGCTAGTTTTGTCAATTTCTTGAAAATTTTAAATTCTTGAGCATGTAGGTTAGTGTATGATAGTGTTGAGTCTTCTATTTACATATTAATGTGGTGGGTTGCTGTCAAAATTATATCTTCATGAGAAAATTTTAAGATTTCATCATGTTTTTATTTTGAGAGCTTACTTTTTCATCATTCTACATGCTAGTTTTGACAATTTCTTGAAAATATTCAATTCTTGAGCATGTATGTTAATGTTTCATAGCGTTGAGTCTTCTATTCATATATTAATGTGATGGGTTTTTGTCAAAATTGAATCTTGGTTAGAAAAAATTGACCATTTTGTAGATTAAGGGACGTTTTTTAACCATTTTTTGAGTGCATGTCAAGTGCATACCCGTGAGCATAAGAGCATATGCGTAACCCATCTTCCGAAGGCCATAATTTTTTCTCCTAAACTCAAAATGACTCCATTGTTTTTGTGTTGGAAAGTTATTGAAGTTAACTATGCAATGAAAACAAAAATTGGGGATTTATACCTACACAAATTGTAGGTTTTTCTATTAGTTTAAAATCGTTATTTTCTAACATTTCTAATGTTTTGATGAATGTTGTATTTCCATGCTTACTTGATTTAGAACAAAGAATGTGTATGATTTTATCTTACACCTTTTGGTAATCTTGAGAATCAAAAACAACTTTGATCTCTATATTTTTAATATTGGGATTAAAATTGGAAATTTGATTATTCATTTCTTTGAAGGAAATGAACCTTTACAAAGCATTTTTCAACGCTCCTTTGATTTGAAGTTTTCCATTTCTATATAGTTGGGATAAAGTTTGTGTATGCTCTTCTCTTGCACCTTAGGGTGATCTTGAGAATCAAAAGAAACTTTAGTCTTCATTTTATAATATTTGGTAAATTGGAAACTTCATCTTTTACTTATGGTTTAAGGGAAAGAATATTTATCAATATTTTTGTATGGTTCATTGATTGCAAAGATTTTCTTTAATTTTTAGTTGGATTATTTGTTGTGTATGCTATTCTCTTGAATTCTTGGATGATCTTGACAATCAAAAGAAAATCTTAATCCTCTTTTACATAATGTGACTTTCTTGGGGAACTACTAATGTTTGAGTGCGGGACCTAAAAACACTTGTCAAAGAAAAGTGGAATCAAAACAAAGTCAAACTACTAATACGGTTTTGTATAGGTTGCCAAAAGGTGTTCAAGAAAACCACACCTAATTAAACAAGATAAAAAGAACAACATATTCAAAACACTATATTACAGAGTTTTGAAAAGGTTATGTCCCTCTCCACTCAACTGGAACATAACCTCTTTGGCATAACGCCTTAAGCTACAAATATGGGGGTGGTTCAAGGAACCCCAAAGTAGTCCATGCAAGAGGCAACCTTGTGGATGAAACAAGAAGTGCTCCATACTACCTATCTGACTAGTGATTCCTTTGTGAGATAGAGTTACAATTTTTCCCTACGCGACCCTTTTAAGTACATGATGGATGCATTTACTGCCCACTATGCTTGAAGGGGGAAAATTCGAGATACTCCTAAGATATTCAAGACTATTTGGGTAAATTTTCCCACTCATGGATAATATTTGTAACACCTAGGATGAGAGAACCACCTAGGAAAATATACTTTGGCTAGGAGCCCACTTTGACCATTCTAAAACAATGTTGAGTTGTGAACCATCTTTTTATTGTGAAACGTGTGACGCGTTACTTTCGCTTAGTTTTTACTTTCCTTAAGGTGAGGTGAAACTCGGTAAAGTGAGGCCAGCATTTTTCATCCCCACTTTGTTTTACTTCCTTCACATTATTTTGACACTTTGTTGATCAAAAGAAGGGTGACTACCTTTGTGTTACTAATCAATTTTTTCTACCACTTTTTTGTCCATTTACGCCCATCCATGTTTGCGGCTGGGTAAGTTAAACATCTAAAGTGTGCGAGAGGCATATTCATATCATTGGTGACCTTTGTGATCTTGATACCCACGTCAGGATCATCATCATAGTTAGGAATGATTCATCATTTTATCTCCCTTTGACATGTTACCTTGTTTGCATTGTCTCAACATAATTAAGATACTTATGTCACGTTTCTCGTAAACATGATCTAAGTGTCCATATTGTGGCGTTACGCTACCCACATTTTAACACATCCTTAGTATACTTTGAATTAGTTTGATTTCAAAAAATTTCCCAAATATTGAAGGGTGTCACTTACTTTTTTTGCATCGTTTTGATACCACTTTAACACTAATATCTCATTTCTCCGCGAAGCTTGATAGACGTGTCCAATTGGTGTGGTTATGTAGATTACATTTGTAAACCTCACCCTTTAACATTTAGGCCTTGTTGGTTGTTAAAATTGTCATGGTATCCTTTGATTGGGATTCACATCTACCCTTTGTTAATATTTATGCCTTGTTCATTTCGAGCTTCACATAAATATTGACGTTGTGTTGATCATCTTTGCATTGCATTTTCATATGGTGTATTTCCTTGTTGATTGGCTTTGTGTTTCACACTTGCATGATTGTTCCTTGTGATTATTCATTCAAAAACTTATTTTCTAGGACAATTCATCTCGATCTCATCAAGATTGCATCGTCATGATGTCTATTTTCCTTAGACCTTCTTCAGAAAATCATGCATGCATCTCCATACTTACATAATGTCTAGCTAGTTGTCCTTATGCTACCCAAATCAAAATTTCACTTCCTTCCCTTTAAAGGATTTCCATCACACTATCTAGATCTAGACATTTGTGCTTAAAACAACACCAAAAATGACTAACTATCACATGGTTCCCCATACTTACAAAAATATGGAACCTAGGTTTAGCAATTCAAATCAAAAGATTCCCATTACAACTAATCCTCATTTGGTTCTTCATGGTAGAGAGCCCATATGGGTAACTTGTTCCCGACTTCATCTCATAGTCGGTGGTATGATTTAAACACTTCTGATCCAAATTATTATTCGAGTTCCCCCACTCTTCTTCTAATTCTAATCCAAACATTTCTTCTTCTTTTGAAGATTCTAATTCAAATATTTCCTCTGACTCTTTTGATGATTCAGATCCAAACTACTATTTGGATCCAAATTACTATTCATATTCATCTAATTCACTCATAAGTCATCTAATGTGACTCTTATGTCATGGTCCTCCCTATCTTCACAAGAACCTCTTCATCATACATTTAATATGTCTCCTACATCGTGGTCCTCCCTTTCTTCACAGGGACCCTTTTATCACCACCTTGATGACATCTTCCTTTGAAGATACGTGCAACTCCAAATCCCTCCAATCAAACATCTAATATAATTCTTGAATTGTGGTCCTCTCTTTCTTTATTCGAACCCTTATTATTATTCATCTGATGTGATTCTTGAATACAGGTCCTCCCATTCTTTGCAATATCTTCTTCATCAATCACCCCCAATAAGTATTCCTCCTTTGAAGATTCATGTGACTCAAAGTCCTTTGAGACAAATGTTTGAATCAACCCATTCGTCACAATCTACGCTTTTGGACTTAATCCTACTATTTTATATATGACATACCATTATATAGGTAGGTCCACACCACCTTATTCTACTCCTAATACATCTAGCTACACATCTTCTTCATCCCCCACATCATTTTCTTCTATCTATCATCATCAAACATCTTCTAAGTCTTCCACACCAATTGGATCTCTTTATTCCAATCAACCCTTGGTGGTTGATCAAAAAATCATATCAATTTATCTCTTTTAGAATGAAGAAACAATTAGGGCATTTACGGGGGCATATGAAGATATTCATTTAGCGAGATTACGAGAAAGGATTCTCTTTAGACTTTAATGAGTCTACATATTGTGAGGAAAAGGTTGATTCCTTTTATCAAGAAATGGAGGAAGAACCTCAGGTCATGCAAGTTGACCTTCCTATTATTCTTCCATCTTTACATTCTTCATTATGTGATGAAATTCCTTGGTCTTGCATTGATCCATGGCATATCTTCTCATCACCCAATAACTCTTTGTCTCTTATAATTCCTCAATCACAATCTCTTATGAGGTCAATGCCAAGTAGCCCTTCATCTTCATCTAGGTGTGGGTCACCTTCTAGTAGCCCTCCCTCTACTATTTGTGGGACATTTTTGAGTAGTCCACTATCTTCTATTCTTGTGGAACGTCCAACTAGCCCCTTATCTTCTATGTATGGATCACCCCCAGGTATTCCATCATCTTCTATTCTTGGGCCACATCCTAGTAGCCCATCATCTTAAATTTATGGGTCACGTCCTAGTATTCCTTGTTCTTCTATTCTTGGGCCACATCCTAGTATCCCTTCGTATTATATACATGGGTCACATCCTAGTAGCCCTTCTTATTGTATTCTTAGGCCACATCCTAGCAGCCCTTCATCTTCTATGTATGGCTCGCCTCCTAAGTAGCCCATCTTCTTTAATCCTTAGACCATATCCTTTTCATAAATCACATCATCCTCTACCAATGACCGGGCAAGCCCACCATCATTTCTCTCATTCCTCTCATCAATCATAAATGTTCACTTTCTTCTCCTTCTCGAGGTTAGAAAAGTCACAAGTCAACTTATAAGAAACCCAAACAGGTTTATTATCAATCTCAGGTCAAAACTTCCAAGAGCTCAAAATCCCCCAACAACTTGAACAATCGCAAAGTTGTAAATCAAGCACGATTCAATAATGCACATCAACGTAACCATCAAGTATGGCGCAAGTGCACAAACCTCTGGATGGGGAACTCAAGCTCCCGCACAAAATCCATGTTTTATAATAAATTATAGTCCTTTGTTGAGTGTGAACTCACCACAATCATTGAGATCGGGAAAACATGACTCTTCATAAACAAACACACCTAGTCTCCCTTATCAAGGAAGTCACAAAAATTATTGTTGGATCTTACCACACATAGTGAATTCTTTAGTCCCAACCTCTTAAAACAATTCAAAAATCTAAAAATAAAAAACAATTCAAAATACAAAAAAACATTGAGAAAACACAACAAAAATCAAAGCTACAAAGATCAAACATTGTAATCGTGTGTGTTGCATACACATGGATATTTCTTTCTTCCCTTCCTTGCTATTATTCTTCAAGTATTCTTTCCATTTTCATCTATTTAATGATATTTTGGTTAGCTTATTCACACGCATTTTGTGACATTTATCTCTATGGTATCCGTTTGACCCTGGTCTTTTATCACCTTGGTAAATTAAAGAACGACTGACCTCTTAGAGATCCTATCACATTCAACATCTAATAAACTTGTTGTGAAGAAATTTTGGAAATATTTTTCAATACTAGCCAATGTCTTTATTGTAAGCACTTCCACCTCCTTCCATCAAACCATCGTGGTTCTTAACCCTTGTTAAACAAGAGAGCTGAAATAAGTTTTTAGAAAGCAAAAGAATTGAAATCAATCAAAAATCTAAATCTAAAAGCTACAAAGCAAAAGAAAATTTATATATTACTCTCTCTTGGGGTATTTCTAATAATATCTATCAGTATTATGGGCACCTAACTGGTAGTAGAGAAATTTTGTGATGAGAATCAAATACATCTCCATTGGGGCTATGGATTCTGGTGGCAATGGAGCAATGTACAACTATCCTTTCACCATCCATTCACAAAATCACCTTTCACAATAAATCATTCCTACACATTGGCTAGGCCTCTTCACTTGTTTATTAAATCTTCACTTCAAGAGGTAATAAATTCCATGTGCACACACTGGATCTCTATGAGTAGGTAATATTATTATGTTACCAAGTGTCTCATTTTGGATCTTGTTCAGACTCTTACTCTAGTCCATATCTCATCTTACGATTTTTGCCTTTGGTTAATCACTTCTTCATCGTAAGGATTCTAAGATACATTCATATCATTCACATAATTCTTCTACTCCTTTCGAACATCCATGTGTATAAGATTACTTGTTTGCCATCTTTGAAGACATGTTTGTTACCTTTCACAAAAACAATCTTCTCCTTCCTTTCTATCATGTGCTTTTAGGCCAACTTACACTAGGGGCATCCTTGCTTCTTCCCAACATTTCATTGGTTTATGTTCATCATCATGTTGAACCTATCCATAATGGCCTTGGCTCCCACTTCTACTTGTGAAGATTTTACCTTTGAATACTCCCACCTAATTTTTGGGGTCTTTTTGCATCTTCACCTTTCTAGTACGCATGTGGTCTTATGCCCTTGTACATCCCATCTATCGCTAGGGGCATCCACACTTCCTTGTCTTCCTATACATAGTTTAATAACACTTTCAAAATCAACCAAAACATTCAAATATGTTAGAAAAATCATCAAAAACATTTAAATATGTTTTATAAAACTTCTAAAAATTGAAAATCATCCTACAAAACATTGCTCTTTGGTTCTCACTTGTTCATGTGTGTGACTTGTGGATCATCTTGATCTACCTCCATCAACAAAAGCTAGGATGCTTACTTCATTTGTACTCTGGGGCACAATGAGTTTCCTGGTACTATTTCGTATTACATTACTTTTCCATCAAACCCAAGTGTCCTCTATTATTCCCCTTGATGTATCCTTGCTTAGGGCACCATTGTCAACCCTTGTCATTAATTTTCATAGGTTGTAACTGAAACTTGATAATACAAACATTATATTATGTTTCTTTGTTAGTTTATCTTGTTTACTTTCTTGTATTACATTGCATTTTCTATGTTGCATGGATTTGGTGTTTTCAACAATGGAAAATTATTCGTAGTATGGATTTTCATGTCATTCTACTTTGTCATACGCTTATATTTTTCTTAAGGACCAATGACGTAGCTCTTATGGCAATATGATGACAAGAAATTGTTCCAATAAATAGTGGCTAGAGGTTAAGCTCTTCTCTCCCCTCCTCCATATTTCTTCTACGTCACTTTCCTCTCACCCCTAATCTTCCATCTTACCGGGCATCTTGCCCTTCCCATTCTTCTATCTATCTCTTATCTTTTTCGATCGTTGATCGTCTTCCTTCATCACCCTATCGACACTCGAGGGGGCATCTCTCCTTCCTACTAATTTTTCTTTTATCCCTTCAAAATTTATTGTATACTATCTTTGAAGTGGTGTCACTTACACCACCAAAAAGAGGGGCAAATATAGACACCCATAATTACACCTGAGCAATTTAAATACATAAATTTCGCTAATTATCCCCCTTCTTGCAAATTGGCAACATATCATTAATAAGTACTCATATTCCCTCTTATTGTCGTTAATTAATTACAATACACTAATTGATTAAGTCACCTATCCAACTAACATCCCAATTAACGATCTTCCATTAATTAGTCACCCCTTCTATCTAAAATAATTAATTATTATTAATTAATTAACTCTCCCTTCCATTTAACCAATAAATCAATATTTAATTGATTTATTCCCCTTCTAATAGCCTAAATCATACTAATATTCCTCTAATTAGATTCTATAAGCTTACATCCACCTATTAGTTAATCACCTTTTATTAATTAAAGCACCCTCCAACTCCCATGACTTGATAAGCATAAATTAAACCCTTCTAAAGTAAGGTCACCTTTTATAAAGCAACCTTATCCATTCCTAATCATGTTTTACCTTTATCCCACATGCAAATGGATGAAGTGTTTCCTTTATCCATTGGGCTGTATAAGGAGCTGTCCTTCTACCTTTATACCTACACCTAAACTTCTTAAGAGAGCAAATGCAAAGCACATAGCAAAGAGATTAAGATCTTGTAATTTTTCGTCTTGAGAGGTCACCATTGTTAAGAGCTAAGCTTCCTATTCTTGCATTCTTTAAGGATCAAATAAGTAATTTTTGATTGCCATTGGAGCTAAATAGGTCCATTCATTCTTGTTGGCAATGTAGGAGAGTAGATATTTTAAAAAACATTTTAGTTTTGATCTTATGTATTTCAAAGTTATGATATTAATTTAGATCTTGTTTAGCTCTTTATCTTGATGGTGCTTATGCTTTTGTTTTAGCTAGACTGTAGAACTATTTTAGGTGGTAATTCTTTCTCCATTTGATTTAGCATTGAGAAAAGTACACATGCACACAATGTGCGTGAATCCTAAGGTTTTCAAGAATGGATTCTTATCAATCCATGGTTATATGACCATTTAACATATCTCCATATGACTTCTAAACTTGGATGGATGATTGCAAGAAATGAAGATAGCTAACTCCTCTATTGGAAGAATTATCTAAGATGATAAAATGGCTATAGTATAGGCTCTATGCTCATTTAGGTGTAAGTAGAAAGATAGGAGGAGGGCTCCTTATATAGCCCAATGGATAAAATAATCTCTACATCCCTTTACATGTGGGATAATAGAGAGGTTGGGTTAGTTGTGGATAAGGAAGGTTTAGGGAGGGTTGAGTAAACCCTAGGAGAGTTTAGTTATTCCTTTAATGACCAATGGCAATTAGGGGTGCATATAATTAATCAAAGTTAATTAATTAGTAAGGATATGGGTCTATTAGGCTATCTTAGAAAAGAATGAGCATGATTTAGGGGATAAGAAGGATTAAATTAGATCAATGAAAGTTTATTTATCTAATAGAGGAGGAAAATTAATTAATTAATCTAGATAGAATGTGTTTTAATTAACGAAAGGTCATTAATCATCATTTTTCCTTTTTAGACGATTCATTTAATTTACGTAATGTAGTTAATTGATGATGACAGAAGATAGAATGAATGCCATTTGACAATTTATCGTCAAATTGCTAGGAAGAGTATAATTAGTGAAATTTGAGTATTTAAATTGCTTGGGCTAGATTATAGGTGTCTATAGTCCCTACACATAAATATTCTAACACTTACTCCAAAAATTTGTAATCACCATTACCCCAATTAAGTCTTTTGATTTTTGTGGCCCTAAGACTTCATTTTTTATTCCAATCTCATTTGTGTATATCATCATGCCCTAGGACATGATACTAAACATTGCAAGGCCCTCCAAACTATTTTCTATAATATCATTTAAGAATATGATCTTCTCATCAAAGGGAATCACCATCTTCCACCTATTGATACCACTCCTTCACTTCAATATTCATCCACCAAAACCTCTAAATATCCTCATTCATCCAAGACCTTCATCACCATCCCTCCTCTAAACATGACCTCTCCTAAGGAGGGTCCCCATTTTTCATCAACTTTGTTCAGATTTCCACTCAATCTCACCCACATGATTCTCGACCTCCAACCCAATCTAAGTAAAAGGTTATTGTTACCACTCCCTCTAGTGAGCCTAATTTCCCCTTCTTCATCCAAGGCCAAAGTTTCCGTTTTTGCTACCCCATGGCCTATTGCCATTGAAGAAAGTATTATGAAACAACTTCATTAGGCCCTCATTAAGATGTCACTTTATGAAATCCCATGAATAGGTAATTGGGATTTCCTTGTTCATTCGGAGATGCATCATCAAATAGGTAATTGGCAAGAGTTGGTGGCTGACCTCATTCAAGCATTTGAGTATAGAAACACCAAACCATCAATGGAAAAGTTGTTGCAAACAATCAAGAGATAGTGTCATGGTTAAGGATAGGCTACTGGAATTACTAGAAAATCCTGATGTGAAGATGCGCCTCTATGAGGAATAATTAGAGGAAGTAAATTTTGAGCGCACGTGTATGGAAAAAGAAAAGGGGAAATTGGTCTATGTCATCAACAGGGAAGAGATGGAGACAATGGATGTTGATGATTCGTAGGGTACACTTGAGGTCATTGATGATTGATGAGAAAGCACGTTCCTATAATGAGCCTTTGAAGAAAAATAAGGTTAACATTGGGATGGAGACTGAACCTAAGGATGCTATCATTGGCAACTATTGGTCAGAAAATGAAGTTTCAAAGATCATTGATCTATTGTGAAAATTCCAAGATTTGTTCCTTGCAGTAACAAGAAATCAAAGGTGTCCACCATTCCTTAGGAGAAATGAAGATCAAGTTAAAATAAGGTGCATACCTGATTTGGAAGAGACCTTATCGATGAATCCAAATTTATACATATGGGTTAAGGAAGAAGTAGACAAAAGGATAGCATCGAGTATCATTGAGGCGGTTGAAGAGTTGGAATGGATAAGCTCAATGGTCATCAACATCACGAATGACAGGAGGATCAATAATATGTTGACTATAGGAACCGAATGTAGTATGTTTCATTGATCCTTTCCCTACTCCATTTATCAAGAAATATTAGAGGGAGTGGCTACACAAAGCCTACTCCTTCACGTATGGGTTCTCAAGGTACCACCAGTACAGTTGATTGCAAAGGAATACTAAAGAAATAAAACTTTCACCACCGAATGGGGAAGGTTTTTCTACATGCTCATACCTTTTGGGTTTAAGAATGTGCCTACTATGTTATCACGCATTTTAGTGTAAGGCTTCCAAGACTTCATCCAAAATTTCTTCAGTCTACTTGGATGATTGCACTATATATGGTCTCGTCAAGGACCATTGTGATAACTTGAGACTAATGTTTGAAAGGTGTCGACAGCTTAAGGATATCCCTCAACATCAAGAAGTTTTTCATTGTTACCCCATTAGGAACCTTATTAGGGCATATCTTATGCAAAGAAGGCTCACTAATAGATCCTGACAAAGTTACAGTCATTGTGGGTTTGGAGGAGTCTACTAGCTAAAGCATTGTGCATGGATTCCTTAGAAACATGGGATATTACAGGAAGTTCATTAAGGGGTATGCCAAAATTACCACACCCTTAGAAGAATTGTTGAAACATAAAAGTGCCTTTCATTGGGGAGAGGCACAGAAGAAGGCATTTGATGCTTTAAAGGAAAGGCTCGTAATGGCACCCATATTACATTTCCGTTCTTGGGATAAGACTTTCCATGTGCATGTGGATGCCTCAGGGACAACAATGGGGGAAGTACTAGCATAACTTGACAAAGGAATTATCAATCATCCTTTGAGATTTACAAGTAGGAAATTGACACCAAGCAGAGTAGAATTACAAAACTACGAGCACAAAGCATTTTCAATTATCTATGTGTTGCATATGTTTTGGTAGTATCTATTGACAACACCCATCATATTCTAAACAGATCACATGGCATTAAAATAATTAGTCAACAAACCCATTTTGCAAGGGAGCATATGTTGTTGGGTCCTCCTATTTCAGGAATTTGAATTTACAGTGGTGGTAAAGCCGGGAAGAAAAATTTAGGGCCTGACCACTTGTCAAGGATTGATTTAGGAGAGGACACACAAAGCATTGAGGATACCATGCTAGACACACAACTATTTAGATTACGGCGCATGCCCTAGGACTTGGAAGATATCGCAGTGTTCTAAAAGACATGTGTGGTACCAGAAGGGATGAGGGCTATGGAGAGAAAGCAATTAGCTATACGCACCACACCCTATATGCTTATTAGTGGAGATTTATACAAATTAGGCTATGATGAGGTTTTGTAGTGATGCATGCTAAAACATGAGAGCATTGTAGTTATGGAAGAAATGCATGGTCGGATCCCGGAGGACACTATGCGTAAAATACAATAATATGGAAGATTCTTCTTGTGGGGCTTTGGTGGGAATCCATTTACCAAGATTGTATTGATTTTTTCAATTCTTGTGGCCATTTCCACCACCTTAGAAAACATAGAAAGAGGGATGAAATGTCCTTACGACCAATAGCTAGCACGGAACCATTTGAGAAATGGGCTATCAACTTTGTAGGACCAATATCACTAGTGGCACGAAGGACTAGTTCGCGGTATATCATTACTTGAACTGATTATTTAACATGGTGGGTAGAGGAAACACTTGTAACATTCCCATTTTAAGATTTTAGAAACAAGGGAAATTTATTTTTTATTTTTTATGATGTTCTCTATTCTAATTAAAGCATTATTTAGAACACAAATTCCATGCCAATCAATCTCAATAGATAACCATATGCGAACAGTAAATGACTCGGTGATCCACCGATCTATTCATTTCATAACTTGGTGATCTAGTGATTTATTTATTTCATAACTTGGTGATCTACTGATCTATTTATGTTAGCTTTAAGTATTGAATACTTATCGTATACTTGGTTTTCCTTCCTAAACCGGTCTTGAGTGATATGTTTAAAGAACATATCTGAATATTTGTTACCAATATTCATCTGATATCACGTTGCTTTAAACTAGGTGACATAGGACAACACAACCAACAACTTGTGATACTTTGGCCAAATATTTTCAACATACTATTTATGTCACTATTCCTAGATGACATACTCGTCATTTCGAATATGTCCTTCACCTCACTCCTCTGTTATCAAGAATGGTCTTTACTAACTACCATCAGTCCACTTGTCCAAGGTTTGACCCTAGCCCGGGTTAGAAACATAATTTATTATAGGAAGATGCTCATAATGTCTTAGGGTATATGGGCATACATGGTTGACCTAAGTCAACCGGATGTGCTAAGGTACCCTGAGCCATTGAAAGCTACCGCCTATCCTAAACATGCCACTAACTTGACCTAGAGAGAAACTAAGTTCAAGTCCTTATTTGTGTGTAGATCTAGATGATCAATGCAGAAGGGTGTTGCCACATGTCAACTGCATCATTGTATTCTTGAGAAGACCCAAGTCTTCTCGAAAGTACAACCCTACAGTTGGCATGTGCCAACATCCTACAGAAACTACCTCATCGAGATGTACATACCCCAAGGAGGTTATTAATACATTATTAATTTAGATTATTACATAGATTACAACAACCATGCTAAACCCTAATCCAACACTCCTTAAGTTCTTGTTCTATACTAAAATCAATTAAGCATTAAACAATTTCCTTTTAATCATGATTGCTTTTTAATATTTGTTTACTTAGCTTAACAAGCAGCTAACCAAAATAGGATAGCAACATCATAAGTTCCATTAAATGTAATTTAATCATTCAAAGAAGGTGTACCAACTAAATATGTTCAACTAGTAGTAGACTTTATAAGAAATGAATTCTAATGATTAACGATCATATCACCATTCTTTGGGTTATGTGTGCATGTGTTGTTTTTAAACTAATGCTAAATGTGAGTAAAAGACTAACACCTAAATAGTCTTAATTAGCAAGAATCAAACAACATATTAAGCACCATCATGATAAGAATTAAACAAGGGTTAGATGCTAAACATTCATTAATACAAAACTTTGAACCTAACAATGTTTAAACATCTACAAATCCTCTATTCTCTAACAACATATAAATGAAGGAACCTAGGTAGGCTCCATGGCTATCAAAAATGGTTGTCCTTGATGTTCCAAGAACCTAGGAATGAGGGCTTGTCAAAGTTGGGCTACAAGACCCTTTTGACACCTCCCATATGACCTAAGCACTTAAGAAAGAGGCTTAACTCTTCAAGATGATGAACTCTCAAGAAAACAAAAAGCAAGCTCTTAGTCTATTTTGCTATATGCTTTGCATTTTCTTTCTCAAGGAGTTTATGTGTAGGTAAAAAGGTAGAAGGAGGGCTCCTTATATATCCCAATGGATAAAGGAAACACTTCATCCCTTTGCATGGGATAAAGGTAAAACATGATTAGGAATGGATAAGGTTGCTTTACTAAAGGTAACCTTACTTTAGAAGGGTTTAATTTATGCTTAGCAAGTCATGGGAGTTAGGGGTGTTTTAATTAATCAAAGGTGATTAAGTAATAGGTAGATGTAAGCTTATAAAATATGATTAGAGGAATATTAGTACGATTTAGGCTATTAGGAGGATTAAATCAATTAAATATTGATTTACTAGTTAAATGAAGTGAAAGGCTAATTAATTAATAATAATTAATTAGTCTAGATAGAAAAGGGTAAATAATTAATGGATGGTCGTTAATTAGGTTATTAGCTGGATGGGTGGCTTAATCAATTAGCGTATTGTAATTAATTAATGACAACACGAGGGAATATGAGCACTTTTGACGATATGTCATTGATTTGTGAGAAAGGGGATAATTAGCACAATTTAAGTATTTAAATTACTTGGGTGTAATTATGGGTGTCTACATTTGCCCCTCTTTGGGGTGGAGTAAGTAATGCCACTTCAAAGATAGTAGATGGAAGAAAATTTTGAAGGGATAGAAGAAAAATTAGTAGGATGGAGAGACTCCCCTCTAGTGTTAATGGGGTGATGAAAGAAGACAATCGATGATCGAAAAAAAGTAAGAGATAGATAGAAGAATGGGAAGGGGTAGGATGCCCCGGTGAGAGAGAAGATTAGGGGTGAGAAGAAGGTTATACAAAAGAAATATGGAGGAGGGAGAGAAGAGCTTAGCCTCTAGCTGCGGTGTATTGGAACACTTTTGATGTCATCATATTACCATAGGAGCTACGTCATCGGTCCTTATGAAAAATATAAGCATACAACAAAGGTAGAATGACATGAAAAGCCATACTATGAAAAATTTTCCATTGGTGAAAATACCAACTCCACACAACATACAATAATGCAATGTAATACGAGAAGGAAACAAGTACGAATGCACATACCCAACCCAACAACGGTCAAGAAAGTTGTACAAATGTTTTGTTATCAGTGTTGAAGAGATCCACAAGTTTGTGATTGCTGAAAAGGGTTAAAAATGATGACCCGAGAAAGAATACATGCAAGGGGGAATGATAATGGACACGGGGTCCAAGAAAAGCATTGTGCACAACAAAATAACACTAAGCAAAAACGTGACCTAGAATACGATACAAAGCAAGCAAATAGCTTTGTGAATGGTTATGAATATGGCGATCCATGAGTCGTATTAATCAAGGAATATGTGAGACAAACTAGTAGGATATGGAGAAAATACCATGAGCAAGACACAAGTTTTAGCCATAATAAGCAAGTTACCATTTTGTAGGTTTTTTTAATTTTTAGGATTTTTGAAAAAATTATCGTGTTGTTGGATTTTTTTTGACATATATATTGTTTTTACTTTTTTGTTGTCCAAATTGTGGTGAACAATAGAAGAAAATATAAGAAAGAGAATGAAGGTTCTAGGCACAAAAGAAAGTGCCTAGGTGGAAGAAAGAAGAAACAAGTGACAAATAATGTCCTTATTTAGTGGAAAAATTAAAAAAAAAATAATTTTTTAAAAATAATTATTTACGAGAGTGTGGATAAGAAGAAAAATCACCTAGGAGAAATAAAATTGTCCGAGGGAGAAGAAAGGGGTACTAGACAACAAAAAATTCCCTAATATGGTGAAAAATAGGAGAAAAATAATTATTTAAGAAAAATAATTATGCCACAGTGAACAGAGGAGAAAACGGTGATCGAAACGGGCCTCCAGGCCCTCCCGGTGGTGAAAAATGGGTTAATATACCCCACAGGGGGGTAAAAACATCGCAACCAATTCATTTTAACCAAGTCATTTAGAATTTTTACTTTGTGAGGCTCTGATAGTGACGAGGACAATGGTGATCACACGAGACCGAGTGAGGTGCATAGATGCAGTCTGAGGGTACCAGTGGCACGCAGACGATGGCCCCTTCGTGAGTACCCAAACTTTGGTCATTAATTATTGTCATTAATGCTTTAAATTTTTCTTTTAGCCCTAGAAAGTCATGTCAAGCACACATGCGCATAGGTATAGTGTCGGTTCGAGGGTGCGGGCATCCCTTTGGAGGCGTCCGTGCCACAATACACACGCGTGCATGTGCAGTGTGAGGTGTACACACCCATGTGCACACGCACACACAACATATGTGCATGCATGCGCACCTACGAGAAAAAAGAAGTGCACATGCTAGAAATGTGGCCCTTACACTAAAAAGGGTGGCACACGAGACCGAGGGGTATACATGTGTAAGTGCAAGCACCAAATGTGTGGCGTACATGCTAAAAAGGGCACACAAGCTCTAAATGAGGGCGCAAGCACCAGAAGATAAACACACGCACGCATAGGCATCCAAAAGGGGGCACACACGCCTAAAAGGGCATGCAGGATCCCTAAACTGGTGGAGAAAAGATATGAAAATGTCAAACAGATGACACTTAGAAGAATTTTTAGGATGTTCGGGTTAACCCTAAAATGATAGATAGATTTTTAGAAGAAATGTTAGTAACTAACAAGTGATTTGTTATTTTACAAAGATGATTGTCGAGTTTATAGATGTGGGAGCACCACTCCTAAATAACGAGCTAGAGGAGTATGCATCGGGCGAGACCGACGCGAGCTATGGTGATACTTCTCAAGGTGGTAGGGCTAGGCCCCATGTCTTGGATGCCTTCTATTACACTAGATCATGGCCTAGTGACTGTGCTAACCAAGTGATGACATAGCGAGAGTCGGTGTTTCATATTTTCCATAGGGGAGATGACTGTGACACTCAAGGATGTGTGGCAAATCCTGCGTGTTTCGATCATAGGCACTTGATTGAGTACAACACACAATGTTGGGCTGATTAGAGTAGCTTGTAGTGAAATTTTTTATGTAGATGACATACCGCATGATGGGATGACTATAGCCCTGCACGAGTGCATCTCTAACCCCACATTGCATCAGGGGCCTCTCTATATTATGTCTCTTATCAGTGGGTTTTTACTCACTGATAAGATAGGGACATCATTCCTGAGAGCACCAAGTTACCTTTTGTTCATGTCATCTTCAGCGGCAAGAGGTACTGCTGGGGACAGTGCATTTTGGCCTACTTGTATTGGGACCTACATTTGATTACAAACCACGATTAGAAGACCATGGTTCCAACTTCTTTACTTCAGATCTGGTCATGGGACCACATTACCATCGGATGCCTCATGGGCACTTTACGTGTTTGAGACCCAGAGGAGCCATCTTACATGACATGGGTAATAGTAAGTGGTGATGTACGCAGCCACCTCAAAGCCTATTCAGATATAGATAAGATTTTGATGAGTTGTCGATGATAGGTTTTATCTAGTGGCCTTACAGACATTTCTAATGGCCAGAGGATGCCATAGAGCTCAGTGTGTCCTCGATAGAGCATTTTATCATTAGCAGCCACAACTACATTATTGAGCTGTATGGAGTAGAAAAGTGTTAGTGGCAGCTTGACAGTACAGGGGGTCCCACAGCTAGAAATTTGGCATGCACGCAGAGATTCAGAGAGGAAGACCATGGGGCCTCACATACGGTGGCCTAATCTAGGGTGAGTTTTACATAGGTGGTCCCATAGGCATGGGACCCAACACGATAGGTGCGGGATCCGGGACCAAAATTATACAAATTTGGTATGCCACTATGTTACCCCGACGTCTCACCATTCCTGGAGGAGGCTTGGGTAGTAGGTGCTCATCCACCTATAGAGATATGGCATGGTTATAAGTGGTGGCTCATGATGGGTAAGGTGCCACACGGTATAGGGACCAAGTCTATAGAGACTAGTACAGCACTAGTTTAGACTCATAGAGTGAGGGTCCTAGAGCAGGGCTAGTCATCCAGAGTGCCCCGGGACCCATCCTCCCGGTGGCACAGATATCCAAATAGCTAGTGGCATAGATAGCCACCTTACAACAATAGTTATAGTATGCCTTAGCTAAGAGAGATACATCAAGAGACGAGAGAGATGAGGCTCGAAGCTAATGTGTGACCACGACAGTGGAGCGTGAAGAGGTCCAGACTCACATTGTTACACTACTTTCAGAGTGAGATTAGGCTTGGGCCCACGCTGGCCCAGAGATGATAGAGTAGCATGGAAGAGACATACTTAAGAAATAGCGGCACAGGGGGCCTAGATATTGATACTTCTACATCAGTCCTAGATGGAGGTGCTGATGGTAATTGCATAGAGAGATCATGTATATACATAATCACATGGCCTTCTTGCATAGAGGATCGTGCATGAGCTAAGTTACAAACCGTGACTGCTGATAGAGATTGAGAGGCTACTTCCACGAGATAAGCTGAGGCTGATTTAGGTAGAGTGACAAGAGAGCTTGATGTTTCCCTTCAGTGCCCATGCCTTTGGATATTTTGACTTGATACATGATGCCACAAGGCTTGGTGGCAAGGATTTATTTTACAGACTGCCTATTACAAGGTAGTTCCTTTAGAGTAGTGAGTGGTATTGCCTCAAAAGTTAGGGTCGAGCACGATAGGCTCTTAGTCGAGATCGGAAAGTCGGCGAGATCGGTGAGGTAACCTATACCAGAAAGCGGTTGGTTAGGATCGGGGCCATCTCAGCCACCATTGTTCCGTCACCCAGGTGATAGATCTGGGAGCCTCGGCGGGTGAGAGCTATGGTTGAGCTCCATATTTTTGTTGTACAAATTATTTGTATACATGCCTCTTATGAAGGTTGATTTTGATGTATAGCTTTGTATACTTTTATTTTGATGATGCCTCATGATGAAGGCTTGATTCTTTTTGATGCATGCCCCTTTTTGATGGCACATTGTATCTATGATGTATCATTTTGAGTACCGATCTATACATTTTATACTTTTATCGATATGTGGAAATTTTTTAGGTATCATCTTTATACGCCTCAGCTGAAGGCATTTTTGATATAGAGTACCGATGTATATCCATTTCTGTTGATATAGATGTATATGACACACACACACACACACACACACACACACATAGAGGATTACTTTTTGGGCTCAGATACATGTGTTTATGAGATGATGTACTTTATTGTTTTGTTTCCTGATGCATGTGACATGAGTGGGCATAATTCTATGACGTAAAATACCCTTTATCAGAAATTACTCTATGTTGAATCTTATTACATGTTGCTTGTTTTGATTCAGCACTTATGGATGTGTTATGATGTTGTTTTATTTTGTACTTGCATGTATGTTATCTTGATGTTTGATGTATACATGTGTTGTGGATGTTAGATGATAGATCCTTAGATGATATCAAATGCATTTCTCATGTGTTACTATAGATGTATATGGATGGGATGATATGATGATAAGGGTGCGGGGGGATAGATTTTGATATTTGCAATCCGTCTTACCCCATTTGATGATACGATATGTGATGAGTAGCTTAGCATTCATGTATGATGTATACTTAGATTTTTCGTGATATATGATGTATAGATGATTGTAGATGTGATGATAATGATGGTAATGTGATTTTATGATAACAAAAAAATGTACATGCAATAAACACAATCAAATGCTAACAAAGAACACAAGGAAATAACATAATACACCATGATGTACTATAATTCACAATGCTAACAAAGAACACAATGAATTAACACAATACACCATGATGCATAAGCACAAGCAAGAATAAATCTAATCTAAGCAAGAAAAGATGAATCCTAGCAAAGTATGCCTAAGCAATAAACAACCCAAAAGTAAAAACACAAAACAACTATACAAGCAACAAGCAAAGCAAGAAACAAGACAATGCAAGTAAATGTTTTTATAAGATTTGTTTTCATGCAACAATTTTCTATTATTTTTGTTGTTTTGAAATAATTTTCTATTGTTTAGGCTTATGCAAAATGATTTTCTATTATTTTGGTTTTTCTTGATGTTTTTGAATGTTTTTGTAGTATTGTTTTTCGAGAAACAATTTTCTATTGTTTTTGTGTTGTTTTTGAATAGTTTTCCAAAGCTATACACAAGTAACCAAGAAAGAATGGATTCCCCCAACATTAGATGGGGAATATACAAGGGTAGAATCCACACGCCTATGAACAAGAAGGTGAATTTGTTGAATTTCACCCAGCGTAAGATGAGAAATAGTGAAATACCATACCCCTCTTAGATGAATAAAAGAAGACAAAGTCGGATCAAGGCTAGACAAGATGGGGCTCACAGGGAATCACGAAGGCAGGACTAGGGCTAGGCCAAGTAAAAACTACCCTCCAGATGCAAGATGCCTATGAACAATGAATCCTCCCAAGGCATCGAAACTAGTTTTCACCCAAGGACTTGTCCAAAGTGCCACAATTGCATGGTTTTCACTTGTGGAGGACTTGTTTTCTCTTTTTTTTCTTTTTTCTCCTATTTGCTTTTTTGTATTTTTGACCTTCTGTGCCATGTTTAAGCATAGAACCGCTTAAGATGTATGGCGTTTATGGGCTCACATAGCTCATCATCACTAGGGTGAGCAAGTTTGTATGCCCCTGTGTTGTACTTGGTGACTATAACATAGGGTCCCAACCAATGTGGTTAAAACTTCCCTTTCTTTTCTCGTTCTGCTTTGGTGTTGAACTGGTTCTCCTTCATGACTAAATCACCAAACTCAAACTAACAAGGGATGATTCTCTTGTTGTAGTTTATGGAGACTCTATTTTGATACACTTTTAGGTGATTAAGAGCATGAATGCACCTCTCATATAGGAGCTCCAATTCAGCCGAGTCTTGCTGCTCCATAATCCTCATCCTTATCCAGATAGTCCGAAAGAGAAATTCTTAGGGATGGAAGTTTGATTTCTAAGGGGATGATATTTTATGTCCCAAACACTAGAGAATATGGTGTCACACCCGTAGGAGTGCGAATGGAGGTTCTGTAAGCCTAGAGGGCTAGATGGATTTGTAAGTGCCAATTACAACTTGTTTTATTGACCATCTTCTCCATTATCCTTACCAAAGTCTTGTTTGTGGCTTCAGACTGTCCATTACCATGAGGGTAATATGACGTGGACCATTTTAACCTAATTTGGAACTATTGACAAATTTTTTATAGTTTTGTTCTTAAATGAATTCCCATTATCTGTAACGATGGCTGCGGGAATGCCATATCGACAAATGATATGATTCATGATAAATTTAGAAATCTGGGCTCCTATTACATAGGTTAAAGGGACAACCTCCACCCATTTTGTAAAGTATTCCATAGCCGTGATGATATGTGTATGACCATCAGATGAGGTAGGAGTAAGTTTTCCTATCAAGTCAAGTCCCCACTTAGAGAATGGCCATGGGGTAGTGATAGGTTGCAATGGTTGTGATGGAGCATGGATGAAGTTTCCATACTTTTGGCAAAGTACACATTTTCTGACATAATTGCAACAATCGGTTTCCATGGTAGGCCAATAGTAGCCTACTCTTAACAATTTCTTAGCTAAGACCATTCCGTTTGTATGTGCTCCACACACCCCTTTATGTACTTCTTTGATTGCTTGGATTGACTCCATTACATCTAGACATGTATGATTCCCATCATACCACGGCAATAAAGTGTACCTCCTAAAAGGGTGTAATGGGCTATTTGACGAATCAGGATTTGCTTTTAGAATGGAAGATATCGGGAGGGATTGTGTTGTCTTTAAGATAGGTAAAGATGGGTTCGTACCACGGGCAATTGGGACCAACAACATCACAAGCCGTGGTAAGATTCGGCATGTCATATGTGGGCTGACGTAAATTTTCTAAAAAGAATGGCATGTCAATATTCCCTAGTGGAATACGAAGCATACAACCCACTATGACCATTGCATCTACCCATCTATTCTACACTCTTGGGATTTGTTCAAATGTATGTGCACAAAGTACTCCTTTAGAGTTTTGACTAGGTTTTTTTAAGGTATGATCTTGTCATCCTTAAATTTATATTCATCATTAAATTCTTTGATAATTAACCGCTGAATCACCCACAACCTTGACATGATGAATATTTCACTTGATAGCTAGCTTCATTCTTGTAATAAGTGCCTCATACTCCACAATGTATTTTTGCAAGGGAATCCCGGGTGAAAAGCCTACGGTATAGGATCACCAGAAGGAGTAATAAGGAATACCCCTATACCTGAACCATGAAACATAAAAGACCCATCAAAATGTATCTGCCACATGATAGATTCTTCAATATCAAGTAAGGAGGCATCTAGCAGATCCTGATTCAAAGGTTCAGGGCCTTGCAAAGGTGCCTCTGTTAGCTGGTCAGTAAGTACTTGTCCTTTAACCAATTTCTGATGTAAAAATTCTATGTCAAACTCACTGAGTAGAATGATCCAATTAGCCATTATACCTGTGAGGGTGGGTTTAGACAATAAGTACTTGAGTGGGTCAACCTTAGATATTAGCTTGGTTTTAGTATTCAATAGGTAATGGCAAAGTTTTTGAAAAGTAAAAACAATAGCCAAGCAAGCTTTTTCAATTTGAGGATAATTGAGCTCATAGGTGATGAGTGTGTGACGAGATAATACACCAATTTTTCCTTATGACCAAGATCGTATTGGGTGAGCACCTTTGCACCAATAGAATATTGTGTAGCGAAATATAGAGAAAGAGCAATTCTCTAGGAGTTGGCGACATGAGGATAGGTGGATTAGCCAAGTATTGTTTAAGCAAAGCAAAGGATTGTTGTTGTTCGGGTCCCTAGATGAAAGTGACATATTTTTAAGTGGGTGAATGAGTGACACTTATCTCGCAAGTTGGGATATGAAACAAGAATGGCTTGAATTTTCCCCGTAAGCTTAAGCTACGCGATTGCTTGATATTCTTAGGTGGAGGCATTTCATTAATAGCAGAAACTTTAGTAGGGTCTAACTCAATACCTCATCTTGATATAATGAAGCCCAACAATGTCCCCGATATCACACTAAGAGACACTTCTTTGGATTAAGCCTAGCTTTGTATTCTCATAGGCGTTCAAATATATGCCGTAAAATGATAGGGTGATCCTCTCTTGTTTTAGACTTTCCAAGGATGTCATCCACGTAGTCCTCCATGATATCATGAATCATATCATGAAAATTACTTGTCATTTCCTGCTGATAAGTAGCTCCTACATTTTGAGACCAAATGGCATCACACTGATAATAGAACGTGCCCTAAGGATTCATAAAATTTGTTTGTGCTAGTCTTCTTCAGCTATTTTGATTTGGTTGTATCTGAAAAAGTCATCCATGAGAGATAGCATCTTGTACCCTGTTGTTGAGTTGACAATCATGTCAATATTTGGCAACGAAAAATAATCTTTAGGGAAAGCCTTATTAATGTCTCTAAAATCCATGTAGATTCGAATACGATAGGATTTTTGGGGCAGAACAATGTTCGATATCCATTTAGAATAATCAATAGGCTAAATGAATCCTACCACAAAAAATCTTTCTAACTCTTCTTTAACCAATAAGTCCACTCTTGGGTTCATCTTTCAGAGTTTCTATTTGATAGGCTTAGTGTCTGCATGCACAACTAGGTTGTGCACGACCAAAGTTGGATCTAAGCCTGGTATGTCTTTGTAAGACCATGCGAACACGTCTATAAACTCTTGTAGTAGAATAGTGAATGTCTTTTGTTCTCTAGCAGAGAGTGATGCTCCTAATTTTACTATCTTGGGATCTTCTTCTATACAAATATTCACATCAATGGTTTCTTCCACTAGTAATTTTGATAAGTCCTCCATACACGTAGGATCAGGAGGTAGGTTGAGATATTTGTCCAAGGATGTCTCCATGAGATTTTCATTCTTGGCATGGTCACTTTGTTTCTCCTTTGATTTTTTTACTTGTTTATCAGCTAGTGCCTCAAAGAGGTTTTCACTGTGACTTGGACTTTGATTTTCACGAAGGCTTTATGTTAGAACTTTTGACCTCACTTTTCTTTAAGTTTTTCCTACCATGAAGCTCACCTCCTCACCGAAGTAGGCGCAGGTATCCAAGTCAATCAAGAAACCCTTCTTGTGGTCTCTAATGCCAATTGTATCCCGAATGCCATTGAACTCTACGATAGCTTTGTCATTCTCAAACAAATATAGTGAAACATGACGTTGTTGGTCCCATTCAACAAGGGAAGGGTAAAAAGGTCAAGTTTTGGTTCTGTGGGAATTATGGTTAGGATAACATTGTTCATGAATAGGTTTATGGAAGCTGGATCCTCATATTGGCTACAATGGGATTCCGTATTACTGTCTAGATAGTCAGAGCTATCCTCACATTTATAACAAGTAGCATCTCTATCATTGGGGTGTGCTCCATAAGGGTGAATCCCAATGCCGTATCTTTCTATTTTGAAATGCGGCAGAGGCACTAGCTCCCTCTGTCCTTGTTCATTTCTACCACATCCTAGGCCCTTGTAGCCCATGGAGTACATCATTTTGCTAGATTTCTCATATTCCGGGGTTTGATAATAGGATGGTTGGGTATCCTCTGGGACCCAAGTTGTAGGTGGATCTAGTAATTTCTCCTCAGCTAACAAGCCTCCATGTAAGAATGACCTAATGGTGTGTTCATTTCTAGGTCTTTTGAAGTGATAGTTGGGTCAGCCTCTAGTCTTGGGTGACAATGAGAGGTCTGAAACCAAAAGCGGTTGTTGTACATTGTATTCTCCACAACCATATTCAAGGATTTTCATATCCTAGGAATCAAAAGGAGATGTTGATGTAGATGCCCCACAAGCACAAGAACTAAGAGAATCTAAATCTACTCAGATTCCATGGCTTTAGATTGGAGAGGGACAGCTATATCAGTGGAAGGACATGCGTATGTGCCCTTTCGTGAAAAGCTATTGAGATCTCTACAGTGAGTGAAGGGATCTGAATCTCCTTTTATAGTAATGGTGTGTCCCTCATGCTTTAACTTAATGCATTGATGAAATGTCGATGGCACGGCCTACATGACATGAATTCATGGTCAGCCTAGAACCATATTATATGGAAGTTCCAAGTCCAAGACATGAAAATTTGTCTAATGGAAAGTGGGACCCACCTCCATGGGCAATGTGATTATGCCCACTAACTCCCTTTCCACATTGTCGTATGTGGTGATAGTGATGATATTGGACTCAAGATCTACCTCAATATGTCCTAACTGTTTAACCAACTTGAGTGTGCAAATGTTCAACCCAGATCCATTATCCACAAGCACCCGTTTGATCTTCCTGTGGGTGAAAACTACCTCAATATATAAAGGAAGATTATGCGTTGGATTCTCAGTAGGGATCTCCTTATGATTAAAGGCAATATGTTCATTTGGTACGATGTTTTCCACTATGGCTTGAAGGTGTGTAGGGTCGACCTCTAAAGGAACTCCCGACCCATGAAGAGTTTGGTATAGAATGTCTTTATGCACATTGGATATCTTGAGAAGATCTAAGATCAAAATCTTAGTAGATGTCTTCTCAAGTTGTTCTAAAAGGTTATATTTACTAGTTTGTGGGGTTGACGAAGAAGGTTATGGAATCACAATGTGGGCATGCCTTGTAACCATGGTGCAGTCCCTTCGCTTGATTCAGATAGTGTTAAAATGGTCAGTAGGAGAGTGAATACATCCAATAAGAGAATCATAATGATTGTTTTCTCTTTTGGTGTACAAGTAATTCACTACTTTATAACCTTGGGATGACTCTCCCCAATCCGGCTTTGAATTCTCTCGACTTATCATGATTGGGAATGGTGCTTTATATATCCCCATTTTCTCGTTAGGTGTTTATGTTTTTCCTAGTTTATCTACCTCTATTTCCCCATTGTCAATGAGGTCCTTAATATAATAATGAAGTTCCAAACATTTGTCTGCTTATGTCATTTGACACAATGCATTTTGCAATATTCATGCTCTTTGTACCATGAAGGTTTTGGAGTGTTGTCATCAAATGGTTGTGTCGTAGGATATATGTCATCATGTGGCCCACATCCAATTATTTTAGTATAACTAACAAAGCTTCATTAAGAGAGGTGAACATTATTCACCTTGGTGGTGGTTGAATTGGTCCCTTGGTCAGTTTAAAAGGTTGACTAGTTTGGACTATTTGAACACGTTTGGAATCAGTGATTCCGTCTCCCACAACATTTTTGTTTTTGTTAAAGATCTCTAGCTTCTCCATGGATTTGACATTTTGATTGTCTCTAGATTTGGTTTTGAGGGTAACTCTAGCAATGAAAGCTTTCTCTATCTGAACCCCTTTTTCGATGACCTCCTCAAAAGTGCAAACACAATGCATTTGGAGGTGGAAAGCTATATTCGGGTTTAGGTTAGGAATGAAAATACTAACCATCTATTTTTCAGGGAAAGCACAAGGGAAGTGACTAGCTATCCCTCTCCACCATTATAGGAAGATGGTAAAAGTCTCATTAGGAAATTTCTTGGCACCACATAAATTTTCCATGATGACATCACTCTCTATGTTGTATGAGAAGTGACGCATGAACCCTTTTGCCAATTCTAGCTAGGTGAATATTGATCCTCGTGGTAAACATGTAAACCACTCCAAGGCTTGGCCTCCGAGACTCTTGGGGAAAAGTATGATGAGATAATTGTCACTATAAGATACCTCTTGACCTTCCATATAGAAATCTTTGACATGATCCCATGGATCTCCTTTCCCTTTATATTTGTCGAATTTTGGCATATCAAATTTCTTAGGAAAGGGTTGAAGGGTCATTGTCTTGTCAAAAGGATAGGGGCATAGTTATTTGTATTCATACTTTCTAATGCTCCCTATATTTCTCTCTTGTAGGCTTATGAGTGTCACTTTCATAGATTGTACCTCTTGTGTGAGAAATTGTTCTCTAGTGGGAGAAGTGGGGATGTATATGTGATGATACCATGTATCTTCTTCTCCTTGGTTTTCTCTATGGAGTTCATTGATCTTAACCTTAGGCTTTGAATTTTGAACATTCTTGTTTACTTCCTTCTGTACATGGGAGGTTAGCAAAGCTAATTGTCGGCTTAGGTTACTAATCTATTGTTGAATTATGGTTTCTTCTTCTAAAGGTTCTTCCTCCTCGTATTGTGGAGGTTCTTCACCCGTCTCATGTTCTATCTTGTTTCTATGTGGCACTTTGATAAAGGGTATTCTATGCCCCACCACTTTATCATTCCCTGTGTTAGAGGTAGAAGCATGTCCATGCATCAAAATATCCTCCATATTGATAAGGGGGCATTCTTCCTTAGTAGCATTATTTACAGGTGGGATTGTTTCATTTTTAGTGGGTAATTTGGCCCCCAATTATACAACCCATGCTAGCACTCTATCCTTATTTCTGAAAAGAAACTCATCTAATAAAGTGGGGTCAAAATTGAATTCTACGTGTGGGGATTCTAATTCATTTCCACTATGATCGACCATATCTTCTATCTCTTTTTCCATAGAAAACAGAGGTCCTAGATCATGTCCAATGAAGGGGTTTGACCCTTGTCTATTACAGGCTTCCCAAGCTTGCACTTTTTGTTCCTCGTATGTCTATTTCTTAAGTCCTAATCAAGTTTTAGGAGCCATGTTTTTGTGATAGTTTCACTAGGGTAAGTTGTAAATGTGTTCAAAATTTTGTGACCACCCCTAAGTGAAATGCAAGATGTATTGTTAAGAATATGAGTGAAAAAAATGTGAGGATACTAATGTGGTAGAGTGATAAATCACCAGTGACACAAATGTTTGGTACCTAAACCTATCCAATGAAATAATTCTTAGACTACATCTCAAAGAGCAGTTTTAAGTTAGAAGATAATTAATGAGATGTTATTACTTATGCTAAGTTCACAAGAATGAACAAAACATAAGTAAACACAAAAATTCAATGTGACATCCTAACAAGATATATTAGGAGTGAGCCCAAACTTGATTAAGACCTATATCTCAAAAAGTTCCAATTACAATTCATGAATGACACAACAATATCACCAAGATATGTTGACCAAACTTTGTGAGAAAGTAAGGTATTGATATCAAGGTGGTATTGATATAACACACACAAATGGTAACACCCTAGCACTCTTCAAAATCGAGGTAATAATAGAATCGAACTAAAGAGCTCAAAGTATAGCTAGGAATAGTTAAAAATGTACATAGCGTAACCTTACAATATATATATTTATGTCAAGTTTACAAGAAACAAGACGTAAATATCAAAATTGTAGTGATACGATATAAACAAGTTAACCCTTCTAAGGAAGTTCAACATGATGAACCACGTGTAACTATAATGATGACCTTGACATGGGTATATAGATCAAAATGGCCACCAATGACGTGAATACTCCTCACACACTTTAGACGTTTAACTTACCTAGCTGTCAAACATGGATGGGTGTAAATGGACATAAAAGTGATAGAAACAAATCGATTGGTAACACAAAGGTAGTCACCATTTTTTTGATCAAAATGTGTCAAAAGAATGTGAAGGAAGCAAAATAAAAATAGGGATGAAAAATTTTGGCTTCATTTTGGTAGAGTCTCACCTCACCCTAAGGCAAGTAAATAATGAGTGAAAGTAAGGCGTCACACGTTTCACAATACAAATATGGTTCACAACTCAACACTATTATAGAATGGTCAAAGCAGGCTCCTGGCCAAATTATAGTTTCCTAGGTGGTTCTCTCCTCCTCCTAGGTGTTACAAAGACTATCCATGAGTGGGACGATTTACTTAAAAAGTCACACTTACTAGTTTGGGAGTATCTCGACTTTTCCCTGTTCAAGCACAATAGGCAGAAATGCATCCATCGTGTACTTAAAAGGGTCGCATGGGGACAACTTGTAACTCTATCTCACAAAGAAATCACTAGTTAGATAGATAGTGTGGAGCACTTCCCATTTCGTCTATAAGGTTCCCTCTTATGTGGACTACTTTGGGGTTCTTGAACCACCCCTATTGTTGTAGCTTAAGGCATTATGCAAAGGGGTTATGTTCCAGCTTGAGTGGAGAGGGATGTACCCTTTCTCGAAACCTACAATACAATATTTTTAATATGTTGTTTGTTTTATATTTTTAATTAGGTGTGGTTTTCTCGAACACCGTTTGGCAACTCGTATAACAACCGTATTAGTCATTTTTAAATTTTGTTTTGATTACTCCATTTCTTTAACAAGTGATGGATTTTTGGTCATGTATGAGGATTTTTAGTAGTTTTCATCAAAAGAGAAGGCACCATTTCTGATTCTCTAGATCGTCCAAGCACACAAGAGAAGAGCATACGTGATGTCTTCAAAATCCAAAAAGATATCAAAATAGAAAAACACTTTAATTCAACTACGCCAAGTTAACCAATTCCAACTCAAATATTCCTAACAACCTCAAAGCATCAAAAGGACTTAAGAATCATTTCTGATTCCCAAGATCACCCCAAGGGACACGAGGGAAGAGCATACGTGATCTTATTCCTATAAGTAAACAATGCAAAATATTATCTAATCAAGTACAAACATGTAAAAACAACTTGCAAAGACAAGTATATGATTAGATAAAACTTGTAAGAATGTTAGAACCTCAACACATTAATTTCAAAAATATGAAATGACACCTACACCCCTTTTTTAGCACTGCGCATGGGTTAGGGCATATACACCACTCTGCATTTTTTCAAATTACAGTGCACCTGCACCACCCAAGAGGCGTGTGTGCCATGAAAACAATGCATGCGCCACTCTATGTTTTTTTTCTTACCATGCACTTGCACCACCAGAGAGGCGTGTGTGCCACAAAAACAATGTATGCACCACCTTCGAGAAAAATAGACATAAAAACAAACAAAACACCGACGCTACCGAGAAAACATGAAAAACATGTGCGCCACCACTTTATAAAATAGCTCCAGATTCCGATAGAATGTCCACGTCACCAAAATGTGTCTGTGCCACTAAAACAACGTGTGTGCTCTAGTTAGGGTGTGTGTGCTGATTTGATAGGTTTCAAAATGTAGTGAAGGTATAGTACGAAATGGCATCCGCGCCTGTGTTAGTTCATTTATGCGCTAGTTAGGGTGTGTGCTGCTGGAGTTAGTGTGCATGCACTAAGGTTAGTAAATATAGAACCAAGTTTTTGATATTCCACCATAAAACCATGCCTACACTCCTAAAAATGTGCCTACACCAGACCTACAACCAAAATACGGAAAAAACACAAGAAAACTCACAATATCTCAATTTTTGACAAGTTAGCTTAAGAATGGAAATTACCCATTAAAATGATGGCTATGAACATGAAGTTACACATATCAAATTAGCAAAAATTAAAAAAATGGACATTAATTACTACATGTGCATATCAAAAATTAGCCAAAACAATGAAACTTAAACTAAAATGCCATGGGACTAAGTGTCCCACCGGGCATGCCAAATGTGTGCATGTGTTGTTTTTAAACTAATGCTAAATGTGAGTAAAATACTAACACCTAAATAGTCTTAATTAGCAAGAATCAAACAACATATTAAGCACCATCATGATAAGAATTGAACAAGGGTTAGATGTTAAACATTCATTAATACAAAACTTTGAACCTAACAATGTTTAAACATCTACAAATCGTCTATTCTCTAATATATAAATGAAGGAACCTAGGTAGGCTCCATGGCTATCAAAAATGGTTGTCCTTGATGTTCCAAGAACCTAGGAATGAGGGCTTGTCAAAGTTGGGCTACAAGACCCTTTTGACACCTCCCATATGACCTAAGCACTTAAGAAAGAGGCTTAACTCTTCAAGATGATGAACTCTCAAGAAAACAAAAAGAAAGCTCTTAGTCTATTTTGCTATATGCTTTGCATTTGCTTTCTCAAGGAGTTTAGGTGTAGGTATAAAGGTAGAAGGAGGGCTCCTTATATAGCCCAATGGATAAAGGAAACACTTCATCCCTTTGCATGTGGGATAAAGGTAAAACATGATTAGGAATGGATAAGGTTGCTTTATTAAATGTAACCTTACTTTAAAAGGGTTTAATTTATGCTTAGCAAGTCATGGGAGTTGGGGTTGTTTTAATTAATCAAAGGTGATTAATTAATAGGTAGATGTAAGCTTATAGAAGCTAATTAGAGGAATATTAGTATGATTTAGGCTATTAGGAGGGGATTAAATCAATTAAATATTGATTTACTAGTTAAATGAAGTGAAAGGCTAATTAATTAATAATAATTAATTAGTCTAGATATAAGGGGTAAATAATTAATGGAAGGTCGTTAATTAGGTTGTTAGCTAGATAGGTGACTTAATCAATTAGCGTATTGTAATTAATTAATGACAACAAGAGGGAATATGAGCACTTTTGATGATATGTCGTCGATTTGTGAGAAAGGGGATAATTAGCACAATTTAAGTATTTAAATTGCTTGGGTGTAATTATGGGTGTCTACGGAGTTACATTTATTTTAGCAAGGAAGAATATTCCTCTTCATGATTAAGTTTTAGGGTTTGTCATACCCATCTTATCTTTCACAATTTCTTTAGTTTTATTGCATATTCTTTACACTTTTGATTACTATTTTAGAATTGTTTAGATAAGTTTATTATCTAATGTAACTTAACAAGTTGCATCTTAATAAGGGAGTCCAATTATTTCTCTTTAACCAACTAATCAAGTTTATCTAAATTAAGCATATAATGTATATGAAAATATCATCAAGATAGGTTTCCCATATTCTTCATAATACAAGATAATTTACACAACCAATACAAGTAAATCTCAACTTTCAATTCATCATTATAAAACTATACATTACAAGACTATGTAATTCAGGTGTACTGTATAACAAACAACCTCTATTCCAAAAAGAATACAAAATTTATTTTTAATACAATTCAAGAATGAATTGAAACTCATTACATAAGGTCCATAATTAAATAAGCTCAATACAACATGAAATTTCTTATCTTCGTTAATCACTTACGATGTCCATCTATAAAATTGCTAGCACGGGTTAGTTCAATGAACTGAGCATGATAAATACTAAGCATTAAAGTAAAGTGAATTCCACTAATTGTTTCATTAAATAACTCTGCTTTAATGAAACAATTAATAAACATCATGTAAATAATCATAAGTAATAACATCTAGAAAGAAGTACAATTTAATAAATCTAAATTTACTTTTAATAAAAGAACATATTATAATCTGCAACATCAAAATTATATCACAAGACTTAATTGATCCTATCAATCACTTTAAATAGTCAACAAGTCTTGTCATTAAATTATTTCATAAATTCATAAGGATAGAAAGACACATTTAACTTTTTCCAATCTGCAAAGGAGTTAGTTACAACATATCTCATATTAGTATGTTTCATCTTTCCATATAGAGTTAGAATCAAATAACGAGAAGTTAAATCAATGAACTTATCAATCCACATAAAAGGATCTCAAACCAAAATGGACCCAATCCATGTTTCTTTTTCCAATCTGCAAAGGAGTTAGTTACAACATATCTCATATTAGTATGTTTCATCTTTCCATATAGACAAAGAAGAGAATCAAATAACGAGAAGTTCAATCAATGAACTTATCAGTCAACATAAAAGGATCTCAAACCAAAATGGACCCAATCCATGTTTCATTTCATTTATACTATGAAATGAAAACCTTTAAAAATACAACATAGAAATTCCCTAGCTAATTCCCAAAGGAGAACTCAAACAGAATGCACAATCAAAGGATGCACATTACCAACACTCATCACAAAACTTACAACTACTTACCTAATCTCATTCACCAAGCTCAAATCTAGTTTCAATCTCAAACAATATCATTTCTAAACAACATTTTGTCCCCCAAGTGATCCTATTCACTTCTCTGTTAAAAACTCGAGGTCCATTCCGAGATCCCAACAAGGAATAGAAAAATGCAACAGTGCAAGATAGACAAGGGTCGATGAAAATCATGGTCCTAGGGACTAATTTTCCCCAAGCATTCAGGACAGGGATACCATATTCCCTTCAAATGACACACATTGAAAATAAGTTTAAATTCCATGTTCAATAAAACCTCATGCATCAGATGCAATATCTGGAGAGAGTAAGGAACTAAGCAAACTGTTCAAGACAAGTACTGCCCCATCTTCCTCCATTCGACTGAATAGAATAATCACAAGCCTCACGAGTTTCACTTAAAATCTTAAGACTGGTAAGGATTTGTTCAACCTCAAGATAGAAAGGAAGTAAATAAATAATACATTCCATAAACCTCTACACTGATACGACTGTCCCACAACAGATCGCAATTCCAGTCCATAATTCAAGAATAAAATAGTCAAGCTTCCCACAAGACACGGGATTACATAGGGTAGAGAGGGAAAGGTTTTACTTCAAACTCACACCCTTGTCATATTCAAGAACACCGTGCAGCCTACAAGACAGAAGTAATACAAAAATTCTCGCACAAGCAGCAAGACAAAGGAGGTTTCGAAAGAAGATACTCGGACTACATCCGACAAGTACAAAACTCCAAAGGCCCCTTTAGGAAGACTATAATCATGAGAATAAAGCTTAACAAAACCAAACTAGAAAAAACCTAGTTCGAATACCTATATAAAATCAACACATCGATTCCAATACAAGATCAAAACAACCAATAATGGAATCACCTGTATTGAGTCAAGTACGAGCTTCAAACATAAGTTCTAACAACATAGGAACAAATATGAGTCTATAATAAAACCATGGCCCTAATATAAGTTCATAATAAACACCAACACCCTATTACAGGTTCAAGCATTTCTAGTTCCCTAAGGAAGGTAAAATTCCAATTCAGAGCTCAAGTACAGGTCACAATGCAACAACTCAATAGTAAGTTCCATTTTCAAAAGAACAGTGCATGAGTATAGTTGTTGAATACGAAGATTCAACCATAGGTTTAGAACTAAACTTAGTTCCAACACAGTCTAAAACAAACACAAGGTCCCAATAAAACTCATAACGGATCTCGAAGCTTCAATACAAGTTTAGAACAACTACAGAGCTCCACTTCTAGCTCACGAAACACAATACTAATCGTAGATTTAGAACCAAACAAGCAACAAGCTAGTTCACTCAAAGATTAGTCTCAAATGATAGAAACAAATCATTGAATACAAGCTATAGAGCTTCAAATGTAAATTTCAGAGCTTCAAGTACGATTCATAAAGTTTCAATACAAATTTGCATGAAAATCTCTAACCATTACAGAGAAAGTTCCAAAACTACCATTAACAATGAAAAAGGATTCACATTCCAAAACCGACATAGATTTCATGAATACATGCGAAGTAAGTAACTAGATACATCATGTAAATATAAATTTCCAAAGTGATCATCTCACCCTCCTCGGCACGGTGACCCTCGTTCCACCTCTCTAGATGGAGCTCACTAGCTCCTCATGTATATGCCTATATGAGGGAATCCCACACATGGCCTCTAGATAATTTCCACTCTGCATAACCCCTCAAGTAATCGCCAAAAATGGGCCACATCATGTGTCGGCCAATCCGATCTTCGCTCTCCTATCACCGGAACCCATCTCTTGTATCCCACTCACACAAATCTAGGTAGGAATGCATCTGCTCAAGGCATCCCTATAGGTCACATACACACTATGTGCTCATATGCCCAGCAGTGTAGTATAAATGTACAATACAAGCTAAACCTATGCAACCGCCCATATGCCCACAACTCTTTGTATAGCTATACCAATAATTTTGGTGCCCAGGCAAAGCGTGTCTCATGAACCATCATATCATGGAGTACTCCCATCAATGATAAGGGAAGGAATCCACCCTCTGCATCTGGTAGTGCATAACAGCACACTACCTCCATCAATAGAACCACTAGCCTCGTCTCATCCAGACGGGCTAGGTACATCTCTCCATAGCTCAAATTGGTGCTATGGAATCTTAGATCAGCCACCCCCTCACCAAAATGTATCCCAATCAACTCCTCTGAGACCTCAGAGGAGATAGAATACACCTGATCACCGAATATGGGTAGCCACAAAATCTGGAACACGTCCTCCAGGGTGATAGTCATCTCACCCATCGAAAGCTGGAACGTGTTGGTCGTGGGATCCCATCTATCGATGAATGCAACCATCAAGATGGGCTACCAAAAACATGTCGGTAGTGATGAATCCCACTCAAGCCTACTATCTCCACATGTTGCAGCTCTAAAGGGGTCGCTATCCCACATAAATGTCACTAATAGAGGTGGAACCCCATCTCAGTATATGTAATCGTGCTCTCCCTACATCCGATCCAAGTACGACATTAATTCACATTTACCATGACTATATTCACCAATTATCATTACCCTCCACCCTATTTTAACTCTACCCATCTCAACTACCTAGCCCACATCACTTTTGGACCCTTTTGCCTCAAATCCTAACCCATGCCACTTCATCCTAATCGACTCGATCACCCTTAAACTGGCATCAATCACTTGTTTGGTGATTGATATTGTTCCACCTAACCAATGCTAGCCACACATAATCGACGCCGAATCACTATCATGGAAAATCCCGCGACTTCCCAAAACCCCCATTTTCTAAAAATCACCCCCCTTCCCCTTTTACCCCACCTACAATGACCTAAACTACCCTGGACCTCTACCCACCCCACCTATACCATTTACTACCCTTCCCCTCCCTCTTTTTCCCTTTATTCCCCCATACCCAAATTTTATTTTTACCCACCCACAAAAACAAAAACCCACAAAAACCTAAAATAACAATTATCCAAACCTCTAATCTATCTAATTAACAATGTAGAGTTGGGTGCTTACCTCATCACGCTACCGTTGTCTCGGTGGCACATCCGGCCATTGTGCTGGCCCGCCTTGAGATCCCTATATGGCCTCTCGCTATCACCAAATACCTACTCGAAACCTCTCTCGCCTAGTCAAATCTCTCACCCTGATCTCGTGGACCCACTACTCAGTAACCCAACCCTCGTTCAATCACACTACCAACTCATCTGCCTTGCTTCCTTCGGAAACTTTTCTCTTTTCTCTCTTTTTTGTCATTTTCTCACTTCACAAATAACTAATGAATAATAAAAACATGGATTTTTTGTTTTTATAACTAACCTAATCGACGTTGGTTACCTTGACCAAAGCATCAATTGCATGCCCTACATCACCATCGTCATTTTTCCTATACCAACGCCGCTTATCCAAGACCACCATCGGTTAACCCCACCGTACATTGCCCTATTTTTTTTCCTTTTACCCCACCCTTTACATTGATCCTTTACCCCGCCCTTCAACTCCGATCCTTTCCCCAACCAAACCTTTACCCAACCCATTTCCCTTACCTTTCCCGATCTCATCATTTACTACCTCCATTTGTCCTCCTTTGGGGACTCATTATTTTACCCATAGCTTGGCCTTACCCATGCTGCAACCTAGATATTTTGACTGACCATCACTAGTGACCTTTGACCTCATGTGTTTCTATGACTTACGGCACAAGTTACTGTGTTGATTGACTTGATGACCTTACCTATCCTATTGCCATGACCATTTATCCTAACCCTAACTTTGGTGTACCAGAACATACCTAAACATTCTTGCACCTAAACTACATTGTGTTTCCTGACCATATCCTATACCTTGGATACCGGATTCACTTCCACCTTGTTTGGATAAACCAATTGACCTTAGATGATGTAGAGTTTCTGCTATACAACCCAAAGAGTGTGATGCAGTTTATTCGTGTGCATGCGTTTGACTATTGCTACCTTTGACCCAGACCCATTACCTAGATTGCCCACGTAGACCTTTAACCCTTTCTCCCCATGCCCACCTACCTCTTCCTCCCATTTACCTTTTATCAAACCACTCACTGATTCTCCCTTCTACCTCATCAGTTCCTAGTTTGAGGGGGATCACCTTCACCCACACATGGGGCAACCACATCTTATTTTTGTTATTGTCACTTACCAATACAAGCTACGCAAAAAAAGGGGAAAAATGTAGACACTAAAATTAGGTCACACTACCCTTTGGTTCCTCGACGAATAAGTACCCTTCATCACATTCACCTAGCCATGACCCCCTTCACCCCACTAATATTAATTTAATTAAATTAATTCATTATCCTCACTATATTTATTATTTAAATATATTTTTTAAATAATATCTACACATATAGTTCACTTAGACACCTTACCAAGCCAACTAAACCTAAGACCTATTCTTAGGAAGTTGCCATAACTAATCGAGACTTACCCAAACCCTAAAAATCAATGCCTACATTCCCTTTAGCCACATTCTCAAATGCTCACAAGAAGCTCCCAGTCTAATCCATGGGTGAATGACACAAAATCTAAGGAAATCAAGAGGATCTCCTATTTTAGTAAACCTTGAAATCCCACCTTGACTAACGCTAGTTACCCCTAATTCTCGCCGTTTAAGCTAGAACCACCATCGGTTACCCTTTTAACCCTAAAACAACCTTATTCTCAAGGTTAGAAGTTAGAAGTCGGAGGTCGAAAGCAACAATGTTGGTGAGCATTATCACATCTCGGAGAGACAACACATCTTTATAGAGTGAATTCTAGTGAGACCACTCATGCAAGAAAGGAGATCAAGCATCTTTTCCTGTACAACCATCCTATCCAAGATCTAATCTAACCAAGCAAAGAGGAATGCACATACAACCCATGTAGAAGCTTTCCTTCGCTTGGTGATCACTTGCAACTTTCAAGCTCTCATCAAGACTCTATCCTTCACTCACAAGTATTCACAACTCGAATCCAAGTAAGTATAACATCATACTTTTCTGGTTTATTTCATTTCATCATCATTTTATCATCTATTGTTTACCTAGCCACCTATTGACCTTCTCCAACATTTCCACCTCCATATTCCCATTAAAAACCTTACCAAAGCCTACCCCAATCACCCAATACCTCATCCCGACCAACCAAAGTCCTTTGTGTAATCAAAAAGGAGACCTAAAGCTTTTCTATGATATTTCAAATTTCATAAGAACTCAAAGCACCGATCACACTGACCACCGTTGGTTACCCCTAACCAACATCGGTCTATGTATTTTCCCATACAGCCTAGAATAGATACCTACCCACCTATTTTCATCTCACCCTCATCCACCTATGATCTACTCAAGACCTCTATCAAAGCTACCCTAAAACCCATCATTTGACCTTTGGATTCTATTCTAGCTTAGCCTGTTAGATTAGATCTATTTCTTATTGTGTTTTAAGTGAGATACCTAAATCATTTCAAATTATAATAGGATTTACTTTGTTTACAACATTAAATTGTTTAAAATAGTGGACTGATAACCATCTAGGAAGTATCACACTTCCCGGATCTAGCATACGCTAGGCAGTTCATTGCCCATATTGTTTAATTCCTTCTGGTGGTCTTGCTTTGCATTACAGGTAGTTCCTCCTAGCCAAAAGGAAGCTCTCACAATCAGCTGTGGATTCGGAAGTCATACGCACGCAACAACCCATCAACTAGCATTTGAATAGGTATTCCTCCTACGCCCATTACCCTATCTGTTTTGTCAACACTTCAAATAAATGATCTAAGAAACAGTGAAACATTTTGGCATGCCCGGTGGGGTTCCTTGCATTTCATTCATTCCTAGGAAAAGTTGTGTGTTTGTTTCCCTTTTGAAAAGCGTACACACTAATTTTCTTCCTTGGTAACCCACCTCTTCTTTCTATTTTCTCTAAAGGAAACTTTTATTTTGGTGTAATTAAAAAGAACCATTTCTTCATGTTTTCTACATTGTAGTGAAAGAGCATCCCTCTTCCTCTTCATCTTATTGTGTCATCCAATTTCACATTTCAATTTAGGGTAAGTGCAGGAAGTTGATGGACAAATATAGGGTCATTCGTGGACATCATATTGCAAATAACAACATAATATCAACTTGTAGGGATTATTAGCAATACATACACTCAAAATTAGACAAAATTATATTAATATGAATCGTAGCATCTGGAATATAGTTTCTAAAATACTATTTTTTGTAAAAATGGACAAGATTAGCTATATTAAACACTCAAAATTCAATGACTTGGTATTTTTTTTTAAAACACCGATAAGATTATAGTCCGTTTGCCCACAATTTGGATGACCAAAAATTGATATATATTTTTTCCTTTGGTGAGAAGTTATATGCCACTATCTATCTTGGGATGGATTTTATTTTGTATTTTTTTGAGTAATATTTTATTTTTTATGATTTTTTCCGTGAAAGTGGTATGAAAACATAAAGAAAACAGAGCACTTTCCGTTTGCCCGCCATAACTTCATCAAAAAATATTGAAATCAAATAATTTTTTTTTGAACATGTATATAATTTCACCACAGTTGGGATGGTATAATTTTTATCACATTCTAATAAGTGAAACAAATTTTGCAGTCTTAAACATAGACATAAACATTCACAGGAAAAAGTGTCTTAAAGACCTACTATTAGTAAAAAATTATAAAATGATATTTATCCTCTTCTATTCACTTTAAAATTAGTATTTCTACAAAGCTAATACTCTCCCCTACGCAATGGTACCATTTTTATGACATAGTTTTTACTTTTCGGCATGGTTCAAGTCCGTGGAAGACTAAATTTGATGTTTTGTTGTTTTTAATGTAAAATTCGGATTTGATGTCCACTTAATTGTCCCCAACTTGGTGCACTTACCCTTTAGGCTTAAAAATAAGTGCATTCCATGTTGATTTATTGCATTAGCTCACATTAATTGAGGGCAACCTATACTCGGGAAGTCATGCCCAATGATGGTTAACAAATGAATCATAGAAAAGCACTTCTTTCCTTTTCTCTTTCTCTAAGTCTTACCAAACCTCACAAAAGTCAAAATACATACATTCTTAAACAACATCCTACTCGAAAGAAGTTATAAGTGATCACACGATCACAACACAAGGGGCACCCACTCGCTACTCTCATGTCATACTTCGAGCAAAGCCCGTCCCCACCATAACATACCTAAAACCTCACCTTTTAGATCTCCTTCTTTGTAGGAATCCATCCTCACCAAAAACTCTATTTCACAATTCATGTGTCAGTCCCTAAATAGCATAAGCTAAATAAACATAATAGAAAAGGCACTCCTAGGATCACATTTTCTTAGTGTTTCTACTTGGCTTGCATTTTGAGGTGAGAGATCACGTTCTTCACTTTTTATTCATCCTTGCATGCTCCTCATCATAGCTGGTGTATTCCAGCTTCACCTAAGTGTTCCTAGGCCATATCATCATCATTCTCAAAATTCTAGGTCTAATTCTACATCAAATTTTAATTCACAACCCCTTTTGTTTCACCACTATTTCAATTTCACAAGAACCATCATCAATTATCTCTAACCATTGTCGTTTATACCCAACCGACGTCGGTTCCAAGTCCTTTTGCTAACCTACTCAAAAGGACATTTTTATTCATTTCCTTCTACTTTTCATAGTCCCCATGCCATGTCATCATTCTCATTGACATTGTAAACATCATCAAATTCGGCATACCCGTCATATTCTACCTTCTACCCGGGTTTTCACTCACCGTCCATTTTCTATAGTAATCGCAACGGTTACCCCGACCAACATTAGTTTTTCATAACCGCATCGCTTAGCCTATTTCACATTCCAAACATCATCTAGTACCTAATCCAATTTTTGCCACTAGATTCACATGTTCATGCTATTCTCTCGTGTCATTTACAGAGAAGCAACCCTACTGATCAATCTTGTTTCACATGGTGCTAACCCAAAGACAAGCAAGTGCACTCATATTTCATGCCATTTGTCAACCACTCCCACCTAGTCCTTCATCACTTCCATTTTATCACCATCCATGGAGCCCATCTAGCCTATTAGTATTGTTATCGAGATGAGGAGTTTGTACGACTCCTTGACCAAATCCTTGTCATCTTACAGTTTTACCTTTCCCACTCATCCACTCGAGATGCCTTGGGTCAATTGATATACAACATGCCTATATCTATCCCCCCAACTCTCGTACCCACTCCCATATCAGCCCCATCTTACTCCATGCTACCCACATCTACCTTACCCCAAGTTGTTTCATAGTTAGGTCCTATACCTATTATGATTGCCATGTCTGTTACCTCTGTGGCACCCATTACATCCATCGTACCCTCGATAACTACCCCAAACACAATCTCATCTACCCCTAATGTCTCACACATACATGTAGCTACATTACCACCTCCAGTGTTAGTGACCCCTACCCCATTTTAGAACATGTTCCTTTCCATTCCACAATCATTAGCCCCTATTGCCATCAGGGTTACCATGACCCTTCCACCCCCATATACATACTATCAACAACCTCTCATTTCATCCATTATACATTCTAGTATGTACCTACTGTTTCACTACCTTCTTCTCAATCAACCTACATGGCAGCCCCATACACTGGAGTGCCACCCCTGTTATATGCCCAAAACCAACCCTCTCATGCTATAGGAGGCACCCAATCATTGCAACCCACCAATGACCTAATTAAATTGATGTTGGATAAGATGTAAACATTGGAGGCATCGGTTTCCAGCTCCCACAACACTCTCACCTACGATGAGATTTGCAACGAGCCCATCCACCCATCCATTCCTATCCACTCATACCTCATGCATTGGGAAATGCCTAAATTCAATCATTTCAATAGCAAAGAAGACCCACAATAACATTTTCGATTGTTCAAACATGGGTGTTATCTGATCACTCATGATGATGCCTTGCTCTTGAGAACCTTTCCCATGTCCCTCACTGGACCTACATTAGATTGGTATAGTGGGTTACCTAGACACTCTATATTCTCATTCAATCAGGTAGCCCAAGCCTTCTTGGATCATTTCTTTATCAATATCATCAAGAAGGTTACCATGACCAATCTATACTCCACACATTAGTATGAGGATGAATCTATCGTAGATTTTGTCACTCACTGGCATGGCTTGATCAACCAACTTACCTTCCAACTACCAAAAAAGGAACTCATTGAGCTCTTTACATAGGCTTGTGCTAGGCATATCTCACCAAACTTACAAGTCCAAACCTTCCAAAAATTGACAAAGCATTCACTATGGCACGAAAGTTAGAGATTTGGGCCATCGAAGAGAAGAAAATCCAATTACGCAATAAGAATTCAGCATTCAAGTTGAATGATACCTCTTCTTCTTCCAAACCACAAACTAATTATTCAAAATCTAAGGGCACCACTAATGCAGTGGTACTCAAGGCTGGCCCAGCTCATCCATCAAATCAGGCTACCCCCTCATCTAATCTCTCACCCGTCCAAAATTTTCAATTTAGACGAGAGCAGAGAAATATACCCCAATCGGGGAGCCTTACTCTTCTATCTTAGAAAATCTTATCAAATCCAGAGCCATCACTCTTCCACCCATAAAACCACACACTGGTTTTGACCACCGCTCACGCCATGCCCACATTTTATAAAGAACATGATTTTTGTAATTATCATCGATTAAAGGGTCATAGTAATGGAAAATGCATCACTTTCAAAACTATTGTCCAAGAAATTATTGAAAATACGAGTTAACCATGGATAATCCTAATGCACCTACCAACCAAAACCTACACATCTTCAAGAAACCATTTCCTAACCATGCCCCTTCGTCTGATCAAACCGGTGAGACCTCAACTCATGATACCCATACCCACGAGGTCCATGCTATCTTTAATGACATACCTATCACCTCCCAATTACCTCATATTCCTTCCATAGAGGAGATCCTAGCCTGAAATCCTCCTTCGTGTTGGAACCAACCTCCCCTATTCCTTCACCAATAGAGGAACACCTTTCATCTCCTTCATCACCTATGGAGGAATCTTTCACTAACATTGAGACCATCTCACCCCTAGCTTCACCACTTAGAGAGCCTTTAGCTATAGTACCTCCTCCACCCATAGAGGAGCACCCATCATCTCCACCACCTATCATAGACCCAATTGAGATACCTTTGCCTCTTGGTGAGCATTCTCCATCAACCACCCAAAATCCTACGGACTTGCTTTCAGCTCTCTTACCCACAAAAGCTGAACTATCCAATTCCCTTTTTCTAAGACACATTTTATGGGAATTGCCATTAGGTACTCACCAATAACACCTATAGACATTTCATTCTCATGTTTGGCCAATCACTTGGATTATGTGGATAGAGCCTTACTATTAGGGTAACTTTTACTCCCCATCTCAACACAAATGTAGTGATCCCTCACTAATACCTCCACTATCTTCTAAAAAATTTCAAACCAATTGAACCAAACACAATCACCTCTATCACAACCCCTTCCACAAAACTTGTTATAGCTCAAAATACACCCTTACCCATAACTCAACCTACACCTAAACCCAAACCCATACCTACAACATTTTCCTCTATTAAACCCATTACCACTTTAGGGGTCACCCCGACCACCAGCCTTACTCATCCACCTATCAAACTAGATTTAGGTACATCCTCCAAAGTCAACACCATACCTACTTAAACACCCAAACAAAAGCACCAAACCCATAGAACTCATACCCCAACTATGCCAATCACACCTGCACCTGTCTCGTCCGTCTTAGGATCTCAGCTTCCCCACATGGTCAAGAAACCTCCACCCATCAATAAACCAAAAACACAACAACCCATTCCTTCCTCACAAACCTCTAACCTACCTAGATGCCCAACCTAACTTACACCTACACCTATAGCCTCTTTACCACCCATACCTCCAATACCCTCAGCTATTGCTTCACTACCCACTACACTTTAGTCATGTCTCACACACCTCAAGCATGACCCGCATCATCTACCTTCACAACACCCTCGTTATCCCCATGGGTAACTCACCCTCTTCCTCCATCAGATTTTCCTTCTAGACCTCGTACACCCACATCACCTTTACCCAAGAAGGTGTAACCCAAAAACAAAACTCCACTACCCCACAGTAAGGTAGTCAAAATGACCACACACCCTCCTACTTGTCCATCTAATATACCCATACCTAAACAAATGTGACCAACAGCCGTAACCATGCCAACACCTAAACCCTTTGCTCGACCCCCTCCTCTTCTAAAGACTGCTCCTCAATAATCACCTACACTTCTACCCAAACCACATTCACTTCCCATTATGATCCACTAGCAGGGTCTTCTACCAAAATTTTAACCAACCTCCTTGAGACCTCTATCATCACATTACCACCACTCGGACCTTACGATCCCCTCAAACCCAAGCCAAAAGGGTTTGATGACACTAAAATTTTGCATACCATCATGTTCTAGGACATGATGTGGAGACCGTAAGGCCTTGAAAAATCCCCTTATCTAATTGTGTCCACCAAAACCAACTTTGATGATGATGACCTTCTCGATGAGGATCCTACTTCACCAACACCCATTCCCACACTAATCACTCAATGACCACAACATCCACCCTCACCTCTCCTAGCCACCCCAAGATTTGAAATTAACATGGTTTACATCGGAGAAATTGCCACACAACCACCCAAATGTCATTGTGCCCAACCGACCTCACAAGGTTTTTCTCCTCCAGGTGAGTTTTTTCCCATCGTGTCATTATACCACTCACCCTACACCTTATCTATTTTCCAACTCCCCTCGATCAACATGATACATCACTACACATGCTCGGAAGGATAAGGGAAAAGAAAAGGAAACTCGACCCACCAACCAATCATATACTCAACATACCATCTACACCCATACCTAAAATAACTATCCATGGCCCCACATACCCCATTTCTAATGACATCACACATCGTACCATGCTCAAATAATTACACTAATCACCACTCAAAATGTCCTTAAATGACCTCATCCAAAACTTAGAATCACATTGTCAAGCTCTCATGGAGGTTCTTCAATCGATTGAGGTTTTACCTAATGACCCTACACCCGTAGCCTCCATTATCACACCCCATCATGTAGCCTCTCTCACCAAATTACCACCTTCATCTTCACCCCACCTTGTTCACCAAGTGGCCTCCCTTAGCTTCTCAGAGGAAGATATTGCGCCACACCAAAATGATGACGTAGACCCATCCCTCTTCATCTATGTCCACATCGATGACATACAGGTACACCATGTGATGATTGATGGGGGCTCTAACATTAACATCATTTCATCCCATGCATTCACTCAAATGTGCATACCTGACAATTGCATTTATAAACAACCTGGTCATGTTGCATTCATTCAATGATGTTATCACCTCTACATTAGGCACAATCATCCTCCACATTCACGTGGGCCCCCACACTGTTCCCGAATTGTTTTACATTTTGGAGGGTGAATTCCAATATAACCTATTGCTTGGTAGACCCTGGATCCGTGTCATGGGTTGCTCTCCTTCCACTTTGCATCATTTTGTAAAGTTTGAACATGAAGGACACACCTATACCATTCCAACTGACCCATCACCTTTTAAAACATGAAACATGCTTAATTGATGCAAATATGTGCTCATACCTATCAAGCCGTCTACCTCTGCAACCACTACCACTTCACCTACACCTCCACCTACCAAGACAGCCCGCTACTTCTACCGCACATACCTCCTCCATTCCTATTGTTGCCATAACCTCCACTCTCTGCTCCATCAGCTTCAAAATCTATTAAATCTACCTCCGCATCGTCCTTCAACACATTATCCATACCGACTACCTACATACCAGCCACCGATCCTTGAAGGTTTTTTTAATGCCTCACTGGGGGAGTACCGCCTATATAGTGTTAATACATTCCTTACTCCATAGAAGTATGGACATCTTCACCAACACCCTCATTATGATCACCGCATAGGAGAACACCTCCTTTATGGTCCTCCTCATCTTTGTACTAGTCTCACCTATGGGGGACTTGATACTACCACTTACACACCTAAAAACCATCACAAACCCACCCATTTTCTGCTAACTTCCAATCACTTACCAATTGCCATTTCGCCACACTTGCATAAAGACTTTGTGTGTAGAAGGGTTTTGGTTTTGGATTTTATGAGCAAGGCTTCCATACCATTATTCCATGTACCACCCACAAACATAACGACCGTAGTGGTATCAGCTTCCCCAAACCACCTACCAAATAGGCCCGCATTGAACTCATTAAGGACACTAGCCCTTCTCCACCTTCTTCACCCACTCCACCTTCATCACCACCTTCAACGGAGTTGATGGATCCTAAATCTATCCCTCCTAACTTTTTTTTTCATAAACACCATTTCCTTGGGGCCTCTAACTTATCAATGTGAGGGCAAGGCCCCTTCCACTCTTCCCTTCCTGTATCCTAAGATGATCGATGACGACACACCTTTAATCAACGTTGTTCAATGTTAGGATGATGAATCCATACTCACCTACCTTAGTGTAGAAGACTCATATATTCATCATCGTTATCCTCTGAGATGCAAACCATGTTGAATGAATTGACTATCGAGATCAACATTCATACTCGTGAGAACACACACATCCTAAAGATTAGACAATCTTTATATGCTTCTGAACAGGAACCCATCACTTCTTTTCTCAGATATCATAACCATGATTTTTCTTGGTCTTATGCAGACATGCCCAGTATTGACCCTACCATAGTGGTCCATAATATTGTAACCATTCCCGATGCCAAACCCATCAAACAAAAACTGAGGAAAATGCACCCTCACATTGCTCTTCTCGTTAAAAAGAACTTCAATGCCTTCTTTCTATTTCCTTTATCTTTCCTCTTGATTATCTGAAATGGATTTCTAACATTTTCCTATCACTATGGTGACATAGGGACTCCTCATTTGCACTGGACTTCTATGACCTCAACCTAGCTTACCCAAAAGATGACTTTCCCTTACCCGGTATTGATTAGCTAGTTGACCTCACCGTTGGTCATGAGATGCTATCACTCATGGATGGCTTCTCGGGTTGTAACAAAATTTTGTTTTCCCTAGAAGATCAACACAAAACCTCATTCATCACCCATTGGGGACCTTCTACTATCGAGTTATGCCTTTTTACCTTAAAAATGCTAGTGCCAAATATCAACGGGATATGAATTACATCTTCCATGACATCATGCATCACATATTGGAAGATTATGTGGATGATATCTTGGCCAAATCTAAACATCATTCCAAGAACCTTACTATCCTCAAAACCATCTTAGAACACCTCATTAAATATTTCATTCGCCTTGAACCTAAGAAGTACATCTTTACGGTTCTTTCAGGAAAGCTCTTGGGATTTATCATTTCCCTCCATGGTATAAAAGTTGACCTTGCTAAAGTCAAGGCCATTCTCGAAATGCCTCCACCTACTAATATTTGAAAACTCCATAGCCTGCAAGGTAAATTGCAGTCCATTCGCCATTTCATTTCACAATTATCTGATTGGTGTCAACCATTTCATCATATGATCAAGAAGGATGTCTCCTTTAAATGGGATGATGACTGTCACAAATCTTTTGAGGCCTTAAAACAATACCTTCTCCAACCACTTGTACTCATCCCACCTAAAGATGATCAACCTTTTTACCTATATATATCTACTACTGATCATTCCTTGTGAGCCATGCTCACTCATCGCGATGAACAACATAGGGAGTAGGTAATTTATTACATAAGCTATTCTCTTTTGAACTATGAAACCTAATACAACCATCCCAAAAAACTTTTCTTAGCCTTAGTTTTTGTTGCCACCAAACTCTGCCATTACCTACTCAACCATAAGACCTCTGTTGTGACCAACACTGACCCCTTACACTTCATGTACGCCAAACCTTATCAAAATCAATGTGCCACATGATGGATTATTCTTTTAACTGATCTTGACCTCGAATTTATTCATAAAAAGTCCATCAAGGGCCAAAATATCAGCGACCAATTGGCCAATGCACCTATTTCGTGGATCAACCTTCTAGTTTTGAATTTCCGAGATGAATCAATTGCTACCCTTTCCTGACGAACCCTTACCAAATGAAACTCTTTCTTTGACAGTTCTAAGTGTTAGCGTGGGGGTGGGGATGGTACTATCTTCATTCCTCTTGATGGAGAACACATGCCTTTGTCTTTCAAACTAGATTTTGAATGTACCAACAATATTTCCAAATATGAAGCGCTTGTACTAGGTTCCAAGCCACTTATCCCTAGATGTTAAATCAATCAACATCTTTGGTGATTCTCAATCACGTAAACCAAGTCAATGGTATGTACCAATGTCATAATGAGATACTTCAAAAGTATAAAGATCATGTAGACATACTTTTGACCACCTTTGATCATTACACCCTTCAAACCATCCCACGTTCCACTAACAAATTTACAGATACCATGGCCTGCTTAGCTTCCCAAATACCCGCTTCACCCACCAATTCCAAAATCTTTGTCACCGTACAATGCCTCCATTCACCTTCTTATTTACCTCATGATGTTTACTCAATTGGAACCAATACCCCTAACTTGAGTGACCTTTGGTATAAACAATACTCCAACTACCTTTCTTTCTCCATCTTACCTCCTGATCTCACCTGTAATAGAAAACGTGCCTTCCTTAAAAAGGTCTCTCATTACGTCATCCTGGGAGGAATCCTCTATAAGAGCGGCTTTGATGGTATTCTCTCATGATGGCTAACAAGTTCTGAAATTCCTTATACCATTAAGGAGGTTCATAATGGCATATGTGGATGTCACTTTAGTGGCCTTGCTATTGCTAAGCATATTCTTCACCTAGGATTTTACTTGTTAACCCTTAACCATGATTGTTGGGACTATGTCAAACATTTTATCAAATGCCAACAACATTCCAACCTTCATCATACATGCAGTCATTCCTTATAGGTCACTCGTGACCTTTGGCCCTTCTCTCAATGGGGTTTGGATCTTGTTGGAGAAATCAATCCTCATTCTTCCCAACACCATCAATGGATCATCACTACTACCGAATACTACACAAAATGGGTAGAAGCCATCCCACTCATTTCCAAAAAGCTAAGAAAATATGTGAGTTCATTAACCACCACATCATTTTTCGCTTTGGTGTTCCTCATTGCCTCATCACTAACAATGGAAAACAATTCCAAAATAAAACATTGCAAAAACTTTTCATATGCCTTCAACATTCAACTTAGTTTCTCATCACCCTGCTACCCACAAACAAATGGCCAAGCCATATCCACTAACAAAACCCTCAACAAAATTCTCATGAAATTGGTTGATGATACTGGTAAGGATTGGCATACACACATTCCTTTTGCCCTATGGGCATACCACACTAGTATTCACACTTACACTATGGCCACACCCTTTTCTCTAGTCTGTGGTACAGAGGTTGTTCTGCCTCTCGAAGTACAAATCCCTCACTCTGCATTTCTCTCCATGATATGCTCACTGATGATGACTTTCATCAGGACCACTTACCACAACTAGAGTTATTAGATGAATGTTGTCTTAATGCTCTGGATCACCTTTAAGTTTACCAATAATGTCTTAAACATGCTATGACAAACGTGTTCATAAATGAACCTTCTAATTTGTGACCTTTTCCTGAAAGAAAATTAACATGTAACTAAAGCAAAAAAAAGTAAATGGGGCAATTTACTCCTAATTGGCTTGGACCATACATTGTGACTCATACCTATGGATTAGGTGCTTATCATTTATCTTCTCTCGATGGTAAACCCGAGCCTGATCCCCTAAACACCTTGCATCTTTGACCATTCTATTATTGACTCATTGTCCTACCTCACTCTTTGTCTCTCTCCAGGCTTGTCCCTTGAGCACTACCCACTCCATACACCTCCCTAACGATTAAACCAGAATCATGTGAGTACCTCTGTCACTTGTTATCTTCCCTTGAATGTGTACCACGGAATTGCACATAGCATGATTCTCATGGATACTTTTCATCTACCTTTAGATGAGATCCCATGGTCATTTCACCTTTCCTTTTGAACAAGAGTCCTATCCTCCACCTTGGTCTTGTCCATGACTTCAAAGACCTCACATGGGACCAAACTCCTTGAGTCAAACTTCTCATAAAAATATGACTCCCTCAAAAGGACATCTTCCTCTCAACAAATTGCTGTTATAAATAGATTGCTCCCTCGAAGGACAACTATGTGAAGCTCTAAAAAAAAAAAATAAAAAAATAAAAATAAAAAACAAATAAAATAAAATAAAAATGAGAGCAACCAAAGCTTCCCATCGATCAGCTTCACGAAGACCTCAAGGAGTTCCATATTATTTATCTCATATAGACTTCCCGCATCGATCAGTCTATCAAAACAAAAAACTTTTTAGTCATGGACTTGCCCGTTGTGACCTAGGACCTCTTTCCCGAAGGGCCTGCTACCTCATACCATATAAAAATTAACTACCTTTCACCCTTCTTACCATTCCCACTCATCATTTCCTCATTGCCTCAAGGGACATCTTAGAATTTAGACATTTGGTGATCCTGTGACTACTTTTCATCGTAGAACATGTCAATCATGTAATGTCTTTAGGGTCTTATGTTCATCACCTCCTCCAAGGTATGATCTACTCGGTATGATCCTACCCAATCAGGTGGCTTTATTTCCCCCTCTTATCTTTTAACCATCTTTGTTTACATTTTGATTACCTTATACAAGACTTGGTCCTCAACGCTTACCTTTGGGGTAATCCTCCTCTTTCACCATAATCACTTTCACCTACATCATTTTACCTACAATCTACCCACACCTATCAAACCTAAACCCACAACATGCCCAAAAACCTACCATCTCATTTTCATATTCTTCCCTAGCTCATGGGAGAACTACATTAGCCTGAGGTCCCTTTTCACCAGACTATGTACGCAGCACTCCAAGGGCATGGGGCCCTTGGAGGTTAGCTCAACCATTCTCTACCCTAAAAAATTCATCAACCATGCCTAACTCACCATTTACATCACATTTCACTTAGTTCCCCTTTTATATACAAAATTGGAAATTAAGCCACATACATAACAATTTGCTACATATTTTATACATTTATTATGCCTACCAATTCTCTATCATCACTATGCATGGATTATACCACATCTCACATATGACCCATAGTATCATTCATTACAAAAAATAATGAATCACAACTTCACCTACTTTCAATATATCCATGCCTAATCAACTTGACTCAACCATGCCTAACCAACCCAATGCCTATAACCTGACTCAACCATGCCTAACCAAACCTAACTCAACCATGCCTAACCAACCTAACTCATCCATGCCTATAACCTGACTCAACCATGCCTATAACCTGACTCGATCCATGCCTAACTCACCTAATTTCCATCCACATCAAAGTAACAAATCCATATCTCATCTAACACAAGCCATAAACCAATATCTCATAAACACATCAACAAATCACAAAATACCATGTATCTCATCATATAAATCAATCAATATGTATCTCAATATACATGCCCATCTCATCATGTCCATCATCTCAAAATGTCGGCACGCAGCCGATATATAATACAAAATGTCATTGGCACGCAGGCCGGTCTCATATATACAAAAAATAATGAATCAATACAAAATCTCTTCGGCATGTAGGCCGGTATATGCTCAAAATATACAAATCACTCATACATCCTCACTGTCTTGACATGTAGGCCGGTATGTGATCAAAAATAAAACTATCTTCAGCATGCAAGCTGGCATATATATCAAAAAAATAACTAATATACATCAAAAACCAGGTGACCACATATCAGGCATCTCGCCGGATGTCCTCCATCTCTATGTCACTTGTACCCTCGTTTCTTGTGTCCCTACTAACACCTCACCCGGCACTAGTCACCGCACGTTGGTGGCCTCTCTTTGATAAGGCCTCGAGCTCACGACCTCTGTGCTCTCCACACTATGAGTGTGGGATCTCATCCTCTTATTGGACACTGTTGTGCCCTCCTGTAATCGTATAGGAGATGAAATCTATCTCGGCTGCCATAAGTGCTCCTGATAGTATCTCTACTCACCTAGAGCATCTCGTAACTTGGATACAGGTATGGTTTGTGGTGGTCCCAAATGTCTCACCCGTATCTTCCCTACGCCAACCTATGAATTGGGACTGTTCCTCGTGTATGTGGTGGTGCCCCTACCCCTGTTCCTGTATCTGGGCTTGTAAGGCCCTAATGTGTGCTCAAGCTATGGCCAACTAGCCTCAAACCTACCACCTAAGCCTATAAGGCTGCCACCTGACCATCTCCCTCCTCTCCATCTCCATCTCCTCCACTAGCCATATGGGCTGCTTAGACTGCCACTGTATGTGTATCTCTACTACCTCTGCCTCTGAACCCTTTAACTGTGTCTACATTATACCCAACTAGGTAATCAACGTAGCTACCTACTCCTGTAGGGATTCCTCTGGACCGTAATGGTAGCTAGGTTTGGCTACCGTGGTTTAGGTGGTATGGCTCATAATTGAGCCACCCACCACTACCTATACTGTCTGTACATACGGTGTCATCTATCCTCTCGATCCATGGGCTGCTTCTCCTCCCCTATCGGCACTATAGGCTATGGTAGAGGTAAAGGCCTCTCCACATCATCTCTTTGATACTATGGGAAGGGTAGAGGAATGTCCTATAAGAGCCTGAACTATCGTCACACTCTGTCTACAGGGATCATCTCATCCTCCCTGACGCGACGACCCTGTATCAACCTCTCTAGGGAGCTTAGCTAGCTCCTCATACATTTTCCTATATGAGGGGAATCCCACATATGGCCTCCAGATAATGTCCACTCTAGAAAACCCCTCTAGTAACTTCCAAAATGGGCCACATCATGTGTCGACCTATTTGATCTCCACTCTCCTATCACTGGCACACATCTCATGTATCCTACCTACACAAATCTAGGTGGGAATGCATCTACTCAAGGCATCCCTATAGGTCACACACACGATGATGTGCTCATATGCCTAACAAAGTAGTATAAATGTACAATGCACAAGCTAAACTGCATAACCGGCCATATGCCCACATCTCTCTATATAGTTGCACTAAGAATGTTGGTGCCTAGGAAAAGCATGTCTCATGAACCATCATATCATGGAGTACCCTCATTAGTGATCGGGGAAAGTGTCCACCCTTTGCATCTGGTAGTGCATAGTAACACACTACCTCCATCAACAGAACCACTAGCCTTGTCTCATCCATACGGGCTAGGTACATCTCTCCATAGCTCAAACTGGTGCTATGGAATCTTATATCAACCCCTCCTCATTAAAAATTGTCCCAATTAACTCCTCTAAGGCCTCGGAGGAGATAGAATACACCTGGGCACCCAATATGGGTAGCCATAAAATCTGGAACACGTCCTCCAAGGTGATAGTCATCTCACCTGTCGGAAGGTGGAACATGTTGGTCACGGGATCCCATCTATCGATGAACGTGACCATCAAGCTGGGCTTCCAAACAACATGTCGGTGAATGAAAATCCCATTCAAGCCCACTACTCATGTTAGTGCAAATTAGCAGCACCCATTAGATGTTTTCTAAGATTTCTAGTTTGATAATGGACATCTAGTGTGATTGCACAACATTGAATCTTTTCCCCAAGTGTGGGACTTGTAAAATGGGAAAATAATCTCTAGATTAGAGGCTGGTTCCTCAACTCCTTTGATCAGATGTATAACTTGAAAATTGTAGAGGTTTAAACTCAAAATCCTACTCTAAATTCCAAGGGGACAGAGATAGAGGATGCAAAAGAAATAAAACTAATACTAACAAGGTGATACACCAAAGGAGTGGTGAACATTTACTTCTACAAATTGACACAGATTAAAGGAATGCAACAAACATCATACACAAACTGCTGAAATGTAATGAAAGATCATAAATGAAGCAAAACAATACAAGAAGAGGATTGAAACTCATTCACAGAGCTTGCACTATCATTCCCATTCAAAAATACATGCATTACAATAGCAGAGAGGTAGAAAATGAGTTACAGTTTGAAAAGAGGTCTGATATTCCACAAAATCACTTTCTAGGGTGAAGAAGGAAACCTACAAAACATGAAAATGTCCAACCTTAAAAAAATGAGCCAAATATGTCTTTTAATGGTGAAAATTCAAGCCCAAGAAGGAGAAATGCGGGAAAACGTGAAAGGATGCTTTAACCACCGATCAAATTACATTAAAATAGCATAGGCACACTCAAAATTTCATTCCCCAATGTTTTCGACCATGCTTTGGGAGAGAATGGAAGCCATATTTCATTTAAAATGGTGGTTGAAACGTCATTTCTATTCTCCTTCCCATTCTAGAGGTTTTTCTTTAATTTTCTCTCTAAACCCCACAAAAACACAAAATTTAACCCTTCATTGTGTAAATAATTTAACTAGCTTTCCAAAGCCACCAAGAACATGAAAATATAAGCTCTAGATCAAAAGTTATGCCCTTCAAAAATTTAGGGCAAAACTAGGGCAAAAATTAATTGGTGGGCCAAAAATTAAAAATTTTCCCTCTTTTTTGACATTGGGAAAATTTCCCCAAAAATATCCATCGCTCAAGTTCCGATGACACATGTCATCTTCTAATTGGCCCTCAGGGTTATGCTCCCAAATTTTCATCGCTGCCAACTACTTCCCCAAATGGGACACATGGCGTGTTGTCATTGGCGCGGGCTTGAACTCTAAATTTCCCTTTGTGGACCTACCTTAAGATTTTCGCCGACCACATGGACACATGGCAGCTGCTGATTGGCGTGGGCCGTCACGGGTGGGCTTCCATTCCATTATTTTCCATATTTTGGTGAAAAGGAAAATTTCCTTCTACCCCTCCACCTTTTGATGCTCCAAGGACACATGGTAGGCCTTCGGGCCAAGATATCCCCTTTGCGCCAACATTGGAAATTTTTCCAACTTCCTCCCGCCTCTCCAATCTCTCGATGACCCCGAGGACACGTGGCCTCTTCCTATTGGCTGGTGGGCCTTCGGGCCAAAAATTCCTTTGTGTGCCCCACCAATACTTGGAAAATTTTCAAAATCTTCCCCGCATCCCACCATTCCACCACTGACGTGGTGCATTCTGATTCACCTGGTGGACCTCCCATGGGAAAATTTCCCTCCAAAACTCCGTCAAGCCATAACTTGAAAAATACAAGGAGTTAGAGGCAAAATTTTACCTTTCTGGAAAGCTGAGAAGATTCTCTATCTGATAAAACCATTTCTAGAAAAATTTGAGTGCCTGTAAAGTGAAAAAAATTAACTGAGGCATAAGGAAGGAAGAAATGAAGGGGAATTAGAAAAAATAAGCAAGGGGCTTATTTTGGATAACAATTTTGGTGACTCAGAGGGGTCATCTGCCTATTGGATGAAGTTACTAGTTTCTTGAAGCAATTCATTGGGCATGGAGTCATCAAAAATATTACTTGGTACCCCCAACTGATTAAAAAATTACAAGGAGGAAGAGTGTGAGAGTAGAACATCATCTGATCTAGAACATGGCCTACAAAATGCATTTCTAGGATAACAAGCTTGTGCCAAAGCACTTAGGGAAATGGAAAATAAGCTACAACAAAACAATGTGCACAAGCACTTGGAGGAATGAAAATCTAAGCTAATATATACAAGGTGGAGAGTTTCCTTCTAGTAGCAATGCTTTAGATGGATTCCATTAACTGGAATATGTAATTATTTACCATCCAATGTAGACAATTGGAAGGCATTATTGTTCTTACACTTTGTGACCATGTAGGGGCCACTCCAAATGGCATCAAACTTTGAATGCCCTCCTAGCTTTTCTCGTCTGCATCTCATTTCAACATTAGATCTCTAACTTGGAAGGTTCTAGCTTTAGCCTTCCTATAGAAGGTTCTCTTGATTAAGGCTTGATACTTATCCATTGCTTGGGCTACTTGATCTTTGATTTCTTAGAGCTCCATTAATTCTCGCATATCTAACCTCCATGGGTTCAAACTCCAACAACTCCAATTGCTTCATGATTTCCAACTTTTTCAACTCAAGTGACATGGGAAGATTTCCTCTCTTCCATAAACAAGTTTGAATGGAGAGTTACCAATGGATCTCTTGGGAGTTATCCTATCAACCCACAAGGTTGATTTCAATTTATTATGCCAAGTCCTCTGATTTTCATCAAGAGTCCTCTTGATGATCCTTAATAAGTTCTTGTTGGTAGACTCATCTTGGACATTACCTTGAGGGTAATAATTTGATGAAGTGCTTAGATAAATCCCATTCTTAACAGCCCATTCAGTTACCTTTGATCCTATGAATGCCAAGGCATTATCCGATATTATAGTGGCAGTACACCAAATCTGGTTTCTATCCTTTCATAGAAGTCTAGAATGCTAGATTCATTTGCTTCTTTAAGTGCTTCTGCCTCAGTCCATTTGGTGAAGTAGTCTATTGCTGTTATAATCCACTTGTGTCCTTGGCTTGAGTTTGGTTTAATGACTCTAATGAAGTCTAAACCCCATTACATAAATGGAAGGGCAGCTAATCTATCCTTTCCTATGAAGAATGCACAACTCTTGCACCTCTTGATCCATGCATAACAATCACTAAATACCTTGGGCCAATAATAGCCAACCTTCATAATCTTGAGGGTTGTCAATCTTGGAGAAAAGTGGCCCCCAACTGATCCACCATGGAACTCTTCTAGCATTCTATTAATTTGGTTTGTTCCAATGCATCTCAAGAAGCACTCCATTTACATCCTTCTTGAACAAAATGCCATCAACAAGTGCATATGGGACAACTTGTAATCTGAAGTGTCTTCTCTTGGTTTTGTTCATCTCTAGAGGGAAAAGGCCTATTTGGAAGAAGTGCATTATGTCTTGGGTCCGGTAAGGAGACGGCATACCACTATTTTCTTCTTGAACATTTCTTTGTTCTTGGTTGTTTTGCAGGATCAAAACAACATCTTTATCATTGCTTGCTTCTACTGATTTTCTCAAGACCAGCTATTCACATAACCCCTTTCCTCATACCAGCTTGGTGATTTTGATCTCAATGTCATACTCCATGACACGAATAATCCACCCTGCACATTTTTCATTTAAATCTTTGTTGAGGAGGAAGTCTTTAACTCCCACATGAGAAACCAGTAGTTGAACCTTGTTGTTTGAAACTAGATGCTTAAATTTATTCAAGCTCCTAATCAATACAAGAACATGCTTCTCAATGAAAGAATGCCTCACCTCATAGTCCTCCAGGATTTGGCTAAAGAAAGCAATTGGCTGATCTGCCTTTTCTTGGTTCTACTGTACTAAAATTGTAGAGATTGTATCATCACCTCCAAATGCATAAAGGATGAAATATTTTGAGAAATTTGGTTTAATGAGAGTTGGAGCTTGTGAAATGGCTTATTTAATTGCCTCAAAACTTGCCTTACCTTCACTTGTCCATTTGAAAGCCATGCTTTTCTTCAACATCATAGTTATTGGCTTGACAAGGGCTATAAAATATGGGACAAACATCTGAACAAAATTTATTCTTCCCAAGAAACTTTGAAGGTCCTTCTTATGACTAGGTAATGGCAGTGCTCTTATTGCTTCAACTCTCTCTGGATCAATTGTTAATCCTTCTTTGGAAACAATGTGGCCAAGGAGTTTTCCTTCATGAGCTAGAAAGATACATTTTTAGGATTCAAGGATACTCCAAATCTTCTACATCTTTGGAACACTTGTCTCAAATGAAAGAGATGATCTACTATACTTTTAGAAAAAATAGTGATATCATCTAAGTATACCAGCACTATCTTGTTGATCAATCCCTTGAACACCATATCCATTGCCCTTTGGAAGGTAGCTCCAGCATTGGACAACCCAAATGGAATTTTTCTATATGCATAAGTCCCCCATTTGGTGGTGAAGGCTGTCTTGAACTGATCCTCTTCCTTTACCATGATCTGATTGTACCCTGAATAACCATCTAGCAATGAAAACCTCTCAGAGCTAGCAACAACTTGCAAAATCTGCTCCATAGAAGGAAGTGGGTAATGATCCTTGAGAGATGCTCTATTCAAATCTCTTAAGTCTAAACATAATCTAATTTCTCCACTCTTATTTCTGACTTTGGAACTAAGTTTTCTACCCAACTAGAATACTTGATGGGAAATGTGATACTTTCCTCTATTAAATTATTCAATTCCTTCCTCATGAGAGGCTCCATGTGTGGATTGACAGGCCTTTATTTTTTCCTAATGGGTTTAGCACTTGGATTGAATTCAATTGTATGTTGAGCTATCTTGGTATTGAAACCATTCAAATCTTCATAGCTCCAACCAAATATGTCTAGAACTCTTGGAAAAGTTGCATGAACTCATCCCTTTCTCGCTTCGGTTGTCACTTTACCAATTTGAAGTGACTTGCCCTCTCCAACCAAGATGGGCACTGAATCTTCTCCCTTGACTTGGATATTTTCCTTCTCCTTCCTAAATTGATCATTAGGATTAAAAATGGACTCCAAAGTGACAAGTCCCTTTGGTAGTTTGTTGGTTCTCAGCTGTACCACTTGATCACCATACTTTGTTGTTCCAAATTTTCTTGATTTTTGGCTAAGAACTCAGCTTCTTCTTGCAAGAAATTGATGATTTGTTGATCATTTTCAAACACCTGCCAACTTACATTATTGTCTGGCAAAGTGATGGCCTTACAATAACATGAATGCTTGGCTATACCTTATCTTCCTTGATGCTTTCAACAACATCAAAGGCTGCCCCAACTGCTGCAAGCCTATCAGCAGCTTGGTTTTCTTTCTTAGGGACGGAAATGATGCCAAAGCTCTCAAAATCCTCAATGAGGTGCCATACCCTATTCTTATAACACTTGAGCAGATCATTTTCGGTAAGATACGGCCCCCTTAACTTGGTTGACAATCGAGATCACTATCACCAAAAACTTGTAGGTTTTTGATACCTCTCTTGACCGACCAATGCAATCCTTATATCGAGCTTCATATTCAGCAGGTGTTATTAGAACATGCAAACTCAAATCTAAAAGATGAATAATATTTGATGCCTTGAGGTGAAACAAGCATAGCTCCCCCTCCGCACCTTGTCTACTTCTTGATCCATCAAAAAACAACCGCCATACCTCATTTTCATCCTTATGGTTTGATCTCGGTGATACTAGGAATAGGCTGATTTTCTTCATGTGTGCAATAAACTCCTAGCTCAGATTCTTCTATTTCTTGGTAGAGATTAAAAGCATGCACCTTGCTTGCCCATTCATCAAGAGTCAAATATGGGATGCTTCCAACTTTTGTGTCACTTCATCTTTTCTTGGATAATCCTCTTGATCAAATGCTGAATAGTTGGTATTGATTTGGCTTGGAGCATGAGGCTCAATGTGAAATTTTGCAATAGGTTCAGATCTGATTGTGGCCTTAGTTCCATATCTAGTTCTAAACAACATGTGTGACCAATTAGCAGATAAGTAGCCTCCAATTTTAGCTATGAAATCCCTTGACAAACATAGGGCAAAGAGTGGTGGCAAATCTATCACTGACACATCTTGCAACACAATAACATTGGGGCATGCATGTAAAGTAAGATTCAAATCTTTGATCACTCCCACTATTGTTACTATTGTCCCATCTAGTTGCACTACCCCTTTGGATATGATTTTATATTGGAGGCCCAACTGATCAACAATTTAATTGGGCATTACATAACTACTTGCCCCTGAATCAATCATACAAGTGTGTACTAACTTATCTCCAATGATCGATGAAACTTAGAATGGAGGGGGCTTCAAAATTTTACCTTGTAGTCCTCCATGATTCTCTTCAGCCGAGCAACATTTGTGAGTACTTTCTCTTGCATATGAACTTGTTGATTTGAAGTTGACCAATTCTTCATTGCAGCGTGTAGTAGATCCCTTTGTCCTCGGATGGATACTAATTCCCACATTGATATATTCACATTTTTCTTCTTCATCTGATCAATGATGCTGAATGGGGATGAAATATCTCTTTGTTGTCACTTAGTCTACACACACCTTTCTTATACATGGGATGCAACATCTAGGCATTTGAGCTGGTCTAGAAGATGACTTGGGCTGTCCTTATATGTTTGGAACTACATTTTGCTTACGAGCACTTTGTGAAATTGTGGAAGATTTTGGATCACCTAGAGCCAATGATTTCCCTTCACCCATATTCCTCTTCTTTGACCTTGTATTGGCTGCCAGATTCTAGGACATTGCTTGATTCATGCCACAAAAATCCTCAGCTTGCCAATTCACTAGTGTAGTCTCATTTGGAGCTGCATTTTGCTGGGATGTTCCTTGTTGTTGGTTTATTTCCTAGCTCACCTCACCCTCTACGCTAGTTGTTTTCACCATCAAAGCTTAGTTCAAGGCACCATTTAAGCACATGGATTGGTTGTGAGGTTCATTGCATGGGAAACACCACTCATACTCTTGAGCCATATTATTTTGCATTGGCACTAGAACTTTAGAGGCGATGTAACATTGGGATTATAGGGATGAAATGGTCTATTAGCAGAGGCCTTACATGATTTTGATTTGCAGCTAGATTGGGTGGCCTATTGGGATAAGTTTGAGGTTGATAAGAAGGTATACAACTTTGGGCCTGCTTGCCTTTTAAGTGTAACTAGCTCATTGCTTAAATTTTGTAATTGTTTCATGACTTCTTGAAGCTCATTTGAGGCACTAGAGGATGAAGTAGAAGTTTCATTTGAACTCTAATTTCTAGGAGTGGGAATAGGAGCTATAGTAGGTGCTTGACTAGTGCTTGGATTTTCTAAGTTTGGATACAAGGGCATGGGAGGCATAGGAGCCAACTTACCAGCTTGAATTAAATAATTCTCATCCCTAATGGCAATGCTATAAGCTGCAGGTATAGTGGTACCTCCCATGGATTGAATTAACATAGAAATATCATAATTTAAAGCTTTGAGATAGTATAGAAAAGCACCTTTAGCTATTGGCCTTACTGCCACTGGAATTCTATCCCAAGTCCTTTGAAATCTGAAGTTGAAGTTTTTTAGCTGCTCATTGGAAGCTCTTTTGATGGTAGTCAGTTGTTCCAATAGAGAAAAGTTATATCCCTTTTCTCCAAACTACTCATGGAGAGCTATGCATAACTTATTCCAATTTTGGATAGAACCAGCCCCAAGGCTTCTAAACCATTGCAATGCTTTCCCTTTGAATGAAGATTCTAGTAGTTTGACATCAATTTGCATCTCAACAATCTCATGGATTTCACAAATGTTAGTAATGTATTTAACATGATCACCAAGAGTGGTCTTATTTTCTCCAGTGAAATATGGAATGTTCTTCAATGCTGCAACTAGAACTGGATTTATTGCATTGAGAGCCAGTGGGCTGCTACTAGTGAAGTTGACATAAGGGTTTTGTTGTGCCATTCTGATTGGCTTGAGAACCCTTGTTGATTGAGTGAAAGGTCTAGAAGGTGGAGGATTTAATAGAGTTCTATTTGGTGGAGATGGAGACCTTTGAATCCTCCTTCCTCTATACCTTCTTCTAGGAGATAGTTGTAGTTATTCAGACAATCATTCTTCTCTGGCCCTTGACCTTGTGTTGATACTTCTCATGAATTTTTAGACCTAGACTACTAAAACCAGTTGATTTTTCTCTTTGGAGTCACCAGATGTGCATATCAGTGTGCTTTTTAAGAAAGAAACTTGTAAAAAAGCACATCTACTTTGTTGTAATGAATATGAAGACCATTAAGGTCCCACTAAGGCATGCCAAAACTATTAGTGCAAATCGGCAGCACACCAATCGGCTATTTTCTCAAATTTCTAGTTTGATAATGGACATCTAGTGTGATTGCACAACATTGAATCTTTACCCAAGTGTGGGACCTGTAAAATGGGAAATGAATCTCTAGATTAGAGGTTAGTTCCTCAACTCCTCTCGATCGGATGTATAACTTGAAAATGTAGAGGTTTAAACTCAAAATCCTACTCTAAATTCCAAGGGACGGAGATCGAGGATGCAAAAGAAATAAAACTAATACTAACAAGGTGATACACCAAAGGAGTGGTGAACATTTACTTCTACAAATTGACACAGATTAAAGGAATGCAACAAACATCATACACAAACCAATGAAATGTAATGAAAGATCAGAAATGAAGCAAAATAATACAAGAAGAGGATTGAAACTCATTCATAGATCTTGTTCTGTCATTCCCATTCAAAAATACATGCATTACAATACCGAGAGAGGAAGAAAACAAGTTTCAGTTCTAAAAGAGGTCTAATATTCCACAAAATCACTTTCTAGGGTGAAGAAGGGAGCTCGCAAAACATGTAAAGGTTGAGCCAAATTTGGCTTTTAATGGTGAAAATTTGAGCCTGGGAAGGAGAAACACATGAAAACGTGAAAGGATGCTTCAACCACCAATCAAATTACATTAAAATAGCATGAGAACCCTATAAATTTCATTCCCCAATGTTTTTGACCATCTTTGGGAGAGAATGGAAGCCATCCTTCATTTAAAATGGTGGTTGAAACGTCAGTTTTGTTCTCCTTCCCGTGCAAGAGGAATTTTTATTTTCTCTCTCCAAATGCCACCAAAACACAAAATTTAACCCTCCATAGTTTAGATAATTTCACCAGCTTTCCAACGCCACCAAGAATGTGAAAATTTGAGCTTTGGATCAAAAGTTATGCCCTTCTAAAGATTTAGAGAAAAACTAGGCAAAATGAATTGGCGAGCCGAAAATTTAAAATTTTCCGTCTTTTTTGACTTTGGGAAAATTTCCCAAAATCCCCACGCCCAAAGCTCCAATGACATGTGTCATCTTCTGATTGGTCCTTTGGGGTATGCTCCTTATTTCCATCGATGTCGATTGCTTCCCCGAATGGGACATGTGGCGTGTTGTCATTGGCGCGAGCCTGAACTCCAAATTTCCATTTACGGACCCACCTTAAGATTTTCACCAACCACATGGACACATGGCAGCTGTTGATTGGCGTGGGCCATTGTGGGTGGGCTTCCATTCCATTATTTTCCATATTTTGGTGAAAAGGAAAATTCCTTCCACCCCTCTACCTTCCGACACTCCGAGGGACATGTGGCGGGTTGTGATTCGTTGACGAGCCTTCAGACAAGATATCCCCTTTACGCCAACTTTGGAAATTTTTCCAACTTCCTCCCACCTCTCCAATCTTTGAGGACCTTGAGGAAACGTGGCCTCTTCCTATTGGGTGTGGGCCTTCGTGCCAAAAATTCCTTTTGTGCACCCCCACAAATACTTGGAAAATTTTAAAATCTTCCGCGCTCCCCACCATTCCACCACTAACGTGGTGCATTTCTGATTTTCCAGCAGACCTTGCATGGGAAAATTTCCCTCCAAAACTATGCCAAGCCATAACTTGAAAAATATGAGTTAGAGGTAAAATTTTACCTTTCGGAAAGCTAAGAAGATTCTCTATCTAATAAAACCATTTCCGAAAAATCTAAGTGTCTCTGTAAAAGTTAAAAATTTTATTAAGGCATAAGGAAGGAAGAAATGAAGGGGATTTAGACAAAATAAGCAAGGGGCTTATTTTGGATAACAACTACTTCCACATGCTACAGCTCCAAAGGGGTCATTATGCCGCACAATGACACTAGTAGAGTCGAAACGCTGTCCCGCATATGTAATTGTGCTCTCCCCTGCATCCAATCCAAGAACGACATTAATCCACATTTACCATGACCATATTCACCAATTATCATTACCCTCCACCCTATTTTCACTCTACCCATCTCAACTACCTAGCCCACATCACTTTTGGACCCTTGTGCCTCAAATCCTGACTAGTGCCGATTCATCCTAACCGACTCTAGTCACCCTTAAACCGGCATCGGTCACCTGTTTGGTGACCGATACCGGTTCACCTTTACCAACCATGGTTACCACATAACTAGCTTCAATCACTGTTTGGTGGTGATCGACACGGTTCCACTCGACTAATGCTAGCCAAACTTGACCGATGCTAAGTCGGTGTCATCAAAAATCCCGTGACTTCCCAAAACCCCATTTTCTAAAAATCACCCCCCTTCCCCTTTTACCCCACCTACAATGACCTAAACTACCCCTGGACCTCTACCCACCCCACCTATACCATTTACTACCCTTCCCCTCCCTCTTTTTTCCCGTTATTCCCCCATACCCAAATTTTATTTTTACCCACCCAAAAAAAAAAAAAAAACCTAAAATAACAATTATCCAACCTTCTAATCTATCCAATTAACAATGTAGAGTTGGTCACTTACCTCGTCGCGCTTCCGCCATCTCTGTGGCATGTCCGCCACTATACAGTGGCCTCGCTAGATCCTCTCTAGCCTCTACCTTCATCAAATACCTACTCACAACCTCCACCCAATCAAATCTCTCACCCTGATCCCGTGGACCCGCTGCTCACCAACCTAACCCTCGTCTAATCACACTGCCAACTCATTGTCCCATTTCCTTCAGACACTTTTCTCTCTTCTCTCTTTTTTGTGGTTTTCTCACTTCACAAATAACAAATGAATAATAAAAATGTGGGTTTTTTTTATAACTAACTCAACCAAACCAACGCCAATTACCCTTGACCAGCACGGCCGCCGCCCTACCTCACCGTCGTTTGTTTTCCTATACTTGACGTTGGTTATCTAAGATTGCCGTTGGTCAACCCCACCTACACATTGCCTCAATTTTTTTCCTTTTACCCCACCCTTCACCCCGATCCTTTCCCCAACCACACCTTTACCCAACCCATTTCCCTTACCTTTCTTGACCTCATCATTTACTACCTCCATTTGTCCTCCTTTGGGGACTCATTATTTTACCCCTACCTTGCCTTACCCATGCCGCAACCTAGATATTTAGACCTGGACCATCGCTAGTGACCTTTGACCTCATGTGTTTGCTATACCTTGCGGCACATTACTGTATTGAATGACCCGATGACCTTACCTAGCCTATTTCCGTGACCATTTATCTTGACCCTACCTTTGGTGTACTAGAACATACCTAAACATTCCTACACCTAACCTATGTTGTGTTTCTTGACCATATCCTATACCTTGGATACCGGATTCACTTCCACCTTGTTTGGATAAACTATTCAACCTTAGACGATGTAAATTTGAAGTTTATTCGTGTGCATGTGTTTGATTTACTACCTTTGACCCAAAACAATTACCTACATTTCCCACATAGACCTTTAACCCTTTCTCCCCTGTGCCCACCTACCTCTTCCTCCCATTTACCTTTTATCAAACCACTCACTGATTCTCCCTTCTACCTCATCAGTTCCTAGTTTGAGGGGGATCACCTTCACCCACACATGGGGCAACCACATCTTATTTTTGTTAGCGTCACTTACCAATACAAGCTACGTAACAAAAAGGGGCAAATTTTAGAAACTAAAAATAGGTCACACTACCCTTTGGTTCCTTAACGAATAAGCACACTTCATCACATTCACCTAGTAATGACCCCTTCACCCCACTAATATTAATTTAATTAATTTAATTAAATTAATTCATTATCCTCACTATATTTATTATTTACATATTTAATTAAATAATATCCACACATATAGTTCACTTAAACACCTCACCAAGCCAACTCAACCTAAGACCTATTCTTAGTAAGTTGCCATAACTAACTGATACTTACCCAAACCCTAAAAATCAATGCCTACATTCCCTCTAACCACATTCCCACATGCTCGGAATAAGCTCCCAATCTAATCCCCGCGTGAATGACATGAAATCTGAGGAAATCAAGAGAATCTCCCTAGTTTAGTAAACCTAGGAAATCTCACCTTGAGCGACGCCGGTTACCCTTAATCAAGTCGCGGTTAAGCCAAAACCGCCATTAGTTATTAACCACCGCTAGTTACCCTTTTAACCCCAAAACAACCTTATTCTCAAGGTTAGAAGTTGGAAGTTGGAGGTCCAAAGAAAAAGGTTGGTGAGCATTATTACATCTCAGAGAGATAACACATCTTTAGAGAGTGAATTCCAATGAGACCATGCATGCAAGGAAGGAGATCAAGCATCTTTTCCTGTACAACCATCCTAGCCAAGATCTGATCTAACCAAGCAAAGAGGAGTGCACATGCAGCCCATGAAAAAGCTTTCCTTCAGTTGGTGATCACTTATAGCTTTCAAGCCTCTCATCAGCACCTCCATCCTTCACTCACAGGCATTCAGGACCTGAATCCAAGTAAGCATAATGTCATACTTTTCTAGTTTATTTAATTTCATCATCATTTTATCATCTATTGTTTACCTAGCAACCTATTGACCTTCTCCAACACTTCCACCTCCATATTCCCATTAAAAACCTTTCCAAACCCTACGGCATTCCTTTGTGCAATCATAAAGGAGACCTAAAACTTATTTTGTGACATTTCCAGATTTCACAATAACTGGCACCGGTCATACCTAACCACCATTGGTTACTCCTGGCTGAAATCAGTCTCTGTATTTTCCCATACAACCTAGAACAGAGACCTACCCACCTAATTTCATCTCACCCTCATCCACCTATGATCTACCCGAGACCTCTGTCAAACCTGTAGAACCCAGAACCCATCATTTGACCTTTAGATTCTATTCTAGCTTAGCATGTTAGATTAGATATATTTCTTATTGTGTTTTAAGTGAGATACCTAAATCATTTCAAATTACAATAGGATTTACTTTGTTTACAACATTAAATTTTTAAAATAGTGGATTGATAGCCATCTAGGAAGTATCAGACTTCCCAGATCTAGCATACACTAGGTAGTTCACTACCCATACTTGTTTAATTCCTTTTGTTGGTCTTGATTTGCATTACAGGTAGTTCCTCCTAGCCAAAAGGAAGCACTCATGATCAATTACAGATTTGGAAGTCATACACGTGCATAACCCATTAAACAACATTTGAAAGGTGTTCCTCCTATGCCTGTTACCCTATCTTTTCATCAACACTTCAAAGAAACAATCTAAGAAACATGTGAAAGACTTAGTGATGCCTCCACATAGGTTCCACTAAACTTTCACTAGCCCCTACCAAACTGGCAGTACTTACATGCATTAAAACCAAATCAAAATCAAAATCAAATCTCATTAAAAGCTTAGGAACCACCACTTAGCTCCCACTTTCCAATCGACCCATAGGTTCCCCTTTCATACCCATTAGTTTAGGATAGATACAATTTGCTTAGGTTAGATCTTAGGTTAGTTTAAAAGTATAACCTTAGGATATAACCTTCAATCAAATAGATTGCCACTTTAGGTTAGGACATAGCTCAACCAAATAGTATTAGGTAATAGGTTAGAAATAACTTAGCATCCCTTAGGTTATTTCCCTACATACTAACTTAGTATTAACAACTTATGTTAGGATGTCATCCCACGTGAGAGTGGTGTAGAAAGATTTAGGTAAATTACATGAGTCCCGAATCTTTTTAGGATAGACCTTATAGATATAGGGCACATTTTTCTCTCTTTCACTAGAATCCTCAAGCGGTTTCCTAACACCATTAGGTGCCCTACAAAGGTCAATCAAGAAGAGCCAAGCACAACAAAAACAAAATGCATGCACATTCTTTCGAGATAAACAAGAATTTGCAACAAACACACGTTTAATCCGTTAAGTCTCTTAATCAATGCATGTCGCTTTTCATTCGGTTTAGATAAGAATATTTAAAACATACCTTGGATTAATGGAATTGATCCAAGGATGAGTCAAATTACAAAGGATAAGTTTACAACCATTCAAACCAGATTACAACTTACTCATAATAAGTGAAATAGATTGTTGCAAAGCAACAACATACTAGCCCTACAATCAAAGAGCAAAAATGATTTATCCATATCAAGCATGATCTTCGGAGTCAAAAGAATACATATTTATCAACAAAATCACATGTCAACACTTGAAATACAAGGGAGAAATATAACAATTGTCAAGGGTGTTACATGCTTCCTCCTAAAAGAATCATTGTCTGGTGATTACCTCATTTTAATCATTGCATTCGGGATAATCAATTTTTATTCACTTCCTTAATATATGTTTGCAACAATATCTAAATTTTAAGTTTCAGAAATCAGCATTCACATAGTTGTTTATTCAAAACAATAGTTTTCTGTCCATAACCGAAGACTTATTGACATATAAAGATAAAATCACAAATTTTTATCAGTCAACAAAATCAATTTTGTTCAAATAGATATGGAAAAGTAATTTTTATATCCCCAAGGTTTTCCTGTGTTGCACTTTCTTCATTAAACTGGTCCCATTGGACCTTGCATTGACTTATCTCATGATTTCTCAAATGCAATTAGTGAGTTTTAAGAACTCATATGTGTTTAACCATGATTATTCTTGGGTCTTGACCTACAAGGAATTCTAATTTAACACATGTGATAAATCTAAAATTTATTTCTTAAGCAGAGAAATATGGAAAACATCATGCATTTGCGATGAAGTAGGAGGTAATGCTAAGTGGTAAGCTACAGTGGTTGATTTCTTCAACTATCTCAAAAGGTCCCACATAACAAGGTGATAACTTGGCACCTTGCATAAAGTTTTAGAGCTCTTTTTGGTTTGACTGAAGAAAGACTTTCTCACCAAGTTCAAATTTCTTGTCTACCAACTTTAAATAAACATAACTCTTTTGTTTATTTGTTGCTTCTTTCAAGCGTTCACAAATCAATTTAACTTGTTGTTCCATTTCAGTAAGAATTTTAGGTCCAATTACCTCTCTATCCTCCATGTTTTCCTAACTAACATGGGTTCTCGTATTGTCTTCCATATAATTCCTTGAAAGTTGCCATCTTAAGAGACGCATGATATGTATTATTATATGTAAACTCAAATAATGGAAGGTACTCTTCCCACTTATATTGCTGATCCATATAATACATTTGTAACATATCCTCTAAAACTTGATTAACTCTTTTAGTCTATCCATCTGTTTTTGGATGATACGCAGAACTAAAATTCAGCTTAGTTCCTAGAGCTGCATTAAGCATTTGCCAAAATCTTGACGTCATTCTAGGATCTCTATCCGAAATGATTAATTCAGGTACTCCATGTAATCTGAAAATTTCGTGTATGAATCTTTTAGCTAACATAGGAGAATCATCCTTCAGATTACCAGCAATAAAATTTGCTACCTTTGTTATTTTATCCACAACTACTAAAATAACATCATGTTTATTTCTTGACATAGGCAACCCTTGTACAAAGTCCATGCTTATCACTTGCCATTTGTACTATGGTATGCTATGAGGATACAATAAACTAGATGGGTGCATATGTTCCACTTTAACATGTTGACATTCAAGGAAATGTGTCAAAAAGTCTATAACATCCTTTTTCATTCCCTTCTAGAAATGTTGTTGTTTTATATTAGCAAACATTTTTGTAATACCATGGTGTCCAAAAAAGGTGAATTGTGAAATTTAGCTAATAATTTCTTTCTCAAATCATTTAGCGAAGGTAAAAATACTATGTTTTCAAATCGTAAGATTCCTTCATTATCAAAGTGAAAACCTCTATACCTCGGATCACTAGGATCTATAGCAAGCGTTGTCTTTACTTGCTAAAAATAAGAATAAGATTCCATAACACTTTTTACTTCATCCTTAAATTGAGTTCTCAATGTTATAAGAGAAAAAATGTGCTTCCTACGACTTAGAGCGTCAACCACTCTATTTTATTTACCCTTGATATAATTTATGTCAAAATCATATTGAGACAAAAACTCTAACCACCTTCATTGTCTTGCATTAAGATTTGGCTGAGTGAAGATATATTTCAGCCCAAGATGATCAGTTTTTAAATCAAAAGGTTTACCAAGTAGGTAATACCTCCAAAAGTATAGTGCATGAACAATGGCAAGTAAGCTCTAAATCACGTGGAGCATAATTTAACTCATGTAACCTTAGTTTTCTACTTTCGTAAGCTATGACATGACCATTTTGTAACAAAATACCTCCTAGACCTTCACCAGATGCATCAATTACCACCATAAAATCTCTATTAGGATCTGGTATTGCAAGAATAGGTGCTGAAGTTAACTGTTCCTTCAAGGTTTTGAATGCAATTTCACATTTCTCATTCCAAACAAACTTTTTATCCTTCTTCTGTAAAGAAGTTATTGGTGCAGCCACCTTAGAGAAGTCTTTTACAAATTTTCTATAGTAGTTAGCAAGCCCCATGAAGCTTCTAACTTCATGTACATTCTTTAGTGCAGCCACTCAGCTTATAGCTATAATTTTTAAGGATCTATAATAATTCCATTCTTACTTATTACATGTCCCAAATAGTGTACTTCTGTGTCATAGAAAGAACATTTAGATAGTTTACCAAATAATCATCTCTTTCTTAATATTTCCAAAACTATCTTCAAATGCTCATGGTGTTCCTCAATACTTTTAGAATATATGAGAATGTTGTCCAAGAATATGAGAACAAATTTGTCCAAGTATTCTTGAAATATATTATTCATTAAATTCATAAATGTTGTAGGTGCATTAGTTAATCCAAAAGGTAAAACCGTGAACTCATAATGTCCATACCTTGTTCTGAAAGTTGTTTTATGAATATCCTCATCCTTAATCCACAATTGATGATATCCAAATCAAAGATCTATCTTAGAATATATTGATTCTCCACGCATCTGATCAAATAAATCATCAATCCTGGTGAGTGGGTATTTATTCTTGATTGTTGCTTTGATTAAAATTCTATAATCAATGCATAATCTAAGTGTTCCATACTTCATTATCACAAAAATTACAAGTGCTCCCAAGGTGAAACACTTGGTCTAATCAAATCTTTTGACAAAAGTTCTTGCACCTGAGCCTTAAGCTCTACTAATTATATAGTAGCCATTTGATATGGTGCCTTAGAAATAGGTTCAGTTCTAGGCTTGATCTCAATTGTGAATCAAACTCCCTTTTAGGTTGAAGACCTAGAAATTCTTCTAGAAATACATCACTGAAGTCTCATAACAGCAGATATCGTTCCATGACATCATTTTTTTCTTCAGTTGTTTTAAAATTTTAATTGCATCTAAGGTACAACCTTTATTTTTGGCCTTTTTAACTTGCATAGTTGATAGTTTTCTAACAGAAATCTCATGTTTCACACCCTGAATATTTGTTGTTTTCTATAGGTCATCTAAACAACTAATGTGTTTCTCAAAACAATCCACTTTAGCCTTATGTTCTACTAACCAATTAACACCTATGATTACATCATAAGACCCCAAAGGTGCAACATAAAGATAAAATTTAGTGGAAAAGTTAGGTAAATCAAGGATTACTCCAAAAAGACACATACTAACTGTATGAACAACATTGTTTCCATACTATGTATAGTCCATGTTTTATCCATGTTTCTAGCTTTTCTTTTTAATTTTGATGCTAATTTACTAGAAATAAAACATTCAGTAGCTTCGGTATCAAAAATAATAGTTATAGGTAAACCAAATAACTTACCCATAAATTATATAGGCGTGGCCTATTTCTCAGCTTGCTTGTCAGCTAGTACAGTGTGTATCTTGTGTTGTTGATTACGATCATCCTTTTTCAAAGGGAATTGATTTCGCATAATGATCTTTACCATAGTTATAACAGCCTCCTACAGGTCCCTTCCTAGGCTTGGGTTTATTTCCAGCCTTAGATTTATTGTTCTGACTCCCATAGGACTTTTGTCCATTATTATTGTTCTTAGCAAAGTTGTTTTGTGCATTACTAACAAACTTGTTTGTTGTTGCTTTCTTATTAGTATCAGATGAAAACTTACTTTTCATTCCGAATTTCTTCCATGGTCCTTTCTTAGGTGCAAGAGATGATGAAGAGGAGTTGGGAATTTTCTTCCTTACTTCCTCCTTATGAGTAGAAATTGCCTTTAATTTTTGTTCCTGCCTTATGGATTTTTCAACAACCCCTTCCATCATGGTTGGGCTGTGACTATCCACCTATCCTCCTATAATGGGATTCAATCCCATGATGAATTTCCATATTCTAAACTTCTCATCAATTTGGTACTGAGGTATGTACTTAAGGAGTTTTGTAAACCACTCCCAAGATGACTCGCCATTACACTTATCTTTCCTTGAGCTAAGTTCTGAAATTCATTCATTTTTTACCTTAGGGAAGTAGATTAAGACCACAGAGAGAGCTACGTAGAAAGATGGTTTACCCCAAGAAGCACACATACATGGAGATATATGTATCTCATTACATACAAACTATGAAACTAGTAACTTTTCCAATCGCTGGAAGGGCTACAACAAGAATATACCTTTGCATCAGGCCAAAATTTGAGAAGGGAGTGTACTTAGAAAATGATGTAACCATCCCTGAGGACCCCATAAGAAGAAAGAATCCTGTGCCAAAGAAGAGGGAAAGAGAAGAGGTGTAGAAATCACCAAGTGTTCAGCTACGCAAGCGTTAACCCAAGTACTTACAAGTGAAGAAAGAATTACCCGATGAAGGAAAATACTCTAGAGGAAGAAGCGTCAGAGCATGAAGAACCCTCCACTTAGGAGAAGTCACCAAAGGAGGAGGGAAAGGAAGAAAAGTCCCCTGCCAAGAACAAGCGTAAGGTGATAGAAGAAAATGACATGGAGGAAATAGAGAACTTGAAGGCCTATATAGGAGAGAGAGACGATGATGATGAAGATTAACTAGGAGGTGAGGGCCATCCCGCTCTATGAGGTTCATGACCGAGAGGAGGAAGGAGTGGAATAAGAAAATGAATACATCTTTTCCGAAGGGACGATAAAAGAAAGAAGAAGATACTTAGGACAATAGGCTAAGTGAGGAAGTTACAAAAGAACAAGGGACCCCAAGCCTCACTAAGTGAGGAAATTTTACCGTGAGCTTTCCTAAGGCCGTGCACATAAGGAGAAGAAGTGTAGAGACTCCACAAGTTCGGAGGAAGGGCTATATTAATGATCCAAAAAGATGTTTTGTGCATGTTTTCAAAGCACCATACCAATGGAGAAACTCTTGGCTATGACATCATTTGATGAGGAAGGTGCATACCCTCAGACAAGTAAAATGCTTTCTTGGGAATTTGAGTCCCACATCAACGAACCGAATTCTATGTAAGCTAAGGGGCTATAATGAAGGTACCGAATCAAAAGGTGACAACCCTTGGTAAATGCTTAGCAGATATTAGATTAACAAATATTTAACACGTTCAACAAATTTTCGGTGGAAGTAGAAGTCATACTCTTCGAGAGAAATGATAGATTGAAGTTCCTAGAAGCAGTGCTAGAGAATAGGAAGTGGACTTGGAAAAGAGAATGAATGAGTTAAAACATGAGGAACTAGTCAGCATTCAGCTAAGGTGAGAATTAAAAGAAGAGAAAGCAAGGGTGCGCGAAGTCTACAAGAAAGCATAAATGATCACAAATGCCATTTTCTTGAAGCATCCAGATCTAATGCCACCTGCATGTAAGTATGGATCCACCTGAATGCCAAGAGGACTCGACCCACATTCTCATAATGGAAAGATGACCCTTGTCCTTAGAGTTGGTAGAGGAGGCATCGACACATAAAGAAAAGGAGGACAAGATGAAGGTTGTGGCCATTGTGGCTTAGTACCGAAAAGTCCTCGTGGATGTGAAAGTCATCGCCCAAATTGTTGAGGCCACCTATGATAACTTCACCGATAGAGATAGAGTGGCAAGAATTTTAGTCGCCACCCATGAAGCGGAGCTCAAGGAATTCTAGGAGAAAAATAAGTGGAATAGAGTGGAATGTGACAAAATTCTAGCTGAGGTTGAGAAAAAGTTAGAGGCTATTGAGAGCTTGTAGGGCTCAATTAAGAACTGGCTGAAGGAGTTTTATCCCTAGATCACTCGTAGGATGGATGCACTTGAGGATTTGGGCAAGCAATTATAGGGGATCATGGAAGCAATGAATACCCAAGGAGAAGGGATCAACTTTGAAGAGGTGAGCTCCTAGTCGGTGACCTTTTTCACTAGGCATAGAGTGAGGTTGATACATGGAATAAGTTAGAGGTTGACTTAACAAAGGATTTCCCTCTCTCTTGTAGAAATAATCAAAGTTCCTCATTCTTTATTTCATCCAAAAATTCTTCATTCATTTATTCTTTATCCTAGCCATTCAAGAATGGTCATTATTTATTCTTTGAGAAAATGTTTCCATAGATGGAGAATAGGTGTAGTGTGGGGTAATGTTGCGCCCTAAAATATTGGCCAAGTAAAAGAAGGCACATGGGTGCACAAGGCCTATTTGAAGATAGGTACGTAAAGAGAAAGCATACAAAACATAGCAAATTTTTGACACTTATCCATATTTGTCACAACAGATAGAACATGACAAAAGTGTGACTTGACTCCATATGTGGAGTGGATAAGGTGCCATCCTCGATAACTTGGTGCCCATAGAAGGAATGTACCTTGCAATGGAAGATTTTAGAAAGCCACCATTACAAAGAGTGGAGAGCTCAAGCTTGAAGAAGCATGCTCCCATGGAGGACCATCTTGGACACTTGGAAAAAAATCTACAACTCTTGCGAAGGATTGAAGATGTTGGAAAAGGCTATAAATACAAGCACCCATTAGAGAAGAAGATATAGAAGCGAGAAAGAGGTGAAGCCATGCAGAATATTGTGGCAGCTCCATAGGCTCGGTTTAGAGGATCTAAAGGAGTATGTTGTACTAAGGGGATGAGTTTGAACATTTTTCTTTGTACTATGAAGAACCCAAGTCCAGTTATGATGCATGTTATTGTTCTACATTATCATCTCGAATTTGTGATTGAATGAGTTATTGTAATATGGTTATCAACATGCTTAATATGAATATATGTGTGGTTCCCAGTTCTACTACATGGTTATATGTATATTTCATATAAGTGTGTGTAAACCCCTGTGCATTTATTTCTGTTATGATTCATATCTAGGTTCTATAATGCTTTCCTTATATGAATGAATACATTGGTCTAGAAGCCATTCTGAGCTCTAAGATGAATGTATGGTTCCTTGCCAATATGGTCACTTAATTTTCTTTCACAAGTAATGAATTCTCACACAAATCACATAATGGATGGACTCGACACCCGCATGTGCTTTGGGCTAGTGCCCAACACCCACTAGGTGATAGGATGGTGTACATGGTATTTCCTTGTTCTTTGAGGAGGGCTTAAAAATGACTAAAAAGATTAATGAAATATCATGTGTGTTGGCCTATCACCCAAGAGGTGTTGGGTGCTTACTCGAGGAAGGCATAAGCACCAAGTCCCTCCTTTATGTGAGTTGTGTGAGAATGCATTACGACGATAGAAACTTAAGTCAACAAATTGGAAAGGAACCATACATTCATCTTATAGCTCAGAATGGCTTCTAGACCAATGTATTCATTCATATAAGGAAAGCATTATAGAACATAGATATGAATCATAACAGAAAATAAATGCATAGGGTTTACACCCACTGATATGAAATATACATATAACCATGTAGTAGAAATGGAACCACACATATATTCATATTAAGCATGTTGATAACCATATTACATTAACTCAAGAAAACACATATTCATTTAGAGAATGTAGATCAATATCATGCATCGAACTGACTTGGGCCATTCATCGTATAAAGAAAAATGTTCAAACCCATCCCCTTAGTACAACATATTCCTACAGATCCTCTAAACCCAACCTATGGAGCTCTCATAGTATTCCTGCATGGCTTTGCCTCTTTCTCCTTCTATATCTTTTTCTCTAGCGGGTGCTTGTATTTATAGACTTTTCCAACATCTTCAAGCCTTTGCGGGAGTTTTAGATCCATTTCCAAGTGTCCAAGGTGGTCCTCCTGCGCGAGCATGCTTATTTAGGCTCGATCTCTCCAATCTTTGCAATGATGGCCTTCTATAATCTTCCATTACAAGGTATATTCCTTTAGTGGGCACCAAGCTTCCAGTGGCACCTTATCCATTCTACATGCATCGTCGGGTCACGCATTTCTCATGTTCTATCTAATACGCCAAATATGGATAAGTCCCAAAACCTTTTCTTTGTTTTGCATGCTTTCTCCTTGTGCACCCATATTCAAATAGGCCTTGTGTGCCCACGTTCCTTCCTATACTTGGCCAATATTTTTGGGGCCCAACATTACCCCACACTACACTTGTTCTCTGTATGTGGGAACATTTCCTCAAAGAATAAAGAATGACCATTCTTGAATGGCTAGGGGAAAGAATAAAGGAATGAAGAATTTTGGGGAAGAATGAAAGAATGAGGAACTTTGATTATTTCTAAGAGGATAGGTAAATATTTCATTACGTCATCCTCTAACTTATTTCAAGTATCAACTAACCCCGTGTCTAGTGACAAATATCATCGACTAGGGTGCTCACCTCTTCAAAGTTGAGCCCTTCTCCTTGGGTATAAATTTATTTCCACGATCCTCCAACTTCTTTCCCAAATCCTCAAGTGCATCCATCCTACAAGTGATTTGGGGATAAAACTCCTTCATCCGGTTCTTAATTGAGCCCCACAAGGTCTCAATAGCATTTGAATTTTTCTCAACCTCGGCTAGAATTTTTTCACGTTCCACTATATTCCCTTGTTTTTCTCTAGAATTCCTTGATCTCCACTTCATGGGTGGTAACCAAAATTCTCACCACTCTATCTCTATCGATGCAGTTGTCATAGGCAGCCTTAGCAACTTGGGTGGTGGCTTTCACATCCGTGAGGAATTTCTTGTACTGGGCCACAATGGCCATAACCTTCATCTTGTCCTCTTTTTCTTTACGCGTTGATTCCTCCTCTACTAACTCCAAGGCTAGGGGTCATCTTTCCATTGTGAGGATGTGCGTCAATTACTCTAATAATTCTAGGGAGGATCCATACTTCTGCGCAGGTGGCATTAGATATGGATGCTTCAAGAAAATGGCATCTATGATCATTTATGCTTTCTTATAGACTTCGTGCACCCTTGCTTTCTCTTCTTTTAATTCTCATCTTAGCTAAGCACTAACTAATTCCTCATGTTTTAAATCCTTCCTTCTCTTTTCTAACCCCTCTTCCCTCTTCTCTAGCCCGCTTCTAGGAACTTCAATCTATCCTTTCTCCCAAAAAGTCTATCTTCTACCTCCACCAAAACTTTTTTCAAAGACATTACAGATTGTTCATTTGATATCGCTAAGATTTTACCAAGGGGCTGTCACATTTTGATTCTGGTACCTTCATTATTTCCCCTTAGCTTACCTCAAATTCTAGTTCATTGATGTGGGACTCAAATTCCCAAGAAAGCATTTTCCTTGTCTGAGGGTATGCACCTTCCTCATCAAATGATGTCATAGCCAAGAATTGCTCTATTGGCATGGTGCTTTGAAAACATACACACAAAAAATTGTTTAGATCATCAATATAGCCCATCCTTTGAACCTTTGGAGTCTCTATGCTTTGAATTTCTATGCACGTGGCCTTAGGAAAGCTCACATCCAAACTGGGATCCCCTCCCATGCTGCCATATTCCTTTTCTATGCTTTCCTCCTCTATTTCCTTCATCACTAGGTCCACGCTGTGTTCCATATCTTGTTCCAATAAGTCTTTAATGATCTTGGCTAATTCCTTCTTCACACCCTTGTTTATCTATTGCTTAGTGAGGCTTGGGGTCCCTTGTTCTTTTGTAACTTCCTCACTTATCCCCCTATCCGAGTATCTTTTTCTTCCTTTTTATCCTCCCTTCTAGTAAGGATGTATTCATTTTCTTCTTCCTCTCCTTACTCTTCCGAGTCATGAACCTCATAGATAGGATGGCCCTTGCCTCTTTGTTCTTCATCATCATTGCCTCTCTCTCCTCTATAGGCCTCCAAGCTCTCTGTGTCCTCTGAGTCATTTTCTTCTATCACCTTCTGCTTCTTCCTACTAGGAGACTCTGCTTCCTTTTCCTCCTCCTCTAGTGACTTCTCTTGGGTGGAGGGTTCTTCGTGCTTTGGCACTTCTTCCTTTGGAGTCTTTTCCTTCACCGGGGACTTCTTTCTCCGTGTGTAAGTATTGGGCTTAATGCTTGTCTCTGGCACACTTATTGCTTGTGTAGCCTAAACACTTGGTGCTTTCTGCACCTCTTCTCTTTCCCTCTTCTTTGGCATGGGATTCTTTCTTCCTATGGGGTCCTCGGGATGGTTACATCATTTTCTAAGTATGTGCCCTTCTCAAATTTTGGCCTGATGTGAAGGTATATTCTTGTTGCAGCCCTTACCATGTTGAAAAAGTCACTAGTTTCATCATTTGTATCTCGTGAGAGACATATCTCTCCACGTATGTGCGCTTCTTGGGGTAAACCAACTTTCTACGTAGCTCTCTGTGGTCTTGATCTACTTCACTAAGGTTGAACCTTAGTATTTTGGCCTCTTTAAACCTATTCACCCCTACTTGGAAATATAGCGTAGTGAAGGAGAAGGGAAGCTTGCACCATGGGCTCATTGTTTCATCTATCAACCTAAATATGCCAATGCAGAAGTGTTGATATACCATGAATTTTTCTTCTCCTTTTATGAGTGTGGGTAGTTGTTCGTAATCCTCCATTCCGCCCTGAACACATCCCTCATGCGCTTATACCATTTTTATAGATGTGCCTTATGAGTGGCTGTCATGGTCTCACAAGTGTATTTTGTGAACCACTTCATGGGAAATGGATCCTCTTTTGGGTACTCCCAAACAAACCTTTATAGTCCATTAGGCACTCCGATTTTTGAGAAGACAATTATGAGGAGAATATTTCCAAATAGTATCTTCTCACATTCTTGCACGCTCCTGATGATTTCATCTATGATGAAAAAGGAAAAGTTGTAGATGGTCCCTTCAAATATTTTCCAGCACACGTTTAACCATGCCTTGTTTACTTGAGTCCGTCTCTCCCGATCAATGAATTGGTTACCAAGCATGTGGCCATCCTCATCATTAGGTATTGGATCTCAAAGAATGTCAAAGAATTGTGGTCCCTTCATATAGTATAATGCAGAAACTATTTCCTTGATGGCCTCCTTGTTGCTTAGGTCATCATCAATGTTGTCCCCTTTGTAGATAAGGCATGTGAACTTGGAAATTAGATGGGGGGTTATGCACATCTTGTGCCCCGTAAAATAAAATTGGTTTTCATGAATGCATGCCATTAGCCAATGGTATAAGAGCTCAGTTTTTCCAAATTATGGTAGTTCATAAAGTTGTAGAAACCCTGCCTTCTCCAACTTAACCTTTACCTCATCACTATAAATGGGCATGCCTTCTAGCGTTCTCTTTTTGGTTGGGAAAACCAACTCCAAAGCTATTTCTTTCTCTATTGTGCTTTGGTGTGATGATTATAGTCACACACCATCATCTTTATCAGTTTGATTTCCATTCTTTTCCTAGCAACACCCCATCTAGGTACTGCATTTCCACGTACCATTATTCATTTGTGCTTGCGATGACAACTATTTACTTCCCCTTACCCTTTCCCTTATACTTCTTTGGTGAGATGGTTTCCCTCTTTGGTGCCATTCTTTTGGTTAGGTTATCATTTCATGTGTCTTTTCCTTGCTCTTTTCTACCACTCTATCTAGCCCCAAGCTCGATCTTTGTGTAAAACTCCTAATTCAATGCCATAGTCGCCAAACCCTAACTAGAAAAACCCTTCCACAAGATGGCGCTTTCTTACTTAACTTCTCCACACTCGTGTACTCTTTTCCTACTTGGTTTTTGATTTTATCCTAGCTATGCATTTTAGATCTCTCAAATAATTTCTTCAATGCAAAGATATTGCTTTGGATGCCCTAGTTCACAAGAGATTTCTTCCCTTTGTAAACACAATACAAATAATGAAGTACTCGACCTTTTATTTATAGTTTTTCTCTTTTCCCAACATTAAATGCTCTCTCACCTACCACCACACTTTGACCTTAAATACAACCTTTTCCACTAAGCTAGTCTTGAGTGCTTTGTCCCACGTGCCATAAATTTATCGTAAACCCTTTATAAACTTCTGGCATGCAAAAATCCAACCCGATTGAAGCCTCTTTCGCGCGCATTCCTAGTGCCGAAGGCACTTCTTCTTTCCTTTTTCCTATTTTTCCCCTCGCCTACCTCATGTTGTTCCTGTACTCTTCTTTTTTTCTGTACATGGTTTCTTCAAAGCTTTCTTGACACTAACCATTTATGTTCATTTCTTCCTTACGTGTCTATTACCCTTACACACCTTTAGTTCTTTTAATAGGGCCATTCACCGCAACTTTTATTACTCGGTTCAACTCATATTACAAGCCTATACTCCACATCACTCCACCCCATAATAAAAATGTGTGGTCCTCTACGCATGAACAAAATTCAAAAAGTAATGTGGTTAACAAAGACCCAAGGTACAAAACAAACAACATAACAAATGATGAGAAAGGGAAACATAGGAAAGGACATTGCATAAAGGGAAACCTAAACTAACTGGTGACACGACCTTATTTACAAACACCAAGAAGACTTATTTATAGTAGGGCTTTAGCCTACTCCCATTAAAGTGACTTGGTAACCTTGTCCCATCTAGTGCTTGAATTAGTAAGCGTATAAATCAGAATTTATGATATAAGTTAAGGTCCCAACCAATGGACTTCCAACTTCCTAGATGACACGAGATACTTAGAATCATACAATAACACCAAATACCCAACCTCAAACTTCTTGTTCTTGATATGATGATCATGTCATGCTTTTTGTCTTGATTTTTCTATCTTTTGAATCCACCTAGAAAGTGATTTCCTTTTGTCCAAATGCATTAATTTATCAATTCTTTCTTCTAGCACCTTCTCATCAACTAAACCTCCTATGTGCATTATACGCAGTGAAGGTAACATGAATTCAAATGGTAAAGTAGCCTCCGTGCCAAACACCAATTGAAATGGTGTGGCCTTGTTCAACCTTTTATAGGTTGTCATCTATGCCCATAGAATGGCTAATACCTTATCATCCCAATCTTGTCTTCCGACGTCACAGATCTTAGTTAACGTATGACTTAGTATTTTGTTAAATGCCTCAACAGTCCAATTTGCTAGAGGGTGATATGGGGTATTCTTATGATGGGCCACCATAAATTTTACCAATAGGATCCTAAATATTTCATCGAGGAAGTGTGTACCCCTATCACTTGTTAAACTTAAAGGGAAACCATATCTGGTGATTATATTTTCCCATAAGAATCTAGTGAATGTCACTGTAGTGTAATACTTTATAGGTGTTTCCTTTACCCACCGTGTTAAATAATCAGTGCAAGTTATGATATACCACAAACCAGTCCTTTGCACTACTAGTGAGATTAGTCCTACAAAGTTGATAGCCCATTTCTCAAATGGTTCCACACTGGCTATTGGTCGTAAGGGCATTTCATCCCTCTTTCCAGGTTTTCCAAGGCACTAGCAATGGTCACAGGCCTTGCAAAACTCAATACAATCTTGGTAAATGGATTCCCACAAAATCCCTATGAGTAGAATCTTCCACATTGTTGCATTTCCCACATAGTGTCCTCCTGAGATCCCACCATGTGCTTCTTCTATAATTATAATGCACTCATATTCTAGCACGTATCAGTGCAAATCCTCATCATGGCCTAATTTGTATAAATCTCCGCTAATAAGCATATAGGGTGTGGCATGTATAACCAATTGCTTTCTCTCCATAGCCCTCATCCCTTCTGGTGCCACACCTTTCTTGAAGAACACTGTGATATCTTCCAAGTTTGAGGCTACGTGCCATAATCTAACTAGTTGTGTGTCTGAAATGGAATCCTTAATGCTTTATGCATCCTCTCTTGTATCAATCCTTGACAAGTGGTTAGGCCCTAAATTTTTATTCCCTAGCTTTACCACCAACGTAAATTCAAATTCATGAAATAAGAGAACCCAACAACATATGCGCCCTTGTAGAATGGGTTTGTTGACTAAGTATTTTAATGTCATGTGATCTGTGTAGAATATGAAGGGTGTTGCTAGTAGATACTGCCTAAACTTATGTAGCACATAGATCATTGACAATGCTTCACACTCAGTAGTTGTGTAATTCTACTTTGCTGGTGTCAATTTCATGCTTGCAAAGTTCAAGGGATGATCGACAATTCCTTTGCCAGTTGTGCTAGTACTGCTCCCATTTTTTGTCCTAAGGCATCCATGTGCACATGGAAAGGCTTATCCCAAGAAGGGAAATGTAATATGGGTGTTGTTACGAGCATTTCCTTTAAAGTGTCAAATGCCCTTTGCTACGCCTCTCCCCAATGAAAGGCATTGTTATGTTTTAACAATTCTTCTAAGGGTGTGGTGATTTTGGCATACCCCTTAATTAACTTCCTGTTATATCCCATGTGTCCAAGGAATCTGCACATAGTGCTTTGGCTAGTAGACTCCCCCAAACCCATAATGACTACAACTTTGGCAGGATCTACTAGTAGGCCTTCTTTGCATATGATATGCGCTAATAAGGTTCAAAATGGGGTAGTAAATACACACTTCTTGATGTTGAGGATATCCTCAACTGTCGACACCTTTCAAACATTAGTCTCAAGTTATCACAATAGTCCTTGATGAGGCAATATACATTCCAATCATCCAAATAAACCCGAAGAAATTTGTGAATGAAGTCCTAGAAGGCTTGCACTACAATGTGCGAGAACACAATAGACACATTCTTCAACCCAAAAGAATGATTATGTAGGAAAACTTCCCCATTCAAAGGTGAAAGTTGTCTTTCTCTCGGTCTTCCTTTGCAATTAGTACTGGTGGTACCCTAAGAACCCATCCGTGAAGGAGTAGGCTTTGTGCCCATCCACTCCCTCTAATATTTCTTTGGTAAATGGAGTAGGGAAAGGATTAATGAAATATATTACATTCAAGTCCCTATAATCAACACAAACCCCGATCCTCCTGTCCTTCTTGATACTGATGACCATTGGGCTTATCCATTCTAACTCTTTAACCACCTCACCGATACCTCTTTGCTATCATTTTGTCTATTTCTTTCTTAACCCGTACACGTAAATTTGGATTCATCTAGTAAGGTCTCTTTTGAATCCGCGCACACCTTCTTTTAACTTGATATTCATTTCTCCCAAGGAATGGTGTCCACCTTTAAGTTCATGGTACCTGTGAGGGAACAAATCTTGAAATTTTCGTAATGGATCAATGAAATTTGAAACTTCCTTTTTCGACTAGTAGTCTATGATGATATCTGCCTTAGGTTTGGCCTCCATCCCAATGTTAACCTTCTTTGTCTTCAAAGGCTCATGGTAGGCGCATGCTTTCTCATCAACACTATCAATGACCTCATGTGTACCCTCTGAATGATCAACATCTAATGTCTCCATCTCTTCCCCATCTATGACATAGACCAATTTCCCCTTTTCTTTTTCGATACACATAAGCTCAAAATGTACTTCCTCTAATTGTTCCTCATAAAGGCGTGTCTTCACATCAGGCTTCTCTAGTAATTCCAAAGCCTATCCTCAACCATGGCACTATCTCCCACTATAAGGTGCTTGATTGTTTACAACGCCTTATCCACTGATGGTTTGGTGCTTCTATACTCAAATGCTTGAATGAGGTCAGCCACCAACTCTTTCCAATTACCTATTTGATGATGCATCTCCAAATGAACGTACCATGTGCATGCATAGCCTTACAAGGTGGAGTACAACTTGTGTACCCAAAATGAAGGTGATAATTCTTTCATGCTTCCCATCCAGATTCCTTGCATGCTTAGATATGAATCAAAGTGGTTTCTTTCCCATGGTAGTCTTGTATATCCATGGGCACATTGCTTCTTGAAAACCTTACAGAGAGTATGATTCTTACCTTGCACCACTCCAGGAGGTTCTCCCGATGTGTAGCCCACCAACGCACTATAGTCCCAAGTAGGTTATAGCTGAGCATTCTTCTTCTTTCATTCGCATTTCTCCACTAAGCTTCCATTTCCTACAAGAAAATCTTAGGAAATGGTCCTCCTGAGTAGTTAGGAAACTTATTTCCTCCTAGGTGTTTGAGTGAGTGCACCTTTTTCACCCTTATTACCGCTTATTTTAATTGTTGTCTAATTAACTCATATATCCCATACACCTAATTATCACATGCCACACTAGTGGTATCACTCACATACTAAGTGTTCTCGAACCGGATGAGCCCCTCCATGGGGTGAATTACCTCAAGATCTTTGATGGAGTGTACATAGATTATATCAAGGAATTCTTCTCCCAATGGCTATGTGTAAGGCACCGACTTCTCATCTATCAAAGGGATGACCACCCATTCTTCCTTATTTTCAAAACTTATATATAGTTTGTTAAACCTTATGTTAGCATTATTCTTGTAACACCATGGGTGCCCAAGCAATGCTGGAAATTTATCTTCCCCGGCGAGTGCTAAGACTTTGAAATTTCCAAAGAACTTGGCCACTTGAATGGTGATAACCGCATCCTTTAGGACTCCAATGGGCATTGAATTAGTCTTGTTCACCATATAAAAACATTTGAAGATGGCTGAAATGCAAACCTTCCCATCTAATGTCGGCATCTAAGGTAAGAACATTCACTTTTGCTTCCATTTCAATGAGGATATTACTTAGAAGCCATCCATCAACAACCGCATTCAGAGTAATCTCTTTGTCATAGTCAAGGATGTGTGGAGAACAGGTTTTCATACAAAACCTATCTCTCACTCTCCTCTCGATGCATGGTACCTTCTCCCTCACCTTTCTCCCAAAGAAGGGAATAATATTCTCTTGCCTCAACATTTTACATACTTCTTTGACCTCATCCAAGTCACTCCTTAGAACCTCGTTATCCTTCCTCTGCCCTACACCGCCTTGATTTCTCCTTGAGACACTATATCTCCCCTTTTTAACTCGAATCACATTTATAGTCTCATGATATACTTCTTTCTAATAGGTAGGGTCTGGGTACTTTCTATGTAGTACCTCCTCTCTAGAAACTAGTGTCCTTGGTCTTGGCATCTCCTTGGTGTGTGCAAAGATTTGCACATATTGTCACTAGTATAGGTTCTAATTCTAACTCATGTGCCACCCCGACATACATTGTGAATCAACCTTTTTGATGCTCACCATAGCATTTCCCTTATCTTTCTAGTTTTGCTTTGGTTCATATGCTCATATATTTCTAGACACACTTTGTACTTGTGCTTCTTTCTACACCATGAGCATTGTAATAGATCAAGACACTTGCATTTATAATGCTCTGTAGATCCACAATTATAACATGTTCCCTATGGGAACTAAATTCTCCCTCTATTACAGCTTACCGTGACCAAGAACTCCTCCAAAAAACCTCTTCCACAAGCCCTCCATCTGTGTGCCCTTCATAACATCGGTCATCATCCTTAGAAATGCCAGTAAGGCTAGTCTGGTATACACCCAAATCAATAGCATCATGGATCTAATCAATCAGTCTACAGTCCTTGGTGTCATGGGTTATAGAGGTGCATATCTTATAGTAGCAAGAAACATTCTTGCGGATTGCATGTTGGAGTAGAGGGCATCTACTTGCATCATGATCTCCATGGTAGATCTCACAGTCTACTACCATAGTGCGCACCAAATTTTGAGGGAAACTATCCTTTGCATGACCCTCCACTTTGTAGTCTGTACACCAAAGCCCACTATGGACCTCATGCGCTGAGTTTGTAGAGAGATTCTCTAATTTCTTGGCCATTGCGGTGATTTGGGCCTCCAAAAATGGACTCACACTAGTATCCACACTCCCAACAGCTTCAACGCATAAGGTAGCCTTTAAAGCCTCGTGCGGGTCAATGAATGTTTTATGTGACAATGCCCTCCTAAATGGAGTGATAAACCATCTAAAAATCCATTGAGCATGCCATGAGGGGTAGATGTCATATGAAATTTTAGACATGAGATTTTTAAAATATGCATCATACTCCCACACACTCTCTTCCATTCCCTATTGGATCTCCTTCAAGGTGTTAATGCTCTTCTTCTCAAACTTTGGAAAATGAAACTTTGTAAGATAAGAATTTTTCAACACTGTATAATCGAAAACCATCTGATGGGGTTCGTACTTCATATACCAGCTATGTGTGCACCCATGTAATGTAGTTGCAAATCGGCTTTCCTTCCACTGGACTAGTGATCCCTTTCACACTCCATAGTAATTCGTACTTGTGCACATTCTTTGTAACATCTTCAATACCCCTATAGTCCGGTAAGTGTAAAGACATCTTAAAAACTCTTATGGGGGTGGTTAGGGTCCTTTACTCTAGTCTAGAGCCTTAGTTTCCTTTGATGTTTCCCCTTTTGTTCCCTCCACCCGATCCACTGGGTCCACCAGGTCCTATTCCTCCTGACCCACTAGATCCACTATGGACGACTGTGTCCTGTAATGGTCATGCCAAGGGTTCCCAATGTTCCACTAAACTATGTGGTGATGAATTATGATAATGTCCCACTACCAATAGTTTACCCCACACCACTCCTAGATACCGAAGGCTTGTATATTCGCACTTTAACCAAAAATTCCTCTAAACATTGAAATGGTATGTGCATCCATAGAAGTCCCAAACAAGAAATTATATCTATTGGGCGCAGATTGGTCACTTCCATTAATACCAAATGGTTTAAAAATACTCTTCCCTTGATTTGAAAAACCAAGCACCAGAGATCACTTATCAAGTGGGTTCGAGATGCACACCGATGGATCTTCTTTCTCCATGCGACAAAATCTCATCAAAATTTGAAGGGGCTTCTCTTACGCACTTTCCAAGATGGGGTAGCACAAAATTCTCATGCTCCATGTCCTCTACATGAACTTTAGCACCTTCCCGCAATGTCTACCTCCATAGATCCATCACACTTGCTACCTCAAATTTTCTAATCATCTCCCTTTCACGAGCTTCATTATACTTGAATCATCTCTCCTCCCTTTTCTTTTCAGCCACAATGTCATCCATCTTCCTCCACCCTAGATTCCTTTCTCAATGCTCAAATAGCTTAGGCAACCATGGGGAATTCTTCTAAACTCAAAGTAATGACTAAGATCTTCATAGTAAGAGGAATAACACATAAAAATTATCCTCTAGGCTCCCTAAAAAAATCAAACTCAGCAATCTTTGGCCAAGAATACATCAAAATGGCATATTCTACAAGATAACTAGTCAATGCTATCTTCCATTAGTGAACAATAGCACGTTTCCATGTCAAATTTGCATCTTGCAACCTTTTATAGTCATCTTGTGTCCACACACGTGATCTACAAAATCAACTTGATCTAGATGTGTATGCCAAGAACCATTCATATAGCTTTACTGGGAAGTAGCAAAAGAATGTCTCATACTACTCACTGTATAGGTTCTCTTCTACCCATCCACGCATACTAAACTTAGGCCTAGTCTAGAATCTTTGAGCAAACTCATCCTTCGTGCTCTTGAACCATGTTTCAACACTTTCTAAATTCAGGCGTTCTATCATTACACATCACAAAGACAAAAACATATGCTATTTCTCATAATAACTTTGAAAATAGGGTTTCAAAGAATAGAACTAAGATGTAGTCATTTTTAAGCCCTCCTTAAAGAACAAGGAAATCCCATGCACATCGGCCTATTACCCAGTGGTCGCTAGGTGCTCACGTGAGGCACGTGTGGGTGTCGAGTACCTCTTTATGTGAGTTGTGTGAGAATGCATTACTTATGATAGAAACTTAAGTGAATGGATTGGAAAGGAACCATACATTCATCTTAGAGCTCGAATGGCTTCTATACCAATGTATTCATTCATATAAGGAAAGCATTATAGAACATAGATATGAATCATAATAGGAAAGAGATGCAAAGGGGTTTACACCCACTTATATGAAATATACATATAACCATGTAGTAGAACTAGAACCACACATATATTCATATTAAGCATGTTGATAACCATATTACGATAACTCAGGCATTCACAAATTCATATGATAATGCAGATCAATATCATGCATTAGAACTGGACTTGGGCCCTTCATAGTAGAAAGAAATTTTTTCAAACCCATCCCCTTAGTACAACATACTCCTACAGATCCTTTAAACCTAACATATGGAGCTCTCACAAAGTATTCCCCGCATGGCTTCCCCTCTTCCTACTTCTATCTCTTTTTCTCTAGCAGGTGCTTGTATTTATAGCCTTTTCCAACATCTTCAAGCCTTTGTGGGAGTTGTAGAACTATTTCCAAGTGTCCAAGGTCATCCTCCATGGGAGCATGCTTCTTTAGGCTTGAGATCTCCACTCTTTGCAATGATGGCCTTCTAGAATCTTCCATCGCAAGGTATATTCCTTCCATGGGCACCAAGCTACTAGGTTGGCACCTTATCCATTCCACATACACATCAGGCCTCACTTTTCTCCTGTTCCGTCGATACGCCAAATATGACTAAGTCCCAAAACCTTTTCTCTATCTTGCATGCTTTCTCCTTGCATGCCCATGCACCTTCTTGTACTTGGCTAATATTTTAGGGGCCCAACATTCATCCAAGGATAAAGTGTCCATTTTATCTACCCGACGACATTTTTCCATTGAACAAAGTATTTTGAAACAACTTCATTAGCCTGCAATTAAGATGTCACTTTATGAACTTATCTAAAACTCCCCGCATCATGAAAATCCCTCATTGAAGATCTTAAGTGCATTCTTACCCCTAGAATGAGACTCATCCTTTTATGGCCCTTATTGGAGCACTTGCTTCTTCTTCCACCATATCTTTTCATAAATTAAAAATTCAAACATATCAACTCAAGACCATAACCTTCAAATTTTCATCATTGTGTGTATCAAAACACATTTTTCCAAAATTATATGATTGACAATGGATCTAGCATAAATATCATCTCATCCCACACCTTTTAGTAGCTCAATCTACCTAATTTCATTATTACCAAATCACCCATAGTTCTTCGCGTGTTCAAAGATGTTATCATCCCCACTTTGGGAAAATTTATTCTTCCTATCATTGTTGGTGAAAAACTCCTCCATGAAGTATTTTATATCCTAGATGGGGAGTTTTAATAAAATTTCTTACTTAGGAAACTATGGATTCATGTCATGCAATGTGTTCCTTCCACCATTCATCGATGCATCAAATATGACTATGAGGAGAAAATCCTAAATCTCCACACAGACAATTCTCAATTTAAAGCATGTCCCATGACTTATCAACCTAATGACGTGCTCATTCTCACACAAGATTCTTTGTAAACCAGCCAAGATCCCATATGTCTTTACATCCAAACTTCTCAATGATGAATTTATAAATAAATTCATGGACCATATCTCGTTGGAGGAGTATTACCTCCTTACGCTTAATTCTTCTCCCACACCTCATCAATTTGGTACACCTGATAAATCTCCAATGTATCAACCTCATGTCAGGGATATCATTCCTTTTGGACCACCTCATCTTCACACCAATCTCATCTATGGTGGTATTGATCACCCTTCCTCCCACATTGATGCTCAACCACACACAAAAATATACACAAACGGATTTGAATTCCATTACAAAATCCTTTTCCTACACCTATTTCCATTATTACGCCTAGAAATGATTTGGAATAGGGTGTTATGAATAAGGCATGCATGATCTCGTCATTGAACAATCTTGCAAGCTACATGAAAATTTCAGATTGGGTTTTAAAGTAAAAACTAGTGATCCTTTCCCACTATCTTTATCCCTTATGGAAATCGACCCACCATCTTCCCCATATCAGGAGGCTATGGATATGGATGACATTATGTCCATCTCCTCTATATTTTTTTAATCTCCACCATTACTTTAGGGCTACTAACTTATCGGTGTGAAAATGGAATTTGGTCCCTCCCTCTTCAAATCCTTGATATGGTAGGGGAATATTCCCCTACCATTGACATTTTCAATGCATTGAAGAAAATTCCATCCTTTCTTACATGGGGACAGAGGATCCCTATCTTCATAAGACATTACCACTTAAAATTTCCACCCTTCTTAATGAATTCACCATCAATATTAGCATTGGGACTTTCGCAAGATCCTTTCATCCTCAAAGTGATTCAATCCCTTGATCCTTAAGATCTTAAGTATTTCACCATATTTTACTATAGACATATTCAATCCTTTGCATCATCATACACCGACATGTCGGGCCTTGACCCTTATATCATTGTCCACAATATCATCACCATTCCTTATGTTATGCTAGTTAAGAAGAAACTTCACCACGTGCACTCTTAATTTTCCATCCTTATTAAAGAGGAGTTGCAACGTCTTATTTTAAATAAGCTCATCATTCCTATCAACTATTTGCAATGGATTTCTAGTATCCTAATCATTTCCAAATATTCCATAAAACTTTGCATCTACACAAACTTTCGACATCTAAACATTTCTTTCCCTAAAGATGATTTTCCTCTTCCCAACATTGATCAACTCATGGACCTCATGTTGGGCCATGATATGCTCTCTTATGGATGTATTCTCTAGGTATAACCAAATCCTCATCACACCTAAAGACCAACATAAGACTTATTTCATCACTCCTTGGGGAAGTTTATATTATCATAGCATGCCCTTCAGTTTGAAAAACACTTTGGAGCTACCTATCAACATGTCATAACCTACATCTTTCATGATCTCATCCATTAGTTTGTGGAGGACTAAATTGATGACCTCTTGGGAAAAACCAAACATCGATGCAATCACCTTTATGTCTTTGAATATTTTTTCCTTCCTTATCCACTTCTTCCTTGGTCTCAATCCAAACAAGTGTGTCTTTGGAGTGATAACTAGAAAACCCCTTGGTTTTATCATTTCTATTAGGGTATTGAAGTTCACCCACCAAAATCAAGGTCATCCTCGAGATGCCTCCACCTTCTACTCTAAAGTAGCTTCACATTCTTAAAAACTAACTTCAATCATTTCACTGCTACATCTCGTGTTGGAATTCATGGATTTGAATGAAAACATGTTTAATAAACTTAAATATTAAACATTAATATATTATGTAACATTAAAATGAATAAATAAATAAACATCACATTAATAAACTATATGGCATGATAATTAAATAAATAATTACATTGTGTAAGTAACACAAAAAATTGGATTTATAGTGCAAAATGTGAAGGTAAAAAACAATGTGAAAAGTAACCTTTATTATAGAGAACCCAATTACATCCAATAGAAACCTCCTCCTTACTAACCCTAATCACAAGGGTAAAAACCAAATCAATTAATATTGATTTACACATGTTTGATATATTCCTTTGATATATCAAATGAGTACCCAAAGTCATTTTTTATATGAGGCGAGAGGGTATGTCTCCTAAACCCCTTTCAACCAATTTAGTTGACACATATTCCAAGATTTGAATATTTAATAATAGAAATATAAATATTTAATATTATTAAATATTTAACCTATATTATAATGTTGGACCCATATTAATTAAGGGGTGGTCATCCCACTTAACCATTATGTTCCAACACTCCCCTTAATGTTAAGTGGGGTAACACATACCAATAGATTATCTCGCTCATGGTATACTACAGATTTTCAATCTTTAAACCATAAAGGTTTTAGGGTAGCATATAGAATTATAAAACCTACATCATACTCAATTACCTTTTGGTACAAAAGGATTTGGAATCCCAAAGATCATCCCATGATCAAGTGGCTAAGCATGCTTTGTGAGTTTTACATGTTCTCATAAGAAGTCGAGAGAGGTATATATATGCACAAAGGTCTTTTTACACTTTCCCGAAGGTATTTATTACAATGCATTTTTCATTTTAAAAATATCGACTTCCATTAGGATGTGACATTGTCATGCACACTCCCCCTCAATGGAAACTCCAAAATCCAATTTTTTCATGAAAGTGACAAAACCTTTTAGTACTCATGGGATTTTTGAAGATGTCAAAGAACCTACTCTTCAATCGACACAAACTTGAGATCTATCTCACAACTTAGCACCTTCTCACGGATGAAGTGTATATGTATCTCAATGTGCTTCATCCTCTCGATGTTGTACTAGATTATGTGTAAGATCTATGGTGCTCTGGTTATCATAGAATAAAGGAACACTACCTTGATCCTCCATCTTTATCTCATTGAAAACCTTCTTCGGACATAAAGCATCTTTTCCAACTTCCATTGCACTTATATACTCAACTTCAATTAAATAGATAGAAACAATTGGTTACTTTTTACTACACCAAGTAATGGCACTTGCACCAAATTTAAACACATAACCAAAAATATATTTTCAATCTAATACATCACCAACATGATCAAAATCACAAAATCCATACAAGTTAGCATTTTCATCGTTATTATAATGTAACCCATAATTTATTATTAACTATGGAGCTTAATTGCTTCACATGAAGCTTGCTTTTACATGTTGCTAGTTTTGATAGTGGATCGACATCGGTCCGTGAGGTAACTAACATTGGTTCAAAATTAACCATCATCGGTCGAAGTGACCAAAATCAGATCCACCGTGAGATGATGTTTTGTTATTAAAACAAAAATTAGAATAAATATTTTGTTTTATAAATGATTTCTTGATTGTAAAAGCATTGTTAGTTGCCCAGAATAGATATAAATGCATGTATGCATTGTATGAAGGTATGAGAGAAGAAAATATCATTTTTTTGCATGTTATTTTTCTTGGTGAGAATGAAAGAGTAGCTAAGTGAGGGAAAAGCATTGAACACCCCGTGAGGTGTTGGAAGACAATGCAGATCTTCATTGTATTTCTTGTGTAAATAATTGAATAATAATATTGGTCATTTCTTGGTGGACATAGCCCATATTGGGTGAACTACATTAAATATAGTGTTATCTTCCTCTTGTTTAATTTTATCTTCTCAAGGTTATTTCCATACTCATTTCTTGTATACTCTATTTGATATTAGATATGAGCAACACTATTATATGGTTTAACCCCAAAAACAGGTATCATAGATTTGTTTGGAGGTTTTGTGTGTTGACAAGATTTAATCATAGAGGATTTGTTGATTAAGTGGGAGTAGAGCAATGGCAGAAGATAGTAAATACCGTGTAGATAAATTTCATGGTCATAATTATCAACTATGGAAGATGTAAATCAAAGATTATTTGTATCATAAGGATCTATACTTACCATTTGATGAGCATGCATAGCCGACATAATGACTGATGATGAATGGAAGGTTATTGAAAAAAAGGCTCGGGATATATAAGATTGAGCATGGCAAAGTGTCGGTGGCTTTGAATTTTACATATGCAAAAACATGGTACAGCTTCATGAAATATTTAGCAAATTTGTATGAAACTCCTAGTGTTTCAAATAAGGTTTATTTGATGTAAAAATTATTTAATTCTAAGATGCAAGAAGGTGGATTTGTATCAAATCATTTGAATTATTTCTTGTCTATTGTAAATCAATTAAAATTGGTAGAAATTTCATTTGATGATGAAGTGAAATCACTTTTATTATTATGCTCTTTGCTAGATAGTTGAGATAAATTGGTAATGGATGTAAGTAATACAACGTCTTCTTATAAAGGTTTTAAATTCGATGATGTGGTTAATGTAATCCTTAATGAGGAAATATGTAGGAAAATATTAGGAGAAACATCATTTGGAAATGCTTTAAATGTATAAAGTAGAGGAAGATCTAAGGAGAGATCATCCAAGAGCAATAAAAACGGGCATCAAATTCAAGACATAGAAAATCTAGGTCTAGGTACAGATATTTATTTTGATAGAATGGTGGAAAGAGAGGACACATAAAGGAGTGTTGGTCCAAGGAAAATAAATAGAATACATTAGACAAAGGCAAAGAAAAAGGTAAAAAGGTAAACATTGCAAGTGAGGTAAAGCAAGATGCCCTTATTCTCTCCTTAGATGATTGTTTTCACCCTCAAAATCCCCCACTAATTTTCTAAGTAAAATTTGAGTATTTTGAGCTCACACCCTCTAGAGGTGTTCAAGTAAAGTTGGAAGTCTGAAAAGATAGAGAAATTCATGTTTTGAAGTTGTTTAAACTCTCTAGTCTGCACACTTTGATAAATTTTCTGTTTTCCTATCTTGACACATAAAAATTCTATTTTTTTCCTCATTTCAATGAAATTTTCAATATTTCTATGTCCATGGATCATCAAACCTTGTATTGTTTTCAATCCCTTGGTTTATGAAAGAAATTTGAAAATCAAGCGTGAAATGGTGGAGTTTTCTTCTTCTCTACATTTTTCCACATTCGTGAATGGTGGGTGTTTTCTTCCTTGTCAAATTTTGGCTCCATTATCCATGGGTATGTGGACATAACTAATTGGAAGTAGGTCATCAAGGAGATTTGAGAATTTGAGCCTTTATTGAAAAAAGGGGCTTAAAGTTAAAAAGTGACCTGCAGTCTCGCCAAGCATAAAGAAAAAAGTCAAATCTTGAGCCCGCCGTTGGAAATTCAAAGCGGGGAAGTGGGTCGGCAATCAATTTGTGTTTTTGAGCCTCTTTGTAAAAAATGCGTAAAGTTAAAAATTTACCAACATCCCTAGTCATGCTACAAGGAAAAAGTCAAATATTAAGCCCACATCGAAGGTCAAAGTAGGGAGGCGGGCTGCATGGAGCAGCTTTGTGTTTTTGAGCCCACAAAGAAAAAGGATAAAATTATAAAAGGGGCCCATGAGTCTATCTCCACTCAACTAAGGCCATGTGTCAAGACCATATCAAAAGTGGGTGAGTGGGCCAAAATGTTCCAAAATGCCAAATCTCTATAAAGTCACAAAATGTAAAAGGCATCCTCCACGCCCTCTCCAGTAAATTTTTCCCATGTGGAAGACTCTAGTTTAAAGTTTTGAAGAAAGATGAATGGTTTAAATTAAAATTTACAAAATGAGTGTAACAACGGTTGCACTATGAAAAGTCTGGTTTTTCTCTCCATTGGCATTTCTTCGTGAATCAAGAATCTGCACAGACGTGATTGATTAAAAAGAAATTGTAAACTTTTTCTTGCAAACAAATAATAAGTTGTAACCGTTTCTTGGAGGATATTTAATGGCTTCTTCACACCATTGTACAGAGATGGAAATTGATCTTATAAACTCATGAATACACTCGTACTTAGAGAAAACAAAGGAGATAGCCATTTTCTTCCATTTCCCCCTCTTTCTCAATTTCCCCCAATTCTCCACTATCTTCAACTTATGTTTAAGCATCAATACAAGAATAAGTATTTTTAGCCTCTTTGATGAGGAGATTTCGAAACTTTGATTTCGTAATCTTATCTCATTTTTTTCCATTTGTAGGGTTGTTTCTTCTCATGAATGTATGTATTGAAATTTCTAACTAGTGCATTCGGGAATCTGATTTTCTACCCGCAACATTAGTTCTCCTACCTATTTTCTCACTCCCTTTCCCACTTTCATATAAAGTTCCCCCTTGAATATAACTACAAGCATTTTCCACGAGGTCGAGTGGAGTGCCCTTGTTGGATCCCTAGCTGAAAGGCCACCACAAAAATCCACCTTTTTCACATGAATGCCTATACGGCATCTACACCACTTAAGTAGAGGGACATAAATTCTCGAGAGAGTTGCGAAGGAGTCCACAAGTTTTTCCATCCGAAAAATTTCCTCACCAATAACTGATAAATTAGAATCTTGGGTTTTAGATTATGGAGCTTCTTTCCATGCTACCCATAATAAGGGTTATTTCAGTAATTATGTTCAGGGTGCTTTTAGACAAGTTTATTTAGGAGATGATGAGCCATGCAATATTTCTCGTAAAGGTGATGTTCATTAATGCAGCCTAGAATTTGAAGATAACATTGTATTCATCTTTGGCACATCACTCAGCCTAGACTGAGCGCTCACCCAAAGCATGCAAAGGTACCAGGTCCCTCTTTAGGGTTGTTGTAACAAGATGACACATAATGAAGAAAGAACCATAAAGACTCATGACTAATCCATCATTCTACAACGCATGCTACCCATAGATCTATGAAAGAATGAGCTTAAACAGTAATCATGATTAAATACTAACATGCACTACTCAATTACATAGAATGACACTTAGATTCAGCCAATATCCTCCATCTATTAATAAGTATAGAAGCTCCTTATAGTACTTTGTCAATTCATCTTAAGGTGCATATGAATCTGATACACATATTCAGAATCATACATACATGCCTATATCCCTCTGATACATCATACAGATCTCTCTTTTACTATGCACCTAACCATCATATATATAGGGTGGGGACTTGCCCTTCACCACTTAACTACTCCAGAAATAGGTCACATGCTATTAATAGCCACACACCATTTACAATTATAGCCACACATGTAAGTGTGCTATCTATAGCCCTCTTACAGATAACTGAAGTGTTCATTCCATTCTTAGCTTTCCTCCATGCATAGACATTTGAACTACTCTTCTAGATATAGACAATGCTTGGCGTGCACTTCTCTACATCATTGATGTGTTCCACATGCCATCTTCCAAAAATAGATCCTCATGCCCAAAATCAGCTAAGTCCTGAAATCTGAACCTTCCTTCCATTCATAGGTCCTTCTTATCCTTCCACCTCTTTATTCTTAGCCCGCAATCCCACACACTGCTCCTTGTGTGATCTTTGCCAAGTATTCTTTGATCAACATTACCCCACACTAATCTCATTATCATTCCGACAATGGATTTCTCCAAAATTTGAAGTAAAGAATATCAATGAAATAATATGAATGAAAGAATAAGAATGAATAATGTTGAAAATCAAGAATTTATACGAGGTTATTCAAGAAACCTCCTCAGTATCAATTTGTAGTATCAGCTCTAGATACTCTTCCTTTATTATAGCCTCCAAATCCTATCATTTAGTGAGTTTTTGTTCCACTTTCTCTGGGATGTCCACAACTATGGACTCCAACTCATCCTACACAATTTCCCCTTTCTCATTCTGCAAAACCAACACAACACTAGACATGGATGTCATCCTTCCTTCCAAAAGGTCCATCTTCTATGCAATCAATTTTCCAAGCTCTTCTAGCTGAGTTTTGTGTAGCTCTTATGCTACTTTTGTCAGGGCCTCGTGCTTTTGTTTAACCATTGCTAGCCTCTCTGTATGGCCCAAGGTCTCATCTTTCATGGCCTTCTAGACCTCATTGTTCTCTTCCAAGGTCTTAATGTTGATGAGCACCTCTGGAGCTGTGCATATATTCAAAGCTTGATCCACTTTCTTCAAGACTTCTTGTAATGCCTACAACAACCCTTCATACGATGTGATTTTCCTCATCACTGATGCTTTTTCCCATTTGGAATCCTTCTCTAATTATTCCAGCGCTTGCATATGCAGAGTTTCATCTTCTAGCACCAAGTCCACCAACTTCCCCACATAGTGTATCACTTGAAGGAAATGTTTGTGGTACCTTGGGCTCCAAGTGTGGCCTAGCTCTGATTACATTGTCCCCAATCTCCTCTACGATGCTTATGAATACTTCATTATTCTTTTATGTGAAGTCCCTTTCCTATGTTATGTGCGCTATCTCCATGTCCTTCATCTTCATCTCTTCACACAGTGCCTTGATTGTGGCAGATTTATCCATGTTCCTTCTGCCACCTTGCACAAACTTTCACCAGTGCATTATTGACCTACTCATCTGACATGACAGTAGGCTTTACTATCATGTGTCTAGCCTAGGGTTCCTTCTTTAATCACCTTAACACACATGACTCTTCACATACATCAAAATCAAGCTCGTCCATGTGGGTGTGCATTGACCAAGATAGTTGCTTTCGTGTTCATGCAGATCACCATATCTTCATCCATCAACTCCCAGCCAAATAGATCCTTCTGTGCTATTATGCTCTGGAAGCAGGCATGGACAATATTTCCTGTGTCCTCTGCATACCCCATGGCTAGTGGAATGTTCTCTCCACTCACCCTTCTAGACCTCTGCTACTTAGGAACTCTAGCTTCCAAATTTGGAGCTTGTGTCTCCATGTCTTGTGTTTCTCCTACAGCTTGTTTCCTCTAGTCTTTTTCCTCTTCATCCTTCTCCTTTGTTGCCTCACCCTTTTTTTTTTGTGTTCTATGAGGGTGTAGGGGATGTAGGAGTGCTCTCATCAGACTCTTCCACCTCCTTACTCAACTTCAACTTCCTCCTTCTTGGTGCAGTTGCTTCCTTTCGTGGGGAGAGTTGGGGTGATAGGGGTAAGGGTAACACCTTGGGTCCTTGTTCTCCTAAATACCCTTATAAACTTGTTCTCCCCTTGACCGCATTCAATTCCTCTTCCTCCCCCTCTTGTGGCTGAGGCGGTGTAATGGTGTGCTTAGCTTCTCTCTGACTTGTAGGATGTTTCCTACCCCTATGCTCCAAGCCGCCACTATCTTCATGCTCTTCCTCCTCATCCTGCACTTCAATTTACTCTGAGGGCTTAGGTGCTGAAATTATCCATTATGTGCTTCCCTTTTGGTGGTGCTAGAAGTGTGAACTCACCTTCCACATATTTTTTGTTCTCCATCTTCAGCTTCAATTGGAGATACACCACTCTGCCCCCAAATCTGCTATAGCCAGGCTTATTGGCTTGATGTTCAACACTTCAGAAATTATTCTCTCTATGTAGGCACTCCTGCTAGGGTATACATACTTCTTCCGTAGTGTATGGTAGTCATAGTCTACCTTGTCTGCATTGAATTTTAATCTACGCGTGTTGGTAAACCTATGAACAGACTCCTAAAATACCTTGCAGTGAAGGCATAAGGTAACTTGCACTAAGGGCTCTAAGTTCCATCCGTCACTAGAAAACACGTGATGTAGAAATTTGGTATACAAAAAACTAAACTTGCTTTCCTACCACTACTGGTAGGTCCTTTGGTATGCACCATTCTTCTCCAAATGTCATACGAGCCTATCATACCACTTCTCCACCCTTTATTTCACCTCATCTGTCATAGTCCCCTTACATAGATATTTTCTAAATTTTTCAGCTGGGGACTTATTCTCCATGGGGTATTCCCATATTTTCTCCTTTGGTCTGTTTGGTACTCCAATTTCCATGAAGACCAATGATAGGAGAACAGCCCCAAAGTTGATCTTCCCTCCTATGTGTGCTTCCTTGACTATTTTCTCTGTAATATAGCTAGAAATGTTGTATACTATCCCTTCGACATCTTCCATGCCACATGCAACCACATGGTGTTTACCTGCGACCACCGCTCCTGATCATTTAACTTGGTAACCAAGTGTGTTGCAGCTTGTACAACTGGAAAATTCTTGAATTTGTCGATGTCCATTCTCGTGTGGACCCTTCAGGTATCCCAACTCCTATTTGGTCTTCAAAATCATGGCTTTTTCTATGAGGTCACTTTTTATATCTTCTCCTATGGCCTTCAAACCTGTCACTGATGAAACAAGTGTAGACAAAATTCTAGCTCTATATCCTACAAAGTAGAAGCAGTCTTCATGAACCCTGCTCATGAGCCACTGGTACAAGGGCTCATATTTCTCAAAGTATGGTAGCTCATACAACTGATATACCCCGATTTTCTTCAAGAGCTTTTCACCCGCATCATCATATACCAGCATGTCATCTACCATGTGTTTTTTGGTTCTAACCATGAGTAAGGAGTTGAGATCCTTTTTTTCTCCATGACGTCCCTATGATTATATTCACTCACCTTACTTTTTCTAATGGGTGAATCCCATTCTTGGCCAACAATAACCCCTTCTAGGTATTGCATCTCGAAAAATTACTTTTGGGTGCAATCTCTTCCTCCTCAACGACCACCTTCTTCTTTTCTTTTTGCTTTGCTACAGATGCCTGCCTTCTTTGGTGCCATTTTTACCTTGCCAATGTCTCCTCTTCACTCCTACAACTATGCGAATCAAACCCTAGCTCAATCCAACTCTACCCTAGGTGGAAACCTTGTAACCTAACTCTTCTTTGTCTCCTTGCTTTTCTCAAACCCTTCACCACCGGGATGCAAGCTTCTTAAAGCATAGATCTAGTTGTCATGCTTGATTTCACACCCTTCACACCTTAATTTGATCACTCAGCTCTTCGCACTTGGCTCTTCTCTCAAATATTCTTAGTTGCAATGGTAAAAATGAATCTGCATCCCTTCCTTATATAAATTTTTCAAATTTTGATGCATTTATTACTCCTCACCTACCAAATATCCCTTCATTCATTGACCAAATCCATTCATTCTGCATGGTACATCTCCATGCCTAGCTATAACCTTCTAGTGCACCTTCCTACCTTCTAGTCACAAACTTCTCTTCAACGCGCGCTCCTGCACCCAAGTACCTCATCATTGCACCTTCTCCTAGTAGCTATCATGGCCTCCGCTTACCTCACATTATACTATTCCTTCATCCATCTTCATCCTTGGTCACCTTTTGAGAAGCAATCCCCTTTAAAGCACACATGTAGCAGCTTATTTCTTTCACCTTTCAAGTCCCTCAGTCCTTTTCTTGGATAACAACAACCACCCCACACTGAAGGTATGTGCAGTCCTCTGTGCATAAACATTCTTCATATAGTAATTAGCTTCATGCACGTAAGTGTGCTTATTACACAAACAATAACTAAATTGACAAAGCATAACAACAATAATGGAAATACATTAAAGAAATACTGAATTGAAAACCTAGACTAAATGGAAACACTACCTTATTACAAACACCAAGAAGACTTATTTATAGTAGGGCTTCAGCCTACTCCCATTAAAGTAACTAGGTAGCTGTGTTCCATCAAGTGCTTCTAACTAGCATGCACCTGAGTCAAGTATAGAGGTTATAACATACGGCCCCAACTAGTGTACTTTTAGCTTGCCTGGATGGCGCAAGAACTTTGAGTCATAAAGAAGAACCATTTGTCCAATCTCAAACTTTTTATCTCTTATGTTTCTATCATGCCATGCTTTCTACCTGGATTTTTCCTACTTCTGACTCCATCGTGCTATGGCTCGGTGCTCATCCAATTGAATCATCTTTTCAATCCGTTCTTCTAAACATTGTTCATCAACTATACCTCCAAAGACACTTAATGCACAAAGAAGGTAACATAAGTTCTATAAGAAGAACAGATTCTACACCAAACACCAATTGAAATGTCGTTGGGCTTTATTCAATCTCTTGTAAGTTGTTCTATATGCCCAAAGCATAGCTGACACCTTGTCATCCCAATCCTTTCTTCTAACATCACATATTTTTGTCAAAGTCTAGCCCAAAATTTTGTTGAAAGCCTCAGTAGTTCCATTTTCCTGAGGATGGTAAGGTGTAGTTTTGTGTTGTGCAACCATAAATTCATCCAATAGGATACTGATGGTCTCATTCAAAAAGTGTAAACCTCTATCACTTGTCAAGCTTAGAGGACATCCATATCATGTAAGAACATTCTCCCATAGAAACCTAGCTATTGTAGTTGTCATACAGTCTTTGGTAGGTCTTTACTTACCCACCGTGTGAGATAATCTATGTAAGTAATGATATAGTGTGATCAAGTCCTGTGTGTGGCTGGTGAAATAGGTCTTACAAAGTCAATATCCTATTTTTCAAATGGTTCAGCACTATTAATTGGTCTCAAAGGCATCTCATCTCTTTTCCCTAGTTTTCCTAGGCATTGACAATGATCACACACCTTGCAATAGTCTTTACAGTCTTTATACAATGTCTCCCACCATAATCCAATAATTAAGATCTTTTGGGAAGTTGCATCACCTACATAATGGCCTCCTGCAATACCACCATGAGCTTCTTCCATGATATCCTTGTGCTCATGCTCTAACACACAATGATGTAATACTTCATCTCTACCTAACTTGTAAAGGTCACCACTAATTAACATAAACGGTGTTGCACGTATAGCAAGCTACTTATTTTCTAATGATTTCATTCCTTCTAGTGCCATACCTATTCGTAGAAAGACAACAATGTCTTCTAGTTTTGTGGGTGCTTGTTGTAACCTATATAACTATGCATCGACATTGTTTCTTCAATCATCTGTGCCTCCTCTCCCGTATTGATTCTAGATAAATGGTCTAGTCTAGAGTTTCTTTTCCTTGCCACCACAACTATGAAGTCAAATTCTTGAAATAGGAGCACCCATCTGCATATGCACCCTTGTAAAACTAGCTTATTTACCAAGTAATTCAATGCCATGTGATCTGTATAAAACCCAAATGTTTTTGCTAACAAGTATTGTTAACATTTTTACAATGCATAAATCATTGACAAAGCTTGTTGGTTGTCAAATAAGGACTTTATTGAAAACAATAATCGGGGATAAAAAGTCCCTCCTCTTTGATGGGAGAGGTTCCTTATTTAAAGGTAAAAACATATTTACAAATGTACAACATTTAGTTTTTAAAGAGGATCTTTGATATCATGAAAGTGTTTCATATGATGTAATCAATACAAAAGGATAGAAGAATTAAGGAATGGGAAAAGGCAAAATAACACTCTCAGAAATATAGTTAACAAAATTATTCCTTACACATGCCAAAATGGAATCATATAGAACAAAATCATTTGCATTAAAACCACAGATGTTATTTCACGACAAAGTTCTTTGACATCCACAAGAATACAAAGCTTCTTGAAATAAAATAGATTAATGATTCAATAACTTTTAACAGATAGAAAGGAAAGAACAAGAATAGATAGAAACAAAAAGAGAGATCTTCTTGTATTGATAGCTATTTTACTCCTTTACACTTTCAAAAATAACTAGAGTTCTAGCCCCGAAAATGGCATAGAGAGCCCATTATATAGCTTACAAATTGGTTACACTTGGTAACCATTTCTTTTAACTAAAATATTAATTAAGGAAGTTCTTAACACAATGTCCTTAATTAGTTTACAATGAGCTCGATTCTAGGAAAAGAAGGAGAAAAGGAGAAACTAGGAGAGAAAACATCCGCTTATTGCTGAGGAGGGCCCACTAACTTGAGAATCCATTGCCTGAATCTTTTTAATGCCTCAGCTATCTCCCTACCTCGTGGGATTGATGTGTTGGTAGTGGCATGAGACCAAGTGCCTAGACATTTCTCCATGTCCTTATCAAACTCGGTATGTTCCAGGTATTCTTTATTAGCCTCTTCAATGGTAGATTGAAGAGAGAAATATCCTTTATCTTCTCTTTGGTAATCAATTCTTCTTTGAATAGGTATTCTTTGAAAATGTCCTGAACTGAGTTTTAATCTCTTGAAGAGAGAAAGGAACACCTGAAATTTCATCATGAAGATGACAATGAATATCCTTAAAGGTAGATGCAACACAAGTCTTGAAAGATTCTCCCTTCTACCAACTATTTCTCAATTCTCCCAAGGATTCTTCTAGAACTTTTATTTTCCATTCAACACTGAACACCCATGACCCTGACAAGTTGTCCTTGGCATCATCAAAAAATTTACTGGCCAACAATATCTTTTCATCAGCCTGTCCCATCAGAAAAGATCTATGATGCAACTACTCCAAAGCTTCAGTTCTTTGTCCATAGTTCTAATAGAGGAGGAGAGTTTTTGTTGTAGGTTGGCCACCTTCTCATTGATTTTGAAGGCCTCTACAATGAAGTTCAAGCCTGAAATGGTCATGTCATCAACCATGGCTTCCATATCCCTTCCATAAGTGGAATATCTATGTATATCCTTGATACTCTAAACCTCATCCTAACTGAGAATCATAGGAGGTGGAAGGGCAGCCAATGGAGCAGGATCCAAAACCTTATCTTTAGCCAATAATGACTTGATGAAGTTGGAAAGAACTTGATTTTGTTCTTCCAACTATTCTATAGTTTTTTACCCTTTTCCACTCTCTCAATAACCTTGGTTACTATTTCTTGGAGGTTATGTACCTCACTCTCAGGAGTAGATTCTCCCATTGGAATTCTAGAAAGTTCCAGGTCAGAGGCTAATAGATCTTGCTCTGCCTTATCAACCTTAGGCTTTGCAACCTCTAGAAATTGTTGGCCTTGAGCATCTATCACTATTCTTGAAGTTGTTTTAGCTCTCTTTGCTAGAGGAGGAGGAGTAGTACCTAACAAAGCTACCACAACATCAAAATTTGGCCCTGTCAAATGGGAAGAAGGTTTTCTCTTCCTGCTATCAACCAAGGGTTGCACCCATGCAAAAGTAGAAGAAGAAGAAGAAGAAGGACAAGAGGTCCAAGAGCAAGTGAACCCATGGCACTTAAGGTATTCACCACTATTTGCCTCCAAGTAAAGAGGTGAGTGAGGCATCTGGAGCTTCTTGTGCAGAGGAATCTGTGGTACTAGGAGGTTCAGTGCTAGGCACCTCCTTCTCATCTTCTACTGTAACTTCTAAAGTTCCTATAGGGTTTGGTACTTCACCATCATCACTTTCACTAGAAAAATAATGTTCTCTAGCCCTAAAGGCAATCCTGAATGCTCTAGAAGGGGTTCTTCCTCAATTGGCTCTTGTTTAACCTCTTTTATCTTCTTTTGGTACACTTGAGTAGAAGAAGAGGGAGTAGATGATTCAGGTTCTTTAATTGAGGAAGGAGGAGGGGTTTGTATAGGTACCTCTATGTTGGGTGTATGTGTTTCCTTCCTAGGTGTTGAAGTATCTCTAGAAGAAGATCCACTTTGATTCTTCTTAAGCTCTCAAACCTTCCTATCAAACCAAACTTTGGTTCTTACAAGGACAGGGGTCAAAATCTCAACCAAGTCATCCTTCTCCTTCTTGTACCAATCCAGATCTTCCAAAGGAGTATGTTTGATTAATGTCTCATATTCAAAAGACTACAAGTCTTCATCATCATCCTGAACCCTTCAGAATTTGATAGAGATTGAGCTCTTTAATCAGTTGCAGAGAGAGTCTGCCATAGTGCCTCCATGCCTTGCTTCAAAATCATCTACACAATCAGCCCAGTAATCCTCAATATCTGGCTGTGATGATAATTTATTCTGAGGTTCTCATCAATGAACTTCTTCAAATCAAAACAAGTCCTAGGCCTGAAAAAGTGGATAGTGAGGGGAGCAATGGCCCTTTCTACATTTTGGGCATCCAAGGTTGTTTTACATGTATAGTTTCCCAAAGAAATAGGGAAGTGCAGACTAGATATTTTCTTGTCCCTACAGGTTCTATGCAATTTATCCAATTGCCTACACACTTCAACTAGAGCCATCTTGTCATTACAAAACATGGGGAGCTTGAGAGGTGTGTTTTCATAACCAGCCAACCTAATATATGAAAACCTCCTGAATTGAATGAAGAAAGCTCCATACTTAGCTATCAGGTTCATGGCTTCATCGAAAACCTCCTGGCAAGTATCACCTTCTAAAAGCCTTACAATATACATGGTAAAGGCATCATTAACTCTTCTTGAAATTGTGGTTGCTAGTTTCAAGGGTAAATTGAGGGCAGTATGCATAAATGGGCTCATCCTTCTAGCCCTCCATGTATGTGAATCCAAACCACTGCCGGATGTGTTTCTTAGGGAATACATGAGATAAGAAGTCATATAGAACTTCTTAGTCTACTACACATTAGACAATTGCTTTCATCAAATTCATGCAAATGATTTCTACCCAATTTATGTTTTGATTACCTTCGTAGATGATGTTGATGAAAGGGCACATCCAGAAGTGAAATTCATTGGTAGAGGGAAATCCCATGACACGAGCTAGCAAAATGATGAAATCAGATAACTCTTCATTGAAATCAACCCTAAATAACACCTTGGAAAGTCGGGACGCTCCCTTCTTAGGGTTCTTCAACCATGATTTTGCTATTCTTGCCTTATATTTTCACTGTCTTACTCGAATAAGGTCTGAGCTTGAGCTTGAGTGAGAATGATGGAGTCTTCGGTCTCTAGAATGCGTAGGGCAGCAGTAATGGCAGTAACATCTAGTTTGGCAATCAACTCCCCATGCACATTAGTCAATTCTTTGGTGTCCGAGTTAAAATGAGCTCCACAGTGAGCACGGTGTCGGCACATTGTACAGAGATAGGGAAACCAGCCACATAAGCAAGTCCACTATCATTGATCATTTGTGCCATGGGGGAAGGATTAGGGCAAGTCAATCTGTTCCAAAAATCCCCAAAATCCAGGTGTCGAACCTCACTATCCCCGATATCGGGAACAAAGGTCTCAAGAGGTGATACATGTTCTTGGCCTTGGAATTTGATCTTCATGTTTGCAATGCATACAAGGAAAACCTTCAAGGATCGAATTCACAATAAAAAAATGCAAAGGGAGTAGGAGCACGAGAAATGACCTTAATTGCATAGGATTCGAGCAAATGATGGCAAGTGAGCAATGTGTCAAATGCATAGAGGATAGTCCCATTAAATAGCCATTTAGGAGAGAGAAGGTCATTAAATGTGCATTAAATTCATATTACACCGACTCAAAAAGATAAGAATCGGAAGAGTGGAAAAAAATGGCCCGATGGTCTTTGGTACATTTGGGACATGAGGGACATGAAGACGTGATCCGATGCGACGCAGGTGATGTGGGTAATGCGGGCCAAATGAGCACGGGTGGTCAAAAAAACTTGAAATGTGAGGGACAAGGACACGAAGACATGATTCAAATGTGCATGATGCGGGGAAAAGTGGGGACATAAGGCACATGCTTTTGGACAGATGGGACAAAAGTACGTGAAGGACCCGATGTGGGTGATGTAGGTGATCGGGAATAGAGAGCCCAGGTGAACTTGGGACAAATGGGCCAAAAAGTTTTGACATAACCAAAAGTTAAAGAATTTTGGGAATGCGGCCGATGGGAATAGAAGGCCCAACAAAACTTGGGACATGAGGGACAAAAATGTCCGACAAACCCACAAATCACCAAAATAACTCCAAAAATGTGAATTTTACTATCTCCTCAACTTTTCACTTCACTAGAACATCACTAAAGAGTGTCAACTCAAAATTTTCAATTTTTGACTTTCAAAAGAGGGGAAATTTTGAGAGGACAACAACTTGGCTCTTTCTAGGGATGACTTGGCTAGATCAAAAGAATGAGACAAGGCAAGAACTCTAGAAAACCTAGGGGAAGAAGACCAGTGCGTAATCCATTGGGCCACAGAGTCAAAAGGAAAACCAATACAGAAGACAACACACAAACAAGGAAAAACACACCACAAATAGAAACAGGAGAAGCAAACACACACTATACATAATATACAAAGAGACTTCCTATTCACCTAGGACTTGAACAATTTTAGGTACTGCCCACTATAAGGAAGTGGGAGAGAGGAACCATCCATGTAATCAAGATAGAAAGAATTTTCACCAGCAAAATGCCTGATTTTGAAAGGACCGAGCCAAAGAGAATCAAACTTACCATGGCTTCCTCGAGGCTCATGTCTTTTATCCCACAACAAAACAATGTCTCCAACTTGGAAATTTTTGGACCTAGCCTTCTTGTCAAACAAATATTTTACCTTCTGCTAGTGGGTAGATATTCTATCAATAACCTCAACCTTGTCTTCATTCAACTTATGAAGATACATGATCCTTTTGTCTAAAGAATCATTGAAACTAGTGTCTTCAATGGCCTTCATTAAGTACAAAGCTGGTAGCTCCACTATCACTGGTAATTGGGCTTCCACACCATACACCACTTGAAAAGGGGACATCCCAATAGCTCTTTTAGGTGTAATCCTATCTACCCAAAGAGCATCATAGAGTTTCTTGTGCCAGTTCCTCTGAGATTCATTAACCAGTTTCCTTACTATAGCCACCAGATTCTTGTTTGTTGATTCTACGCCTATCCATTCCCTTGAGGATAGTAATCTAAAGAGTGAGCAAGGGAAATGCCATATCCATAACAGAAATCCATCATCTCAACAGAAGAAAAATTTGAAGCATTATCAGTCACAATCTTGTTTGGCACTCCAAACCTTACCAAGATGTTTTCTTTGATAAAATTACATACCACTTCAGAAGTGGTACTTTTACTGGAATGGCTTCTACCCACTTAGTGAAATAATCTATGGTAGTCAACACATGAGTATGTCCAAGCACTTGAAGATGGGTTGAGTGTTCCAATGAAATCTAAACCCCACTATTGAAAGGGTTCTTCAATTACAACTGGTTTAAGTGGCAAGGCAGCCAACTTGGGTCTTCCCACAAAGGTCTTGACAAGCTTCACATTTATCAACCCATTTTGATGCATCTTTAAACAAAGTAGGCCAATAGTATCCAACATGAAGAATCTTGTGAGTAGTAACAACAGATGAGTAATGACCTCCACATGCTTGATCATGGAAAGCTGAGAAAAGCTTCTTCTGTTGTTCTTTGTCAACGCATTTCAAAATCTTCCATCCACTCCACATTTGAACAAAGCATTCTCCCACAACACGTATTGTGCTGATCTTAGCTTGATAGCTCTCTTCTCTTTGGTAGTCAAGTGAGAGGGACACTCCCCATAGGTGAGAAAATGAGCAATATCAGCATACCATTCATCAATTCGAGCTGAGAAATAGAACAATAGGAACATCAACCTCATCCTTAGGTAATTCATGACCAGCTCCTTCAGCAATGAGTTCACACAAGCCTTTACCCCAAACTAGTTTGGTTGGTCTGATGTCAATATCATATTCTTGAACCTTTTCTACCCAGTTTCCTCTCTTAGTTCCAAATTCTTGTTGCGTAAGAATAGACTTGATGGTTGTATTAGGCACAAGCACCACAGAGTGAGAGTTAAGAATATAAAATCAAAACTACTTGACAACTTTAACCACTACAAAAGCATGTTTCTCCATCATGGTGTATTTCAACTCATGATTTTTAAGAATGTAGCTCATGAATGCAATTGGGAGCTCATGATCATCATAATCTTTCTGGTCAATACAACAAGGGGTGCTTTCTATGGCATAACAATAAATAATAAAATCTTTACTAAAATATGGACATGCTAAGATAGGAGTCCTAGCAATAGCCTTTTTAATACCTTCAAATGCTTCTTTCCCTTTAGAGGACCAGCCAAACATTTGTTTCCTTTCATCATTTGGGAGATATTCAAAGTTAGCTCTACAAAATCAGGAATGAATCTTCTCAGGAAGTTGATCTTACCAAAGAAAGAATGCACTCCCTTCTTACTTGTGGGAAGAGGAATCTACTTGAATAGCTTGAACTCATTCAGGATCAATTTTGATTCCATCTTTAGAGACAACATGCCCCAAAAATTTTCCTCTCGTGACACAAAAAGATAGATTTCTTGGGATTCAAAGAGACCCCATGTTCTCTGCACTTCAAGAGAATTGTTTCTAGATGCTGAAAATGATCTGCTCTAGTTTTGGAAAACACAGTTAGGTCATCTAGATACACAACAATACATTTTCCTTTCAAGCTTCCAAAATCCAAGTCCATAGCCCTTTGAAAAGTGGCACCAACATTAATGAGTCCAAAAGGCATCCTCTTGTAGGAAAAAGTACCCCAGGGGGTGGTGAAGGTAGTCTTGTGTTGATCTGTGGTATTAACTTCCACTTGATTATACCCTGAGAAGCCATCAAGCATGGACAACATTTCAGACCCTGTAATAACTTGCAAAACTTGATCCATCATGGGCAGAGGATAGTTGTCCTTCAAAGAATCCTGATTCAGATTCCTGAAGTCAACACAGATACAAATCTCACCATTTTTCTTCCTGATAGGTACAATGTTGGCAATCCATGTCGAATGGTGAATGGGGAAGATAATTTTAGCTTTCAATAATTTTTGTATTTCCTGAAAAATGGTGTCAAGCAATCTTTGGATTGTACTGCCTTTGCTTTGCTTGAAAGGTTTAATCCTAGGTTTGAGAGGAATGAAATGCTACATTTCTTTGGGCTAGAAAGCTTTTAGATCATCATATGAATATGCAAGAACATCCATATACTTCTTTAAGAGGTTCACTACCTTCTTCTTTTCTTCTTGAGTACAACACTTTCCAATGTTCACCATTTTGGGGTCAGCAGAGCTCCCAATGTTAATCTTTTCATACTCAATGATTGTCACACTCTCTGTAGAAGCTTTAGACTTAACATACCTGTCATGTTTATCAAACAATTCCTCCAAACTCACCATCCCTTTAGGAATTTTGTTACCTTTGAGTTTGATGCACCCATCTTGATCTGTCTCCTCTTTGACACCCTCCTCATTGGAAGATACACTCTCACGAGGCAAATTGTCACTTCCTTCAAAGTACAATTGTTCAAAGTTATCCCTGAGCTCCAAGAAAGAAAGAAAATGTTGATCATCATTGAAAACTTTCCAGTTACTTGCATTATCAGGCACACTTGGCCTATGGATCATTTCAATGGTGAATTTATCTTGAGAGAAATCAGGGTGAGGTATCAACAATGATCCTAAAATAGCTAGTGAATCAGCCCTAGTGTTCTTTTCTCTTGGCACTGCTTCATGGAGAAGGCATCAAGAAATTCAATAGAATCCCAAACTAGATTTCTATAATGCTTCAACCTTCTATTCTTTACTTGAAAAAGGTCTCTGACTTGTTTAACAACTAGTTCTACATCTCCACGAGCCAGAAGATTCTTCACACCTTTTTCTTTTTCCACATTAAGTCCAAGGATGAGGGCTTCATACTCTGTTGTATTATTGGTATTCTCAAACTAAAGTTTGAAAGAGAAAGGGTAAAACTTTCCTTCCAGAGACATCAACACCACGCCAACTCCAGAACCAGCTGAGGAGCAGCTTCCATCAAATTCTAGATTCCAAACACCATTAGGATCATGAAGTACTTCTTTGGGAAGTTTAGTTTCCTCCGAGACATAATCATATAGTTACCATGTCCAATATCTTCATAGAGTATTTGTGCTTTGGGATCATCCATTTTTTTGCACAATATACTCAGATTGCTTCTCAGGAAACAACTTCTTCATTTTTCCATTGACTAGTATAAGGGCATGTGACCAATCCATTTGAATCTCTCCTCCCACATCTTTACAAAAATTCCTACTTAACAACATACCATATGAAGGAGGGATATCTACTACCAGAATAGTAGCCAAAACCTTTTTCTCAGGTAAGGCAACAAAAGCTACCTATGTGCATCTTTAATCCTTCCCACCAAAGGCACCTCCCTACTCTCCATAGAATAACATGAACCAATAGTGCATGTGAGGGTGAGACCCAAAGCATGAGCCACTTTGGTAGGCATTACATTATCTGATGCTCCTGAATCTATGACACAATTGCTAAGTTTATGGCCTGCTATAAGAAGAGTCACATAAAAAGGTTTGATTTTCTCATTAGATGTGGTGACTGTAGCCACAAGATTTGGTTGGGGTGTGGAGGATGGAGTAGGTAAAAGGCCTTTAGAGGTAGTTTTGGAATGGGAATTGACAAAGTGGACCATTTTGGCAAAGGCTTTAGGGTGGGTTTGATAATACTCAGCCTCTAAAATTTGAACTTTTGTTTTCTTAAGATGGTCAATGATATCAAAAGATCCGAGAGATGGATGGGGAATCATCACTAGGAATTTTAGGCTTATCAAGTTTTGAAGCTAGAGAAAAAGAAGTTTTAGAAGTAGAAATAGGAGAAGGATTATCAGTACTAACCTTTTGTGTGGATGCAATGGGAATAGGAGATCCTCTTCTTGCCACAACTGGGATAGTTGTGGAATACTCTTTAGCTTTCTTGATGGGCTGCATCACTTTTTCCTTCTTATTGGTCTATTCTCATGTCATAACAACATATGACTCACTATTCATATCTGCTACTACTTCATCATAATCATCTTCTTCATCAACGCCCTCAGTAGTGAGAAAATTGACTTGAGATCCATCAAGTTCTTCCAATTCCTCCTCATCCTCCTCTCTAGATTCTTCAAATTCTTCATTAGCTTCTTCCTTAGGTTCCTCAACTTCACAAGTTGCATTGATAGGGACCTTGATGGGTGGTCCCTCAATTTCCAACCTTGTCTGAGAAGAGGGAAAATGGTTCTTGGGTTGGAAGTTTCTTCTTGGGACATCTTGATAAGGAGCATGTTGAGCCAATTGTTTCTTGATAACAATGAGGTCATTGGCCAGTTTTTGTACTAAGGGATCTGCATTAGCTCCAAATTTGAAGAAGAAGAAATAGATGCTTTAGACTTGGAAGGATCTCTTTTCAACTTTCTAGACATGATCAAGTCATCCTCAACACTAACGGCTAATCTTTGATCCTCATCCAATGTTGCAAGATTAGCTCTCCTCAATGCATAGCTTACCTCAGGAAATTGAGCATTTAGGAAAAAAACATTTTTGAATCTGGTCCACGGGCCGGGTGTCCAGTGGGATCTTATTAATCAACTTATTGAACCTAGCCACAAACTCTCTCATAGGCTCTTGTGGTTCTTTCTTGATTTGAGAAATCTGTGCTAGCAGAGCATGCACATCTTCTATGGGTTTAAAATGGTTCTCAAATCTTGTCCTCATAGTAGTCCAATTGGTAATGGCCCCAACAGAAGGTGATAGAACCAATCTACTGCATTATCTTACAAAGTCTCTACAAAAATCCTCACCGAGACATCTTCATGCTCAACACCAAGGACTCCACATGCAACTATGAAGGCTGCAATATGTTCATCTAGGTGCACTTTACCATCACCTTTGAACTTGGGAAAGTTCTTTCTGTTACCCCTGGGTAACTCATGCAAAGGCTGAGGAAGGGCAAGAGGCCCAACATGGTGGCCCCAAGGTAATGGAACTGCCATCCTTGGAAATACTACTTGAAGAGGAACTAAAACACCAACAAGAATTAAAGCACAAAGATTAGGGCTGAGTTTCTCTTGAGGAATACTACTTCCAAGAGTTCTATCTTCAACAGGGGTGTGCTTGTGGAACAAGCTCTTCTATTTCTTCTTGTTGAAGGAAGAGGAAAACCTTGTTGCTCTAGGAGATGAAACTGAGAATCTTCAATACCAAGGGCTCTCCTACCACGAGTAAATCTTAGAGTCACCAGATCAAAGAATGATCAAGAAATTGTTCATAAACTGGAATCATCAAAAATGAATCCCCAAGAGTCACCAAAAATTGTTGGTTGTCAAATAAGGACTTTATTGAAAACAACAGTCAGGGGATAGAAATTCCCTCCTCTTTAATGGGAGAGGTTCCCTTATTTAAAGGCAAAAACCTATTTACAAATGTACAATGTTTAGTTTTAAAGAGGAACTTTGATATCATGAAAGTGTTTGATATAACAGATCATCAATACAAAAGGATAGAAGAATTAAGGAATGGGAAAAGGTAGAATAACACTCTCAGGAAATATAGATAACAAAATAATTCCTTACACATGCCAGAATGGAATCATATAGAACATAATCATTTGCATTAAAACCACAAGATGTTATTTCACAGACACAAAGTTCCAGAGATGACATCCACAAGAATACAAAGCTTCTTGAAGTAAAATAGATTAATGATTCAATAAATTTTAACAGATAGAAAGGAAAGAACAAGAACAGATAGAAACAAAAAGAGATCTTCTTGTATTGATAGCTTTTTACTCCTTTACACTTTCAAAAATAACTAGAGTTCCAACCCCTTAAAATGGCGTAGAGAGCCCATTATATAGCTTACAAATTGGTTACACTTGGTAACCATTTCTTTTAACTAAAATATTAATTAAGGAAGTGCTCAACACAATGTCCTTAATTAGTTTACAATGAGCTCGATTCTAGGAAAAGAAGGAGAAAAGGAGAAACTAGGAGAGAAAACATCCGCTTATTGTTGAGGAGGGCCCACTGACTTGAGAATCCATTGCCTAAATCTTTTTAATGCCTCAGCTATCTCCCTACCTCATGGGATTGATGTGTTAGTAGTGGCGTGAGACCAAGTGCCTAGACATTTCTCCATGTCCTTATCAAACTTGGTATGTTCCAGGTATTCTTTATTAGCCTCTTGAATGGCAGATTGAAGAGAGAAAATATCCTTTATCTTCTCTTTGGTAATCAATTCTTCTTTGAACAGGTCTTCTTTGAAAATGTCCTAAACTGAGTTTTAATCTCTTGAAGAGAGAAAGGAACACCTGAAATTTCATCATGAAGATGACAATGAATATCCTTAAAGGTAGATGCAACACAAGTCTTGAAAGATTCTCCCTTCTGCCAATTGTTTCTCAATTCTCCCAAGGCTTCTTCCAGAACTTTTATTTTCCATTCAACACTGAACACCCATGACCCTGACAAGTTGTCCTTGGCATCATCAAAAACTTTACTAGCCAACAATATCTTTTCATCATCCTGTCCCATCAGGTGAAGATCTATGATGCAACTACTCCAAAGCTTCAGTTCTTTGTCCATAGTTCTAATAGAGGAGGAGATTTTTTTGTTGGTTGGCCACCTTCTCATTGATTTTGAAGGCCTCTACAATGAAGTTCAAGCCTATAATGGTCATGTCATCAACCATGGCTTCCATATCCCTTCCATAAGTGGAATATCTATGTATATCCTTGATACTCTGAACCTCATCCTGACTAAGAATCATAGGAGGTGGAAGGGCAGCCAGTGGAGCAGGATCCAAAACCTTATCTTTAGCCAATAATGACTTGATGAAGTTGGAAAGAACTTGATTTTGTTCTTCCAACTATTCTATAGTTTGTTTACCCTTTTCCACTCTCTCAATAACCTTGGTTACTTGTTTCTTGGAGGTTATGTACCTCACTCTCAGGAGTAGATTCTCCCATTGGAATTCTAGAAAGTTCCAGGTCAGAGGCTAATAGATCTTGCTCTGCCTTATCAACCTTAGGCTTTTGTAACCTCTAGAAATTGTTGGCCTTGAGCATCTGTCACTATTCTTGAAGTTTTTTTAGCTCTCTTTTGATGGAGGAGGAGTAGTACCTAACAAAGCTACCACAACATCAAAATTTGGCCCTATCAAATGGGAAGAAGGTTTTCTCTTCCTACTATCAACCAAGGGTTGCACCCATGCAAAAGTAGAAGAAGAAGAAGAAGAAGGGACAAGAGGTCCAAGAGCAAGTGAACCCATGGCACTTAAGGTATTCACCACTGTTTCCTCCAATAAAGAGGTGAGTGAGGCATCTGGAGCTTCTTGTGCAGAGGAATCTATGGTACTAGGAGGTTCAGTGCTAGGCACCTCCTTCTCATCTTCTACTTGTAACTTCTGAAGTTCTGCAGGGGTTTGGTACTTCACCATCATCACTTTCACTTGAGAACAATAATGTTCTCTAGCCCTGAAGGCAATCCTAAATGCTCTAGAAGGGGTTCTTCCTCAATTGGCTCTTGTTTAACCTCTTTTATCTTCTTTTGGTACACTTGAGTAGAAGAAGAGGGAGTAGATGATTCAAGTTCTTTAATTGAGGAAGGAGGAGGGGTTTGTATAGGTACCTCTATGCTGGGTGTATGTGTTTCCTTCCTAGGTGTTGAAGTATCTCTGGAAGAAGATCCACTTTGATTCTTCTTAAGCTCTCGAACCTTCCTGTCAAACCAAACTTTGGTTCTTACAAGGACAGGGGTCAAAATCTCAACCAAGTCATCCTTCTCCTTCTTGTACCAATCCAGATCTTCCAAAGGAGTATGTTTGATTGATGTCTCATATTCAAAAGACTACAAGTCTTCATCATCATCCTGGAACCCTTCAGGAATTTGATAGAGATTGAGCTCTTTAATCAGTTGCAGAGAGAGTCTGCCATAGTGCCTCTGCCTTGCTTCAAAATCATCTACACAATCAACCCAGTAATCCTCAGTATCTGGCCTATGATGATAATTTATTCTGAGGTTCTGATCAATGAAATTCTTCAAATCAAAACAAGTCCTAGGCCTGAAAAAGTGGATAGTGAGGGGAGCAATAGCCCTTTCTACATTTTGGGCATCCAAGGTTATTTTACATGTATAGTTTCCCAAAGAAATAGGGAAGTGCAGACTAGAGATTTTCTTGTCCTTATAGGTTCTATGCAATTTATCCAATTGCCTGCACACTTCAACTAGAGCCATCTTGTCATTACAAAACATGGGGAGCTTGAGAGGTGTGTTTTCATAACCAACCAACCTGATATATGAAAACCTCCTAAATTGAATGAAGAAAGCTCCATACTTAGCTATCAGGTTCATGGCTTCATCAGAAAACCTCCTGGTAGTATCACCTTCTAAAATCCTTACAATATACATGGTAAAGGCATCATTAACTCTTCTAAAATTATGGTTGCTAGTTTCAAGGGTAAATTGAGGGCAAGTATGCATAAATGGGCTCATCCTTCTGGCCCTCCATGTATGTGAATCCAAACCACTACCGGGATGCTGCTAGGGAATACATGAGATAAGAAGTCATATAGAACTTCTTAGTCTACTACACATTAGACAATTGCTCGATCAAATTCATGCAAATGATTTTTGCCCAATTTATGTTCTGATTACCTTCGTAGATGATGTTGATGAAAGGGCACATCCAGAAGTGAAATTCATTGGTAGAGGGAAATCCCATGACATGAGCTAGAAAAATGATGAAATCAGATAGCTCTTCATTGAAATCAACCCTAAATAATGCCTTGGAAAGTCGGGACACTCCCTTCTTAGGGTTCTTCAACCATGATTTTGCTATTCTTGTCTTATATTTTTCACTTGTCTTGCTCGAATAGGGTCTAAGCTTGAGCTTGAGTGAGAATGATGGAGTCTTTAGTCTTTGGAATGCATAGGGCAGTAGTAATGGTAGCAACATCTAGTTTGGTGATCAGCTCCCCATGCACATTAGTCAATTCTTTGGTGTCTGAGTTAAAATGAGCTCCACAGGTGAGCACGGTGTCGGCACATTGTATAGAGATAGGAAACCAGCCACATAAGCAAATCCACTTTGTCGTTGATCATTTGTGCCATGGGGAAGGATTAGGGCAAGTCAATATATTCCAAAATCCCCAAAATCTAGGTGTCGAACCTCACTATCCCCGATATCAGGAATAGAGGTCTCAAGAGGTGATACATGTTCTTGGCCTTAGAATTTGATCTTCATGTTTGCAATGCATAGAGGAAAACCTTCAAGGGTCAAGTTCACAATAAAAAATGCAAAGGGAGCAGGAGCACGAGAAAATGACCTTAATTGTAGGGATTCGAGCAAATGATGGCAAGTGAGCAATGTGTCAAATGCATAGAGGATAGTCCCATTAAATAGCCATTTAGGAGAGAGAAGGTCATTAAATGTGCATTAAATTCATATTACACTCGACTCAAAAAGATAAGAATAACTCCAAAAACATGAATTTTACTATCTCCTCAACTTTTCACTTCACTAGAACATCACTAAAGAGTGTCAACTCAAAATTTTCAATTTTATGACTTTCAAAAGAGGGAAATTTTGAGAGGACAATATACATGAAATGGTTTATCCCATGATGGAAAGTGTAGAATGGGCATGGTAGTAAGTCTCTCTTTTAATATTTCAAACACACGTTGTTGTGGTTCTCCCCAATAAAATGTACCTTTCCCCTTCAGTAGTTCTTCCAAGGGTGATGCAATTCTGGCATACCCTTTTATAAACTTTTATAATACCCTTTTATGACCTAGGAATTCGTACACCTCACTTTGACTAGTAGGCACTTCTAGGCCTAAAATGACTACAACCTTGGTTGGATCAACTAGAAAACCTTCCTTGCAGATGATATGTCCTAACAATATCCCAAATGGCATAGAAAATATGAACTTCTTTATATTCAAATATATACTCAATTGTCTACATCGTTCAAACATTAAGCGTAGATTGTCACAATGGTCTTTCACAAGCCCATATACTATCCAATCATCTAGGTAAACTTGTAAGAAGTTGTGAATAAAATCTGTGAATGCCTAAACAACTATTCACAAGAATACAACAGTGAATTATTCATTCCAAAAGGCATTATGATATAGGTGAAACTACCCCATTCAGTTATAAATGTTGTCTTTTCTTTATCCTCCTGAGCTATCCGAACTTGATGATACCTGGAAAATCATGTGTGAAAGAATATATTTCACACCCTATAACTCCTTCCAGTATTTCCTCAGTGAAAGATGTAGGGAACGGATCTGTGACACATGCAACATTTAGCTCCCTGTAGTCCACATATATCCTAATATATCCATCCTTCTTAATACCGATCACCTTTAGGATAACCCATTCGACTCATCAAGGGTCTTGATAATTCTGAATTTCAACATTTTATCAATTTCTTCCTTTACCTTTTCATGCAAATTAGGATTCATCCTATAGGGTCACTTTCTAATTGTCCATGCACCTTCCTTAAGTTTGATCTTCATTTCCCCAAATGATTCATGTACGCCTTTAAGTTCATGATATCCTATAGGGAATAAGTCCTGATAATCTCTAATTAATTTGATGATCTTTTTTACCTCCGAGTCTGACCAATAATCTCTAATTATGGCCTCCTTAGGCTCTACCTTCAAACCTATATTCACCTTCTTTATCTTCATGGGTTCATGGTAGGTGTGCGTATCCTTGTCTGCACTTTCCAAGACCTCGTGCACCCCGTGTGAATGTTCAATATCCATGTTCTCAACTTCCTCATCTTCCATGATGTAGACCATCTTTCCTTTCTCTTTCTCAAGGCAAGCACACTAAAATAGTTTGGAGTCTATTTCTTCTTCCTTTTCAAAACATTCTCCGAACTCTATCTCACTAAATAATTCTAGAATATGTTCTTCTAGCTTTTGCACTATCTCCCATAGTTAAGCGCTTGACAAATTTTAATGCCTCTACTACCGAGGTTGAGTCAAGAAATAATCAAATGTCTGAATCATACTTGCAGTCAAATTTTTCTAGTTCCTAGTTTCTCTATGTAGTTCTACATATACATACCAAGCACGTGCGCATCCTTGGAGTGTGAAATATAATTTATGCACCTAGAGTGACGGTGGTAATGCTTCTTGTCCTGCTATCCAGAGTCTCTCACACTACTGAATGTGATGTTGAATAGGTTGATTACCATGATAAGTACATATTGGCGTAGGTGCTTTGTTCCTTATAAACCTAGTAGATAAAGCTATTCCAATCTCTTCCTAGTTTATAAGATTATCTCTGTGGACTGCCCACCAATGCACTACTATCCCATGTAGTGTATATACTAGCATCTCTCTCCTTGTAACTGGATCTACCCACTGCATTTCCATTGCCTTCAGAAAGGCATGTAGAGCTTTTGTCCTTGTATACCATGGTACTATACTTCCTATCCATCGTATTGAATGAAATATATTCATGCATGCAACCATGCTTTTCACCTCACACCCGACTAATTCATATGTACCATGAGCCCAATTGTCACAAGAAATACTCATAGTGTCACTAATAGAATGAGAATCCTCCCACTATAGAATGCCTTCTTTTGATGGCTCATTGACCTCTGGGTCCTGAATAGCATGTACATAGACTTTGTTTAAGTCCTCCTCACTGAGAGGCTCAACATAGGGTGTAGACTTCCCATCTATCAATGGAATCACAACCCTCTCCTCCTTGTTTTCAAAGCTGATATATCCCTTATTGAATCTCAAGTCAACATTATTTACATAACACCAAGGGCATCCAAGCAAGGCTGAAATGTTTTTGCTTCTAAGTGCTAATACCTCAAAATCCCCAGTAAACTTGGCCCCTTGTATAGTTATAGATGCATCCTTCAACACTCCTATGGGGTTGCCTTAGTCCGGTTTGCCATGAACAACACATTAGATGATGGCTACAATGGAGGCCTCCCCATTTGTACCCAAGCATCTAATGTCAGCACATTTACTTCCACACCTATATCGATCAATATGTTTCTCAACAGCCACCCATCCACAACAACATTCAAAGTAATTTCCTTGTCATAATCAATGCTATCAAGGGGAAGATTTGCATGCAGAATCTGTCATCCGGTCTCAAGACTTGCACGTGGAGTGTTCCCTTTCAACCAACTTCCCAATAGTGGAATAATGTTCTCTTGGTGCAACATCTTGCATACCTCCCGCAGATCATCGATATCAGTTTGGACTATCTCTGACACTTTCTTTTGTTCCTTTAGGTACTATATCTCACCCTAAAGATTCCTTAGCACTTCCATGGTATCCTGGTAAACTTATTTCTAATGAGAAGGATCTGGATACCTCATGTGTAAAACTTCCTCCTTGGTAATCATAGGCTTCTAATGCAATGCCTCTCACGTGTGCATAGCTTCAGCGTGTGTAGTGATCTTTACTTGTCAATGCCTCAGGTCCTTCTATTATCTTGGGCATCCATTGGTCTTCTACCGTGCACTAGATTCGAACCATCCTGACACCTTTGTTTTCTTGCTTATGTTGTTTACTCAGATGCTCATATAAGTCCTGGGCACTCTTCATAGCTATGGTTCTTCCCATAGAAAGAACATGCATTATTCTGAGGACATTCACACCTATAGTGATCAGGGGATCCACATGTATAACATGTTCCATGAGGAAACTCTCCTCTTCCTCCACCATGGTCTTGTCCTCCATATCCACCATAATATCCACAGACTCTTCCACGACCTCCTTTAAAACACCCCTCATTCTTATCATAGCATGCTTGAATATGATCCTGATCCTTGTGTTCATTCTTGCACTTAGAATTATCTATTATACTTGTTTGTCATACTCCAATATATATAGCATCATGGATCTAACCAATCAACCAACAATCCTTAGTATCATGGGTCGTGGACCTATAAATCTTGCAAAAGCAAGATACATTCTTCCTTATCGCATGCTACAACAAAGGACAGTGACTAGAATCATGATTCAAATGGAAAATTTCACAATCCAATAATAATGAATGTAAAATCTATGAGGACAACTATCCTTGGTGTGACCTTCCACTTCACAATCTATACACCAAATTCCTGAGCGCGTTTCATGGGCTGAATTTTCCAATAGATTTTCTAACTGTTTTACCATAGTTGTAATTTGTGCCTCTAGAAATGGACTAACGCCAGTATCAATGCTCCCAACTACTTCAAAGCACGTAAGGGTGCTTCCAAAGCTTCTCACGATCCATGTATGTCTTATGTGATAATGCCCTCCTAAACAATGTGATCAATCCTCCAATGAACCACTATGTATGTTGGGTAGCATGTATATCATAAGACAACTTAGATAGAAGTGTCTTAAAATGAGCATCATACTCATGTACACTTTCAGTAGTGCCTTGCTTGATATCTTTGAGTGCACTTATACTCTTCTCAAACTCAAGAATATGGAACTCTTTTAAGAAAGCATCCCTTAGTGCTACATAATCCACGCAAGTTTGATCAGGGTCAAATTTCCTATACCAGCTATGTGCGTGCCCCTATAATGTAGTAGCGAATTGACTTTCCTTTCACTCAATAGTTGTAATCCCCTTAGTGCACCACAAAATTTCACACATATGCACATGTTTGGCAGCATCCTCTATACCTCTATACTGGAAAATGAAGGGACATCTCCATATAGATATTTTGTGGTTCTTTGTGGACCTTAACCACCTGATCCAGAACCCCCTGGGTTTCCTCTACCTCTAGAACCACCAGATCCACCGGAACTAGAACCACCTATACCTCCTGATCCTCCACCTATAGCTAGAGTAGGACCTGTAGATGTACTCCCCGTGCTCTGATAGTAGTACTATATTGAACCCCTATAGTCTGTGAGGTAGCTCCACTTCCAAAGGTGAATCCAACATTCTGTGTGCTCACATTCTGTGTGGATGATGTGCCCAAGAATGCTCCTCCATATAACATTGAATTTGTTTATCTTGCCATTGATGTACTTGATCCCTAGCTTACTCCTGCTCTCCTACTTCCCAAGTTAGCTTGTTGAGTACTTATCGTACTAGATACTGAAAAACCAAGTGTAAAGGCTAGGTCACCAGGTGGATTAAGATGCGTGCCTATGGCCCAAGTAGTCTCTACTAGCGTACTTCCATGTGAGGCCGAGAAGGGATCTCTATCATGCTTTCCAAGATGGGGGAGTTCTTGATGCTCCAACTCCATGTCCTCTACGTGAGCCATAAGACCTTCATGAGCCACCCTTGTCCTTAATGCCATACTTTCTACAACAGAACACTACTTCTTTATTTCCCTCTCGTGCACCTCATTATACTTAAGCCACCTTTCTTCTCTTTGCTTTTCCACCACTAGGTCCGCCATCTTAATACCAAACCTGTTCCTACCTTCACGCGTGGTGAAATTTAGTTGGCCATCGGTTTACTCTCCAGGTTCAAAGTTACCATCAAGATCTTGATCACTAGTGGAATACCGTGTAAATACGTTCCTCTTGGATACCTCAAAAACTGAAATTTAGTGACCTCCGGGCAAGAGTATATTGAAATTGAATATTCTAGAATATAATTGTTTAGAACACCATGAAACCATGTATCCACCATGTGAGTCCAAATTATATCAACATCATAAAGAGCCTAAAATTATTCCTATGTCCAAACAAGTGCGTGATATCTCCAATTCCACTAAGATGCATAAGTCGTAAGCCACTCATAAAGTTCTCACCGGAACTATAGTGAAAATCTCTCATATAAACTATCATATAGGTTGTGTTCTACCCAAGTGTGTGCCTTAAACTCAGATCCGCTACTGAACCATTTTGCATATTCTTCCTCTAGATCATGTATCCATTCCTCAATACTTGCTAGAGATAACCAGTACGTCTTCATCGCGAACCATCTTGAAAACAATGGAAATAGATGTCTCAGCAACGGAACCAATGATGCAGCCTAGAATTTGTAAGATAACATTGTAGTCATGTTGGCACATCACTTAGCCTAGAATGAGCACTCACCCAAAGCACGCAAAGGTATCGGTCCCTCTTTAGGTTTGTTATAACAAGGTGACACACAATGAAGAAAAAAACCATAAAGACTCGTGACTAATCCATCATTCTACAGTGTATGCTACCCATAGATCTATAAAAGAATGAGCTTAAATAGTAATCATGATTAAATACTAACATGCACTACTCAATTACATAGAATGACACTTAGATTTAGCCAATATCCTCCATCTATTAATAAGTATAGAAGCTCTTTACAGTACTATCAATTCATCTTAAGGTGCACATAAATCTGATACACACATTCAGAATCATACATACATGCCTATATCCCTCTGATACATCATACAAATCTCTCTTTTACTATGCACCTAACCATCATATATATAGGGTGGGGACTTTCCCTTCACCACTTAACTACTCCAGAAATAGGTCGCATGCTATTAATAGCCACACGCCATTTACAATTATAGCCACACATGTAAGTGCACTATCTATAGCCCTCTTACAGATAACTGAAGTGTTCATTCCATTCTTAGCTTGCCTCCATGCATAGACATTTGAACTGCTCTTCTAGATATAGACAATGCTTGGCACACACTTCTCTACATCGTTGATGTGTTCCGCATGCCATCTTCCAAAAATAGATCCTCATGCCCAAAATCAGCTAAGTCCTAAAATCTGAACCTACCTTCCACACATGGGTCCTTCTTATCCTTCCGTGCCTTTATTCTTAGCCTACAATCCCATGCAGACTCCTTGTGTGATATTTTCCAAGTATTCTTTGATCAACATTTATCTAAAGTTGAAGGATGGAAATCCATGGGTATTGAAAGAGGTGAGGCATGTACCAAGCCTCAAGAGAAATATAATATTTGTAAGATAACTAGATGAATCTAGATGTCTGGTTACATTCATAACCAATTCTTGGAAGGCTACCAAGGATCTCTTGTTGTAGCAAGAGGTAATAAGGTAAGAATTTTATATCTATCTACTTGTGTTACTAATTCCTTTTTTGTGCTTTCTACAATAGTTTCGAGATGTAACCATGTGGTATAATCGGATGGGCCATATGAGTGAAAAAGGAATGTAGATATTAAAGGCTAAGGGCAATCTATCATATTTGAAATAATTAGATCTTGAATTTTGTGAGCATTGCATATTTGGAAAGAAAAAGAGAGTGATATTTCTAAAGGTTAGGTCAACAAAGAAGGAGCAGAAATTAGATCTTGTACACTCAGATGTGTGGGGACCATCTCGTAACTTTTATTAGAGGATCTTGATATTATGTGACTTTCATTAATCATGCCATGAAGGTATGGATCTATTGTATTAAGCATAAATCTGATGTTTTTGAGACTTTTAAAAGGTGGAAAGCCCTTATGGAAAATGAAACAAACTTTAAATTAAAGTTCCTTAGATCTGACAATGGTGGTGAGTACTTTGCGAAAGATTTTAATTATTATTGTTCATTAAATGGAATACGAAAAAGAAAGAATGGTTCTTATAACCCCACGAGAGAATGGAGTTACAGAAAGAATGAACAGGAAAATCATGGAATATATAAGAACCATGAGGATACATGTTGGTTTGCCTTTGAATTTTAGGGTATAAGTAGTGGATACAGTAGTGTACTTGATCAACCATGGGCCTTCAACAACACTAGATGGTGGAAAAATAGAAGAAGCTTAGTCCGGAAAAGAGGTAGATTTTTATTTTCTTTGAGTTTTTAGCTCATAAGATTTTATGCATGTTGATAGGGAAAAAAAAAAAAAAAGTTGGATGCTAAATCTAAGAGATGTACTTTCATAGTTTATGGATCTAGTGATTTTGGATATCGATTTTGGGATTCGAAGATTCTAAGATTGTTAGGAGTTGTGACATTGATTGGATTGAAAAAGGATGTGGAGGGATCAGGTTTTGGTGCCTAAACATGAAAATGTTGATGATATTTTGAAGGAAAATTAACTTTCATACCTAAAATGACATCCACAGAGACATCGACATCGATTCTACAAAACCGATGTTAGTCACACTAACCGAATCGGCACACAAGATCAGGTTCAGAATAGAAAACTAGTCAAACCAACATTTGTACTCCGCATGGCTGATGTGGGTAAGGAAACAATAGTTAGTTGAGAGACGAGGAACTGTGGTCGGTTACATGAATGTGTAACAGGCATAGAATGAGCCCTAGACACCCCAAATCTCAGTGAGAAGGTCACAAAGGGTAAGTAGACCTCCAGAGATATTTTCACCTTCCTCTTCTTATTTATTATTGACTAATAGTGGTGAACCAGAAATATTTGAAGAAGCAATGCACGTAGATACCCACAAGCACTGGGAGCATGGATTGGATGAGGAGATAGACTCCTTGGAAAAAAATCAAACATTGGATTTGGTCAAGTTTCCAGTAGGTAAGAAAACTCTATGGAAAAAATGGGTTTACAAAATCAAGGAAGAAGAGGGTGGACTAAAAAGGTACAAGGAAAAGCTTGTGATAAAGGGATTTGCATAGAAATCAGTTATTGACTTTGATGAAATTTTTTCTCCTATAGTACAAATTAATTCTATTCGTATCTCTTGTTCTAAATTTGGTTACAACATAATATTTACATTTAGAATAGCTTGATGTTAAGACATATTTTCTTCATCGTGATTAGGAGGTTGAGATTTATATACAATAGTCACTTGGTTATCAATTTAAGAGTAAGGAGAAACTTGTGTGCAGATTGAAAAGAGCCTATATAGGATCAAACAATCTCCAAGGAAATGGTATTTGAGATTTGATAGTTTTGTGCATGATCATGGTTATATGAGATGTGATTCGACCATTTCGTATATTTTAATAATATTGAAAATGGGATCTATGTGATTTTGTTATTTTATGTAGATAATATGTTGATTACAGGATCTAGTATGCGGGATATTGGTAAACTTAAAGAAAGGTTAGCTCACACATTTGCAATGAAGGATTTGGGAGCTGCAAATAAAATCCTTGGCATGAAAATTCACCGAGAAAGGAAAAAAATAAGTTGTATTTGTCTCAGAAACTTATATCAATAAGGTGTTGGAAAGGTTTAACATGCAAAATTCAAATTTTTTTAGTATAGCTATGGTAGGACACTTCAAATTGATAAAATATTAGTTTCATTCATCACATGAGGAAGTTGAGTACATGGCACGTGTTCCCTATGATTTATTAGTAGGAAGTCTTATGTATGCCATAGTTTGTGCTAGACCGGATATTACACAAGTAGTGGGAGTTGTGAGGAGGTTTATGGTTAATCCAAGTACGGAACATTGGAAAGAATTCCAATGGATTCTCGAAGTACTTGAGAGGGACATTTGACATGGAGTTATGTTATAGAGGGTTAGATACTATTTACGCTACTATGTTGATCCAGGATATGGGTGGAGATTTGGATGGAAGGAGGAGCACCATTGGATATATTTTCATAGTAGGTGGAATGACAATTAGTTGGATTTTGAGATTGCAAAAGGTTGTGGCTTTGTCTACTCGGAGGTAGAGTATGTTGTAGCTACAAAGCTAGCAAATAGATAATATGGATGAGTAGGTTCATGGAAGAGTTAGTAAAGAAGCAAGAGGATTTTAGATTATATAGTGATAGTCAAAGCATGATCCATCTGGAAAATAATTCAACATTTCCTTCAAGAACGAAACACATTCAGCTAAGGTATCACTTCATATGGCATGTGTTGGAGGATGGGTAGCTGAAGTTAGAGAAAATCCATATAGACAAGAACCCTACGGATATGCTAACAAATCCATTGGTAAGGAATAAGTTGGAGCTTCATCTACTTCTATTGGTCTTTGAGTTTGATACTTGCAGAGTAATAAATAGGACAAGGAAAACAAAATAAGGATGGTGATGCATAGTATAGTGTAGAAATTGATCTCCAAGTGGGATATTTTTGAGTTTGGAGCTTAACTACTTTACAAGAATCTTGCATTTACATGTTTCTCGGTTTTTACAGGTGGCCAAACCATTCGGGTAACTGACATCATTTAAGAAGTAACTAACATTGGTCGGAAGGTACCAACATCGGTCACATGTGACGGTGCTTTATTCTTTAAATGAAAATGATCATAAATCTTTTGTTTTAAAGATGATTTCTTGATTGTAAAATCATAGTTAGTTTCCTAGAATAGATATATATGCATGTATGCATTTTATGATGGTATAAGAGAAGAAAATAGCAATTTTTTTGCATGTTATTTTTCTTGGTGAGAAAGAAAGAGTAGTTGAGTGAGGGAAAAGCATTGAACACCTTATGAGGTGTTGGAAGACAACATATCTTCATTGTATTTCCTATGTAAAGCATTGAATAATAATATTGGTCATTTCTTGGTGGACATAGCCCACATTGGGTGAACCACATTAAATCTAGTGTTATCTTTCTCTTATTTTATTTTATCTTTTGGTTATTTCTGCATTCATTTCTTGTATACTCTATCTTAAATTATATATGTGAAACATTGTTATATGGTTTAACCCCAAAATTTATTGTTCCCCTAATATATCTAAGAATTCTTTTTGCAAGATTCCAATGATTTTTATAAGGTTGCTGCATAAACTTTGAAGTAATTCCTACTACATAGGAAATATCTGGTCTAGTTGTTAAATAAATCAAACAACCAACTAACTTCCTATACAAAGTAGGATCAAATTTTTCACATGTACGTTTAGGATCAAGTTCTATTCCAACTTCCATAGGTGTAGAAATTGGTTGAAAATCAATCATATTAAACTTTTTCAAGACATTGGTTGCATATTATTCTTGAGAAACAAAAATCGAATGCTTATCTTGAAATACATCCATGCCAAAAAAATGATGTAAGAGACCTAAATCAGTCATTTAAAAGTATTGTTTCAATTTTTCTTTAATCTTACAAATTAAAGTAGGACTATCACCAGTCATAAGAAAATCATCAACATATATACATATAATGATAATGTGAGAACCTTCTTATTTAATGAATATATCATTGTCAGAAGAATAATTAACAAAACCTAATTGTTTAAAGAAAGAATTAATTTTCACATACCAAGCTCTAGGAGCTTGCTTTAAACCATACAAAGATTTTTTCAACTTACAAACATAGTTTTCTTTACCATTTTCTTCAAATCCTTTAGGTTGAGACATGTAAAGTTATTCCTTTAAATCACCATTCAAAAATAATTTTTCACATCCATTTGGTGGATTTCCCACCCAAACTGAGCATCAATAGTAACCTAATCCCTAACGAAAGTGCTCATATTAGTTACAAGAGAAAAGGTCTCAACATAATCAATATCAAGTTTTTGAGTGAAACCTGTAGCAACAAGTCTAGATTTATGTTTGTTAATACTACCATAAGCATTATATTTTACTTTATACAACCATCTAGACCCTATAATGCTTCTTTTATATGTAGGTGGAACCAACTCCCAGGTTTGATTTTGAATCAAGGCATTATATTCATCCTGGATTGCATTGATCCACATCTCATCCCAAGAAGATTCTTCAAAACTTTGGGGCTCAGGTTCATACAAGGTCATTAATGCATGGTATGTATGATGGCTTCTAGTCATTTTGCTAAGGTGGATAAGATTAGAACTTTCTAACACATTTTTATCCCATCTTTGTTTCTTAGCTAGGGAGATAGGAGATTCAAAAACATCCATAGCATCAACACAAGAATCATCATCATAATAATTTACAATATTTTCATTATCAATATCAGAACCATCATTAGAAATATTGACATGATTAATAATATCATTACTATTTGTAGATGAACATAAAACAATTTACAAAAAAATAACATTGCGTTTTCAATTACTTCCCTTTTTACAAGGTCGTAAATCCTTAAACTGTAGTGTTAATACCATATCCAATGAAAATACAAGAAAAAGAATTCATATCAAGTTTTTTTCTTTTCTTTTTAGGGATATATAAAGAGGCAAGACTACCAAACACTTTTAAATGTGATACATCAGGTTTTTGATTTGACCACTTTTCTAAGGGGGTCGAATGGTGAATAGCTTTGGTAGAAACCCTATTTAGGATATAGACTATCGTGTTCATTTCTTCTTCCCATAGAAATCTCGGAAGACTAGAAGAATGAATCATCGTGTGAGTCATATCTAAAATAGTCCTATTTTTTCATTCTGCAACACCATTAGACTGGGGAAAATGGGGAGAAGTTAATTCTCTTTTAATACCACAATAAATATAGAAATTTTCAAATTCCTTGCTAACATATTCACCCCCATTATCTATTCTAAGCCTCTTGATTTTATAATTTGATGAATTTTCAACAAATGCTTTAAATTCCTTAAATTTTCAAATGCATCAGATTTATTTTTAAGAAAATATGTCCAAATCATCTTAGTGAAATCATCAATAAATGTCACAACATACAAAGAACCATTTAACGAAGCTACTTCAAGAGGTCCTCTAACATCACTATGAACGAGTTCTAGTGGTGAAGAGGAACTCTCCTCAGGATGTAAGTGAAATGGTTTAGAACTTTGTGTCATGCATAAATACCCTTCATAAGCATCATGAGTTGAAGACAACACATGCAAACCTTTAACTAGATTACATCTAGACATTTCATACAAGCTTTGATAATTGACATGTCCTAACCTTTCATGCCATAGTTTTGAATTATTCAAACTTTGAGATACATAACAAGATGCAGAAGAAAAATCATCAAAAATATATAATCCATTTCTTTGAATTCCTTTGGAAATTATATTATTATTAAATTTGAATAGACAACCCATCATGATTTAGTTCTAAACATGAAAAAATATTCTTTTTAAACTTAGTAAAAAATAAAACATTATTCAAAATACCATTTTTAGATTTTAATTTTCCTTTCTCTATTGCTTCTTAAGATGGGTTATCACCAAGATACACACGTTCATTTATTTTCATAACATAAAATAAAGAATTGGAAATAACAATCATGTGATTTTAAGTACCTAAATTTAGAATTCATTTAGAATTTGAGGAAGAGTAAAAATAAGAATATAATGCAACAGTTTTAGGAGCAACATTAGAACTATCCTTTTTATTTAAATTATATTTAGATGTGACAGAGTGTTTTTTATTTTTATGGATAGATTTCTTAGATTTACATTATTCCTTTTTATGCCCAAATTTGCCACATTTGTGACATTTACCATTAAATATTACACGCAAATGTTCAGAAGTAAAACTCTTTTTATCAACAAATTAATATTTAGTATTAGATCTAAACTTTTGATCAAAATAGGGCTTGCGAGACTTGAACTTCAAATTCTGAGCAAGAAGTGCCTATGAGGCATTCTCCTTAGAGTCAAAGTTCATCATCACTTTCTCTTCATGTATCAGAAGAGAACTCAAAGTACTCAAATTTGGTAATTCATCCTCATTCTGATATTTATAATTTAAGATAGAAATAAAATTCCTAAATATTTCATGTATATTCAACTAAACAATAAAGTAGATTAATTTTTCACCAATTAAGTCACAATTGCATCCATCTAATTGTGCTTTGATATTTTTAATTTTGGCTAAGAAATTAACTACCTTTTCATCTCCTTTCATAGGAGTCGTAAGCAATTCTAAAACAAGTTTAATAATTTTGGACAAGCACATACCTTCATGCATGGATTCTAATTGTTTCCATACCTCACTAGGATGTTTGATATTACCAATGTGTAGAAGATATTCATTGTTCACATTGTGCAGGATCATGAAAAGGGCCTCCTGCATACATTGTGAGAATGCATTCATATTTTCCATATTTTCTTGCTGACCAATGGGCACATGTTCATTCCTAAAACAATCATCTAGAGTTTCCTTGCCATAAGTTTCGATTTGACCCTGATCTTCCAAATATTGTAATTTACTCCATTTAGGATTTGAGACTTATCAAGAAAAAGAAATTGGATGCCATTGTCTTTCAAATTTCCTGAACCTAAAAACATACCCCATTATGATATACAATGCACCACTGAGTTAGAAAAATATTGATCAAAAACAACAATACCCATATTTTATGATAAAAAAACTTGTACTATTTCATTAAAAAATCAAGTATATATATATATATATATATATATATATATATATATATATATAAAAATAACTAATTTTTTAAAATCTGATCATAACAATATTAATAGAACCAGATCTAAATTTATAGATCTAAAGAAACTATTTGATCATAACTAATTCTTTCATTAAAATGCATACTAATTAACTTCCCATAATCAAATAATAACCCGCATTATAAAGGGCTCTAACATTATACCCTAGACCTATCATAAAAATTTCCAACCATATAGAAGTGAAGATGAAACCCCTAAGAATGCACAACAACTTCAAATTTATGAAAAGTGTTAATGTAGATAAAGATATTTCCATCTTAAATTTGACATCTAAATGACTGTCATTCTGCCTTATTTTGGTCTGCTATGACGGTCATTCGATCAAATTTAACACAATGAAAATTTCTTGTGTATTTCCAGAATGTGAATTTTGCACAATTTTTTGGGTGATTTTACCTAAAATTATGTCAAATAATGGATTTGAATTCACCTCAATTTATCCAATTTATCAAAGACATGCTAGTGCAAACTGAGACAGATTTATTTTCCATTTTCCATGCAAGCAAGTTTAGAAACATGAAGAAAACCAAAGGGCATTAGCAAATATACAAAACAAATAGTACCACTTTTAGTGAAATTAAATAAATAATTTAATTTTCTTTGGTACAACTATAGTGAAATTAAATTAATAATTTAATTTCCTTGATCTTTTCTGTGAAGTCTATTTCCTGACATAAACTTCCACTTTCTCGGGAATGATTATTCCCTACACACACCACTTTTGAAACATAATTAAATAAAATTTTATTGCTAAAATTTTCAAAAGAAATATCCTTTCAAAGAATTTACATTAAATTTTCAAAGGTTAGAACAAAGGAAATATTCCATATAATTTCCAAATGTAAATGAAAGTAAGAATCATATCATATTACATCTCCCCAAAAAAAATTAGGGATTTAAAATTGAAAAACCCTAAAATTTTTACCAAGAGTTTCAAAGAGGGGGTTCACCACAATCTCTTCTTTTCCTACAAATTACACTTCTTCACAAAGCACACAAAAATTTAGATTGCACAAATGTAGTGGCAAAATAAATTGGGGGAGAAAAAAGAAGGGGACCGATACTTTTAAATACCCTTCCGGTTGGTTGAAAAACCCGTTACAAATTAAATAAAGTAAATACAAAAATATTTGATCTAATTTATTTAATTATCCCAAGCTCTATTACCATGTTGGAATTTGAGGATTCAAATGACAACGGGTTTAATCAACTTAAATATTAAACATTAATATATTATGCAACATTAAAATGAATAAATAAATAAACATCACATTAATAAACTATATTGCATGATAATTAAATAAATACTTATAGAATGTAAATAACACAGAACACTAGATTTATAGTGGAAAAATTGAAGGTAAAAAACCACTATGAAAAGTAACATTTATTATAGAGAACCCAATTACATCCAGTAGAAACCTCCTCCTTACTAACCCTAATCACAAGGGTAAAAAAATAAATCAATTAATATTGATTTGCACACCTTTGATATATTCTTCCAATATATCAAATGAGGACCCAAAGTCCTTTTTTATATGAGGTGATTAGGTATGTCTCCCGACTCACCCTTTCAACCAAGTCGGTTGACACATATTCCAAGGTTTGAATATTTAATAATAGAAATATAAATATTTCATATTATTAAATATTTAACCTATAGTATAATGTTGGAACCATATTAATTAAGGGATGACCAACCCAATAAACTCTTATGCTCAAACATCTCATAGTTATTTGACCATTTCTAACCTTTTCAAATTTTCCTTTGTAAAGACATCGACTTCAAGTGGGACGAAATCCTTTGAATATCTTAAGCAATATCTTTTATCCCTGATTTCTCTTATGCCTCTTTGCAAGGGGTATCCCTTCTACCTCTATGTCTCTTCCTCTAATCATGCTCTAGGTGCCATATGGACACATCACGATGAACAAATAATGGAGCAAAGTATATTACATTAGTCACACCCTTCATGAGTATGATACTTTCTACATGTTGTCGTGTAAATGCGTAACAGGGAAATTGATAATTTCCAAGCATGACAATGATACCCCTATAGAAAAAATTTCATGTTTTATCATTCTAAGGAACCCCGGGTCTACCTAGTCAATCCACTAACCTCCCGATTGGTGTTATTTTATCCCCTAGGTTATTTTAGGAGTTTATTAAAAGTTCTGAAGCTTTGCAGCCAGCTATGGAAAGGGTTATCACTAGCCTTCCTATGGCTGGAGGAGAAGATCCAAATCAAATGGGGATGTGATTCAAAGGTCTTGGGATATCCTGGAAATTATTTTGGAATATTTTGGAAGGGCTCGGAGAAATTAGGGCAATTTCACCAAAATTAGGGTTCACAGCCTAGTTAGTACACAAACCAAAACAATCAAGCTGAGATTCAAAGGTGTTTCCATGAGCTATAGATGGAGTTAGGAGAAAAACAAAACATTTATGGAAATATAATTCTAATCCCTACAATATGGTGAAATCATTTTTTTCACAACACTTTGGAGCATTAGGTCTGCAGGCATTTTTTTCTCGTGTACAAGTGGAGTACCAAATTCAAAATTTGATTTCGAGGAATCAAATGGAATAATAAAGACATAATACCCCAACCATTGGATTCAAAAGTCCATTTCCAGTTAGGATCATATAACATTTTTCTAAAAATGTCCTTCAGAGCTCAAGTTATCATCGTCGCAAGTTGTCCTCTTGAAGCGAGTTCAAGAGTTAGCCAAATTTTTGGAGGACATGTGTCGCTCTAGGATCCCGGCGAGATTTTCTATCCCCAATGTCCCTGAGATTCAGGTACATCAACCTTGAAAAATTCTCCCATCCCCCATGTGACCTCTGGAACCCCATGTGACCATCAGGATTGCTAGTTTAGCCCCGGGTGTAATTTGGAGCTCAAATCCCTGCCATCGAGATCTCCGCCACGTGTCGAAATCTAGGAACACCATATAATTTTATGTCCCTCATAGGTCAGGGACATAAAACCTTGAAAAATGTTCCTATCCCTCTAGGAGATATTTTTGGTCACCCATGTGACCCGCTTCCAGCCCCTCAGTGCTTTAAAGCTGATTTTGGAGCACTCACTCCCTGTCGTCGGATTGATGCCACATGTCATCTTCTTGATTACCATGGAAATTAATGTCCCTCATGTCCATTTGAGGTGAGAGATGTTAGGTACAATCAAATTCACTAAGCCTTGTCTCAACATGATTTTAAAATTTTAAATATTTACCTCGCTCCCTGTTTCTAACTTACACTCCCATGCATGACCATATCTCCGTACTACCTCTGCAGAACCTTCTACAATCACTCGCCATTTCAAAAGATAAACCATCTTAACCTTAGAAATTAAATCCACAACCCCATGGTGATACACATGTCTCAATATAATATTTCATCAAGATAAGAAGAAGAAACAAAGAACAAAGAAGAAGAACAATGGAAATCCCCATTGCCATGAAATCAAAATTTGAAGAAATATTCCAAACTGGTGCATGGATTGAAAAACCATTTGTTGCTGAGTTCTTATCTCTTGAAGGCCATTAAAAAAACATACAAAAACCTCTAGTTTTAAGAAAGGAATTCTCACAATGAATAAATTTCACTTCCGACTCCACGAAGAACAAAGTTCAATTTCCACCAAACCAAAAACCAAATTGAAGATAAATTTCACCAAAGAGAAAAAGAAGAAAAAAACTATAACAATGGAGTTGATTTATATCTAATGGAGAAAAAAAACCAAACCTAAAAATTTTGAGCTCCATTAATGGTTTCCATGACACAAAAGAGTCAAAAAAATTAGAGAGCTACCTCTGCACTTCTCAAGGTTTCGGTGGGCGAAATCTCACAAAATTGGAATGAATGATCGTTGAAATATCTAGTTTTTCATGAACTAGTTTTCACACCATGAAGTCCCTATTTTTATGGATATGGAGGGCTATGTTTTTATCAGTATTCTTCCCTTTTCAAAGAAATTTTCAAATCCCCAAAGATCCGGTGGGTGAAATCATCCAAAATTCAAAGGGAAGGGTCTCCAAAAATATAGTTTCTCTCAAACTAGTTTTTGCACAATGAAGTTGCCATTTTCTTGAGATATGAAGGACTAATTTTTTATCAGTATTCTACCCTAGTAGCTCCATACCCAAAGCTCTTACCAAACATAAATTTTCATTTTTCATTTCTGAGCTTTCTAGAAAGTGAATCATGATGAAAATTAGAGCACAAGTTCGTGACAAAGAGTTGAATCCAAAAAGTTGTTCCCATCACAAATAGAGGTTTTTTTCACCACTTAATAAAAATATCATATGTTATACTTCCTTTCATGCTATAAATGATGAGTCCTACTTTGAATTACAATTTTGATCACTCAGGACAATCAGAAAAGGGGTAAAATGGAAAGTAAGACAGAAAACAACTTCTTCCCAAAATAGTAGGTCCCCAAATAACAACCTGCTAAAAATAGAAAGATCTCAGGAACAAAGGAGGTTAGAATATGGTATATGGTTCATAAGGTGAAACTGGAGCAAGACATGTGAAATGTCCCAAAATAGCATAGCACAAGCTCATATTCTAAAAATAGAAAGTCTTCATTTCGGAGTGGAAAGCTACATATGACTTTGTTTTCACTCACCTCACTAATTTTTGGACTCCCTTTTGGATAATGAGATGGTTTCATGAGTTGAAAAGGAGGAATGAGAACATCATGAAGGTCTGGAAGCATCATCCCGAGTGTAATGGTCTAAAAAAGCAAAGCAAGGCATCGTAAGGCTCATCATGTGCATTCATCTTCATCACTTAAGGAACCAAGTTATCTAAAGTGAATTTTTCTGAATGATTTAAACGAGTCAAAGTGTTCATCAAAAAAGTTTTAATGAGGTTCATCATGGGCATTTATGTGTTCATCTCAAGCTTGCAATGGTAAACATCATAACAAAGTGTTTGTAAACACTCATTTTATGGTCCAAGATTTCTATGCATGATATAGCTTACGGTCATCACTAGATTGGGAAAATGATTCAAAGTTATTCAAGGGATCAATCTTCATTAGTGTAGAAGATCACTAGTGGCAAAAATCTTCACTCAAATTTCATATCTGCATCAAGGAATTCAAAGCATTTCGTCACAAGGAGTGTTTTCCCTCCATACCTTCCCTCTTCCTCTTTTTCCCTCTCTTCTTTCTCTCTCCATTCTAATTCTTCATTATGCATCATCATTATATTTCATCCTATTCACTTAAGTGACCTATTTTAAATTTGAAAAAATATTTTCTTAAAATTATAAGAGAAATACTTAATTCATGGAAAATGAAAGGTCACAAGTGGAATATGGAAACGAAGAGTGATGTGAGGGAGGTTAAAGGACAATTCAAATTTATATAAATTTTAATGAGCTCTTCATTCCAAAGGGTTATAATTCTAAAATTATTCTAGTTGGTTATATTCTTGTAAGTTCATGAGAGAGATTTTTCTCACTTGTGAGTGAAAATAGTTATCCACTTTTCCCCTATTCTCAATGTCTTCCATTCTCATACTATGTACAATTTCTTCTTGAGCATCAATAAAAGAAGAAGGAGTTTCAAGCTTTTTTTGACTAAGGGGTTTACTGATACTTTTTGTTCATTAAATTCTAATTGGTCTTGTTGTTGTTTGCAGTATTGTTTCTTCCTAATTTTAGTGCATGTGATGAAATTTCTAACTAGTGTGTGCAAGAATATGATTTTTACATGCAACATTAGTTCTCCTATCCTTTTTCTCACTCCCCTTTCCCACTCTTTAGACAAATTCTTCCCTAGCAAGAGATTTCTAGCTTTGTTGCAGGGTCAGTGGAGTGCCCCTATTGGATCCCTAGCCATAAGGCCACCAAGAAAATCCACCTTTACTCATGCATGCATATATAGTAGATGCACTAGTTAAGTAGAGGGACTTATACTCCTAGAGTATTTGCAAGATAACCACAATTTTTTTCCTGACAAATTTTCTTGCCAAAAATTTTTATGCACCCAAAATACAACCACAGGTTCTGAAAATCAAAACAAAAATAATTAGATTTCAAAGGAAAATCATTTTTTAAAGGTGAATACATCAAGGAAAAAACCCCTATCACATTTGTTTCCTGAATCATGAAGAATTTTCTAGATTGGAGTGAAGTACCAATGAGTGACAATGAAGAAGAATAATAAGAAGATGTCTTCCTAGAAAATAATATTGTTGATTAGCCATGGTTCCAAACTAGTGTTGACAAAGGAAAGAAGAAATAACCTGTCATTGATGAAGAGGAATGGATTCAAAGGAGACATAAGATAAGGTGTGAAGCTTGAGAATATGCCAAATTCTTGCAAGAGATGAATGAGCAACTTGAAACAGCCCATAGTGAGGAAGAAGAAGAGGAGATTCATCTTATGGAGGAAGATATTGAAGATCACTCATATCACAAGGTTTTCATACCCAAAAGGTTCTTGAATGCCACTAAAGAAAATCCTATCCTTGAGCCTTCTAATGAAGATAAAATCAGCATTCAAGAAGATCAAAAAGACAAGATGATGAAAGATTCACTTTGAAGAAGATATTTACAATCTCTCACATGACTCACTACAAAATTGAGAACGTTGTCCTTCTTCCACCATTATCTAGATGAATTAAATACATATAGTGATGAAGAAATGAATATTTTAAAAGAGAAATTTTAGAAAGAATTTAGAGCATAATGGAAGGAAATTCTGACCCAAAGTCTTTGATGAAATTTGGAGGTATGCTTTAGCTCTACAAAGAAGATATGAACATCTTGAAGTTCCACATTAAATGGAGGAAGAAAGACGAGACGCACCCTATGGAATAAGACCTGGATTATTGTCCATACTATGAGGTTTTCCTTCCCAAAATATTATTTGATGGTTCTAAAGAAGATCTTGTCATGGAACCTCTCGATGAAAACCAAAGAAACGTCATGGAGGAAGAATTAGAAGAGACAAAGATAGGATCACCATTCAGTTATTCCATTTAGCTCAACTCACAACTACATAGTGGATGTGTTAGTACAAATCAGCAACACCCTCGGATGTTTTCTCAAATTTCTAGTTTGATAATGGACATCCAGTGTGATTGCACAACATTGAATCCTTTCCCCAAGTGTGGGACTTGAAAAAACTGGGAAAAGACCCTCCAGATTAAAGGCTAGTTCCTTCACTCCTCTAATCAGGTATATGCATGAACTTTACAGAGGTTTAATACTAGATCCTACTCTAAATTCCAAGGAGACAGAGATAAAGGATGCAGAAGAAATTAAAACTAAGTGAAAATGGTGATACACCAAGGGATGGTGAACATATACTTTGCAAAATTGACATAGATCATAAGAAATACAACACAAAATATGCACAAATTTCTAGAATGTAATGAGAGATAAAAATAATGATAACACATGAAAGGATTGGGAAAAATCAATCACAGAACATACATTATCATTCCCAGGTTCAATATAATGCATTACAATGGCTAGGAGGAAAAACACATGTTGTAGTCTATATGAGAGGTATGGAACTCTACAAATTCACCTGCTAAGGAAGAAAAGAGAGCTTGCAAAAAAAATATGTCCAACCCTTTACAAATGAGCCAAATCTGGCTTTTAATGGTGACGAAAGGAGAGAAAACAAAAATGTGGGCAAAATGGATTTATGAATTCAACCACCAACCAAATTCCTCAAATTTTTCCTGTAGAGTGATGGGCTTCATGGATGAACCCATACTTAGAAGTACATTGTTCTGCAAATAAAAAAAGACCATACTTCATTAAATTTGGTGGTTGAATGTCAATTCTATGTTTTTTCATGCCAGGATGTTTCTTCAATTTTCTCCCAAAATTCTCCATAAAAATACAAAATTGAACCCTCCATTATGTAGAGAAATTCACTAGCTTTCCAATGACACCAAGAATGCAAACATCCGAGCTCTGGATCAAAAGTTATGCCCCTATGAAGATTTAGGGAAAAAAGGGCCAAAAATGGGTTGGTGGGACGAAAGTTTAAAATTTTCCCCTTTTTGAAATTTGGGAAAATTTCCCAAAATTTCCTCCCCACACTCAAGTGCCGATGCCACGTGGCATGTCCTAATTGGTCTGTGGGTCTTCATGGTCCCTTTACACCCTTTTTGGATTTTGGAAAACTTTCCATTGGCACCCCACGCTCCGCCACTCCTTTGCCACATGTCATCTTTTCATTCACCAACAGGGCAAAGCTTCCAATTTTCCATTGACTCCAACCATTTCTGAACAAGACATGTGTTACCTCTCCATTGTCGTAGGCCTAAACTCCAAGCATTTACTCTTACGTCACGCCTCTTTTGACTTTGTCACCACATAGATATGTGGCATGCTCTAATCGGGCACACGGGCCATCATAGGGTGGAGTTTATTGTGCCATTTGCCACACTTTTGGCAAAATGGAAAAATTCCCCCACACCTCTGCCTCCCACTGGTTCGTGGATAGGTGGTAGCTCCTCACTTCTGCTGCAGGCCTTAGGGCCAAAATTTTCTTTTGTGCCAACCTTTGAAATTTTTTCAACTTCTCTCCACCGGTTCGACCTCCAACACCCCCATGGACATGTGTCACCATCCCATTCACTGGCGGGCCTTCAGGCCAAAAATTTCCTTTTCATGCCCAAACCAAACCTTGGTGAAAATTTTAAATTTACCTCTGCTCCCACCATTCCTCTACCATGTGGTGCATTTTGATTGGCCCGCGGACCTCTCTAGGGAAAATTTCCCTCCCAAACTCCACCGAGCCATAACATGTAAAATACAAGGAGTTAGAAGGAAAACTTTACCTTTCTAGAAAGCTGAGAAGATTATGAATCCAATGAAACCCTTTGCTGAGAAAATTTTGAGTGCCTAAAAGTGAAAAAAATTCAACTGAGGCACAAGGAAATAAGTAATGAAGGGAAGTTAGCCAAAAATGAGCAAGGGGCTTATTTTGGATAATATGATGATCCAATGTTCTCCAAAGACTCCACCAATGATGAAGAATATAGCCAATTCAAAGTAAGCATGAATGATCTCTTTTAAAATTTTAATATTTCAATTAATGATGAAATGGAGAGATGGGAAAAAGTTCCAGAAAATCACCTAACATCATGCTCACATCATTGTCAAAGATGATGAATTCAAGATGGTCATAGATAATCTTCCCTCCTAGTTTTATTCTTCAAGTGATGTAGAAATGTTGTATGAATAAATGGAGGAATTCAAAGAATCAAAATCCCTTTTAGATGCAATCATGGATGATCAAATGTAAGAATCCCACTCTCTTTTCAAATCCAAGGAGAATGAACAATTTAAACAAAACCTCTACTCACTTAGGGAGTAGAATAATCATCATGGTGAAAACATAGCCTTTCATCTTTCACCTGAGTAAGAAGAATCAATAATCGATGGTCAAGATGTATCTGAAAATTCTTCTCATACTGCTGCCCCAACACGGTTCTCTTCTTCCTACCAAGAAGAAGATGATATGGATTTTGAGCTTGAAGGAGTTCCCTTCCCATGAAGCTTGGACATCTTCTCTGGGCGTAGGTGTCATGAATCAAGTATGCACGTGTTTGATTAAAAGTGAATATTTGGAAACACAAAGCTTAGAAGAGGTGAACAAGAATGTTTCAAATAAATCATGGGCCCATTTAGATCAAATTGTTAACCATATCCTAGAAGCACAACAAGAAGATTCTTCTAATGGAGATAAAACTGAGCCTATGAAAATTTTAGAAGAACTATCTGTACAAGATATATTGAAGGTTGTGGAAGAAACTGAAGATCCTCAACTCATCCTTGAACTCTTAACTCGGGCTATGGAGATACAAGATAGGTATGAATCAATTTGTGCTTCCTATTTTGGTGGACCAATTTTTGATGTTGAGATGGAGTAGTTGGATAATCTTGATGACTTCCTAATAATTTGGTTGATGAGAATGGACATGAAATAATGTATTTTTCTTCCACATCGTGTGAAGAAGTTCATATGTCCAAAATAATACTTTTTGTGAATCTCCTTTAGACATCATCAGTTTTGAAGACAACACCTCCACCATGGAAGAAGATAACAAGGAAAACATTGAGCTGATTTGCATTGAAGAAATTTGTTCTAGAACATGGCAAAAATCTGCAGCAATGTTGGGAGTATATTCAAAACCAACTTACTCCCACCATTTCGGAATGGTCCATCAATAAAAAAACAAGAGTTCATATGGAAAAATCCAATAAAGGGTGAAGAATGCTTACATGGCCAAACCAAAATCTACAATTTTGAAAATGATATCAAGATGCACTCCAAACAAATGCATATTGGCAACCATTTCTCTAGACAACAAAGTGGGAGTATGCATGATTCTTTCCAAATGATCCAAAATTAGACTACACTCACCATCCTCCAAGCTCGATTCACCTTGAACATGTTCCCATGCTGCAACAATATCTCAAGGATGATGAAGATCTCTAGCTCAATGATTTAACCTCCATGTCTGAAAACACTTGCTCAAAGAAACAAAGTGGGATGTTCGGGGAAGTTCTTGAATGGGAAGAAAATCAGTTTTTCTCACTCCTTCTAAGTGTTTTGCTGATATAAGAAAAAAATTTGAAGTTGCAATTAAAAAAGATAAAAAATTTCATGAAAACAAAAATTTTCGCACTCTCGAAGACAAGGAGGGATGGTGTCTCATGATTGTGGGACATCAAGAGGAATCTTCAAAATGCAAAATTTTCAAGAGGTTAACCAAATTTTCAATGGATGAAGGAACATTCTCAATACAGTATGTATAAAAGGATGGAATCATGATCATCCTTATTCTTATCAAAACATGTAAAGCCATCACCAAAGCATGGTTTGATCAAATAATAGTTTTTGTGCTTCAAAGGTTAGACTTCAATCCATTATTTCATGATGGCATGTAATTTTCTCAACCTATTGCCAAGTATATGTATATCCTTTCCCTACCTCTATAAATTTCCATCCCATTGTACATACTTTACCTTTCTGTTGCATGTGTTTTCCTTCCTGTTAGGTGTCGTGTGTTTCATTTACGTCATTTTGTGTGTGTGTGTGTGTGTGTTTCCTTCTTCTCTCTCTCTCTCTCTCTCTAATTTGTACATGACTTCGCATGCACCAATGGATAATGCATGGGCCTTTGTTTTGAAATTTTGAGATTCTAGGATTCTCCATGTCATGTATTTTCTACCCTCAGTCCATGTCATGTCCCCAAGCCAAAGCCAATTGTTATCGTATAAATGTGCAACAGGGAAATTGATAATTTCTAAGCATGACAATGATACCCTTGTAGCAAAATTTTCATGTTTTATCATTCTGAGGCACCCTGGTATGCCTAGTTAGTCTAGTAACCTCCCAATTATTGGTATCTCATCCCCCTAGGTGATTTTAGGAGTTCATTAAAAGTTGTAAGCTACAAGCGGGTTGTGGAAAGGGCTATCACTGGCCTTCCTAGGGCTAGAGAAACCCCATGGAACAAATCAAAATATCTAAAGTGAATACAGAGGTGATTTAAAGGTCTTGTGACATCATGGAAATGATTCTCAAATATTCTGGAAGGACTCGAAGAAGTTGGGGTAGTTTCACCAAAATAAGGGTTCAAAAGCCTAGTCAGGAAACATGCCAAAATAGTCATTCAGATTCGAAGGTGATCATAGGAGCTCCAGATGGATTTATGAGAAAAAAACATCTCCAAAAATATAATTCCAATCCCTAAAAGATGGTGGAATCATTTTTTTCACAACACTTTTGAGCATTATGTCTGCAAGTAGTGTTTCTCAGGAACAAGTGGGGTATCAAATCAAAAATCCCATTTTTCATGGTTCAAATAGAAGAAACAAGACATGAGATCCCCACCTTTAGATTAAAAATTCCATTTCCATCTAGGATATTATAAATTTTTTCTTGAAACCTCCTTCAGGAGCTCAAGTTATCATTGTCGCAAGTTTTCCTCTCTATGTGAGTTTGGGAGTTAGCCAAATTTTAGGAGAACACGTGTCGGCTCCGGAGCCTAGCGAGGATTTTGTGTCTAGGATGTCCCCGAGGGTCAAGTAAATAAACCTTGGAAAATTCGCCCAGCCCCCATGTGACCTCTGAAACCCCATGCAACCATCAGGATTGCTAGTTCAGACCCCAGGTGTAATTTGGAGCTCAAATCCCCTACCGTCGGATCTTCGCCACATGTCATCTCTAGGTCTACCATGGAATTTTATTTCCCTCACATATATCATAGGTTAGGTACATAAACCTTGAAAAATGTTCCCAAACCTCTAGGATATATATTTTTTCATCCATGTGACCCGCTTCTAGCCTCGGTGCTTTAAAGTTTATTTTGGAGCATTCACTCCCTACCATCGATCTATGTCACATGTCATCTTCTTTCTTACAATGGAACTTTATGTCCCTCTCATCCCTTTGAGGTGAGGGACTTTAGGGAAAATAAAATTATCCCATCCCTCTCTCGGCATGATTTTAAAATTTTAAATATTTAATTGTTTCCCACTTTTAATTTCTTACACTCCCGTTCACATAGTCATATCTCCATACTTCTTCCGCAACCTTTTACCATCACACTTTCATTGCCAAATCTCAAACCATCTTTACCAAAAAATAAAATATTCTACTTGATGGTGATACATAGGTCTCATAAGAATATTTCATCGAGATAAGAAGAAGAAATGAAGAATAGTGGAAATCCCCATTGCCATGAAATTGAAATTTGAAGAAATATTCCAAACCGGTACACAGATTGACAAACCATCTATTGTTAAGTTATTCTCTCTTTAAGTCCATTAAAAATCCATATCAAACCTCCATTTTTCAGCAAGAAATTCTCACAATGAAGAAATTTCACTTCATTTCGACGAAGAACAAAGTTCAATTTCTCGTAAAATCGAAACTAGATTGAAGAGAAATTTCACCAAAGAGACAAGAAGTAAAAAAATATCACAATGGAGTATATTTTGTATAGAATGGATTAAAAATACCTACAAATTTCAAGCTCCATCAATGGCCACCATGACATGGTAGTGGAAAAAATCAGTGAGCTAACTCTCTAATTCTCGGGGTTCTAGTTAGGGAAATTACACAAAATTAGAGGGAATGATCGTTGAAAAATATAGTTTCACGTGAACTAATTTTCACACCATGAATTCCATATTTTTATGGATATGGAGGGATGTTTTTATCGTAATTCTTCCCTATTTGAAGAAATTTTCAAATTCCTGAAGATCCAATGGGAGAAATCATCTGAAATTTAAAAGGGAAGGGTCTCCAAAAAAACTAGTTTCTCTCAAACTAGTTTTTGCATGATGAAGTTTCCAGTTTCTTGATATATGAAGGAATGATTTTTTATTAGTATTCTACCCTAGTAGATCCATACATGAAGCTCTTACCAAACATAAATTTTCATTTTGCATTTTTGAGCTTTCTGGAAAGCGAATCATAATGAAAATTAAAGCACGAGTTCATGACAAAGAGCCAAATCCAAAAAATTTATTCCCATAACAAAGAAAGGACATTTTCATGACTTACTAAAAATATCATATGTTATGCTTTCTCACATGCTATAAATGATAAGTCCCTCTAAATTACAAGTTTAATCACTAAGGACAATTAGAAGAGGGTAAAATGGAAAGTTAGATGGAAAATGATTTCTTCCAAAAATAGTAGTTCCCCAAATAACAACTTGCTAAAAATAGAAATGTACTAAAAATATAGGGATCTAGGGAACAAAGGAGGTTGTAATATGGTATATGGTTTAGAATGTGAAACTAGAGTGAGATACGTGAAATGTCCTAGAATAGTAGAGCATAGGCTCATATTCTAAACATAGAAATTCTTCATTTTGGAGTGGAAATTTGCATATGACTTTATTTTCACTCACCTTACTACTTTTTGGACTCCCTTTTGGATGATGAGATGGTTTCATGAGTGTAAAAGGAGGAATGAGAACTTCATGAAGGTTTTGGAAGCATCATCTTGAGTGTAATGGTTTACAGAAGCAAAACAAGTCATCACAAGGCACATCATGTGAATTCATCTTCATAATTATCTTAAGGAACCAAGTGATCCAAAGTGAGTTAGTCAAAATGATTTCAACGAGTCAAAGGGTTCATCAACCAATTTTCAAGGAGGGTCATCATGGGCATTTTATGTTTTCATCTTGATCTTCTGGTGGTAAACATCATTTTCTATGGTCCAAGATGTCCATGCATCATAGAGCTCTGCGGTCATCACTAGATTGGGAAAATGATTCAAAGTTATTCTAGGTAGTAATCTTCATCGAGTGTCTAAGATCACTAGTGGCATAAATCTTCACTCAAAGTTCATGGTTGCATCAAGGCATTCAAATCATTTTGTCATGAGGAGTGTTTTTCCCTCCATACCTTCCCTCTTCCTCTTGTTGCCTCTCTTCTTTCTCTCTCCATTCTAATTCTTTGTTATGCATCATCAACAGTATTACGTCCTATTCACTTAAGTGACCTATTTTAAATTTGTAAAAAGTATTTTCTCAAAATTATAAGAGAAATACTTGATTCATAGAAAACGAAAGGTCACGAGTGGAATATGGAAATGAAGAGTCATGTGAGGGAGGTGAAAGGACAATTCAGATTGCTATAAATTATAATGAGCTCTTCATTCCAAAGGGTTCTAATTCTAAAATTCTTCTAGCTAGTTGTATTCTTGTAAGTTCATGAGAGATATTTTTCTCACTTGTGAGTGAAAAGAGTTAGCCACTTTTCCCCTATTCTCAATGTCTTCCATTCTCATACTATGTACAATTTATGCTTGAGCATCAATACAAGAAGAAGGATTTTTGAGCCTTTTTGACTAAGGGGTTTACTGATACTTTATGTTCATTAAATTCTAATTGGTCTTGTTGTTGTTTGTAGTATTGTTTCTTCCTAATTTTAGTGCATGTGATGAAATTTCTAATTTGTGTGTGTGGGAATCTGATCTTCTACCAGCAACATTAGTTCTACTACCTTTTTATCACTCCCCTTTCCCACTCTTTAGACAAATTCTTCCCTAGCAAGAGATTTATAACTTTTTCACAAGGTCAGTGGAGTGCCCCTATTGGATCTCCAACCACAATGCCATTAGAAAAATCCACCTTTACTTACACATGCATATATGGAAACTACATTGGTTAAGTAGAGGGGACTTAGAATCTAATAGAATTGACAAGCTAACCACCTATTTATCCCTAACAAATTTTCTCACCAACACTAGATTGAATATGAAAAAAATTTGTGCTCTTTTCTTCACCACCTCCAAGCTTCATCATTATCTTCTCAATCATAAGATCTATGTCATCATTTTCTTTCATCTTCTTCCAAGACTTATCATAATGATTTCATCCCTTGATGGCTCATGATTGTGATTGAGTTTGACCTATACTTTGTCTCTCAAAACTCAATCAAGGGCCATGTTATCACAAATCAATTAGTTTTTTCCCCTCCTCCCCGATAATCACCTTCCTCATGAAATATTTCAGGACAAATCCATCAACACCATTAATCGGTGTTCTCTCCTCTTAATATGATTCTCTTCTTTGATGGATCTAAATTTTGACAAGGGGAGGAGTTGGTGTCATTATTCCTCCTTGGGACACTCCCATTCCTATTTCCTATAAGCTCAATTTTGAATGCACAAACAATATGGATGAGTATGAAGCCCTCATCTTGGGTCTTGAAACCACTGTCATGTTTGGTGTCCAAATCCTTGACATCTATGGTGATTCTCAGCTTATCATCAATCAATTCAAGGGAATCTATCAATGCAAAAATGAGGTCCTTCATAAATATAAGGACATCATCAATTTTCTTCTTAAATCCTTCAACTTTATGCCATCCAAATTGTCCCTCATTCATATAATCACTTTGCAGACACCATGGCATCTCTCATGTCTCTCATCCCATGGGAAACCGATGAATATAATATTTCTATTTTTGTTCACCATATTGATCAACCATATTATCTCCATGAGCTTACACGCATCAATCATGTTGACACTAATCCGTTAAATCTCTAGTATTATCAAAATTTTGACTACCTTTCTCAATCCATCATCCCTTCCGACCAATCCAAAAATGGTAGGAGGTCATTTATTCAATTTTATAACCATTATGTCATCCTTGGAAGAATCCTCTACAAGTGTGAGTTTTAAGGTGTCCTTTTATGATGCCTTAAGTCTCATGAATCCACTTGAGTTATCGAAGAAGTTCATGACGATGTTTATCATGGTTATATTATTCGTTTGTTGTTTCCAAGTGTGTTCTACACATGGGATATTGTTTTCCTTCCCTTAATCAAGACTATTGTGAATATGTTAAGAAATGCATCAAATTTGAGAAGTATTATAATCTCATCTGCATTTCTAGCCATGCCTTACTGACCGCTCATGACCTTTTTCCTTTCTCCCAATGGGGACTTGACCTCATTGGCCTCATTGATCCACGTTCCTCTCAATGCCATAATTCTATCATCATTTCCACTTAGTGCTTCACCAAATGGGTAGATTCCATTCCACTCGCATCTATAAAAGATAACAAGATTGTTGATTTTGTCTATCAAAGATATTATTTTCTTCTTCGACATTCCTCACAAAATCTTCATGGATAGTAGAAAGTCCTTCTAAAAAATCTTAAGAAGCTTTGTGACTTATTCAATATTAATTTTTGCTTCTCTTCCCCATATTACCCTAAATCTAATGACTAAGACAAAGCCACTAAAAAAACCCCTTCATAAAATTCTTTTCAAGACTATTTATAAATCTTTTCATAATTGCCATCAACATATCCCTTTCGCCCTATGGGCCTATTGGAATAAAATCTGCACCTCTACGGGAATTACTCATTTCTCTCTCTTCTATGGCTTAAAATTCATCCTTCCTCTTGAATTCTAAATCCCATTCTTGCAGTTTTCTCTTCATGAATTCATCTCTAACAAAGATTATCTCTAAGAGTGTTTAGCACAACTTGAATTGTTAAACAAATGTCACCTCATCACCGATGAGTGTCATCAATCATATTCATTAATAATGTCAATCTAGGGCTGGTGTTTGATGGATGTACACAATAGAAGAAAAAGATCTTTGGAAAAAAAATCCTCCATACACAATCCAAACTTGCACAAATTGAAAATCACACTTGCAGAAATGCAAAATCACACTTATGGAAATCAAAATCACACTTGCATAAAATAAATCACACTTGTAGAAATGAAATCACACTTGCATAAAGGAAATTTTTGAATTGGAAATAAATATAATCAAATAAAACACCTATAGGTTCACAACAAACTGAATGAAAATGAATATTACAATATAAGGAGAAAAACAATACAACAAAATGATAATCACAGAAAAAGGAATAAACATAAACATAAATTATTACAAGAAAAAACACAAATACATAGATCCATCTTCCTTGGAATGAGTGGTCAACTCATTCCTTGGAAGAGGATTTAAATCATGCTTCTAAGATATTAATTCAAAACTTCATAATATTGGAGAGAAAAGAACAAATTTTTCATTGATTGGTAAAAGATTACATACAAGAGTGTGGAAGGTTGCATTTATAGTTCATGCATCCAACCAAATCCTTAGTCCACACACCAAGAACTAACTACCTATTCTTGGGTGGATTTATTCAAAGCAATAAATCCTAAAAAACTTGACTACAATAGTCCACTTATCATGGAGAATATTTCTACAACTCACCCTTCAATCTAGGAACATGAAGTGGAAGAGTACTTATTCAACATTCCTAATACTATTCCACTATTTTCTCATCCTTGAAACATGGAGAGAAAATGGAGGAGTGCTAATTCCATGACTTTGAATTCTTCTTGGAATGCCACATGCATGCATGAATTTGGATTGCCACATGTTTGGATTTGTATTCTTGGTTGATGACATGGAAGAAAAGAGTGGGTTGAATAGTTTGGTGCTCCTTTACATTACTTTGGAAAAAACTAAAATACTTTCACTAGTTGGCCTTTCAGTAGTTGCGTGAAGACTTTTGGTAGCTGGGTGTTTCAAAGATATCTTTGTGAAGAATTTCAGTAGTTATAATCTATGAACTTGGAGTAGAGTTGTTTATGACCTATTTTCTACACACTATTGCATTCTAAATTTAGCAGAAATATCAACAAATAACAACAATTAGATTACAAATATATTTTTAAAGAGATGATAAGATAAATCTTGTATTCTACCTTAAATATGCTATCCATTATTAAAACCACATTTAAATTCACTTGAAAGCTTGATTTTAAGAGAGAATAATACTACTATTTGGTGATATAATGAGACATATTTTGGTCTCATCATTTCCCCACACTTAACTTCTTGCATGCCCTCATGCAAGCTACTAATCTTCCTCGAATCTGATATTTTCAATACTTATACATCTTCAAATTGTCTTCTCCTCCCTTTTCATGATAAAAGCAAACTGATATTTCTAGAAGAAAAATGTTTTACTTCTTTTTTTATTCATGCTCTCATGAGGTTTTTTTCGTAATGTAGAGAGATTTTTTCCCCATAAATAGTTCTTTGTTTTCTCATGCATTCTTCACAAAAATTGGAGGAGAGTGAGTCTCCCACACTTAGCTCTATCCATGCTCTCATAAAAGTGTTTTTTATTGAAAGGCTTACAGATCCCAATTTTTCCAAACTGGAAAGACATCATCTGCATCATCTACTTTGTTACTTGACTTGATCAACACATATAGATCTTTGACAAATTTCTATCTCTTTTGTTTTCTATTTTTTTAAGCTTTATAGAAGTGAATCTATTTATAATTAAAACAATAAATAACAATATTTAAGAATAGAAAAATAGAAGGTACCATACCATACTCGGTAGTTATCCATGCTTTCATCATGTTGTATAACCTTGATTTCCATCTGCAGCTGAAAAATGAATAGATATGAAGTCAATGACTCTGCAACATAGAGATTTTCAAGAGAAAATAATTTCATCAACCAAGTTGGATTAAGAGAATCAGTCATATGTATCCAAGAAATACATTTGAAGTGGGTAAGTACATGGAAATGGGGGGTCAAAAGGGGGTAAAAAAGGGACACATTTTTATAGAAATCAACAAAACTTGAACTTCATCGAATAATTTGGCATGCCTATGCTAAAAATTTGACAAAGTGATAAGAATAAGTACCGTAGATCTTGGAATCTAGTTTCTAAACTATTTTTTTTTTAAATGGTTGAGATTAAGAGGGTCAAATGTGGTGCGCACACAAAGTATGTCTATTTTTGTGTCAAAAATAAGAACCTATTGTGTGTGCCCCCATTTTTTGAGTTCTATATTTTTTTTTCAAATCCCTTCAATAGAAAGTTAGCTAAGACCATGTACGAGGTCCCATTAATGTTTCATAATTTTTGGATGAATATATTATTTTTATTAATTTTCAAAGTGCACATATCCTGAAAATGAAATATTTATGTGTACACCCCCATAACTTTGAGAAAAAAACATTTTAAAGATTTTTTTGAGTGCATGTAGAATGGAGTTTAGAAAAAACCAATTTTTTAGAAAACAATTGGATGAAAAAATCGTAAAGTGTGCACCAAAACACATGCATAGGTTTTTGCAAGAAAATAAGGCACTAGTAAAAGAAATTATTGATGAAAGCCTTAAACTAATTGGATTTTATAAATAATTATATCGTCATCATGGTAAAACCGAGATTGAAATCATAGTATAATTTATTTTTGAATATTATGTTTTAATGTATGAGATATTGGGATGCACGTGTGAAATTTTGATGTTTTTTTGTCAAACACGATTATAATCAAGCATAAAGAATCCAAACCTTTAGTTTGGAAATCTAAGGCAAATCCAAGCCTTTGGATTGGGAATTTCAAACCCAAAAAATATGAAACGTGAGTGTGCTAAAACGCGCTTATGGTTCATGTGTTATGTGGTTTATGTGTTTGTGGTATGCTTCTATTGACTAAAATAAATATTTTTCTTTTATTATTATTATTACTTATACTTTAAATTTATTTTAGTAAATATAAGATGTTAGGGTCTTTCTACACCTTATGGAACTATTCTCACAGCTCCATCTTTCATAGTTTAGAAGATAGTTTTTCATATTATAATCTAGTCGATCACATAGGTATTTTTAGGATTTCAGCATTCAATCTTTTAGGGTTTAAATTATACAATCAATATCTATTTTTGAAAAATATAGTCATTGTTTATGTTATGGAGCCTCTTTAATTGGTTATTGATATTCATAGGAGTTTTTAGGAAGATTTAGGAAAGGTTTAATCATTCAAGGGAAATCTTCTCAACAACGGTTTTTCTAGGTGCGGGAATAAACACTCTAATGGTCGAATTTGAATCCTTCGAGATGATTTTGGGAGCTTCATAAGGAGTTAGGAGGAAAATAAATAGGCACTGGAAATATATGTGAATCCTATACATATTGGTAACATCTATTTTTCTTTAAGACTTGAAGGTTTCATGAATAATTTTAAGATAGTGTAGTTATCCCTTTGGGGTCTGAAAATAATGGCCCTAAATTTTTAAGCACTAAATATATGATCACTACATTTTGATAGGTTAGTATGTTTAAACATTAATAAATACCTCTTAGAATGGGTAAGGTTATCATGAGGATGGAGCTAATTTTTGTGAGTTGAAAACACCTTCCTAATACCCTAGATTATGTCTTTGAGTCACAAACTTTCTAACATTAAATTTAAACCCTAAACCTAAACAGTTAACCCTTAACCCTAAGCTCTAAATAATAAACCATAAATCGTGAACCCTAAACCCTAAACCCTAAACACTAGACCCTAACTATTAACCCTAAACCTAAACCTTAAACATTCAACCCATAGCCCTAATCCCTAAAACTTGAACCATGATACCTAAATGATAAGCCATAAACCCTAATCCTAAACCCTCAACACTTAATCCTAAACCCTAAACCCTAAATCCTAAAAATAAACCTAAACCTTGAATCCTAAACCCTAAACCCTAATCCTTTAATAGTTTCGAGCTAATCAAACACCCTCTAGTATAGTTCAAGAAATATATTAAGAGTTTAGAGGTGATGTCGAGAATCTTGGAAGTGTTAGAGGTAATTTAAGAAGATTTAGGAGTATTTTTAGGGCTTAAGGTTTGGGGTTTAAGGCTCATGGTTTAGGTTTTAAGGTTTAGGGCTCAATGTTTAGGGTTTAGGGTTTAGGGTTCATGGTGGTAAAAATAGGGTTTAGGGTTTAAGTTTTAGGTCTCGTGGCTTAGGGGTTTAGAGTTAAGATTTTATGGTTTAGGATTTAGGGTTTAGTGTTTAGGGTTTAGGGCTTAGGGTTTAGGGTTTTGAGCTCTAGGTTTAAGGTTTACGATTTAGGGTTTAGGGTTTAGGGCATATGATTTAGGGTTTAGGGTTTAAAGCTAAGGGTTTAGGATTTAGGTTTTAGGGGTTAGGGTTTAGGGCTCGGGGTTTAGGGGTAATGGATTAGGGTTTAAGTTTTAAGGTTTACGGTTTATGATATTTGGTTTAGGGTTTAGGGTATATAACTTATCACTAAGGGTTTAGGGTTTAGGGTTTAGGTTTTAGGGTTTAGGGTATAATATAGTAAAAATAGGATTTAGGGTTTAGGGTTTAGGTTTTAGGGTTAATTTTTATGATTTAGGGTTTAGGGATTACATTTTAGGGCTTAGGTGTAGGATCGATGATGCCTCTCCAGTGCAACTCCCCTCTTGAGGATCATATTTATATTTGATGTATCGTCATCGAAGAGGGAAAATCCTGTCGAATTGGTTATTAAGTATGATGTGGAAGATCAGTAAAGTAAATGAAAGTTGGAGAATTAGATTTCATTAGTAATTAGTACTAAGTATCAACAAGACTAATAGGTCTTCGACTACTCAAATAGAAGGACATGACAATATTAGCACCATATTTCCTAGTCTCGTGCCTAGAACCATAATTGAGTCTACTTGTGAAAATTAAACATAGCAATAGGGGTATGGCTAAGAACACAAAGGAGCCATCAATCACCTAGTAAATATTTCTTGTATATAGTTTTGAATGGGAGTCGGTTGGCTTACGACTTAAAGACCTTCCATTCATTGATAATTCCTTCTATGATAAACCCATGGATAATTTCAAAAGTGCCTTCAAAACAATAGGGGTAGTCATAAAATCTAATGAAGGATGTGATGTTTTGTGTCAAAACTATATATTTAGAAAAACCTCTTCTTCTTGAAAGCTCTGGTTTTCTCATTAATGATGTATCCATGTATCCAAGGATTCAAGACTACCGGGTTTGTGGTAGGATTGGACATTTAGGTATCATCGAGTGTCGAATCAGAATGTCATTACATCTAGAGAAACATTCTCAAATGTTGGTGTAATGCATCTTGGAAAATAAAATTGAACCTCAGAAATCCTCTAAAATTTCCATTCTAGGTACTAGTCTAAGTCATTTTCCTATTCATGTTTTTATTTCTAGTTCTTGTTCTAGTCATGGTCATCAAATACAAAAGTTTCAAGAAAGGAATCCACACTTGAAGAATTATTCCCATTTAGATTATTGGTAATTCCAATGGCAAAGGTGGTAGTGTCTTTGGAGTGCGCTTAGTGGAAGTCGTGGTTGTGCCCTTGTTTGTTTTTCCTCATGATGTCATAGGTAGCCTTTACGATATTATCATAGAGAAATCCCCATGCTTGTGTGATAACTTTAAAATCTCTCTTAGCTCTTGGGAACTTATTTTTATTAGGATGAAATTGCAAGGCTAGTTTTAGTAGGTATTAACAAAAAAACAAAACAAATTTGTGAAAATTAATTATGAAATGTATTCCTTTGCTTCAAGCTTATCTTTATAAATGAAATTTGGCTCTCAAGTTCTTCATACTTTCCAAATTTTAGGAAAATTGACATTCTGGACCTATGATGGTGTGAAGAAAATGGGCAATTCATTTCCTCTAACCTTTCTTGAAGCAAATTTAAATGAAATGAAATTTGGAATTTGGAGATGGCACGTGGTAGACATTGATTGTCCTACCACCAATTTTGAGTGAGAAACTTCTAATATGAACTTTAAACCCTAAACCATAAACTTAAACCCTAAATCCTAAACCTTCATACCTAAACCATCAAACCTTGACCCTAAACCCTAAACCTTGAGCCCTAGACCTAAACCATAAACCCTCATCCCTAAACATTAAACCCTAAACCCTAATTTCAAAACTTTGATCCATAAACCCTAAACCTTGAACCCTAAACCCTGAGGCCTAAACCCTAAAAACTCAACCCTAAGCTATAAGCCCTAAACCTTAAACCCTAAACCCTAAACCCTTAACCTTGAACCCTAAATTGTAAACCTTGAACACTAAAAATTGAACCCTAACCCCTAGACCCTAAACCTTGAGCATGGATTATTGATCCCTAAACCCTAAACCCTAAACTGGTAACCCGAACATCAAACCCTAAGCCATAAACCCTAAACCTTGATCCCTAAACTTTAAACATTAAACCATAAACCCTAAATCCTAAGCCCTACACCCTAAACCCTAAACCCTAAGCCCTTAACCATAAATCCTAAACCATAAACCATAAACCCTAAACCTTAATCCAAAAACCATAAAACATAAACCACGAACCCTAAACCATGAGGCCTAAGATCTGAACCACAGACGCTAAACCCTAAACCCCAAACCCTAAATCCTAAACCCTACGCCCCAAAACCTAAAACCTAAACCCCAAACCCTAAACCATTAAAATTTAGTATTTAACCATGAGCCATAAACCCTAAACCATAAACCATAAACCCTAAACATTGAACCCTAAATCTTGAGCCCTAAGCCCTAAACCCTGATCTCTAAGTGCTAAACCCTAAACCTTGAACCATGAGCCCTAAATGCTAAACCCTAAACCCTAAATTGAGAATAAAAAGTCCAATGGTATTTTTGGGTGTAACATATTATGATACCAAGAAAATTTGATCATTTTTTACGTTCTTTTAAATAATTCTTTCAGTTGCAAGTTGTCAGGAATAAATATTTCATTTGAAGAATAGATCTTGATATGTCTAGTGCTTGTGTAAGTTGGTAATTTGAGAGGATTTATGAGGTTAAGTTTTATTTCCCAAGATGCATTACTCCCATGTTTGAAAATGTTTCTCTAGATACAACAAAATTTTGATTTAGACACTCAATGATTCCTGGATGTAAAACCCTGTCATAGACCCCAGTAATCCTCTATCCTTGGATACATGGAGACATCATTACCGAAAAAAACTAGGAACTTTCAAAAAGAAGAGGTTCTTATGAATATATATTTTTGACACATCAAAAAATCCTACAAATGTCAATAAACAAACCAAAAGGCCACTAAAATCTTGAAGGATGACTCTGATATCCTAAAAATAACTATGTCTTAGACTAGATTAGAATCTCAAAACTATCTTCTAAACCGTGACAAATGGAGTGTGAGACTAGTTCCATAAGGTGTAGAGTGACCCTAAAATCTTATATTTAATAAAATAAATTTAAATTATAATAAATAATAAAATATAAATAATATTAAAATAAAAATTTATATTTACACATTTATTTTAGTCCATGAAGCAGCGAGCCACAAACACATACCACATAACACATTGAAATACGAGCGAGTTCTCGTATGCTCACGTTATGACCTGATTTATCAAACCATAACGCACTCACGTTATAAGCGTGACCCTGATTTTCCTTTTTCATGTTATAAAGTAATTTTGTTATGGACAAAATGGTTAAAAATAGATTTGTGTCCACTTTTTAGCCCCATATTTGTGCACTTGCCCAAGTGCATTTTTTTGTTTTTGTTTTTATTTTTTTAGTAATTGTCCAGCCAATAAACTAGTTTTCTAACCAATCACTATCCTTTTGAGAAATGTCAACATGATGGAAAATTAGGAAGCAATCTTCCGAGTTTTTGTAGTATCTAACCAGCTTAGAAAGATAATTAGAGTCTTAACTTTTTCCTTCAAATGTAACCTTTGTGATTTGAGAACAATATACAACCATTTGAAAAAAACTTTGGCTATGATTGTTTCTTTGAAGATTCAGTGTACATGACAAATAAGAAGTTGAGAAACAATGGTAAATTGTTCTAGGAAATGGGATGGTTTAGGGACTTCTTCATTTATTGGGAATGGATGGTTTATTATGAGAGGTTATGGGTATGATCCCTGAATACAAATGGTATGTTGGCATTTTAATTAGCATATATCGAGTTGAGCTAGTATTTTTCTATAGTCATGAGAAGAATTAACATTGAATATGGAATATCAGAGGAATTTTGGTGGTTCCAGTAGTTGGGAAAATGATTTTTAGCAAAAACTCAAAAAAAACTGAGACAGAGAGGGTAGCATGGAATGAATTAGGTACTGAAAATGAGGAGTAATAGAAAAATACTTACATGCATCATAAGATTTTTTTAAAAAAACAATCTTCAACATGTTATTTTAGCTACGTGCATTCAAACTATGACATCTTGGGCATTTCTTAATGAAAATGAGAAAATAAAAATGATTTAGAAATCTTAGAGCGTGTATAAAAACCCAAAAAAATGTTTGAGCTATTTCTTTGTGAGATGTGAGCAATTTCAATCAAAAATACTTTTTGTTTTTCATATGAGAACTCCTTATCAATTGAATCTTTTCTTTTACCTACTCTGCAATGCTTTTTTTTTTTTACATTTGTCCTCCCAATCTATTTGCACAAATATTCCACATAAATATTTGTCTCTGCTAACCTACAAAAATTTAGTTTTTTTGTATTTCTTGCATGCATGAACTATTATTTAATCTTTACAGAAGTAACAATACATGCAAACAAGATATATTTTAGAATAGGAAACCCTCATTGCATGAAAATAATAAACATGAAATGATGTTTCCATTTTATTGAGGGGGGTTTCTTCTGGAAATATCCGGTGGGTTTCTAAATCTAATTGTAGAAATAAAATTTAATCTATTTTATAGAAAATAAAAGTTTAAAGAAACTACCACCAAATACTTCATGTCACAAAATTTTCTAAGAGAACTCTCTTAGGAAATTATGAATCTCCTATTAACATTGTGTTGCCTAAAAATGATGCTAAAATGATGAGTGTCGTCAATCCTCTTCATTAATAATGTCAATCCAGGGTTGGTGTCTCGATGGCTATATGCAATAGGAGAAAGAGATATTTGGAAAACAACTCCTTCAAACACAATCCAAACTTGCATAAATTGAAAATCACACTTACGGAAATGGAAAAGCACACTTGTAGAAATTAAAATCACACTTGCATAAAATAAATCACACTTGCATAAAGGAAATTTCTGAATTGGAAATAAAGATAATCAAATAAAACACCTACAAGTTCACAACAAACTGAATGAAAATGAATATTACAATACAAGGAGAAAAATAATACAACAAAATGATAATCATAGAAAAGGAATAAACATAAACATAAATTATTACAAGACAAAAACACAAATACACAGATCCATCTTCCTTGGAATGAGTGGTCATCTCATTCCTTGGAAGAGGATTTAAATCATGCTTCCAAGATCTTAATTCAAAACTTTAGAATATTGGAGAGAAAATAACATATTTTTCATTGATTGGTAAAATATTACATATAAGAGTGTGAAAGGTTGCATTTATAGTTCATGCATCCAACCATCTCCTTAGTCAACACACTAAGAACAAACTACCTATTCTTGGTTGGATTTATTCAAAGCAATAAATCCTAAAAACAATTGACTACTACTGACAGCCCACTTATCGTGGAGAATCTTTCTATAACTCATTGCTTTAATCTAGGAACAAAAGTGGGAGAGTACTTATTCAACATTCCTAATACTATTCCATTATTTTCTCATCCTTAAAACATGGAAATAAAATGGAGTGCTAAGTCCATGACTTTCAATTCTTATTGGAATTCCACATTCATGCATGAATTTGGATTTCCTCATGTTTAGATTTGTATTCTTGGTTTCATGACGTGGAAGAAAAGAGTGGGATAAATAGTACGGTGCTCCTTTAAATTACTTTGAAAAAAACCTTAAAAATTCAGTAGTTGGGCCTTTCAAGAGCTGCTTGAATACTTTCAGTAGTTGGGTGTTTCAAAGAGTTGTGTGAAGACTTTCGGAGCTACAATCTATGAACTTGGAGTAGAGTTTCTTATGAATTGTTTTCTACACACTATTTCCTTCCAACTTTAGAAGAAATATCATGAAATAACAACAATTAGATTACAAATATATCTCTTAAGAGATGATAAGGTAAATCCTATATTCTACCTTAAATATGTTTTCCATTATTAAAACTACATCTAAACTCACTTGATAGCTTAATTTTAAGAGAGAATAAGAGTGATATTTGGTGATATAATGAGACATATTTTGTCTCATCTCTCACTCTTGAACACCATCATTTCTACCAAGAGAAAATCTAATGTACTTATAAGAAACATCTAAAAGAGCACAACTTTAATAAAGGTGACCTTGTCCTTAAAGAAAATAAAAATGTCACTACTTTAGAAAGGAGCCAACATGGAAAGTTTTCTCCCAAATGAATTGGTCCTTTTTTTACTACCCATAAGTATGGGTCTAGAACCTATTGTTTTGATTATCTTGATGGTAAACCGGAAATTGAACCTCTTAACACACCGCACTTTTTTCCTTTCTATTGTTAACATACTTACTAACATGACCTTAGTCATCTCAGTGGTCATATATCCATCATTAGCCCCTTCCATCTTTCATAGTAATGGTTTGTAGTTATTTGGTCTACCATCACTTTCCTATATATGACCTTTAATGTGGGCACCAAAACTTTTTTCATGGTATATTCCTTAAGGACAAGTTCTTCATTCTAGGAAAGAACCTTGTAATCATTACATCCACCTCCTTCTTATGTACCTACTGGAACCACACTAAGGGTCCACAGGTGTCACTTGTACATTCTTCATCCCCTCCTATGTGGTCTACCTATCTATCCCCAACTCTTCCTTAAAAATTAAAAATTTCTAGCATCCTCATCTTAAAATATATATTATTCAAAATAAAATAAACCGCTCCTCAAAAGGACAATTTTTCATAAAAGATAAATATCAAAGGTATAGGTTGATCCCTAAAAGGATAACTATCATGTGTATTTTATCCTCTCATCTCAAAATCCAAATTCAAAAATAAAAAGATAAGTGAATACCACTCCCTCAAAGGAGGGATACCATCTCATATCATACCAACAAAGGATCCTCACATTTATCAGCCTTCTATCTACTCAAAATAAAAATCATAAAATCCAAAAGCATGCATCCTACAAAATCTTCCTGCATTGATCAAATTTTTCATCTATTGGAAAACTTCCTACATTGATTAGTTTATATCATGTTACTCGAGCTAGGGCATAGACCTAGGGAAACCCACCTAAGGAGAACCTATTTTCCCATGTACAAGTTACATATAGTAACCCTTTATTTTGTCAACATTATGGTTCATAATCTCCCTTTCCATATTTTTCTCATGATCCTTGGAATAACTAACTATCGTTGGTTATGTCTTAACATCTAATATTGGCTGCAATTGTATTGCCTTGATTGGATCATTTTCTTGTTTACGTCTAATCTAGTTTGAGGCATCATTTATTCATGCGCTCCTTACTATGATGGAGTTTTGTTCATATATTTTTGGTCATCTTCTATCAAAATTGAATCCTTTTATCTCACATCCAATTTATCTATTACTCTAAACTCATCTCATCCATACCTATATTTGTATTTCTAAATCCATTATACAATAACATCGACCATGTTTGTATACCACAAATATGTATGTCATACCATCTATATCTAACATATTTATAAATCCACCACATCATTTATATCCATTTTCTATTTCATAATCATATCTAAAAACTATCTATCCATTTCCATCACATCTATTTATCATCTATCTATGCATCATGACTAATAAAACATCACATCACATCATAATAAATCCATATCCTATTCTAAATTTAAAATTACCACCCACATCATAACCAAACCCATAATCATCATACATAATCCAAATATTTTCTTCCACTCTTCTTCCTTGCATAGTACCCATAACATGTTGTTTCTCACCTTTCATGGCTTGCTTGTTTTTACATATTTCCTTTGTGTTCCCTACTAGGGAACCGATGTTTTACTCTTATTATCTTTGCCCCACCTAGATGCATATCTTCCCAATTCCTCATCTATGAAGGATATCACATAGTTTTTCCCGTGCCTTGTCATACCTTTGTCTTGACCACTCACACATTTGTTTGCACATATTTCATGTCTTCCTTTGACATGTTGGTCCCGCGCCTTGCACATCCATTTTATTGGATTTACCTTGGGTTACCTCCATATTAAAGTGATTTTTGCAAACTCATAGGTCTGTAGGGCATTTTCATGGTCTCCTTTAAGGTCTTAGTTTGTTCCTACCAAATTGATTCCAAATTCATGCCATATTTTTTTAGTTTTTCTTTATCCTTGTCTCTGGGAAATCTTATGTTATCATCTTTCTTTTCTCATTTTTTCCATTCTTTCTCCATTCATCCATTTCTTTAAAACTCGTGATCGATTCCCCTTCATTTTTGAGGTCCCTAGTTTGAGGGGAAGCACCTAATCAATCATATTCTCCATTCTTCTGGTTTTTGTCTCATAGATTCCCCAACACAAACCACTCAACAAAAAGGGGCAAATGTAGACACCAATTTTTGGTGTTGTTACCTCGATCCTACGTTCACCCTCCATTGTAATTTTTTACATACATACCTATCTTCCCATTCAAATTCCCATTTCCTTATAAATTTAATTCATCCCTTGAATTATTATTTCCCATCTTAATTCTTATTAGTCGCACCCTTAATTAACCATCCATTAATATTCCTTGATCATCTTTAATTAGTTCTAAATGTTCATTTAATTCATTTATTCTCCCTAAATCCTTCATTTTATCCTTCCTATGCATGTATTTAATAAATTCCCCTCCCCTTTTCATTTATTTAATATTTTCACCCTCCCACATACCCATTTGTCCATCCTAATAATCCCTAATGCATCCTTACCTTATAAAACCCTAATCCCGCATCATAAGGGTTCACTACCTTGAGATTGTCACCCTTCCACTTCCCAAATGGACAGATCTCAATGATTCGTGATGACCCATCTAGGTCATCATCGACCCTATAAAGCCACAACTACCCCTCCTTCTCTCAGGATGTAGATTTGAAAACTCTCAAATCCCTTACAATTTTTCTTTCGTCTCTTGTGTGTCTTTGTGGATTTCATCACTATCTTGGAACCATTTTTGAAGATCTTGTGCCCATATTTGGAGATTTGAAGTCCTCTTTTTCTCTTGCATGTTTTGATCCACTTTTTCAACCATCACCATCAGATTTTTCAAGTTCTATAGTCATCACAAATCCATGTTCCTACATTCATACATTTTCATCACCATCTGCAGATCATCCTTCCTATCCATTTCCTTCCATCAAACCCTAGATCATTTCCAATTTCCGTGGACCCTTCCAAGTCATCATTGACCTACCGCACTATTGTTTATTTTTATGTCAATCATCCTTCAAGTTATCTAATTTCTACGTTCCTAACTACCCCACATCCTCAAATCTCTCATTTTCCTTTTGTCTCATTTTAGATCTATTATGCCACTTTCACCACCGCAGATCCAACCTTGTCACCATCAACTAGATTAGTAGTCATTGCACCCATCAATAGATTTCATAATTTTCTTGCATCCTTTCTGTCAAATCTAGTTCCATATCTCTAACAGATTCTATTTTTCATCTTAGCCTCATCACCAACTCCGCATCTATATTTCCTATCATTGTTTCACTTGGTTTGCTCCATTTGCCATGGCCCGGGCCTGCAGTCTCGGGTCGTCATCAACCTACATAGGTTTGGTTTGATTTCTTTGATCGAGATATGCATCTTATCATCTTTATTGCATTTTAGGTTTCTATTTCAGTTCAGTTGTAGATCTACTAGATCTAATTTATCAATTTATTTTACTTATCTTTATTAAAAATGTGGGTTGACATCTGTCCTACGAAGTTTTCACTTCTCGAGATTGACATTGTTAAGAAACCCACCTATATATCTACTAATCCATTTTCATGTTATTTTCTCTTTATTATGTAGGTCACATATCTCATTACGATGAGGACCTTTTATTTGCACTTGTATCCATCATCATCCCATTCACAAGTACCATAAACCCTCTCATACTTGGTGTTACGTGTTTCCTTCATTACTATTTCACTAATCTGAATAGAACAAGGAAATTTATTCAACATAAGGGGATATCTTGTTGCAAGTTTTTGGTGGATGCAATAACTATCATGTAAGTAAAGAAGTGTATTACAATGTAAAAATGACTCAAAACGAGTCCAAATGCCCCAAAAAAATCGAAGGGATCCCAAAATGCACAAACGACCTCCAAAATGTGAAACAAACACTGAAAATGCTAGAAAGGCCTCCAAACAAGACCTACAAGCCATGAAAACATGCTACACACTCCCACAAAATAGTCAGTGGAAAAAATGGCGGTAACATTAGTTTAAGAATAATTTTTTCACTATTTTACTTAATTCCCAAAAGATAAAAAATTAAAATAGGGTTAGAATTTTTTAAAAAACTATGCTACCTAAATAATTAACCTCCTAATAAATAAATTTACCCTACCTATAATTTTTAATTAGATCTTAATTAATAAATTAAGACCTAAGATTATAAACTTTCATGCTCAGTGAATTTTGAATTTTCTGGTTTGCCTCCCAGGTGACCATGTTGGATTCTTGGTTTGGCCTCTAACCCTCTGCTTGACGCTTATGGGAGCACACCACCACATTTCCCTTCTAGGACTTAGAAGGAGGTGATTTTTAGGCCTCCAAAGGTGACCCATTCTATTAAGCTATAGCTTAATATTTTATATGGGATGTTGTCCCTACAAATTCTCTCCTAGATCATTGAACCTACTCCAGATTCGAGAGATTTTTCCCTGATTGGAAAGATTATATAACTCATACCCCTCTAGAGTACATAAAAAATGGGGCACAAATGAAGTAGACCCCTATGGCTCTCTGTAAATTGCTGCTATGTCAAATGGCTTCATCTTATTCACCTTCACCTCAAGGAGGATTTTTATCGAGCACTTCTTGGTGGGCCATGGTTTTTTTGAAGACACAACTTCTACCTCCAAAAATGGTCTCCGGGATTTAACCCTCAAACTGAAACTATGACTCAAGCATCGGTTTGGGTTCACCTTCTTGGCCTCCCACTATAATTTTGGGATCTTGATGTTAGATAAGGTATTTCTCTCTCATTGGGTTCTCTCATTTCCATTGATCAGGATACAAAGGCTAAATCTAGACTCATTCATGTATGTTTTTGTGTGAATGTTGATGTTAGTAGCCCTTTTCCCTAATATATTCACCTCCTATCAGATTTTGGCGTATGGACTCAACATATTGAATATGAATATATACCTCAAGCTTGCTCTATCTATAAGAGCATTGGTCATAGAGCCTAGGCTTGTCCATCAAAGCCAACTCCTAAGCAGAAAGATCATGTTATTTCTCCAAAGAAGAAAGGAAAATTTATTCTTGAAATTATTCTGAAGTTAATACCTCCAACCCCTTTGCTTCCTTTTGGGAAGATGGTGAAATCCCATCTTCTGAGGCTCCTCTTGTGCAACATTATCTCGAACCGCCTTCTATTCTACCTCCCTCTTCTATCTCCCCTTTTTGAGGTGGAGCTCTCCCTTTTCCCTTACTTTCCATCTGTTGAGATTATCTTTTGTTTCCTCCTCCTTCCCCCATTATATGTTTGGAGTATAAATCATCTCTCCCTCTTTTTTTGTTTATTTTGGAAGAGTGCAGCCTCCTTTACCGATGTAGGAATCAATAAATAGAAAGGGAGAACCCCAAAATGTATAGCTTCAACAAGAGTAAGCTGAAAATATTTCTCAAGGCACTCAGGGTGTCTTGACTTTAGCAGAGGGGGAAAAATGAAATCTAAAAATGAAGATTATCTCCTGGAATATAAGGGGAATAAATGCTCCCCAGAAAAAAAGATTCCTCAAGGATATTAGACTAAAATACTCCCTAGACATCATCATGTTACAAGAAACTAAACTCAAGGAGGATCTCATCCTTTCTAGGCTATGGCCTTCTTCCTCCTTTACATCTGAGGAATATTTTGGAAACTCTTGAGGCATATGCATTTTATGGAATCCGAATGTCCTCTTTGGTGAAGGTATCATAAAAAATCCTCACTTCATAGGTATGTATTTTTAGGAGATTGGAGATAATATAAGATGGATTGCAGTTAGTTTATATGCACAAATATTGAAGCTCAAAGGGAAATCATTTGGAAAGATATTCTGGAATTTAGGGATAGTTGTAAGCATTTTCCTTGGCTTGTTGTGGGTGACTTTAATACCACTCTTTACCCTTCAAAAAATTGAGTGTCTCTTGCAAACTGAGCAACATGACGCCTTAGCCAAATTCATTAGAGAAGGTGAGATTTTTGATTTCAATCTCCATGGAGCTTTCTTTACACTGGTCAATTAAAGACACAAACATAATCATATTAAAATTATATTGGATAGAGTACTTGGTTCAATGGATTGGATTATACACTTCTCTGATTTTTATCTAAGTACTCTTCCCAAACCTACATCGATCACAACCCCTTACTCCCAAGTGTTGAAATGTCCGAAAATCTATGAATCCTCCTTTCAGGTTTGAATTGGCTTGGCTCTAGAATCATAATCTTGATAAACTCATTGAGGAATGGTGGAAGGTGGAAGTATAGGGCTCAACCATGTAAAAATTTCTAAGAACTCATCTCAAAAAAAATCTCAAAACTTGGAGAGTCAAAACCTTTGGGGATATTCGGTATAGAAAGCATTAACTCTCACCGAGGATTTTAGAAGTTGCTACCAATATTGAGAAATATGGTAGAATTTATTCTCTCCAAAATCAAGAATCCTCTTTGCTAAGTGATTACTATGATACTCTTGCCGAAGAGGAAATCTATTGGAGATAAAGATCTAGGGTGCTTTGGCTTGAGAATGGTGATTGCAATACAAAACTTTTCCATTTTAGAGATTCAAAGCAAAAAAGTAGGGACAAAATAAAAGAGTTGTTATCTTTAGATGGTAGACACTTGAAGATAGAAGAGGTTATTTCAACTGAGCTAGTTAATTTCTACTCAAACCTTCTCAAAGAAGAGAGATCCCATATTGAGATTGAAGTGTCTCAAATGCTACAACATATTCCTACAGTGTATTTCTAATGAAATTAATGATTAAATCACTCAACCTTTTTCTATTGAATAAATTCATAAAGAGGTCTTTATTATGAAAGGAGATAAATCTCCATGTTTGGATGACTTCCATGCTTCTTTCTTTAAAAACATTTGGTAGATTATTAAGGAAGATCTGTTTGAGGTTGTTAATGAGTTTCAAAGGAATGATTTTCTCTTGAAAGAATGGAATAATACTTTCATTGCTTTGGCCCCTAAATCTTTGGGCTCCAAATATGTTTCCAACTTCCAGCCTATTAGCCTTTGCAATACCTCCTATAAAATAATCACTAAAATGTTGGCTTCTAGATTGAAACCCTTTATGAACATGCTTATCTCTGAACAACAGAATGGGTTCATTGGAGGTCAGTTGATTCAAGGAGTGATCATTGTTCATGAAGCCATCCATTCAGTTCAACATGCTAAAATGGAAGGGATGTTTCTAAAATTTTACATCCAAAAGCTTTTGATCATGTTAGCTAGCCTTTCCTACTCGATTTCTTACAAAAATTGGATTTTGCAAAAATGGTACAATTAGTTCTATAGTTATATCTCTTCTCCTTGATTCTCGTTTCTAGTGAATGGAATTCATGTGGGTTATTTTGCTAATAGTCATGGAATTAGGAAAAGATATCCCTTTTCTCCTTTAGGTTTCCTTCTTATGGCAGATACCTTGAGTAGAACCCTCGAAGTTTCTAAGCAATCTCTACTATGTCGGGTCTCAATATCATAACCAAAGTTTTTTCAGCCACTCAAAGTCAATTTTCTGATGATACACTTCTCTTGAGTCATGGAAATAATAACATTGAAGAAAATCCTTGATATTAGCGATCTGCCTCACATCAATTTATCAATTTCACTAAAATTTGTGTTGTTTTCCTTAACACTTCATCCAGAGAAAGAGAAATATTGTGGCCATATTTGGTTTGATATTCCTTCCACCTAATTAGGTCTAACTCTCTTCAAAGGTAGACAACTTAAAAACCTTTGGATGTTGGTGATTGAAAGGTTTCAAAAGTAGATTATGGGTTTGAAGGGATCCCTCCTTAGCCAACCAAGTAAGTTCTAACTTGTGAAAACTACTCTTCAAATCCTTCCTATATAATTTATTTCCTTACTTAAAATTCCCTCCTCAATTGCAACTCATATTGAATAAATCCAAAAACACTTTCTTTAGTTTGGTGTTTAAGAATAGAAAAGGTTTGATTTATTTTTCTTGGAATATTGCTTGTAAACCTATGAAGGTTGGGGTCCGCAGCACTTCAAGAGTAGTAGATATGAATGAAGCCATGTTGGCCAAGATAAGATGGGCTATTGTGTCTAAGGACCAATCTACATGGGTATAGCTTCTTATTTCTAAATACCTCTACCCTTCGGGAGGTTTTCTACATCTTGAGGCTTCGTAGGGATGTGTTATTTGGAACTCCATAGTCATCTCACAAACACTCTAAAAATTTGGAACCAAATGGCACTTAGGGAATGACATGCTCATTGATTTTTGGAATGACTGGTGGTTTGGAGACAAGCCTCTTGCTCTAGACTCCTTTTGGGATCTGATAAAAAGACATCTCTCTTCTATTTGTGGTAGTAAGGTCAGCGGTTATATCAACAGTTCTCAAAACAAACTTTGTTGGCATATCCTGCTTGGGATGGTTGTAGTAGTATCCAGTTATAACATATCAATAGTCTCAGGAATGACTCTCTCCTCTCAGTACATTCCTTTCTCCCAGCCCCAAGATGTTCTTATTTGGCCACTTTCTCCCTCTCATTCAATTTTTCAGATTAAAGCCACACATCTTTAAAAATCTCACCTTCTTTGTGGCCCACCGCTGAGAGATAAATATGGTCTCCTTATGTCACTTATAAAATTGGCTTCTTCTCTTGGCTCTAATTTGAATATTTCATCATCTCGGAGAAAACCTTAAAATAAAGGGGTTCTCTTTACCCCCCACTACATCATTTTCCTCTCGGCTTGAGAAATAAACCCAACTTATTCTTCACCGTATCTTTTCTCACTCCCTTTCGAGTCTCTTCTTAGATAATTTTGGGGTTAATTGGGTTTTCCTCTTCTCTGGTTTATACCTTTTCCCAATGAAGCTCAATGTTCAAACATCCTATCACATCCCTTGCTTGGAATCTTCTTCTTATAGTGCCCATTTCCCTTTGACACATTTTGATGCTTATTCTAATACAATTGATCACATTATGGACATTATTATGTTTTGATTTAGTATGTTGTTAGACATTTGATCATGGATTATTGTTGATCTTGATTTGGTTATGATGCACGATGATTATTAGAGACACTCATATGTGGATGATGATATACTATTTGACATGGATGTTTTATGGATGTTGTTTAGACATGTGATTTTGGATATTATGAGTAGATCTAGAAAATGGATATTATATGATGATGACATAGTTGTTGATATAAATTGTATGTGATAATGTTAAATTGCCTTGATGTTGTTGTGATTCACATACTTAGATGATTTTGTGATTTTATTTGTATCATATTGGATGTTCTGATATGGCCACAAGGCCGAAGGAGGTATTTGTATTTTGCAAGTTAAAAATATCACAACAAAACATCGGGGATTGGAGACCAACCACAATGGAATTCTAGGTGAATTCGACAAGGTCACCATGGCAACTTGTTTTATTGTGTTGTGTGTTGTTTTGTTAGGGATTCCCATGGGGGATTACCTTTACATGTGACCATGGGTATTATGTATTTTATTAATGTGGTTAATTTTATTTATTGTTTTTATGTATTTTATTAGTAATGTGTTCCTTTCTTTTAATTAATTAAAATGTGGTAGATTAATGTGAAAAATCATATGGTTAAAATTTAAATAAATTAAATTGGGATATGGGAAAGTAATAATGGAAGTTGTTGGCTATTTGCATTTAATATGTAAGGGTTGTGTAAGAGTTGTGTAAGTCTAATTTTGGAGTATGAAATACTCCACCTCCATGGAAATTCGAATTTTTCCTTGGGGGCTGTTTTAGGAGGCTTGTGGGACAAGTAAAACTTTTCCCATACCTCTAAATTTAATTTACCAACCATACTTATGGTTATAGGGGTGATTTTGGACTTTTATAATGCATTTTATAAATCATGTTGCATTGTTTTGATTGCACTTTCTTACATTTTATTTATTTGTAGTCCTTTGGGGTGTGGGATTTTTGGTGTGTGAAAGTAACTTGTCATATTTTCACCCACCTCTTTATTGTGCTTGGGAGAATGAAATTTTGTCTTTTGTGTTTGAATTTGAGGATGTGTGATGTGGCATCCTACATGGATCCACATCATCCTCATCTCTTACCTCTTCTATATAATTCAAACTCTTTGCTTGTTTTTTTGTTGAATCATTTTACAACTTCCTTGGGGCAAAATTTTCTTGTGTTAGAGCTCTTGATTTTGGAAGGAGCTTGGAGAAATCTTTGCATACTTGGGAGATTTCTGTTTGGAACTATGTTATTGACTTTGAAAGCTTGTTGTTTGGAAGCAAAATCTACCATGGAGAGGTAGGAGTTTTATCCATCTTTTATGTTGTTATTTTTCTTGTTGTGTTGTGTGAATGGTGCATGTTTGATTTAATTGTTGGCTGGTTGGGTAGGCGCCCACGGGGATGGTGTAGGAGAAGGCTATCGGGAATCCATATGGGGGTATAAGGGAATGCCTTTGGCATCAAAATTTTGTGGAGGGAGTTTCGATTTGGGATCCACCATGGAAAAGAAATAGCTTGCATTTCTTACTTTGTGGGGGCATAAGGAAATCTTTGGGGGCATAATGAGGGACTTTTGGGGGCATAAGGATGTGTGTGTGATAAATTATTTTGGAGGTTTGTTCTGTGGATGCCCAATCTCCAATTGGGAGGCATAAGTAGCTTTCCCCATAGACCTCGCTCTTTTGGCTTATATGATCAAGCTGAGTTTTGTTGTGATTGTTTTCAAATGTAGTTATAAACTATTGTTTTTGTCTGGACTGTGTTTTATATGAATTATGCATGTTGAAAGAATGTTGTGTGTTATAGAAGCCATTTTTTTCCATGGGTTGAATTACACCTCTTATTGTGTTTTGTTGGGGCTTAAGGGCAAATGATGAAGGAAGGATTCTCCTTTCATGGATGTCTTGGTTGGGGGAGAGTGTTGCCTTTCCCCCACTTTTGTTGTGATCAAATTGAAAATGGAGGAAAACTTGCATGTTGTTGTTCTGAAATAGGAAAATATAGTCTTAACAGTCCTTGTGAGGTTTATTTCATTACAACCTTCCACTAAGATGTGGATGAAAATTGTAATGTATACTTGTGAAGAAAAGATGTATGTAATTGATTATGAAAGTGTATATTTGAAATGTGGAAGATAATTACATTCTGCTCTGTACATTGGAAAGAAATAAATAGAATGTTGTTATTGTTTTCCAACATTGAAATATGTAAAGTATATAATTGGAATTAATAAATAATTGCAAGTTTATCTCTCATTGCATTGTTGGGTTGAGTTGGAATATCAAATTGTGATTGGAATCTCTATTTCATTTCAAAGTAAAGAAGATACGTATGAAGGAAGTATATTACTTGTTTCTCTTGGAAATACATGAAATTTGAAATAAGACTTTACCATTTAGCTTTGAAATATTTTTTTACAAACAAATAAATGTATTAGACAAGACTAGAAATAAAATATCACACTTAAATGATATATTAGATATGCAAAATTTTCCTAGAAATGAATCTCTGCGCAAATTTTAAAACTAGCAAATTTAATCAAAATGTACAGTTCGGACCTGCACATAATAATCAACTTGAAATTGATATGATTTAGCATGTTAAGACATCAATGAACTCAAATTGACAAAGAAAACTTAAGAAAACAATTTAACCATTGCCAAATTGAACCCAATCCCTTTCACAGTCATTTTCTGTCAATTGTCGGAAAAACGTGAATTGGAAATCAAGCAAGAAAATCTACTTTCCTAAAACACTTTAAATCCTTCCTAGAGTAATCCTCCATGTCTATTTGGCATGTTGAGTGAAGAAGGAGATCAAATTGAACAAAAATTTATAAGTCAAAATTACCAGTTTGCCATTTAAAATCCTGCAGATCGTTTTTGTAAAATTGAACCCTTAAACCTCATCAAAATGTAAAATTTATGTTTCTTGTGCAAATAGGGCATCAAAATCTTTCTAGAAAGTCCTCATTTTCCCAAAAATGAGATTTCTAGAAAACCTTATGGCACTTTGAAGTCTTTCTTCCTTGGCAAGAAAATTTGGGAAAATTTTCCCTGACAGTTCACCAGACCCAAAAATTCCCATTAAAATCCTTAGAAAATTTTAAATTTTTTGGTTTGGGAAATTTTTTTGAATTTTCCTCCATTGGTCTACAGCCAATCAGAGGCTTCCACATGTCCTCATGGGGTAGTGGTGTAGGCATAGAATTATTTTGTCCTTAGGACGTTTCTAAACTTTTGGAAAATTTCTACGTTTTTCCCCGTCAGCCCGTAGCCAACTAGAGGGTGCCACATGGCACCTTGGGGGTGACAGCAAAGGAGGGAGAACTTCATCACTTTTTGAAGTTTTTGTCTTTGGAAATTTTAATAAAAATCCCCGTGGCCCCACACTTCGCCCTCGCCTTGGGATATCCATTCTGCGAGTGCAAGCGGACCCGTGTGTCAAAATTCCCCCTTATCTCCCCCTTCGGTGAATTCCTCCAACTGCTCCCACCACTTTGCCTTTTCCTCTCCTTCTCCCCTATGTTGTTTTTATGAGTGCCACATGTTCTTGGTGGACCCACAAGTGCGCAAGAACTATTCAATTTTTTTTCCCCTCCCCTTTGGCTAGATCTCTTCAAAACTTCTGCCGGTCCACCCTTCCCTCATCCTTTCCCCACTCCGGCTTGGAGCCAAAACGTGTCCATTGGAGGGCTGTGAAGGTGTGGGAGAATTTTGGACTTTTCTCCCCATGCAAGAAAATTTCAAATACCACCCCGCGACCCACCAACCTGACAAACAGGGTTTTCTTCCCCTCTCGCCGCGTGTCCTCTAGGGGGAAAATTTAACCCCTAAAGTCCACCTGTCCATATCTGGAGTTCTACAAGGAGTTAGAAGGACTTCTTTATATCATTGGAAATTTGAGAAAATTCCTATCCAATGGGAATGATTAACGGAAATTTTTAATTTGTTAAGTGTGAGGAAAATCAAGTTTGAAACTATGAGCCTATTAGACAGTGGGTATGGGGGTAAATTACTCCTTGAACCTAACTGGAACTTCTAGCCCTAAGCTTAGGACCTTGTGATTCTGATATTTGTTTAAAGGAAAATTATGTTCTAGTGAAATTGAATTGTTCTAGAGCCTATTAGTGTCAACTATTTTCTCACCACCTAGTTGTGGATACTTCTTATCAAAAAAAATTATTCCATAATTTTCTAACTAACCCTAGGTTGTTTCTTGGGTCTCAAGTGGGTTGTTTTAAATGGGCACTACACTTCTCCCCTATATCCTTTGGGGAATCTAGAAAGAAAGAAATATATGGATTTTCAAGGAGTAGTCTCAAGACTTGGCACAAGTTTTCCTTAGAATAGATTCTAGCCTTTAATAGAACTTAAACTACTACATTTGGAGGAAGCACGAGAAGAAAATTAACTTTAGTGGGAAAGATGACTTTCCTAATCAACTTTCTATACATATTTATTATACTACCTCTATAGTCATGAGGTCCAATACTTCATGGTCCCCCCACTAGGCTAGTTGAAACTTGATAATGCTAGAGAAACTAAAGGAACCCTAGGTGCTTCAAGGGGAGGATATATCTTGAGAGATCATTATGGTCATCCAATGGTTGTAACTATCGATAATTTTTTCATGGGAGAAAATCACATAGCTCAAGCTCTGGCTATTCTCAAAGGACCGGATTCGGCTCTCCATATTAGCCAAGGGAAATTAATTATGGAGAGAAACTCTCTAAATCTTGTTTGAATTTTGAATTCAAAAGCGAATATTTTATGGAATATCTAGAATATTATTGAGGATATTCGATTCCTTCAATCCAACTTCCAAGAGATCAAATTTCAACACATATATAGAGAAGGAAAAAAATTACAGACTCCTTGGAAAATATAGGGGTTTAGACACCAAATTTTTGTATCACTACTCTCAATCACCTGCATGCACATATTTCATTATGGTCCTATCTAGACCCATTTTAATTTAATTCACTTATTTTATCTAAATTCTCATCTCTTAGCTAAACACCTTTAATTTGTAATTAATTTTCATTAATTACCTTAATTTATCTCCATTAGCTAATTATGTTTAATTAACTTCCATTTAAGGATGTTTTTTATCCCTAATCACTTTAATCCACATCCCAACACTTTTTCTAGCTTTTATTTAACCCATATTTATTTCCTATCCACCCATGAACTTCCCTAAAAATCCTTACCCACATACATGCTTTAAAGCACTTATACCAATCTCTAAAATCTTCATATCTAAAGTAAATCAATTATTTTACCATCCAAAGAATGGTTACCCATTGTCATCAAAAACCCATCTGGGTCATCGTCAACCCTATTAAATTACATTCACCCCTCTCTTCCCAAGGGTGTGCGTGCAAATATCTTAGATTTCTTACAACATGAAAACATTTTCTCATGCTTGAGCATCCCTACAATAGTTCTGAGACCTCTTGGATCTCCTTCTATCCTAATTGCAATACTCATGAATATTATTTTGTGAGATTACCATAATTTTTATTATTTTATTCAATTATTATCATATTATCATTGTCTTTTTTGCATCTAACATTTTTATAGGACCATATCATCTCCACAGACTTCATTTTGGCCGTCATGTTTATCCCTCATACTTATAGGTTACCTTTTCATTCCATCCACTGTCAAATTTAACTCACCCAACTCAAGTTTTCATCAACCTGTCGGGTTTTTGTTGATCCCGCATTTATCTACCTTTGTGCCATTTATTTTCTAGATCCTCAAATCCCCTAACATCATTTTTTTCATATTTATCTTGTCAATTCCCAAGTTGTCATCGCCCCAACCCAACCACCTTCAACCACACCTTTGTTCATGGTATCAACCACTTATATCCTTTTTCCCTCACACCCTTTTGTTTCTATCAATCTCGAAACTTTTCTCAGTAGGTTTCAATCAATCAACACAGAGCCCCGACATCATCAAGTATGTGTTCGTAATATCTATATCTATATTTTATAGTTTTGTTCCATCCATCTCGCCTTCGGTTTCCATTGCTTGAATATATACAAATTGGTCATCATCAACCCTTTTCTAGGTAAACTTTATTTTATGTTAATTTAAATCATATTTCTGTGTGACTTACATTTCAACATCTTTAGTTTTTGTGTGTCCCTCAAATTTTTCATATTATCATGTTTATTATCATTAATTGTATCTTATCTTATCAAATATGGGTGTTTACATTTTCCAAGGAAGTTAATGCTTCTTGGAACCAACTTCATCAGGAAACCCCCATCTATCATCTAATCCATTTTCTTCTTATTTTCCTTTATTTTGAAGGTTCATTAGATTTCTAGCAAGGATCCATCATCTAATTTGCACTGCATCTATCACATCACATCTTGAGGTACCTTAAACCCTTGCATTTTGAATTTATTTAATTTTATTTGGTACATATTCACTAATATGAAGAGGAACAAAAATTAGATCAACATTCTAGCATGCACAGTGGTATGACCCTTTTAGGTGAGTATTTTATTTTTCTTTGATTTTTCTATTTTCCACTAAAACTATGGTAGAATTTTTATTTTCTTTTTCTTGTTTATGTTGGCTTCTAGATTTTCTTGGATTGTTCTTCGCTTGCTTTAAAATATCAGATTAAAAGAAAAGTGTACTTGAAGGTATTCTCCTTTATTTCTTATTTTCTCCTTTTTCCATTACATTTTCCCTTTCTTTCGTGTTTGTTTACACCGAACTTCACATTTGGATTTGGCTTTAAAAAAACATTTTACATATGTGCTTGTTCATCTAGCTTAAGTAGGGTTTAATGGGTTACATCTCACATAAAAATTCACACATCAATCTGCACATATAGACATCTTCCTACCATAGTAATTGATTGGGATTTCATCACCCAACAGAAGTTACCGTAGTGTTCTAGTCATGTTATAAATCCTCCACAAACTCGTGCCTCACATACCTTCATTATCCACCTCCTCTCTTTTTACATCTTCTAATTAATCATGATAATTAAAAACTTGTTACTTTATTTATTTCTCAAATAGATATTTTCCCATTTTATGCATATTAATACCATTTCTCGAGATGAAACAATGAAACACTATAATATATCCATCAATATTCCATCCTCCAATGATCTTGATATTTTTCATTAGATCTCTCGACTTTGTGAATACCATGTCATCCAAATCGATCCCCCTTTTGAAACCAATTCTCCTATCTCTCATTAGTCTTTTTCCCCGACCAGCCACACTTCCATCTCCTACTCCTTTAGAAACTCTCGGGCATCCTTCTATCCCCATATATGACTTCATATTTCACATATCTCCCACAATCTCTCAATCTTACCCATCCATTCAATCATTGAATCCTATTCCACCCCCACCACCTCATATCAACACTATCCCTACTTCATCTGATATTATCACTAGAATACCTATCTAACCATCTCAATCTCCCAGTATTCAACAATCAAATATCTCACAATAGTCTCTATAATCTCACCAATTACATCACATACCTATCTATCAATAACAATCATTATCACAACCTATCATGTCCTATCATATTCCTACTCAATCTCCACCCCTTAATCATTTTCTCTCTTATCAAACATTCCCTTCAACTTTGAAAAATGCACAATCTTCTTTACATCCTTATCCATATACTTCTCATGTTATACCACCACAACCATATACCTCTTGTGACGGTGCCTTTGAAAGAGTTGAAGAATCGTATCAAAAAGCGGTGCACCACAATGAAGTTACACCCTAGTTCAATTGTAATGGCTCTAACATAATCACAAGGAAGAATTGATCAATAACTGAATAACTTGCATAACATAATAAAGCTTGCACATGTAGAAAAAGATAGCCAAGTGTCTTGGCATGCTCATAAATGTCAAATGAAGGGATACATATAGGGTCTTTGAGTAACCCTAGTGCATGACTCAATAGCAAACCCTAAACCTAACCCATGTGAGATGACCCTCCATATGTTAGTGGAGGACACATAGGATAACTCACACCAATAACCCCCCTTCATCAAAGTTGGGGTAGCGGCTATGATGAGTCAGACGGAAAGAGAAGAAACTCCTAAAAAACTAAGAAATATGTGTCAATGGGACCCGACAACTAAAGGCCTGATAAGGTGCCCATATATAAACAACATATTCCTAGAAGAAGAAGAAAAAGGACAACATATCCTGAAGAAGATGAGAAATTACAAAAGACCTCACCCCAAGAAGAGACCAGTAAGTGAAGAAAATTCATCTCGGTGAAGGGTTTGGTAAATAAATCTATAATCGATCGAGTTTTCTAAATGTCGATGGTACCATCATGAATAAGTTCTTGTATGAAATGTATATGGATCTCAATGTGCTTCATCCGCTGATGTTGAACTAGATTTCTACAAATAGAGATAGTGCTCATGTTATCACAGTAGATAATGGTAGGCTACCGAAGGTGGATGCCAAACTCTGTCAAAATACCCTATAGCCAAATAGCTTCTATGGTAGAGTTAACTGCCCTATGTATTCTACCTTTGTAGATGATATCGCAATTACATTTTTCTTCTTGCTAGACCAACTAATAAGACCTGAACCAAGAGAGAAATTGTAGCCAGAAGTAGATTTCTGATGATCTAAGTCACCAGCCCAATCAGAATCTATGAACCCAATCAAGTCAATATCCACCCCTCCATGATAGTGAATGCCATCAGTATAGGTGCCATGAACATAATGAAGGATCCATTTAGCTACTTTCCAATGTAGCTCATGTGGCTCTGCATGAATCTAGACATGATCCCAATAACATACGATAAATCTGGTCAAGTGTGAGTCAAGTAAATCAAGATCCCTACCAACTGTCGATAAAGGGTACCATCAACCAAGGAAGTAGAGAAATCAGAAACCAGCTTAACCTCGGAAAGAAAATGAGTAGGAGAAGACTTATAATCGAACATCTGAAAATGATCTAGCAAATCAAGATCATACTCAGGTTGTGAAATCAAAATTCCCAAGTCGATTGTGAAATCTTGATCCCAAGAAAGTAATGAAGCAAACCTAAGTTAGTTATGGAAAACACATTAGCCAGGGGGATGTTCAAATAATCAATAATAGAGGAAAAACTACCCGTGATCAACAAGTCATCAAAATAGAGAACAAGAATGAGTATGGAGTCATATTACCATAGAATATAAACATTTGGATAAGAGTGACACCTAGTAAACCCTGATGTAAGTAAAAGGAGTCCATCTTGGCCTATGAAGCCTGAGGGGCTTGTTTAAGGCCATAAAAAGACTTATTTAACTTACAAATGAGGGAGGAATTATGGACATAACCTGGAGGTTGTTCCATGTACATCTATTCCTCTAGGTCCCCATGAAGGAAGGCACTCTTAACATCCATTTGATGGACTTTCCATCTGTTTTGTTGCAGATGGATAGGGTCATTCGAATAGAAGTCATCTTCACAACCAGCAAAGGTTTTAGTAAAATCAACCCCAACTATCTGGGAGAACCCCTTAGCTACTAATCATGCTTTAAACTTTTTGACATCTTTATCTACTCCATACTTTGTTCGAAACACCCACTTACACCAAATGATTTTTCTTCCTTTTGGAAGAGGGGTGAGATCCCAATTATCATTCTTCACGAGAGAGGAATACTCCTCATCCATGGTAAAATATCACCCAAGAATACCTAAAGCCTCTCAAAAAGACTGTGGATCAGAAGTAGAGGTGAAGAAAGAGTGGGGTCCAACAAAATCTGAGCGAGTATGTCTCATATACAAAGTATCTCTAACTAGATCTCCAGCACTTTGCAAAGTTTTTCTAGCCTAAAGAGGACTAGGAGGATCAGGCTCAGAGTTAGAAGATTCTTCACTTGATTGAGAAGGGACATAGTCCTCATGATCACTAATGTCACAATCAGAAGACTCAGAGGTCTGATAGTTAGGAGGATCAGGAAGAGGAGCACGCTCAACAGTATCATCATATGATGAGTCAGAATCGGAATTAGTGAGCTGAATAACCTCAATAGGTGGAGAAGTAGAAGTCAAAGAAGACTCATCAAACTTAACACTTCTCTCAATATACACTCATGAGAAGTAGGATTCATCAATCGATATACCTTCATGCCATCAGGATACCCTAAAAATATATAAGGTTTGGATTATGGTTCCAAAGCCTTACATTTCTTCTTGGGAATCTGAGCGACCTTAGATCTAAAGACTCAAAAGTGCTCAACATCATGTTTTCATCCAAACCAAGATTCAAAGGTTTTCATCCCTCTTACTTCCTTATGTGGAACACGGTTCTGAATGTAATTGGAAAAATTCACTACTTCAGCCCAATACTATGGAGGAAGAGACTTTGAGTGAATCATACAAGTGGCCATCTCCTTAAGAGTATGGTTCTTTCTTTTTGCTACTCCATTCTGTGATGGGTTGTATGTAATTGTATGCTCCAAGGAGATCCCATTAGAAGTATAAAAATCCATGAATGTATTGTTTACATATTCACCTCCATTTTTAGTTTGAAGAACCTTGATAGACTGTTCTACCTGTTTCTTAGCAAGAGCCTTAAAGTCCTGAAAAATTCAAAGACTTCAAACTTTAGCTTAAGAAAATATACCCAAGTATATCGCGAATAGTCATCAAGGAAGGTTAGCACATAAAGAGCTCTAGTAAACAAAGGAGATGGAAATGGACCAGAAATATCATTGTGAACAAGATCTAAGGAACGAGTAGCTCTCCAGGATTTTCCTTTGTCAAATTTATTTTCAAGATGTTTTCTAAGGGTACAACCCTCACAAAGACCCTTAGAAAACTTGATGTGGGGTAACCCGTTTACCATTTCGTTTTGGCTCAATTGTTCAAAGTAACGATAATTTAGATGTTTGAATCACTCAAGCCATAGCTTATTAACCTCATTTGCATGAGTGAGTAAGGCGGTGGGCATGGAATCATAAGTAAAGTGGTAAAAGGTATACAACCATGAATAGTGATCCACCTTTCCCTTAGCCTTTTTAGTTTCATTGTTAACCCACGAATAATCATCGAGTTAGGACAAAATTCCACTTGCATTCCTTCAAAAAGGTGAGTAATTTGGTAAAATGATAGGAGATTGGTAGAGAGATCAGGAACACTCAACACTTGGTTGAAAGTTCCCCCATCCATCTCTACCGATCCACTACCAGAAACCGACATTGTCGTGTCATTACCCATCGTGATTTGGGACATACCACAAGGCTCGATGTTGGAGAACTCAACATGCAAAGAACCCATGTGGTGAGAGGCACTGTAATCTATAATCCACGTCAATGAAAGAGAAACTTTAGCTACAAGGGCCTTTCTTTTCTTCTTATCAGATTTAGAACCTTTTGCATGGGAAGGCTCACCTTCTAACATTTTGTTTGATAGACTCAGGAACACCTATTTTATTTTTCTCAAGTAATTGAGTAAGGTGATCAATTTTTTTCTCATACATGTATGCTCTTTATGACCAGGCTTCTTGCAATAGGAACACAAATACCTATCTTTCTATGCTCTAGGCTCGAAGTCAAAGTGTTTGTGTTATTTTTAGTATCATCTTGGTTTCTTTCATAAGTTGATCCTTTTTTATTTCTTTTCTTCCTTACTAGTACTTCTGCTACAAGGTCATGTGACTTAGACTTGAGAGACCCCATTTGAATAAGTTTTCTTGTTCTCAAATGAGTTGGGATGAAAATAGTCAAAGGAGGGCATATTCTAATCCTTTCCCAAGGAAACTTTTGTAGCATAAAAGTTGACACAAAGACAAAATATTCAGGACCTAACGTAGAGAATCAACAAGATTAGTTGAGAATATTTCTTCTCTACTTGACCTTCCTTTAACAATGATCTAGAGTGTGGAAAAAATTCAAGAAGAATGCTTGTAGGTTTTCAAAATCATTAGGATTTAACCCTAGTAGTTTGTTTTCCAACTCATACGCGCTCATGTCATCATGTTGTCCAAAAATTTCATCTAATGTTGTCCACGCAGACTTAGGTGTTTCAGATGACTCAATGTGGAAGAGAAATTTGGGAGAAATGTACATGCAAAGAATACCTAAAGCTTCATCACAAAGTGGTTTAACCACTTAGATTTTTTAGGTTTGTTGTATGGTTTAGTCTCAATTCCCATGGTGATGCGGAATAACCTTTACCCCTTAGTTTCATTATTATTTTTGATCTCCATTCAAAAATATGAACAGTATAAGAAAAGGAATTGAAAGTACATCCATAGTGAAAAGAGAGAGAAGAAATGCAGAAAAGAAACACAACCACCTAGGACAATATAATAACCCCCTACTTTCAGAAATTTATAGTTTAGTGCGTTGAATACAATTGGGTTTGAGTGTGCATCGTAAAACACTTAGTAAATCACCTTGCAATCATTTTAATAACGCACAAGAGAGGAGAATAAAATCATGTTTTGTGGAGCGCATCAAAGTGACATCGTATACAAGCACAAAAACAAAAACTAGGAAGGAGGTGAAATCAAATCCTGGTTGTGAGAAAAAGTGTCTCACGTCACAAATGATACCCCCTTACTGCAAACTGTGGCAGATGCGCTCACTAGTCACAAGCAATAATAAGGGTAAAAAGAATAAAATGGTTTAGATGAACTCAAGATGAGTCCCGATGATGTTTAGAATGCCGAGAAAAGTGCTCGGAAGACAAGAAAGTGCTTAGAGTGACACTTTGCACACTTGAGTGCATGATTAGTAGAAAAAAATTGACAATAACACCTAATATTTATCATTTAGAAACATCTGTTTGGCTAATTTTAAAGCTAGTTGGACTAAAAAAATGATAAAAAACGTTAATTTAAGAGATGATTTTTTTTATTTATTAAAAAAAACTTATCTAATCATGAATTTGAATCGTAATTTTTTTAATTAACTACGATTAAACCTTTAATTTAATATAATTAAGATTTTAAAAATCCTAATTAAATATTAAAAAATACTTTCCCTTAAAAAGAAATCAAAGTTAAATTATTCCCACTATAATTTAAAAATGTAAAAAAGATCTATTTAAGATCTATCAATAAGGAAAAGAAATGCTATTTTTTAAAAAGGCTTAAGTGGGGTGGTAAAAAGATTTTAAAAAGCTTTTGGTGTTTTAAAAAAGAAAGTAATTTAAAAACGTACTATATAATAAAAAAGTAAAATAAAACTTACCACAAAGGAAGAAGCTTTTTGATGTTTTGTTTTGTTAAATAAATAAAGTATTTTAAAAATACTTACCCAAAAAATTATTAAGTTGCAAAAAAGCATGGTCTATGGCAAACGAGGGAAGAGAGGACTAGTGCGAAGTTGAAGCATTGTGGAGGGTGATCCGACCATGATCGAGGCCAAGAGGAGGAAACCATGAGCATGCAGGCGGGAGGGGACCACGAGCATGCAAAAGGAGGGGGAGATCTAGACGCAATAGAGTAGAGCACGCATAGGAGCACACCACTAGGTCACACATAGAGCATGCAGATAACTCACACACACCGAAATGGCTCGCCACACATCAAAAATGGCTCAAAGATAGGGCACGTGGCTCGGACAAAGAAAAACATGCGGACCCAGGGGCTTGGCTCGGCGAGAACTTATTAAAGGACATAACCAAGAAATGGCATGGCCATGAGAACTTGGCCAAAAACACACCAAGAAAACGAGCCAAAATTGAACCTATACTACAAAACCATGCAAACATAGAAAAGACCAAAAACAGAGATCCAAAAAAAAGATTCCATTTTTTAAAGCTAGAATAAGATAACCTCTAGTTTTAATCGATTTCAATATTTAGCTACAAATGACTAAATTTAGTTGTAAAACCCCACGAAAGTTTCAAAAATACCTGCACATGCACAATGAACACAACAAACTGACACACTTTCCAAGAACAACTCATTAATAATGTTAGCAAAAAAATCCACACTATAACGATAAAAAAATTACATGAGTAATAGAATGACACCAAGAGTAATCGAAACTTAAAAAAATGAGTGTGCATTTACCTAAACTCGGCTCGATACCATGAAAGAGTTGATGGATCGTATCGAAAATGGTGCACCACGATGAAGTTGCACTCTGGTTCAATCGTAATGGCTCCAACGTAATCACAAGGAAGAATCGATCAACAACTGAATAACTTGCATAATAGAACAAATCTTGCACATGTAGAGAAAAGACAACGAGTGTCTTGGCATGCTCATAAATGTCAAATGAAGGGATACATATAGGGTGTTGAGTAACCCTAGTGCATGACTCAATAGAAAACCCTAAACCTAACCCTAAACCTAACTCATGTGAGATGACCCTCCATGTGTGAGTGGAGGACACATAGGATAATTCACACCAACAGCCTTCACAAATTTTTTTAAACCATCTTCTAATTATACCCCCTTGGGGGAATCATACAATTCAATCTTCGATAAGTTGATGGCAGATCACCTCTACATACTTCCTCCCATATGACCTATTGACAATTGACATCCCAAACCCACTTTGTATCATGAGGGTCACTATTGTAGATATCATTGAGTCATAGGTCACAATATCGAAAATTTTACTTTTAAATATCGGTTCAACATCAGGGGATCTCCAGGATAGAAAATCCTAACTCATCCGGCAGCTAACCCTTGACATCTTCAAAAAAACCATTTCCAAATCCACCGCCAAAACATCAATTTCTACCTTCTTAGTCTTACACATCCAATCCCTATGCAATCAATATTATACATCAAACACCTCCATCCTTACCTATCTCATCTACCTCATCATTTATTCATACCTTAGACATTGTTCCTACAACTTCTACCACACCTATCACATTAACTTCCACCACTTATCCTACATCTACATCTATTCCTACCTTTACCACATCCACATCAACTTTGACTATACCTACCACTTCATCCACATCTATCATACCCCAACCTACCATATCTAACCCCTTATCCACATCTACATAAAACACATCTATCATTACATCACTTACATCCCTAAACATCCCAATTATACCTATCTCATCATCAATTTCAACTACCCCTATATCTACCCCATCAGCAAACTCACTTACATATACCTTGAAATCTTCATCACATATACCTACATCTTTTCCCATGGCCACATCACCTATTTTATCCCAATCTTATACACTTAATCCTCCAACATCTACCATTTCCACATCTATACTTGTTTCCACACCAATCAAATCTTCTCAATTTGAAAACATATCAATTGTACCCCTTGAAACTTTCATGAAACAAATATCCCCAACTAATACAAACACAAATGGGATTCATGCTTCCTCAACTAATTCTATATTAACCAATCCAAAAGCTACACCATCCACATCTCATATAGACCTCATCAATCACATCATACAAACCCTTTCCCCATCAATATTAACATATAAACCCACCTTTGATCTTGCACCTTCATTTACTTCATCCCTTATCATATCCATCTCATCGGATTTGACCACTACCTCACTGCATCTATTCCACCCTTACTTATTATACCATCTATGGAATTAATGTCGGTTTCTCTTTCTTCACTTCTACCCACACCAATTACATCAACTATCATGACTACATCAAATTTATTTTATCCTCTTACATCGTTGTTCTCATTTTAAGAGTTTTTGAAAGAATTCTAACTCGCCTCGAATTCAAATGGTCCTCCTATCTTATCTACACAATCGACACTTCTACATCTTCTTTAGACATTATCAAACTTTCTCCACCAATACCAACCATGCAACCTTCATATCCTCTAGTTGATATTATTGTTATCCCTACCAATGGTAAATCCTCTCGATCAAAATCTAATACTCTTGGTAAACATCCCTAAATGTCTCTTATACATCCTCATAAGAAGTTAGGTCTTCCTCTTCTCACAAATCCAATGTTACAACATCCATCCTAGTAGCACCCCATCTATTTTAGAGTCAGGCCCTTCATCTAATACATCTCCTAATAATCAATCCAAATCCAAACAATCTAATCCTCCTACCCAATTTGATTCATCTTCTAAGACATATAATTTATCCATCCAATCTACATCCACTCTTTGCCTTAAAACCAATTCAAGTTATCCTGTCAAACCCATTAAGAGATAATTTCATCCCAACACTTCGATCAGGTCCTACGCAGATAGCCTTTGACATTTAATTCAAATCTCTTCCATCATGCTTCCTCTTATTAAATCTTTTGATCCTCATAGTAAGAAGAAATCATGGTTCAATTCTAGTCGCAGTTTTTCTTATTATCATACCTGGGTCATGACATTGAGCAATGTAAGGCCCTTCATACCATCATCCATGATTTTACTAAGAGAGATGACCATCTCAAATATTTTCCTTCTCCATTTGCCATTTTATATGCAACCAATCTAGATCCTATTTCTACATCTTCTTCCATCATCTTTTCTCTGCAAGAGGGTCCTCCCTTTCCATCGATCTTTGTTGGTGTTTTCAAACATCCCTACAATCCCCAATTATCCATCCAATCTAACTTCAAGGTTATCATTGATATTCCTTCTAATAATTACATCCAATATTCGTGTTCATCCCCATCCAGCTTAACCAATGTGATATATTATCTTTCATTGGGGAGCATCTTATCCACATCAATTCATCCCCCTATCCATCTAGTGACTCTTTTGACGATGAGGGACTTCACTCTAGGAATTCCATCCTTGAAATTTGTCTTATTTACATCATTCAAACTTATCTAGTTTATCTATCTATCATCTCATCTCATCTAAAGCCCACTTTTTTGTACATATCTCTCACTTCCTCATTTTCGAGGTGTTGCGCATATTTTATCATATCCATCTTATCCAATCTTATTTAATCCAAATCTTCTTATCTATTTTCCTCATTCAAATTCCACCTTTGTGGTCATATTTGTGCCTCTTTTAAGGCACCATATTTTTCATCCAAAGTCCACCTTTTTTGGCCATCTTCGTCTCATTAGGGATGCATATTTTTTTCTTGCTTCCTTACTTTTGAAAGGTAGCACATAGTTTCCATCTCCTCTCATCTTATATATCTCATCTTCATCTCATTAGGGATGCATAATTTTCTCGCTTCCTCACTTTTGAAAAGGTAGCGTATAGTTTACTCCTCCTCCCACCTATCTCATCCAATTTATCATCTCATCTCATCCTAAGTCCAATCTTGTGGCCATTTCCTCGTCTCATTAGGGACACATATTTTCTTCACTTCCTTAAAAGGTAGTGCATAGTTTTTATCTTCTCTCATTTATCTCATTGTATCCCATCTTTTGTAATATATCATCTTATCTTATCATGACTTTAAATTTGGTGATCTTGTTCTACTCTAGAAAGGAGCCAACATGGAAATTTTTCCCCTAACTAGATTGGACCATACATTATCACACATAAGTATGGGTTGGGATCCTATCGTTTGGCCTCCCTTGATGGTAAACTAGAAATGGAACCACTTAATGCATTACACTTGTGACCATTCTATTGTTAGCATATCTACCAATGAGCACTTAGTCATATCCTTAGATCATTCCTCCATCATTAGCCTCTTCCATCTATCATTGTAATGATTTGGAACTATGTGGTCTACCATTACTTTCCTTGACATGACCTTAAATATGGGCACCACGGCTTTGTCCATAGCATTTTCCTTATGGATAGGTTCTCCCTTCCTAAGGATAAATTTGTGATCAATACATCCATCACCCTCTCATTTACCTTTTAAAACCATGAAAAGAGTGTAAAGGCATCTCTTTTACATCCATAATTCCCCTAAGTGGTCTAGTATATATTCCCAACTCTTCCCCATGTTAAAATCAAAGTTCATGGATGCTTTTATCAAAAATAAAAGTTATCAAAAACATATTGCTCCCTCGAAGGACAGTTGTTCATGTCAAAAATAAATAAAATAGATAAAAAAAATCAAATCAATAGATTGATCCCTTGAAGGAAGGATATCATGTGAATCACTTTTTCATCTATATCACACATGTATAAAGTAGATCATACCCTCAAAGGATGGCTACTATTTTATATCATGGCATTGAAGGCTTCCCACATTGATCAACCTTCCATTTTATCAACATCCTAAGAAAGCTTCCTTCATTGATCATCTTTCTTCTAGAAAACTTCTCACATTGATCAATTTGCTCTTTCCCCTTCCCAGAGCTGGGGCATAGATTTAGGGAACACCACTTATGGAGAACCCTCTTCCCATGTACAAGTTACATCACAAACCCCTTTATCATGTCGATATTAGGTTTATGATATTTTTTCATCCATACTTCCCTCATGATCTATGATATAGCTAACTATCATTGGTTATGTGTTAACATCTATTTTGGTCATATGTGTCTGATGTTACTTAGATCTCCTTCTTGTTTGTCTCCAATGTGATTGGAAGAATATATTTCCATGCAAACTTTTTGATATGTCATAGCATTGTTCGTACCCTTTGGTTACATATATTACACCTTATCTATCTCATCAAATCTTATCCATCTACCACATCTTAAGTCCACTCTTGTGGTCATCTTTGGGTTCCCTTTAAGGGCATCATATCACACATTTTCTTATCTCACCTTTTTGGCCATGTTTTCACTCTTTTGCTAGGGCACCATTTAATCTTATCTAAAGTCCACTTTTATTGCCATGATTATTTCCCCTTGGGGAATTTTTTTAATTTTCCTTTTCAACCATGTTTTCATGTCCTTTGAAAGGAAACATATTATCACCCCTATCTTATGATTAAATTCCACCTTTTTGGCCATACTCATGCCTTATTTAGGGCATCATCTTATCATCGAGTCCACCTTTATGGCCATATTTAGTCCCCCTTAAGGAATTTTATTTCATCACTTATTATATTTTGCCTTTTACACCATTTTTGTGCCCTTTACAGGGGCACCATTATTCCAATCTTCATCCTTTGTGGATGCATACCTTTTCAAATCGATTCCTTATACTTGAAGTATTTCACATTATTTCACATTGAGTTGCACATAATTTTGATGTGTGCCTATGACCCATTGGTCCCCACGGCTTGCATCCATTCAAGAGGTTTCCCATTGGATTCCCTCCATTTCGCAATGATTTTTTCCCACTCACTAGTCTCAGTATAACTTTTCCTCCATCTCTATTTAGACCACCATTCATTCCCTAGTGACATGATATCAGAATCACCACCATAGGTTATATTGTTGTTTAAATATTTCTTTCTTGGGGCATCTTACCTCACCTTACATTTTACACATCTTTCTTCTCCCACTAGCCCCTTCACCATCTACCTCTTTCAAACTTGTCATCAATTCCCCTTTATGTTATTGATCCCTCATTTGAGGGGGAGCTCATCATCAACCTTCTATTAGTACTCATCCTAATCTTCATCTCTTATCATTTTTTTCACATGGCTTTCTAGTGTAAAGCACTCAAAAAAGGGGCAAATGTAGACATCAAAATTTACTATCACTACTCTCAATTTCATGTGTCATCTTTCATCACGGTCCTATCTAGACACATTTTAATTTAATTTACCTATTTTATTTAAATTCCCATCTATTAGCCTAACACCTTTAATTCGTAATTAGTCTTCATTAATTACCTTAATTAATCTCCATTAGCTAATTACCTTTAATTAACTTCCTTTTTAGGATGATTTTATCCCTAACCACCTAAATCCACATCCCTATGCTTTTTCTAACTTTTATCTAACCCATATTTATCTCCTATCCACCCATGAAACTTCCCTAAACAACCCTTACCTGTCTACATGCTTTAAAGCACTTATACCAATCTCTACAAGATTCATATCTCAAGTAAGTCAGTGATTTTACCATCCAAAGAAAGGCTACTCACGGTTGGTTGTGATCCATCCGGTCTCTATCAACCCTATTAAATTACATACACTCCTCTCTTACCAAGGGTTTGCATGCAAATATCTAAGATTTCTTGCGACCTACGAACATTTTATCATGTTTGAGCATCCTACAACAATTACGAGACTTCTTGGATCTCCTTCTATCCTCCTTCCATCACTCATGAACATTCCTTCATGAGATTACCATCATTTTGTATTATTTTATTCAGTTATTATCATATTATCATTTTCTTGTTTACATCTAACATTTTGCAGGACTAGATCATCTCCACGAGACTTCATTTTGGTCATCTTGGTCATCCCTCATACTTACAGGTTACATTTTCAGTCCATCCAATCTCATCTTAACTCGGTCTAACTAAGGTCTTCATTGACCCTATCAAGTTTTTGTTAATCCCACATCTATCTACCTCTTTTCCTCTATTTTATAGATCCTCATATCCCCGTAACATCATTTTATTTCTTAGATTTATCATGTCAGTTCCCAATTCATCGTCATCCCAACCTAGTCATTGTCAACCACACTTATGTTCTTAGTATCCACCACTTACATCCCTGTTTCCTCACACCCTTCTATTTCATCACATCTCATAACTTCTCTATAGGCTTCAATCAATCATCACGGAGCCCAACATCATCAAGTATGCACTCAGAATATCCAGATCTGCATTTTATAGTTGTTGTTCCATCCATCCACCTCTAGCCTCTGTCGATTGGACCTCTGCAACCTTAGTCGTCATCAACCCTACTAGGTAAACTTTATTTTATGTCAATTTAGATCAGATTTGTATGTGCCTTACATTTCTGCATTTTTAGTTTCTGTGTGCCTCAGATTCTACATATTATCCTATTTATTATCATTTTTTTATCTTATCTTATCAAACACGGGGGTTGACATCCACCAAGGAAGTTAATGCTTCTTGGAGATGACTTTTAAGGAAAACCCCCATCTATCATCTAATCCATTTTCCTCTTAGTTTCCTTTGTTTTGTAGGTTCATCAAGTTTGCAGTGAGGATCCATCATCTACTTTGCACCCGTATCTATCACATCACATCCTAAGGTACCTTAAACCCTCACATTTTGAAGTTATTTAATTTTCTTTGCTAATATTTCACTAATCTAAATAGGAAAAAAAAATACATCGATAGGGGTCATATCGATGGGCAAAAACTTGGATAAGAGACTTTCCAAGTCACCTCCTTACCATTATATCTAATGATTTTCCACCAAAGGATTAGCTTGCTTTTGGGACTTATCTTTAACTCCATATTCACTAACAAGGCTTCAATCAGTCATAGTTGGGTTATGGATAGCCCCCTTCTATGGCGGTGGAAGATATAATAAAATTTTAATGGATATTAATGATAATTATGACTTTAAGAACTTGCGCTCATGTGGAAAAATGATTGATTAAATGATGATTAATTTGGGTGGATTTTTATTTATGGATATTACTCAATTAGAAATCAAGATGGCATGTGTGGGTGATTAGATGGATGGCATTAAAATTTCCTATTTATTAAGTGTCCACATTAGCCATTTTTCTATGTTTGTCACTTTCTACATGAATGGTGGGGCTATTAGAAGATTTGAACTACATCCTACAATGAATCAAGGAATGACCACGAGGTCTAGAATATATTATAAGAAGTAGAGATCATGCATTTTATGGAAAGGCTCTCGAGTCACTTGATCAAAGTTTCCAGCAGTGTCTTTGCTTCTTGGTAGAATGGGAAAGTCAATGTGGGAAGACCAAATTCACCATTTAACCAGAATCCATTACCATGGCTACTAGTCTCGCCTCGGAAGGTGATATCTACTTCAAATGCCCCCTTAGAGAGGAAATGGAGAACTTCGTTTGCAATGCGAAAAATTAAGGAAATACCAATCGACTATGAACATTCTTCTCTTCCTCCTCCTTGGGATAGGATCATGAAATTTCTCATGCACTACTTTACTTTGGAAGGCCAATACAAACTGGTGTATGACCCCAACTATTCTTACTCTTGCACTTGTGTCATGATAAGAAGGAGGATATTTATCATTTCCCTCCCAAATTGAGTAAACAGAGTTTCATTTTTATTCTTTGTCTCCCCTTCCCCCACCTTCTCGCCCCTCTTCCTCCTCCACCCCCACCTTGCCACACCCACTACCATACCCATATCCCCCAGACTCTAACTTCGATGTGCTTATCAATATCCACTCTGCTAATCTCTTTACATCCCCTTATCTTCCCTCTAATTTTTCTCCTTTGATGTCTCCTCATGTTTCCTCTCTTGCTTCCCTAGAACATCCCTCTACTTTTTTGTTGTCTCTTTCTATCCTTATTCTCTCCATTATGTGAAGCCTATAGAGATCTCAATCGAGCAAGAATTTCCTAAGGTTCTTCTCGGTCTCTTGTCTATGTACCCATAATCTTCGATCCCAATGTTGAGTTTTCCCCATTTATATCTTCGGAGGATGATAAATTAGTTGCACTAGGAGAGAAGCATTTGGATGGTACCCACCTAAACTAGACGCTAATGACATTATTACAAATATCCTTGGGAAATTACAAAATTGAATTCTCGTTCATCAAAGACTGGAAGGATTACATTGATAAAACCTCATAAAACATCAATAAAGACTATATTGAGATCCTAACGTTGGCTAAAAATGTAGCAGATAGAAATTCTTTTGTTGTAACTAAGGATGTTTTTAAAGCTCTTAAGAAAATACACTCTATGTAATTTTTGTTGTATCTTGTTGTTTTTTTTTCTTTTGGACTACCTTCGATTTTTCACTTTACATTTAACTTCTCTATCTCACCTTAAGGGAATTTTTTAAAAGGATGCAAGTCCTTTCAAAACCCCAAACTTTACCCTTTTCCAAAAATAAAATAAATAAAGACCTAATAAAAACACTTTCCTTGAAGAACCCCCTACTTTAATTTATTAAAACCTAACTTTACAACTTAGACTTAAAAAATGAAGAGCGGGTTTATGAAATGAAATGAAAGATTTTAATGACATCCATGAGACTAAAGATTCTATGGGACCAAAGTAAACCAATACATTAAGTAATTTTTACAATATTTTCCATATCATCTCTTCTACTTGTGAATCTTGAGCACTAGACCAGTGATCTTTCAAAGTTTTGTTTCTGAAAATAACTCATTTAAGTTTTCAAATTATAATTCATTTTCATACTGGATAGGGATATCATCATATGATGAACACTCTAGAATGAAATGCCATTCGTTTCAACAACCCTTTCCTACAAAAATAAAAATTATCCTTTCCCAAACCTCTTTGGGAATAGTCCATCTACTATTTTCACAACAAAGATGATGTGATCCGGTCACAATCAAGTGGGCCATTAAAATCCTTGCCTTACTTTTGATAGTTGTCCCAAGATAATATTTTTCATCATGCTCCCAAGTGGGGTTAAATTATTTAATACAATGTGCTTTCTTACGACCCATTTGTTCTATCCACATGGAAGTCCTAAACTTCTCCCTCACATAATTTTGTATTTCCATGTTGTTGTCAAAAAGGAGGTAAGTGGAAGAGGGTCAATGGATATGGGACAATGTGGAAGGATGTAGGAGGCAAGAAGTAGAGGTATCCATGAAGGACTTAGTTTAAATGGAAAGCATGCAATGTAGGCTCACAATATGAGGTGGAAAGATCGGTGAGGGGCTCAAAATAGGTCGTTACATACCCAAGAGGGGTCACCGAGGGATTGTAGTTGGGAGATAGTGGCGGGATGGAAATGAGGTCAAGATAGGGTTTGAGAAAAGACCCGGGATAGCAAGATGGGTTCATCCCAGTGATGGTTGAGGTAACACTTGCACTTTGCACACTAGGTAGGTTCAACGACAGGGGAGAGGAATGATAAATGAGTGCAGGTCGAGAGTCCAGATGCAAAGCGAGTGTGGAAGCATGATGGTGTATAGGATAATATAGGGAAGATCCACGAATATGATCCAAATGTATCTCATCGAGATTGAATGAGGAAGGGCCATGAGAAAACAAGGCGAGGCCAGAATCCACATGGTTGACAACGAATGATCAAGGGTCTAGTTGGCATAGCACATCGTTCAAGGTGGTGAAACCAAGTGGGCCATTTAAACCCAAATAATCTTGCACCAAAATAAAGTAGATTTATCTAGAAAAGAAAACTTAGCTCACTTTGTACAAATTAAATCATGATGTAGATAAGGAATCCGACCTAACTCGTGAAGTAAAACTTGGAGCCAAAGTAAAATAGTAAATCACTTGGGAACGTGGCAACACAACCCAACTCACTTGTGTTAAGAGATCAGTTAGACAGGGGAACCCAAAACAGAGCTCACCAAGCTAGAAATATCTTGTAGAGCAAGGCAAGAGCTCGGGTGGAGAGAAACCAGGCGGATAGAGGAGCAAGGTATGAAGGAAGGAGGAGATGGGTGAAACATAGAATAGGAGGCGGGGTTAGTACCGAGAACAAAAAAATTTAGCAAAAATAGAATTTTTATTAAAAAAATAATAAAACAACCAAAATACATACCTCTAAATTTATCTTTTCAACCAAATGTAGGTGAAGATAGCTAAATCTAGAGATAAAATACCCAAAACTAAAAACTCCATAAAAACACTTGCCCATGCACGAAAAATGACACATTTCCAAAAAAACTCCACGAAAACTGATATGAACTCAGTAATGCAAGTAAAGTACAAATGGAAAAATGTATTACGAAGCTTACACAAGAAACTAGTAAGAACATGAAACCAAGAGTAGTAGGCAATAGATGAGAGAGTGACATGAATCCCAACAATTTGATCTTATACCATGTGAGAGAATGTTAGAATGGGGATCAAGTGGGATGTTACGTACATCAACCGAGTTACACTCGAATGGTAGCATGACAAATTTTCATGTAGTAATCAAGAATTTAACCACCATGAAATGTGTATGCAAAATAAAATGGTTACTCATCCTCATAGATCATAAAAGGATATAAATAGAAGTTTAGTGTTAATCCCAATGCAAAACCAATTATACCTCCACAAGGGAGAAGAGGATTTACATTCTAGAAATGGAAATTAACTCTTGTATGACGCACTGATGCACACTAACGCGGATGACATACTCTATGATGGAATCTGTCATAGCTCCTAAGACACCTATGACCTATGATCTCACCTAAGTGAGATGACTCACCAAGTGATGTGTAAAATTCCTTAATATGACTAGGAAATTACCCCACACCAATAGTGGAACCATGAGGCTCTTGGTTAGAGGTAATTCACTATGATGATACTCTTTCTCTCATTTTCATAGCTTCATCTCCAATATGGATCTCTAGCTAAGAAGATATTCGTGATCATAGTTTGGATGCGATATTATAATTTATTGGTATATTGTAATATTCCTACCTATAAGGTATATGATGTATTATATTGTATATTAGACATCTTGAAACATTAGAAACTATAAATCCTATTCATGGGTTGTAAAATAATTAGATACTTTGTAAATACATTATTGTTATGTTGTGGATAAAATAAATGAAATAGATTATTAATTTGAGTTACAAATATTTTTCACATTTAAGTTTAGTTTCATTGGAAAGATTAAATGGGGAATATAAGTGAAAAACCAATTAATTATAATATTAACATTAGTATTTGATTAACACTTTCATGCTAAATAAGCATAAACATTTTATAAACATTATTATTCAAGTATAGGACAAAAATTAACATTCATATATGAGTTTTTACAAATGACACACTTAAAAGATGTTGATTACTTAAACTCAAAATTCTTTTATTTTATCATATTTCTTCTTTCCTGCAAATGTTTCTTTAGGGGAATTATAAAACTAGAAAATTGTAGGGTGCCAATTTTTTTCCTTAGTTGTATGCATGGTGATTGGTAATTCTTGGGTTAAAAAATTTTGGTGTATTTTTGGTCACCCAAAAGGTATTTTTACACCTTTTATTATATCTCAGCTTCAATGCTCATTCCTATTTGATTCATTACATTTCTAAATTTGTGTTGTATATGTCATGTTTGATTCGAAATGAAAAGAAAAAAATTCTTGTAGTGGAAATTAGAATGGTCATGAGCATCAAGATAATCTTGATCATAATCTAGATCTCCTTACTAATACTCAAGATAGATTGACTATTCTAGAGAAAAGAGTTCTAATTGAGGAAGGCACATTTTCTCCATTGACACATTAGTGTACATTTTCCTGAAGAAATTACACTGTAATATTGTTAGTTGTGGGATTTATTTCAATAAAGGAAATAATATATAAATTACAATAAATTTTTAAAAATGGGAAAACCATTGGTGTAAGAGCATGGGAAACTCAAAAGGTTGGGAATTACTATAATCAATATAATGCACATGATAATTTCTAGAACGAAAATGAAAATGGTAATGGTAAAAAACAAAAAATGGTGGTGAAAATCTTCTATGGAAGCATGGACCTACACAAGGTTGTTTCAAATGTGGTGGAGATCATTGTGTGATAAATTTTCCTTAGAATTTCCCTAGGAACAATGTTAGAGGTCCATCATTATAGACTCAAGATCAAGATTTTTAGCATTATATTATTGCATTTCTTAATAATCATTAGGAAATGTTTTTAACTCTGCATGCAAGGATCATGGAGTGCTTTTGGTATATTCCCTTCGGGATCTTAGGTTCACAATCTCTACATGTTAAATTGGTAATTCTCTCAATGAAAGCTCCACGAGGACCAATATTTTGAGGAGAGTGCTACCACAGGAGGACTATAAATATGTCCATGAGGCTTACTCACATTCATTTAATTAGTTTTCTTACTTATTTGTTTTGTAATAATCATTTTCACAATGCTTTTTCTAAGAGGGGAAGGATGTCACATCGTATTTATAATTTTATACCAATTTAAAGCCTTTCTTATGTAATAAATGGCTTCTACCATGGGAATACAACATTATGGATGTGTGTGTGTGTATATGTATATATGGATATATACATACCACTAATTTTTTTGACATAATTTTAAAAATCACATCTTGTGATTCTTTCCTTTTCCTCTCACTAATGGTAAGTTTGGATGGTATATGGATCTTGGGATATTATTTTTCTCCACATTAATTAGTATCAAGTAGAAAATAACTTAAGAAACAAGGATCAAGAGGATTATAGGTGGATAAGTGAGTTGTATGGATGAATATGAGTTGAAAGTGTGTGGTAATACAACATTATGTGTGTGTGTGTATTTATATGTTTTTAGTTCTTTGATTTATTTAAATAAAAGAAAAAATATAAATTGAAATGAATTTTTAGAATTGGGAATCCATGGGTGGAAGAGCACAAGAGACTCACGAGGTTGGGAATTCCTATAAGCAATATAATGCACCTAATAATTTCCATAACAAAAATAAAAATGGAAATAGTAAAAACAAAAATGGTGGTGAAATTTTTCCAATGAAGGAGGTACCTACAAAAGGTTTCTTTAAATGTTGTGGAGATTATTGTGTGAACAATTGTCCTTAGAATTTCCCTAAGAATAATGGTAGATATCCAAAATTGCAGACTTGAGATCAATATTTTTACTTGATATATTATTGCATTTCATGATAATAATCATGTAATTGTTCAAACTCCACATGCTTGAGGAGCTTATATTAACAATTTTCACTTGTTAAATAGGTAATTATCTCAATGCACTCCACTAGGACTAATATTTTGAGGAGAGTTCTACCTAGGAGGACTATAAGTATGTCCATGAGGCTTACCCGCAATTATTTAAGTAATTTCCTAGCTTAATTTTTTGAAATAATCATTTAGAAGATGTGTTCTTTTATAGGGGAAGGATTTCACACCATGTTTTTAGGCTTATACCATTTTAAATCCTTTCTTATGTAATAAGTGGATTCTACTACGTGAATACAACAATGTGTATGTGTATGTGTATGTATATACACACACATACATGTGTGCATGCAGCATACATACATATATATATACATACATATGTATGTATATGTCTATGTGTGTATATTCACATATATACATATACACACATACACTTATACATATACATACATGTATGTATACACATACACATACATGCATGCATATATACATACATACATATATATGTATGTATGTGTATGTGTGTGTATACATGCATATGTATACATATGTGTATATGCACATACATACACATACACACATACACGTATACTTATGCATGTATTTCCATGCACACATACACATATACACATACATACATACATACACATACACATACACATACACATACACATGCACATGCACATGCACATGTACATGCACATACATATACACATACACATACACATACACATACATGTATAAACACACATAAGTCCTTTGGTTTATTATTATTGTGTATAGAGAGTATCTCCCAAGTGCATTACTCCCAACTACCATGAAGTTTTTAAGATGATTTTTAAATCACATCTTGTGATTCTTGCCTTTTTCTCTCACTAATGGTAAGTTTGGATAGTATATGGATCTTAGAATATTATTTTTCTCACATTAATTAATATTAAGTAGAAAGTAACTTAAGAAACAAGGATCAAGAGGTGGGAATAAGTGAGTTATATGGATGAATAGGAGTTGAAAGTGTGGGAAATGCAAGGAGGAGGTAAGGATCTTTACACTGAGTATACTAAAGGGTTAGAGTGTAAAATAAAAATAAAAAATCAAGAGACATCAAATTAATTATGTTGAAATTTTTTCCCCCATATTATAAGATCACTTTTGATAATTATTTAGGTGATAACACAAATAAATGTTATTGTGAATGCTAATTATTAAATTCAACATAAAAAAGGAAGAAATAAAAAAATAGGTATTAAAAATGTCACATAAGAAACAATAATTAATATGTCTAGAAAAATAAGGGGTATTTAATAATTAAAATGGTGTAGTGTGAGGGGATATCAATTATATAATATTGAGATAGATGTTTCACCACATAGGAGTGTCGCATGACAAAACAATTTAAAAGGGATAAAGGTAAGGTATGTGAGGAGTACCTTAAGGTTGTGAAGAGGTTGTGCACCATTGAAGACCAAGCCGATCGAGAGAACTCCTTTTTTTCTGGGAAGGAATACTTAGAAAGCAAATAAAGACTACAAGATAGAATTAAAAGCATCGGTTGGTGGATTTCCTAGCGAAATATAGATCTGGAAGTGGGGTGCTTCCTCAAAGGTTGTCAATCCATGTTTTAAAACAAATTAATGTTAATAAATAACATGAAAGAGAGAGTCCTATTATAGTTGTATAATTTGGGTATCTCACATAAGCACAATAATTCAAATCTAATCTAAATAGTGAATACAAGATTAAATTTAAAGAGGGTGGTGGGTATCAAGGTCTACAGGTGAGGTAGGGGATAGTATGGAGGCTTGGGTGAAGTTATGGGAGGTTTTGAGGAGTTTTGGGTGGGTGAATGAGCTTTCTAGTCTAGGGGAAATATGAGACACAAAGACTGATGTCGGTTGGGGAACCAATCTCGGTCACTGGTTTTAATTAGGATCAGTTGGATAACTAATAAAAATAGAGGAAATTAGGTTTCAAGGCCAAAAAGGAGGTTGGTTTGGGCTCTTTGTGATTGAAAAGGGATTTTGAGATCTTGGATAGGGTATAGGGATTTAGGTGAAGGTACAACAAGGGTAAAAGGGGTGGTTGGAGGAACATAGAGGTTTAGGTTGGTAGGGTATTAGGTAGATGGGAAAAGGATGGTATTCAGGTGAGAAAGGATCCATACAATAGAAGACAATGAGATATCTAAGACCAAAGTTAATAACTAACAACCTAATTAAGATTCGTATCTGAAGATCTGGATATTGGTAGATGATGGTGGTTGGTGGGTGCTCATAGGAGAGATAGGATGAGATCCAATGCCATGGAAATGAAGCATGAGTTCTTCTCCATGTGAGTGGTTAAAGGCATTTAAGTTGATCATCGGTTATTTAATCATTTGCATGGCATGATGATCTTTACTTAAGAGTCCCTCTTAAGGTTGATTGTTCATCTTACACTTCCCCATCCAAACAAGTTTCCTCCATACCATTTTTCCTTCCCCTCTCCATCATCATCTTCTCCAACCAACCATTCTACCCATATGAAAAATACATTATTGTCTCTCATCATCCATTCATCATCACTTTTGGTTTGGAGATATCACTTTTAACCATTCATATGGCATGGTCCAATCTTACTTAAGAGTTCCTCTTAAGGATGATTTTTCATCTTGTGCTTTCCCATTAAAAAAACTTCTCTCCATATCACTTTTCCCACCCATCACCATCATCATATCCTCTCACCACCTCTCCCATTCTTACACACATCACCTCTTCTTTTCCAATTCTTCATCAATGCCATCCTTTGTTTGGCGTGATTACTTAATCACTTTTGTCACATCACGCCTTACTCAAGGGTTCTCCTTAAGATGATTTTTTCATTCCAGACTTCTCCTTCCATTGATCATTCCTTCCTATTGATATCCCCTACCAAAAAAACTTTCCCCTAGAATTACCCTTTATCAACCTATCATATCAAAAAGTGCGTCCACCATCTTCACTTGCGAATCCTACTTGGTCACTCCTTGTTCGATCATTTTCCTTTCCTCCATCATACCCTCCTCTTTCTTTCTTTCTTCATCCCCCTCTCTACACCCTTTCCTATCTCATTTCTTCACATTCCTCTCGCCAAAAATCATCACTCACCCTTTCTTTACTCTTCCCACTACATCTTCTCAAATTCTCCCACATGTCCACCCCTATTCCCAACCATCATTTTTTTAGTCTCCCTATAACATTCTTTCATCATCATCTTTTATTTCCTCATTCCCATCCCCCATACTTCCACTCATGTTTCACATGCATAATTATTGTTGGCATCCCCTAAGATTCACTCGTCATCATTATCCATTGCCTTTTTCACTCTCTTTTTCCTTCTCCACATTTTCTCCATTATTTCCATCATTCTTCTCCAAAAATAATTATTGTTGGTCTCCCCCTAACATTATTTCACCAGAATTTCCTCTTCTATCCTCCATTCTCTTTTTCCTCCCCTACATTTTCTTCCCCTCTACCCATTATCATCGTTTCTTACCCACCTCTCTATATTTCATTCTCCCTTGTCAATATATTTACTGTCTTCATCATACATTGTTTGTCTATTTTATCGTAACCTTCTTATCCTCATCTCACACATCTTTATTATTTTTACACTCCAAGCCACTCGTCCCTCTTTTTTCTCTCAATCATGATGTTACCCACTCTCCAAAAATATCCTCATCCCTGAATCCCTTCATTCTTCCCCATATCCTCTCTTTTCCTCTCCCCCTCCCACTTTTCCTTATTGCCTCTCTTTTTATTTATATATTCTTCCTCTATTTCCCTTATTTTTCCTACTTATTTCACCATCGTTAACATGTCTATCTATTGGTATCCAATATTTTTATCCTTTCATCTTCCACATGCATCTCCATGTAGTTTGTTCATATTCTTTGTCTGCTATGGTTTCTCCCACAACATCTCGGTTCCTTCAATCTTCTCCCTATATCCACTCTGTCATCTCTTCTTCCCCCATCATTTTTTACCTTCCTCATCTTCTCTTCTCCTTTCATCTCCCACCTATAACATCTCCATCCGTTTTATGCCTCCACAACATCCCAATCTATTTTGTCTTCTTCCTTTCTCTGCTCTATCATCTCTTCCTTATTCTTTAATTCTTCATCTTCCTCATCTCCTTATTTTCTCCATCATTTCTCTCCCTTCATCTTATACATACCTCTCCATATTGTCTTTTTCTATTTTATTCCATTACCTTCATTTTGCATCTCTCTCTCTCCCCCCCTTTTATGCTTTCACCCTCATCTCTTTTTCCTTCTCTATACACCCCTTCCCTCTTCCTTCCCTTACATCTATCACTTTTTCTTTTATTGGCTCCGTCATCTTTTATCATCTCCTTTCACCTCGTTTTCACCACTTTCCTCTCCATTTCACCATTATCTCATCTTTTCTCTCTTTTGTAATTATTTGTCTCATGTAATCCACTTCATTTATCCGGCATGTCATCTTCTATCTCATTTTCCCAACTCTCTAGTATTTCCTAATTTCCTTTCTTCCCCTAGCATCCTTCTCTCTTACTCTTCATCTTGTCATCCATTCCATTCCCTCCTTTTCTCCCATGGTCATTTTCTATCTACGCCCTTTATCTTCTTAAATCCATCCACTTTGAATCTCATACCCCTCTACTCACTTCATTCCTCATCACCCATTGTTTATCTTTCCTCCTTGATTCCTTGCTTCTTTAGTTTCTCTCTTTTCATCTTCCTACATCTCCATACGGTTTGTTCTATATCTGTATCCCCTTCAGTCATCACCTATGATTTTTATTTTCATCATTCTTCACCTACTCATAATCAACCACTACTCATGTCCACTCTTTTTCTCTTTCCATTATCACTTGTTAAGTCCTTCAACACATCATCACACTTAACACTTAAGGCCAACTAAATGTTTTCCCTATTTGTGCACCTATCTGCTCCTCCATTTCATTCCACCCCATTCTCGTCCTCCTCTCTGAAGTATTGACCTCTCCTCTTTTTAGAGATATGTCATCTCTTCCATTCTCATCAGCCCTCTCGAGGGGGCATCATCATATCCATCCCTAATCGTTGTTTCCATGATGTTTTTTTCTTAGACGACACCATACCATTCATCATCCACCATCTTCTATTCTCAAAAGTAAGAGTTTGTGCTAATTTTTTTATAGAAGGAAGATTGAATTCATCCCCTTCATGCTATCATACTCTTTCCCTCTTTGAATAATTTCTTATATTCTCACAAGTTAGAGTTTTTCTTTTTTTCTTAGAGAATACTCTCTCTTTTATTCCTCCAGAACTTTTTATTGAAGGAACACCTTCGTTAAGAAGAAACTCTTCAAAACCTTAAATCCCGCCACCTAGGGCATATTCATCCATTTTGTATACTTTATTTGAAAGGAAACTAATTTCATAGTACCCTTCTAAAGAGGGGAAAATGTAGACACCCCAATTTTACAATCCTTCTAAATCAATTAATTTTCCCATTCCATTTCCCACAAAAACCCATGAGGAATTAATTGACATTAGTAAATTAATTAAACCTTGTCAATACCTAATTAATTTGCCTCACATGTCATTATTCTCCATGTCTCCCCACTTACGAATTAAAAATTCAAGTTTAATTCCTATCCACTCTCCATGTCCCCCACTCACCAAATCATGCTTACTTTTTCAAATTGCGATTAATTAAAACCTTCAAATTAATCCATTTTTCAGGCTATAAATAGAGCCTTACCCTCGCTCTTTCAACATAAGTGAAAATAATGTCAGAGCTCTTGCATTATTTCTACACAGAGAATCCTCATCCATCTTGTCCTAATTCACACATAAGCTCTACCTCATCCATCCCTAAATACTTCATCCCCTCTTGTTTAGTGAAAATTTGTGTTGTCGATTGTCGTGCAATGAGACTACCTCACATTGGAGAAGTAACATACACTCTAATCGATCTGGGGCCCATCCAAGGCATCATTCGATACAAGGTTCACAAAGGAGATACGAAGGAGAAGGTATCCAGTTTAGTTACTTTAATTTCTTGTTATTAGTGATTTTCGTTGTGTACGAAAAAAATTGAATATAACCCAAATGATACTAGGTAAAGGGAATACGTATTGCTCTAGTTGTTTCATAATCGGGTTTTTAAAAACAAATTATTCTTGTTTTGATTGTGAATTATTTTGCATACAAATGGCTAGATAATCGACCCACATGGTCTCGAACATGTTTTGGTTATTAAAGGATATGGGTTAGTTTGATAGTTATGTATTATTTTGTCTTTACTTTATTACGGACATAGAGTTTTTGTTGTTTGATAAGATTCATCCACCAAGGCTATGAGTGTTAAATATGTGTCGACTCCCTCAACCAAGATTGGGTTCTTCTTGCTTAAAGGAATTTAGACAGGGAATTTTGTTTGTATATGTATACGTATGCTAACATCTCTTTCTCTCCTTCTTTTGAATTGAACATGTTTAAGTAGATCTATTGGTGAGAAAATTTGTCGGATGGACAAAATTGTGGATTTCTTGCCAACACTTTGGGAATCTAAGTCCCTCTACTTAACTGCCATATGTGCATGCACATGAAAAGGTGAATTTCTGTGGTGGCCTTTTGACTAGGGATCCAACAAGGGCACTCCACTGACCCTGTGGCAAATGCTTGCATATACCTACAAGAGATGACTTTGTCTAGGAAGTGGGAAAGGGAGTGAGAATGGAGGTAGGAGAACTAATGTTGTAGGTAGAAAATTAGATTCCTGCACACACACTAGTTAGAAACTTCATCACATGCATTTATGAGAAGAAAAAACCCTGTAAATGACAACAAGACCAAATAGAATTTGATGAGAACAAAGTGTCATGAAATCCCTTGGTCAAAGAAAGCTAGAAACTCCTTCTTCTTGTATTGATGCTTGAACAAAAGTTGTACATAGTGTAGGAATGGAAGAAATTTGAGAGGGGAAGAGAGTAGAAGAAAATGGCTATCTCCTTTGCTTTCTCTCAAGGTAGAATGCACTCTTGAGTCTACAAGATCAATCACCAACCCTTTGAAATGGGAATGGCTTTACAATTTATAGAATAGAATATGACTCTTCATCTACCTCATGACCTTTTGAATACCTTCATATGACTTAAGACTGTTTGTATTCCACTTTAAATATTTAAGTCCCTCTTATAATAGCAAGGTGACTTAATTTACATTATATTTCTAAAGTCACTTAAGTCATATTAAAAGGTGCAACCCTCAACGCAAAAATATAACATTGAAGAGAGAGAGAAAGAAGAGGAAGAAGAAGAAGAAGAATTATGATGAAGGAAGAGTTGTTGCAGTGGACCTGGCTCCATTCTCTGACTATTCTCCACTTCTTTTTTGAGTGCTCGTGTTCTGTTGGCAGTGGCGCACATGTATGCAAAGAGCTTGACCGCCTCTTGAAGTGTTGACTTCCCTTTTTGGAGATTGAATCGATCCATTCCTTATTTTCTCATCCCTGCATCGTGAACTCGTGCATTCTTCTGATGGATTCCAGGATCGAAGCTGCTGATGGGTACCACTTTCTCAATAGGAAGTGTTATAGTGCTTGGTTCCACCAAGTGTTGCACATAAGATGAAAGAGTTCACACTTGCTCCTCTAGTCCCTCGATCTTCTCTTTGTATTCTTTATTCCTTGCCATCATGTGAAAATTGCTGATATATCGGGAGCTACTACTTGTTGCACCATGTGAGTGTCGAGGATGATCGTTTCCTGCATCCACGGAAACATCTTGTCGGTTTCAGGCTCAATGATGGGTGCATCAACCATTCTTTTTCCTGATGGAGGAGGAAAATCCTGAATGAGAGGAGAGTTGGAGTCAACAACATGCGGGACCTCTTGAAGTGGCTCGAATATTAGATCATGAGTCATATACTCCTTGTTCACTTGCGGTTTCTGCTGCTTCTCTTTCATCTGCCTCGGCTTGAAGTCTTTTGATTTCATCAAGTTGAGCCCTTATTTCCTCTTCCGCTCTTGCTTCTCTTTCTCTAACTTCTTCTTTGGTTTCTACGTCAGTGAAATTTTCTAGGTTCTCGTTGATGTATGGAAATTCACCATCCAAAGGATTAGCAGCACTCAGGTTCTCAATGTGACTGGTTGCTTGACGAAGGGGAGGCCTCTGAATTCTAAGAAGCTCTTGTCTTCTTTGAAGTTCTTCAAAAATGGGGTTGGTTTGTCCTCCTTGCCTCTGTTTCCAGGTGTACCTTCTATCCACCAACTTGGAAATCTATGCTCACCTTTGTGGTGCTGGAATTTGTCTTTGCCTCTCCAATTCAAAGCAACGCGTTCTTCTTCAAGGTCGAGGATTCTCATGGCAATGAAGTAGTGGTTGGCACTTTGTCTGTTATGCCAAATAGCTTCTCTCAAATCAGAAGTGATATCTTCTTGGATGTGGAAGAGCAATTCGGGTCTTTCGACAGGAGGATTTCCCGAATAGCCATGGTTTGTAGACATGTGGCTTATATAGCTATTCAAATTTCAGAAATTTTCTCATTTGAAGTTTGAATTTTAAGGTCATTCGGTCCATGTACAAGACATCATTGTCTTCCACATCATACTCATAGGAAAGGGTTGTGATGGCTTCTTGACCCATCCATTTCATCTTCATATCTCCCTTCGAAAAAGCAACTTACTATTTTTAGTAAGTGTGGAAAAGCAATTCCTCGATCTTCAACTGGATGTTGCGGCTTAGTTTTCCTCTTTCTCCCGTGTTCCTCATTTCTTCTAGATCAAATTTCTATTTTTAGCAGGTGCTCGAGGGCCACTTACTATTTTTAGTAATTTCCAACAATGTATTTCGGTGAATTTTCAGTCATAGTTTACCTCCAATGTCTTTGTCTTCTTCGCAGTTCTTTTATCGATGACTTTCCCAAAATAGCCTTCTATGTAGTAGACCTGCTATTTTTAGAAATTTTTCCTCTGGGAGTCATGGATTGATGTGGAACAAATTTTTTTTGATATGGGTTTTTTCCCAATATCCTCCCTCTGAAATTTCGGGCCCACCCACTTAATAATCCAGAGATTTTAAAGTTTTAATTTTCGACACTGCGAAAGCTTATCAGTGCACGATACCATTAATGGACCTAAAAATTGTAGGTCTGGTTTTCTCCTCCATTTAAAATGAAATTTATATTTTTGATGTGGGTTTTGTCTTCTGGTGCTTCACGTGTGATCTTACTTCAATCCGACAACTAGTTTGATGGGAAATCTTACTTCTTTCTTCGTTGAGCCGGAAATGAGATTTCTTCATTGTGGCTGCTCTGTCGCACATGAGGGGGAGTTTGAAGGTGTATTTCTGATGGTCTTGGATAGAGGAATGAACAGAAGCAAATGGTTTGTTGTTTCATGCACCGGTTTGCAACATTTCTTTAGATCTTCATTTTTAGGCTATGGGGATTTTCACTGTTCTCTCCTTCTTGCTCTTCGTTTCTCCTTCTTGTTTTGATGAAAGATCCTTCTGAGACCTGAAAATCACCATGGGGAGTTTTTTTTTCAGTGCTTGGGTTGAGCTGGTCTGAGCATTTTCAATGGTGGAGTGACGGTAGAATGTTGCAGAGGAAGAAATGGAGGAATGGAGTGCACAAAAATGTTTAGAAGTTAGAAATGAAGAAAGTGACACTTGGGAGATTTTAAAAAGATATGCACAATTAGGGTTAGGGCACATTTTTCAAAGCTTGATGTTCCTGACCTCAGGGACGTGAGGGACATCAACTTCCACAATGAGCAAGACGGCGACACATGGCACTAGATCCAACGGCAGGGGATGAAGGAGGAAAAAATTGCTTTAAAGCACTGGGAGCTGAAATGAGGTCACATGGGTGTCCAGAAGACTCCCCATAGGGGCTGGAACATTTTCCAAGGCATGATGTCCCCCACCTCAGGTGCATAAGGTACATCAAATTCCACGGTGGTCTTGGAGCTGACACGTGGCGACCGATCGACGGCAGGAATGCATGCTCCAAATAAGCACTTAAGGGCTAAACTACCAGGTCTGGAGGTCATATGAGGGTCCCAAGGGTCACATGAGGGCTGGGAACATTTTCCAATGGGGTTTTACCTGACCTCAGGGATGTGGGGACATGAAATCCCACCAGGCTCCTGGTGCTGACACGTGTCCTCTCGAAAAAATGACTAAGTCCTGAACTACCTTTGAGAGGGTAACTTGGAATGCAGATAACTTGAGCTTCCGGTGGAATTTCTTGGTGAAATTTTATATGATCCTGACTGGAAATGGAATTTTGAATCCAATGATGTGGGTTTCATGTCTTTATTCGATCATATGATCCTGAAAAATCAGATTTTGATCTGGGACTCCACTTGTACCTAAGAAAAACTGTCTTCCAATCATATGCGCCAAGGTGTTGTGAAAAATATTATTTCACCATCATGTAGGTCTTGGAATTCTCTTTTTGAATATTTTTTTTTACTTCTAAATCCATTCGGAGCTCCTGCAAATCTTCATTTGAAGCCCAACAGTTGTTTTAGGCCTATGTATTGCCTAGGCTTGTGAACCTTGTTTTCACTCAGATTGCTCCAAGTCTTTCAGAACTTCCCAAAGCCTTCCAAAATAATTTCCATGATGTTATAAGGTCTTCCATTCACCTCCATGTTGAATTTGGCCCTTCTTCTCTACTCCAAGGGGTTGATCCAATCCCGGAAGGCCAACAATAGCCCTTCCCTATACTGCCAAAAGATAACATTTTCAATGAACTCCTAAAATCACCTAGGGGGAATGAATGGAATTTCCTAAATCACCTAGGATAATATCATGACATTGGTTGGGAATTCATTTGGACTAACTAAACAGATCCGGGGTTTCTTAGGAATGATAAAACATGAAAATTTTGGCATAGGGGTATAGTTGTCGTGCTTGGAAATTGTCAATTTCCCTGTTGCACATTCTCACGACAACAATCTGGCTCTAGCTTGGGGACATGACATGGACTGAGCGCAATACAAGACATGACATGGGAATCTAGAATCTCAATTTTAGACCATATAATTCGTTGACCAGTGCCTTATCCATTGGGCCCTGCGGAGTCATGCACAACTTCAAGAAAGGAAGATTAGAAGAAGGAAACACACACACACAAAACGACCGAAAGGAAACACACGACACACAACAGGAAGGGAAACACACACAACGGAAAGGGAAAAACACCTATCAATCACCTATGGTACAAGGTGAGGGACAACCCACTTTCCCTGAAGTACTTTTTATTTCACAAAAGTTACCCCTGAAGAGGCAACACCGAATGATGATGTTCTGCGAAGCCGTTGACGGGTTCTAGAAAGTATCCTCCCCTCCTCAGCTGCTTATGAAAGCCAGGTGCTTTCACAATTATCTATGTACTTGGTAGGAGTGAGTCCATGTGATCTTCTTGATGCTCAGGTCCTTTCTTGGAAACTCCATTGTCTTCATGCTCTTTGAAATTGGTTTCATCGTGCCAGTTTCCTTCCATGTTTATCCATATAGCTGATTCTCCATCGAGCATCTCATCGCTGCCCCAATGCTGATTTTCATTCCAATTCCTTGAACCTTCTGAGTTAATTTCTTTCCCGGTCTATGCTCATTGACATCTCTTCCATGAGAAACCTCAGACTTATCCATTTCCTTTACTTCACTGTGAGGTGCTTGAGTACTGACTGAAAGATTGGATGCGGCCTCATACTTGTCTTGTATGCCCATGGCATGAGTGAAGAGATCAAGAATCAGCTCAGGGTCTTCCACCACTTCTACTGCATCCAAGATTTCTTACATGGAGTAATGCTTCATCATTTCCTGTAGTCCCTCTTTGTACGCCTTTGAAGAATCTTTATCTTGCAACTCAAAGAAACTATCTGGAGGGATTACCTCATCATCTCGAGAATCACTGCACTCTACTGATCCTTCATCAAAAGGAGCTTCATCTTTAGAGGTCTTCAAACTCCTTGCTTCAATTTCTTCATCATAGAAAGAGTCTTCATCTTCAAATGGGAAAGAAAATACTTCAATTTCATCATTGTATCCACCAACCATTGGCTTGAGAGGGACATCATATTTCTCATCTTGCCTTATCTCAATATGGCTGACCTTCACATTAGTTAAGGCTTCCAAATCAGCTTCATGTTTATCTTCCATATTCATGGCTTGCATTAAAAGTTCCAGACTGATCTCAGGGTCCTTTGTTTCTTCCGCGGCTCTTAGCAGTCCTTGTATAGACATTTCTTTCAAACCTTTCACGGGCTCATCACAAGCTGATTTTGTCTCTCCATAGATGGCTTGACAGAGATCATCTTCATCCCCAAATGGGAATGAGAATAACTCCTCATCTTGGAAAAGCATATAGGCTGATTTTTCTTCTTGAAAATCACCGAGAACCATTTCCTCTTCCTCGCGGTCTACATCATTTGGTGATTCGGGGCTGCCCTCTTGTAACTCGAATCTCCTCAATGCTTCTTCAAAGTCCAAATATCTCCGGAAGGCATGTCTGGACCTATCAAGGTGGGAATATCTTCTTCCTCCTCGGTTGTCACCAAGTGATTCATCCACCTGGTATTTTGGTACAAAATGTTAGCTTCTGGGCTTCCGGATTTTTGCACAGTGTACCTCATTTTCTTCTCGGGAAGCAATTTCTCCATGTCTCCCTTCACTGGTATGGTTGCAAAAGACCAATTCATCTGAATTTTCCCTCCCAACTCTCGGCAGAAATTTCTACTCAGCAACATTCCAAACGAGGCTGGGATGTCTACTACCAAAATCATCATTGAAACTTTCTTGTCTGGAAATCTGCGAGAGCCACCTGTGCATCTTTAACCTTCCCTACAAGTGAGACCTTTTTTGATTCCAAAGAGTAACAAGAGCCACTAGGTGGAGTCATTGTAAGTTTAAGAGCCTTGGCGACCTTCAAAGGCATCACGTTGTCTGAGGCCCCAAAATCTATTATGCAATTGTTTAGTACATATTCTCCAACAAGAAGGGAGACGTAGAAAGGTTCAACTTTATCAGTCTTTGATGCACTCAGAGAAAGCATGTTCTGAGGGAGGTGTAGGTGAGTTTTGTAGCATGCCTTTGGAACTAGAAGTTACAACATTGGGTGTTAGACTACCACTCCTGATGTATCGACGAACCTCTCGAATTGTTCAGGGTGAGTCCACAAATATTCGGTTTTGGTAATCTACACTTTGGCTTTGTTTGCATATTCTATGAAGTCAAAGGGAGTAGATGTGGACAAGGGGGGTGAAGGGACTGATTTTGGAGTCTGGATAGGTTTAGGAGTAGGATTTGATGTTTGAGGAATGGAGGGTATTTTAAAAGACACACTAGGAGCTTTCAAGGTATTAGATTTTGTAGGAGAAGATTTAGATTTAGACTTGGAAGAGACATCAGAAAGCTTACTTGGGATTGCGGGCATCTTCTTACTTGTTGCAGGGTCAAGCTCCAACAATGCAGACTTCATGGAAGATGGAAGTGGGGATCCTCGACTGATTATTTTATTTTTTGAGTCGCCATAGGAGGATCATCAACCTTCTTTTCTTTTGCAGTAGTGGAGGGAGATGCTCTTTTCTCAGACTGAGAAATGAGTGAATACCACGCATGAGAAACTTGGTGCATCTTCTTCATCTTCTTCATAACCTCCAGAATACTCACAAAACCTGATTTGTGTATCATTCTCAAACTCATCACTTTCTTGGAAATCACCACCTTCTTGTTCAAGCTCTTCTTCACTTTCTTGAAATCTGCAATTTACATTCACGGGTGGGGCCTCCAAGGCAAGTCTTTGGGGTGCTCCTACAATCTGATTTTTGTTGCTTCTCTGAGAAGAAACTCGTTCAAATAATTCCCTCTTCAAAGAGGCCATCTCATTCGCCAACTTTTGCAGTGATGGATTAGTTCTCTCATCTTCAAGATGTTGGGCCTTGCCCTTTGATGGATTCTTGATCTTTCCAGAGAGGATGAGATCGTCATCCAATTCAATGGCCCTCCTTTGTGCTTCTACAATGTTCCTTGGTTGAACTCTTCATAGGAGAAATCCTACCTCCGGTGATTGAGCGTTTATGAAGAATCTTTTGATATTGTTTTCAGATGGTGAATCCTCTTCAGGTATCCTACGCATGCAACAACCATTCAAAATGAGCCACGAAGTCTCTCATGGTTTCATTTTCTCCTTTATTTATTTGAGCCAACTACACCAAGAGGTCTTGACAATCTTTAGTTGATTTAAATCTCTCTTTGAATGCATCCTTGATGTCATTCCAACCCGTGATGGACCGGGAAGGTAGGAGGTAAAACCATTCTGCTACTTTTTCTTGGAGGGACTCCACGAACAATCTTACAACAACGTCTTCATGTTGGACACCAAGAATTCCACATGATGTCGTGAAAGCAGCGATGTGTTCTTTCGGATGTTGTGTGTTGTCACCTTTGAACTTTGGAAAGTTCTTGCAGGAACCCGTTGGTAGATTGTGAAGAGGGGGTTCAAGAGCAAGCGGGCCTGTATTCCTTCCCCATGGAACAATGGGTTGAGGTATTTCTTCTTCATCCACCATTGTTTCTTCTTCTTCTACTTCAGCTCTTGCTTCTATGAATTCTTCTTCAAATTCTTCTTCTTCCGGGAAGTCGATGTTCAATGGTTGTTGAAAAATTGCACAAATTTGAAGGATTTTGGATAGGATTACCAGGTGAACTTCTTGAAGAGCCAGATGAAGAGGAGGCTTGAGAGAAGAAATATGGATTATCTCTAATTCGTTCTTGTAGATTTTGCGAAGCTTTGAAATTGAAATCAGCAACACCTCTCGACCTTCTCAACCTGGTGTATCTTCCTTCAGCCAACTTTTGGAAGCTTTTGTAGTCGGAATACGAAAGGCCACTGTGGAATGTGAAAAGTCACGTGCAGAAATCAGCAGTGTATCTTTTGGAAATGGACTTTCTTGAACTCTCTTTTATGATTTTTTCAATATTTGATTTTTTTTTTTTTTGAATTTTTGGGACCTTGCGGTTGTATTTTGGGTGTAGATGCTACTAAATCTACCCCACGGTGGGTGCCAAAAACTATTGGCGAGAAATTTTTTGGGTGGACAAACTTGTGGATTTCTTGCCAATGCTCTGGGAATCTAAGTCCCTCTACTTAACCGGTGCAGCTTCCGTATGTGCATGCGCATGAAAAGGTGAATTTCTGTGGTGGCCTTTTGACCGGGGATCCAACAGGGGCACTCCACTGACCCTGCGGAAAATGCTTGCATATACCTACAAGAGATGACTTTGTCTGGAAGTGGGAAAGGGAGTGAGAATGGAGGTAGGAGAACTAATGCTGTAGGTAGAAAATCAGATTCCTACACACACACTAGTTAGAAACTTCATCACATGCATTTATGAGAAGAAACAACCCTATAAATGACAACAAGACCAAATAGAATTTGATGAGAACAAAGTGTCATGAAATCCCTTGGTCAAAGAAAGCTAGAAACTCCTTCTTCTTGTATTGATGCTTGAACAAAAGTTGTACATAGTGTAGGAATGGAAGAAATTTGAGAGGGGAAGAGAGTAGAAGAAAATGGCTATCTCCTTTGCTTTCTCTCAAGGTAGAATGCACTCTTGAGTCTACAAGATCAATCGCCAACCCTTTGAAATGGGAATGGCTTTACAATTTATAGAATAGAATATGACTCTTCATCTACCTCATGACCTTTTGAATACCTTCATATGACTTAAGACTATTCGTATTCCACTTTAAATATTTAAGTCCCTCTTATAATAGCAAGGTGACTTAATTTACATTATATTTCTAAAGTCACTTAAGTCATATTAAAAGGTGCAACCCTCAACAAAAAAATATAACATTGAAGAGAGAGAGAAAGAAGAGGAAGAAGAAGAAGAAGAAGAATTATGATGAAGGAAGAGTTGTTGCAGTGGACCTGGCTCCATTCTCTGACTGTTCTCCACTTCTTTTTTGAGTGCTCATGTTCTGTTGGTGGTGGCACACATGTATGCAAAGAGCTTGACCGCCTCTTGAAGTGTTGACTTCCCTTTTTGGAGATTGAATCGATCCATTCCTTATTTTCTCGGCCCTACATCGTGAACTCGTGCATTCTTCTGATGGATTCTAGATCGAAGCTGCTGATGGGTACCACTTTCTCAATAGGAAGTGTTATAGTGCTTGGTTCCACCAAGTGTTGCACATAAGATGAAAGAGTTCACACTTGCTCCTCTAGTCCCTCGATCTTCTCTTTGTATTCTTTATTCCTTGCCATCATGCGAAAATTGCTGATATATCGGGAGCTACTACTTGTTGCACCATGCGAGTGTCGAGGATGATCATTTCCCGCATCCACGGAAACATCTCATCGGTTTCAGGCTCAATGATGGGTGCATCAACCATTCTTTGTCTGATGGAGGAGGAAAATCCTGAATGAGAGGAGAGTTGGAGTCAACAACATGCGGGACCTCTTGAAGTGGCTCGAATATTAGATCATGAGTCATATACTCCTTGTTCACTTGCGGTTTCTGCTTGCTTCTCTTTCATCTGCCTCAGCTTGAAGTCTTTTGATTTCATCAAGTTGAGCCCTTATTTCCTCTTCCACTCTTGCTTCTCTTTCTCTAACTTTTCTTCGTTTCTACGTCAGTGAAATTTTCTAGGTTCTCGTTGATGTATGGAAATTCACCATCCAAAGGATTAGCAACACTCAGGTTCTCAACGTGACCAGTTGCTTGACGAAGGGGAGGCCTCTGAATTCCGAGTAGCTCTTGTCTTCTTTGAAGTTCTTTGAAAATGGGGTTGGTTTGTCCTCCTTGCCTCTTGTTGCCGGTGTACCTTCTATCCACCAGCTTGGAAATCTATGCTCACCTTTGTGGTGCTGGAATTTGTCTTTGCCTCTCCAATTCAACAACGCGTTCTTCTTCAAGGTCGAGGATTCTCGTGGCAATGAAGTAGTGGTTGGCACTTTGTTTGTTATGCCAAATAGCTTCTCTCAAATCAGAAGTGATATCTTCTTGGATGTGGAAGAGCAATTCGGGTCTTTCGACAGGAGGATTTCCTAGAATAGCCATGGTTTGTAGACATGTGGCTTATATAGCTATTCAAATTTCAGAAATTTTCTCTTTTGAAGTTTGAATTTTAAGGTCATTCGGGTCCATGTACAAGACATCATTGTCTTCCACATCATACTCATAGGAAAGGGTTGTGATGGCTTCTGACCCGTCCATTTCATCTTCATATCTCCCTTCGAAAAAGCAACTTACTATTTTTAGTAAGTGTGGAAAAGCAATTCCTCGATCTTCAACTGGATGTTGCGGCTTAGTTTTCCTCTTTCTCCCCGTGTTCCTCATTTCTTCTAGATCAAATTTCTATTTTTAGCAGGTGCTCGAGGGGCCACTTACTATTTTTAGTAATTTCCAACAATGTCTATTCTGGTGAATTTTCAGTCGTAGTTTACCTCCAATGTCTTCGTCTTCTTCGCAGGTTCTTTTATCGATGACTTTCCCAAAATAGCAGTTCCTATGTAGTAGACCTGCTATTTTTAGAAATTTTCCTCTGGGAGTCAGATTGACATGGAACAAAGTTTTTTTGATATGGGTTTTTTCCCAATATCCTCCCTCTGAAATTTTGGGCCCGCCCGCTTAATAATCCAGGAGATTTTAAAGTTTTAATTTTCGGACTTGCAGTGCTTCTGGGTACGGTAGCCATTAATGGACCTGAAAATTGCAGGTCTGGTTTTCTCCTCCATTTACAATGAAATTTATATTTTTGATGTGGGTTTTGTCTTCTGGTGCTTCACGTGTGATCTTACTTCAATCCGGCAACTAGTTTGACGAAATCTTACTTCTTTCTTCGTTGAGCCAGAAATGAGATTTCTTCATTGTGGCTGCTCTATCACACGAGGGGGGAGTTTGAAGGTGTCTTTCTGATGGTCTTGGATAGAGGAATGAACAGCAGAAAATGGTTTGTTGTTTCATGCACCGGTTTGCAACATTTCTTTAGATCTTCATTTTTAGGCTATGGGGATTTTCACTGTTCTCTCCTTCTTGCTCTTCGTTTCTCCTTCTTGTTTTGATGAAAGATCCTTCTGAGACCTGAAAATCACCATGGGGAGTTTTTTTCAGTGCTTGGGTTGAGCTGGTTTGAGCATTTGCAATGGCAGAGTGATGGTAGAATGTTGCAGAGGAAGAAATGGAGGAATGGAGTGCACAAAAATGTTTAGAAGTTAGAAATGAAGAAAGCGACACTTGGGAGATTTTAAAAAGATATGCACAATTAGGGTTAGGGTGAATTTTTCAAAGCTTGATGTTCCTGACCTCAGGGACATGAGGGACATCAACTTCCACAATGAGCAAGACGGTGACACGTGGCACTAGATCCAACGGCAGGGGATGAAGGAGGAAAAAATTGCTTTAAAGCACTGGGAGCTGAAATGAGGTCACATGGGTGTCCAGAAGACTCCCCATAGGGGATGGGTGCATTTTCAAGGCCTGATGTCCCCCACCTCAGGTGCATAAGGTACATCAAATTCCACGGTGGTCCTGGAGCTGACACGTGGCGACCGATCCGACGACAGGGAATGCATGCTCCAAATAAGCACTTGAGGGCTGAACTGCCAGGTCTGGAGGTCATATGAGGGTCCCAAGGGTCACATGAGGGCTGGGTGACATTTTCCAAGGGGTGATGTACCTGACCTCAGGGACGTGGGGGACATGAAATCCCGCCAGGCTCCTGGTGCTGACACGTGTCCTCTCGAAAAAATGACTAAGTCCTGAACTGCCTTTGAGAGGGTAACTTGGAATGCAGATAACTTGAGCTTCCGGTGGAATTTCTTGGTGAAATTTTATATGATCCTGACTGGAAATGGAATTTTGAATCCAATGATGTGGTCTCATGTCTTTATTCGATCATATGATCCCTGAAAAATCAGATTTTTGATCTGGGACTCCACTTGTACCTGAGAAAAATTGTCTTCCAATCATATGCGCCAAGGTGTTGTGAAAAATATTATTTCACCATCATGTAGGTCTTGGAATCCTATTTCTAAAGATGTTTTTTTTTACTTCTAAATCCATCTAGAGCTCCCGGAATCTTCGTTTGAAGCCCAACAGCTTGTTTTAGGCCTATGTACTGCCTAGGCTTGTGAACCCTGTTTTCACTCAGACTGCTCCAAGTCTTTCAAAACTTCCCAAAGCCTTCCAAAATCATTTCCATGATGTTATAAGGTCTTCCATTCACCTCCATGTTGAATTTTTCCCTTCTTCTCTGCTCCAGGGGGTTGATCCAATCCCGAGAAGGCCAACAATAGCCCTTCCCTATACTGCCAAAAGATAACATTTTCAATGAACTCCTAAAATCACCTAGGGGGAATGAATGGAATTTCCTAAATCACCTAGGATAATATCATGACATTGGTTGGGAATTCATTTGGACTGATTGAACAGATCCGGGGTTTCTTAGGAATGATAAAACATGAAAATTTTGGCATAGTTGACAAAGTGCCTTATCCATTAGGCCTCGAGTCATGCACAACTTCAAGAAAGGAAGATTAGAAGAAGGAAACACACACACACAAAATGACAGAAAGGAAACACACGAAACACAATAGGAAGGGAAACACACACAACGGAAAGGGAAAAACATCTATCAATCACCTATGGTACAAGGCGAGGGACAACCCGCTTTCCTGAAGTACTTTTTATTTCACAAAAGTTACCCCTGAAGAGGCAACACCAAATGATGATGTTCTCAGAAGCCGCTGATGGGCTCTAGAAAGTATCCTCCTCCTCGGCTACTTATGAAAGCCAAGTGCTTTCACAATTATTTGTGTAATTGGTAGGAGTGAGTCCATGTGATCTTCTTGATGCTCAAGTCCTTTCTTGAAACTCCATTGTCTTCATGCTCTTTGAAATTGGTTTCATCATGCCGCTTCCTTCCATGCTTATCCATGTAGCTGATTCTCGCATCGAGCATCTCATCGCCACCCAATGCTGATTTTCATTCCAATTATTTGAACCTTCTCGAGTTAATTTCTTTCCCGGTCTATGCTTGATTGACATCTCTTCCATGAGAAACCTCGACTTATCCATTTCCTTTACTTCACCGTGAGGTGCTTGAGTCTTGACCAAAGATTGGATGCGGCCTCATACTTGTCTTGTATGCCCATGGCATGAGTGAAGAGATCAAGAATCATCTCGAGGTCTTTTGCAACTTCTACTACATCCAAGATTTCTTGCATGGAGTAATGCTTCATCATTTCCTGTAGTCCCTCTTTGTACGCCTTTGAAGAATCTTTATCTTGCAACTCAAAGAAACTATCTGGAGGGATTACCTCATCATCTCAAGAATTGCTGCACTCTACTGATCCTTCATCAAAAGGAGCTTCATCTTTAGAGGTCTTCAAACTCCTTGCTTCAATTTCTTCATCATAGAAAGAGTCTTCATCTTCAAATGGGAAAGAAAATACTTCAATTTCATCATTGTATCCACCAACCATTGGCTTGAGAGGGACATCATATTTCTCATCTTGCCTTATCTCAATATGGCTGACCTTCACATTAGTTAAGGCTTCCAAATCAGCTTCATGTTTATCTTCCATATTCATGGCTTGCATTAAAAGTTCCGCATGATCTCGGGTCCTTTATTTCTTCCGCAGCTCATAAGATCCTTGTATAGACATTTCTTTCAAACCTTTCATGGGCTCATCACAAGCTGATTTTGTCTCTCCATAGATGGCTTGACAGAGATCATCTTCATCCCCAAATGGGAATGAGAATAACTCCTCATCTTGGAAAAGCATATAGGCTGATTTTTCTTCTTGAAAATCACCGAGAACCATTTCCTCTTCCTCATGGTCTGCATCATTTGGCGATTTGGGGCTGCCCTCTTGTAACTCGAATCTCCTCAATGCTTCTTCAAAGTCCAAATATCTCCAGGAAGGCATGTCTGGACCTATCAATATGGGAATATCTTCTTCCTCCTCGGTTGTCACCAAGTGATTCATCCACCTAGTATTTTGGTACAAAATGTTAGCTTCAGGCTTTTGGATTTTTGCACGTGTACCTCATCTTCTTCTCAGGAAGCAATTTCTCCATGTATCCCTTCACTGGTATGGTTGCAAAAGACCAATTCATCTGAATTTTCCTCCCAACTCTCGGCAGAAATTTCTACTCAACAACATTCCGAACGAGGCTGGGACATCTACTACCAAAATCATTGCTGAAACTTTCTTGTCTAGAAATCTGGCGAGAGCCACTTGTGCATCTTTAACCTTCCCTACAAGTGAGACCTTTTTTTATTCCAAAGAGTAACAAGAGCCACTAGGTGGAGTCATTGTAAGTTTAAGAGCCTTGGCAACCTTCAAAGGCATCACGTTGTCTGAGGCACCATAATCTATTATGCAATTGTTTAGTACATATTCTCCAACATGAAGGGAGATGTAGAAAGGTTCAATTTTATTAGTCTTTGATGCACTCAAAGAAAGCATGTTCTGTGAGGGAGGTGTAGGTGAGTTTTGTAGTATGCCTTTGGAACTAGAAGTTACAACATTGGGTGTTAGACTACCACTCCTGACGTATCGGACGAACCTCTCGAATGTTCAGGGTGATTCCGCAAATATTCGGTTTCGCAATCTGCACTTTGGCTTTGTTTACATATTCTATGAAGTCAAAGGGAGCAGATGTGGGCAAGGGAGGTGAAGGGACTGATTTTGGAGTTTGGATAGGTTTAGGAGCAGGATTTGATGTTTGAGGAATGGAGGGTATTTTAAAAGACACACTAGGAGCTTTCAAGGTATTAGATTTTGTAGGAGCAGATTTAGATTTAGACTTGGAAGAGACATCGAAAGCTTACTTGGGATTGCGGGCATCTTCTTACTTGTTGCAGGGTCAGGCTCCAACAATGCAGACTTCATGGAAGATGGAAGTGGGGATCCTCGATTGATTATTTTATTTTTGGAGTCGCCATAGGAGGATCATCAACCTTCTTTTCTTTTGCAGTAGTGGAGGGAGATGCTCTTTTCTTAGACTGAGAGCGAGTGAATACCGCGCATGAGAAACTTGGTGCATCTTCTTCATAACCTCCGAAATACTCACTGAGGCAGGAAAATATTTTGTTGACCTTCTTTTTAGATTTCTTACTTTGTCTATTGGTTCTCCGTTGAAACTACAGTTTGCATCTGAATTATCTAAAAATTGTTGCCTCTATCACAAATCTCTATGATAGCATGGGAACATTGCCCTCTCAATTCATGACTATAAATAAATCAAAGTTAGTGGACCCAAAGTTTTTATCTACCTAGCTAATAACACCCGTAGGATTGAAGCCAAAGTTTATTATGTATGCACACATGTTTCCCATCATTCAAACATTAGTCACAATATTGACACCAACCTCGCAAGGACAATGTGTGTTTGGAAATATCACACCTACTATGTTAATTTTGGTAGAATAGTAATGTCAATTGGGGTGGTGTAAGTAACAACTAGATTGCAAGCCAAGAGAGTGGTTATGTGAAAGAGACAATTACATTTATAATAACCGATGATACACAAATTAGGTTTTGTAATTGTAGCTATCAAGTTTACCACGTAGATGAGCAAGATTACGCTGGATGTTAATGACCATCCACAATCAATCTCGCTTGTCCGAATGTTTTACGGCTGTCGAAACAACCACCATTAACCAAACTTAATAAACACCTTTGGCGTAATTATGTGGATGTTACTATACAATTATAGAGACTTGTTCAATTGAGCACCCTTATATATAGAGTAAACTTTAAAACATGGAACAGACTCTCTCTCTATATATATAAATATATGGTCTTAATAATAACAAGAAAATAAGGCTATATATTGCCCTATTTTATATGTGGGAGAGAATCTGAGTGAGTATTTTTATATGTGGGTGTAGTTTAAAATTGAATTATTTGTTGATAGAGACATTACGTTACTGCTAATTGCCTAATTTTAAATTATGAAGTATATGCCAGTATATACGTAGAGCGGTTGCTATTGGTTACGCGCCTTTTTATACTTCCGCAAACAGTGGGGAACAAATATTTGGTGCAACGTTCAACATCAAAAAGGTAATGATAAATCTCGGCTTTGTCTTTGGCCTTTGGCGAAGTTATCAAAATCATTCATTCGTTTAGTTTTTGTGACTGAATTTGAAGAGGGAGTTCAAGAAATATACCTACACATTATTATTAATTAATATTACAACCGAATTACAATTGTGATCTCGGTAGTTTGCAGGAACGTGGAGTTTGTAACAATTCAATTAGTGTACTTTGTGAGCTGCCAAAGCTGTGGCCAACCCAGAAATTCTTACCGCACAAGACTCTCTAGTCTTACCAGTAAAAAGTATATCATTGGATGCATGCTCCTGCTGCCGCCTTTTTAGTTTATCCTGCGCAGCTTTATTTGCTTGTCTGACTGCTTTCTCAAAATGCAACTCCATTTGGTGAGTGAAGCCGACGTCCCAACCCATTCCTTTCAAGGAGCAATGCCGCTAAATTCCCTCACAAGAAGAAGCTGCCGTTCATCCCTCTCCGCGACGGCGTTGGTGGTGCGTTTATACGGACCAAGCCATTTTGCTTCCACGTATCTGTACTTCCTCCACGGTGGCAGATGCATTCCTTTTGCTTTCACCGATTTTTGGACGCGTCACACATTATCTTGATGATGTCACGGAGCTTATCCGCACTTCCTACGAATAAAGTGGGCAGCATTTTTACCAGCGCGGCGTGTTGCGCGGTGGGCCGAGCGATCTCGAATTGGGCCCTGAAATCGACGTCAACGATTAAACGATCGTTGATCTGGTCCACAACCACATCAATGAACTCGTAATCTCCTGCAACACCAATCCAGACCAAGTTGAGAAACTGCAAATAAATGGCGGCGCACATTCAGATGACATGTCGTGTCGCTCACCTGGAGGATAGCCATTCGTTTGCTCCCACCGGGACTTGCAAATACCTGCATTGTATCCTGCTTTTCGCAGCCTGTTCATTACGGACCGTCGCAAATTACTCTCTCTCTGCCTCTCTTCCTCCATAGAAAGGGCGGCCATTTCCAGCGCTCTTTTACATCTCCAGCCACCATCGCTTCCACTTTTGTATTGGGGGAGCACATACCCTGCACATTCAAAGGTCCAAGATTACATTGTGTTAAATGAAAAACCAAAAAAACTATAGTCACGCTTGAAAATGGAAAGTGAAAGTAAAAGCAAGTACCTCTAATACTCGGCACAGCTGCTCTCCCAAAAATGGAATGGACAGTTGAACACCGGTCCTCTCGACATCGCTTCCGCATACTTGGGAAAAATCATTAGTGCATTCTTCTTCTTCAAGAAACCTCATGTCGGAGAGAGTGGCGGAGTCGATCCCGTGATCGCTTCCGCTTGTGCTGTAAATCGGCTTGGCAGCCGCAGTCGGAGCTTCCATATTTTGAACATCGTCTGCTGTCCAGTTTCCGCAGAGCCTTGCGCGCACGGCTTCATTGAGAGGATCAGTCACCTGTTTGGCTTTGATACGCTGCAAAGTAAGGCGAGGACATGGCAGAGGATATAGCTGAACGTGACTCCCTCCTTGAAGATGCCGAAACTGGGAATCTGCGCCGTCGACCTCTGGTCAGGTGTGAAAGAGGCAGATGCTCCGTTCCCTGGCAGGGCGTGCAAGCGAGACATTTGGATCGATTCCACAGAATTGTCTTCTCTCAAAACGGCTTGTAGCATATACCTGTATAATGAGGCTAAAGCATCTTATGAAGAATCTAAAGAATCGTATGAAGAAATATACCCTTAGAAAAGGAATATGCGTGGATAATGAAAGGGTTGCGTTGAGCGAGAGCAGTTGATGAGGATGCCACTCCGATCTCCACTCCGAGACAGCTTTAAAATTGCTCTATACCTTCCTTCGGTTATAATGTTTTTTTATATAACCTTCCTTGATCAAAATCTTTTGCTACCAACGCTGATGCAATCGATTTTCCCAAAATAAATGAACATATGGTTCAATGAACCTAGACATTCATTATAACTCGGTGCACCTAGTTAAGATTACCCAGGCTTAATGAATGTAGACATCCGTGGCATCTAGATCCATTTAGGTTTGAGAAGGGGCAAACACTTTGAACTTCAATGAATATGGTCATGCGTTATATTAATCAAATTTAGTTTTGGTGTATTATCATACTTTTTATATTAAATGACTGATAAATATTTTTCTCTTCATATTTCAAAAGATTAAAATTATAAGTATTGTGGTTGAAGTTATTACTCTAGTTAGAGTATTTAATCAAACATATATATATATATTTAACAATAGTACAAATATTTTAAATAAATTTATTTAGAAATTGTTGATAGATAATAATATGAAGGTTCTTAACTTATATGCATATCATATTGATTAATAATTGATAAAAAAATCTTTCTTAAAAAATATCTTAAAATAATATAATAAACAAAGTGGCAATAAATGAACTACGCTATATTCTATTTATTTATATAGATACTAAATTTGTTATTCCAACATTTTTTCCCTCCTATTTTTAGCTAAAATTTATGACACATAATTACTCTTATTGAACCCTGTTGCATTGATTGGTGTTGTCATTAATGACAATGGCAAAGGAGGAGTGAAATGTCATGTAGATAGGTGTCTGATAGTGATGTGCGGTGTGGTCTACGAGCTTTCATGATGCTTCCATACTAGTTTCGTGAGTGCTACGAGATCGGTGAACAGTGAGGTTGACGTCCACTGAAGGTATGGAGAAGGTTGTATGTGTGGCTCAAATGCTCTACATGTTTGAAATGCTTATTCTAGCACATGCAAGAGATTTTGGAGGTCATGGAGGTATGGGTTTTTGAGAACTCAAGGAGACCTTTCCAACGAGTCCAACTATGCACAATTTGGAGCTCTCTGGAGGAAGTTATGGCCATTCAAAGTTTTGATGTTCGTGACGAACGATGCCAAGCAGATACGATCGAAACCAGGGACACATGGTTGAAGATGCATAAGACATGTGACGGAAATCAAATACAACAAATGAACACGTGTTGGCTTTCCCGACAAGCTCTTAAGCGAGATCGTCCAATGTGAGCGTGAGGTTCACAAAATTAACCAAATGCTATAGCTTTTCGGTCCTGGGAAAGGTTGAAAAGTCAATAGGACAATCAACGAAATTTCAACGGCGAAGGAAGGTGCTACGTGTCAGTATTTCGGGTAAGATGAAGGCAGTTGGGGTCCAATGGACTTAAACATCCTAATCGATTGTGTTTAAGAAATCTTTCTGGATCAAGTAGGAGAGAGAAGATATGTTGGTAGAAGGCGAGACAGGTGGACTAAGCAGAGGGTGCCACTTGGTGATGATCTAACGATCGAAGGTGGACACATGGCAGATTCTCGCCATATTTTTGAGAGATGGCTCACGAGCAGTAGACGTGAAGTCCCTGCATGAGCCAAATTTAATGGAATTTCAAATCCGTGATGAGAAAGAAAGAGTCAACGCAGTCGAAATGAGAAACATTGCAACATTAGAGGATGACAGGTGAAGCTTTCCTATTAGACTTTGTGTTGCATTGGTCAAATACAAGTTATCAAACATCCGATAAGTACGAAGTGTGTGGAGCTATCTGATTGGTTTAGGATTCACTTTTAAGCAAGGTCCTTGCAAATTAAATTGAATTGCAAAGTAAACATAAAGCCTTCTCATTGGTTCACATTTCACATCAATCGGTGGATGCTATTAGTGGTCTAATATCATAAGTAAACATGGAGATATTTCATTGGCTTGTATTTCGGGGTGACTGTGCAAGTTTGGTATGACATGGAAAATCATCGAAACTTAAATTTTAATCTATGAAAAATTCCAAAAATTACAGGAAATATTTGTAAAGAGGTCGGGAAAAGTGTTGCGAAATAATTCATGTTGATTCATCTTGAATGGAAGGAGAATTTCGTGATAGAAGTTTATCTCGCTTAGGCAAGTTTGTGAAGAAGCTCAAAAGTCACGAAACATGAAACATTATTATTCGAAGTGAAGGAGTTCATAGAGAAGCTCAAAATTTAGTTGCATGGAGTAGCTGAATAAGTTCCATTTGTCAACCTACAAACATGAAGTTCTATGAAGGAAGAATGGTCATGTGAAGAGTTATAAAACACGAAAAATTAAGAGTTATGTATCGGGAGTCTTGCTTGTTTATTTAAGCTCAATTTTTTAGCATGAAAATTTTGTTGTTATTGCAGAGGGAGGAATGAGACGTTGTTGTTAAATGGAGAGATGTTATTGAAAGAGTGCATAGCTGAGGGAATGTTTTTGAAGGGTGTTCGTGTATTAAAGCTATGAAAAATTAAGAAGATGATAGAAGAAAGAAGTGTGAGTTAATCTAGTTGTCACTATCAGTTGTATGAGACAACAATTTCAATGTGACAAAAATCGATAAAGTCTAAGTTGTAGCTTAGCATGTGGGGAGTTGTAGCTTCCCTATAAGTCAAAGCTTACTAAAGGTCAGTTGTTGTTGGACCAAATTTGGGAGTTGAAGCTTCCACAAATTGAAGCTTGTCAAAGACTAAGTAGCGACTTGGTAAAATTTTGGAGTTAGCTCTAGGTTGATGTTTGTCATCAAGCTCGCGCCCGTGTCTCGATTTGGGAAGAACCGAGTCGTTTTCGACAACAATGGAACCATCCCTAATTTGTGGGACCCCATGCGTTTGGGACAGATCTCTAGAGAAGGCCGGTTCCTCTATCTATTTATACTACTACTGTGACTCCTAGTGATGAGAGGAAAACTAAGCTAACAATGCCAAGGGACCAGGATAAAAGGATAAAATGAAAGGAAACTACACTAAAAGGTGATAGCACTAGAAAAAGAGGGATGAACACTATCTGTTTTGAGAGAAAATGAAGGGAAGTGCATGGAAGAAGGCTAGGCACATGTAGCACAACTAAAACACATCCACCCAACCAGCTTCATGGAACACAACTAAATAAGGAGCTGCAAGGGACATAAAATGGCATAACGAGCACACAATGTAAAATAAAGGTAAGCAGAAAGAATAAAAACATGCTTAGGACAAAGAATAGTCATAAAATCATGCTTCAATTACTTCCAAATGCATGAATATTCTGATTGCGATATAAGTTGATATCCACATGCACGAGCTAGATCTAGAGGTATACGACTGAATATAGAAAAATATGAAGTCCTTAGCAAAATATGTAAGGATACAAATGTCCAATGTTAATAATGAGACCAACTCTTACATTTATAGATGAATCCATGGAAGAAGAAGAGGAGGGGAAACCTGAATTTAAAATACAACCACCAACAAGAAGTATTCAATGCCTGCAAATTTGTCAAATACATTTCCCCAAGTCTATTTGGTGTGTTAGAGAAGGAAGGAGGGAAGATCATATCAAATCAAGTGGTTGAAGTAATCAGATCTACTCATTAATGTCTAAAAATATGTTTTCCCATTTCTCACCTACCAGATCCGCTAAGAATTTGAATTTGAATGTTTAACACTGTAGCCCATGTCAGTAGCTATTGATTGAGACTAGGTGCGTGCCGATCGAGCTCTATAGAAAAAGATATGACTCCTAGATTCGCTCTGGCACATAAGACACTTGACACACATGGATCAATCAAGAAATCAGCCAACCATTCATTTGATTTGTCATTTCTGCCACGTGTCATTCATTGGCTGGTTGTTAGGATTTGACACCCTATTGGTGCGCTTTGAATGGTGCATGTGGCACACTCAAGCGTGTTAGAGAATGATGTGGCACAAAAGGGTCAAAGGAGGGCACAAAGATAATGCACATGGAAGAATGGGGCATGGGAAGGAGGTAGATGGAAGGTGTGTAAGGGGAAGATGGAACAAAGAAGAAAAGAAATAGGGAAGAAGGGGAAAGCGCATAAGGCGTGTGAGAAAAAGAAGGGGGCGTGCAAGGAAACACAACCAAGGGAATGTGCCAAGTGAACTTGAGCACTTGTAACCTTGTAATGAAGAGCTCGAGCCGTAAAGTTTATACAAGTTACGTAAATAATTGGGAGAGTTATTTGGATAACAATTTTGGTGACTTTCGAGGCCATTTGACTACTAGATGAAGGAGATTAGTAGTCTCGAAGCATCTATTGGGCATGGATTATGTTATGTAATCATGAAATTTTGATCTGCAACTTTGAAGAACTACCCCTGAAATCACTTAAAGGATCATTTCTTGACTCTCTTCGAATTTTGCAAACTGCTGAAAATTTTTGACATCTTGGAAGAAAAAGAAGAGAGCACACATGAAGCACGCAAGAAGAAAGAACCATGTACAAAAAAATAATGTGTGCACAACACACTTAGAGGAATTGGAACTACTCTAATATATACAAATGATGCAAAAACTTAATGGAAGGGTTTGATATAAATCCCATTTACTGGAATTTACAAAGTGCACCTCCATCAAAATGAGTTAACTCAAAAGAGTTAGCCTCTTTGCATGAATTGATGATGTACAGTGCCACTCCAAAGTGCATCATACTTTGAATGTCACCTTTTTTTTAGCTCTATTAGCATCCCATTTTAAGACCAAGTCCCCAACTTTGAAATCTTTAGGCCTAACATTTATGTCAAACCATTTCTTTGTTTTTTGTTGATGCTGCTCTAGCCTGATCATGGCAGAGTTCCTTGATTCTTCAATATTAACTAGCTATGGCATTTTGATTTCTTTCTAGTCTGTGGCTTCAAATTCCAACTACTGGGAAAGCACTAATGAATTCAATTCTAGCGTCAAAGGAAGGGTAGCCTCCTTGCCATAGACAAGCTTATAAGGTGAAGTTCCTATTTCCTTTTTAATTATGATTCTATCTTCCCAGAGTGAGCACAAGACCTTGGTATGCCACTATCTTTGGCTGATGTCCATTGTGTGTTTCATGATTCTGATCAGGTTTTTGTTTGTTGATTCTACCAGACCATTGCCTTGTGGGTAATAGTTGGAAGAAGTCTTCAGATAAATGCCAAAATTTAGAGCCCAATCAGTGATTCTGATCCCAAGGAAGGCTTTTTCATTATCGGAGATAATGGTTTGAGGAATGTCAAACCTTATGACTATACCTTTGAGAAAGTCAAGGATGACTGACTCAGTTAATTCTTTGAGCATGAGAGCTTTTGTCCATATGGTGAAGTATTATGTAGCTATCAGCACCCATTTGTGTCCAACACTTGAAGGCGGATTGATCATGCTTATGAAGTTAAGACCCCATTGTGCAAAAGGCTGATATACTTGAATTTGACGAAGGGGAAGTGTTACCAATATTTTCTTTCATGCAAATAAAGTGCATTCCTTGAATTTTGTGACCCACTTGTGTGCGTCTGTAAAAAGAGTAGGCCAAAATATTATTTCCATTATGATCCTCATTGTTGTAATTTTGGCGAAAATGTGTCCACCGTAGAAAATCCATCATGAAATTCTCGCTAACACATTTTCAATATTTGTGCCGTTGATACATCTTAACAACACACCATCGCTTTTTTTCTTGAAGATAAGTCCATCAATCAAACACAAGGGATAGATTGTAACCTTAGATGTCTTCTCTTTGCCTTATTTAAGCCAGGAGGGTATACGCCTTCGAAAAGAAATGTGATCATGTCCTTCATCCAGTCACGTGTGCCAAGATTTGTATTTTGCTCAAGTTCTCAGTGTGCGAGAGACCTTCATCTAGAAAAAATGAAGTCTCAAGCTCATTTTGTGTATCCTCACAATCCGCTTGTAGAGTATGCTACCTCTTACCGCTTTGTGGCTTTGATAGCACATCATATTCCATGATCTTGGTCACCCATCATGCTCTATTTTCACCGATCTCTACTCCCGTGATGAAGTCTTTGAGAGAAGAGTGGGAGACTAACACCTTGATATGATTTGTGGTGAGCATGCTTTTGAATTTCTTGAGCGCACACATGATGGCGAATGCCTCGATTCTTAGTGTGACTATATTTTAATTCAGAATCATTCAGTTTTTGGCTCAAGAAAGCCTTTGGTTGTTCTGCCCTTCTTCATTTTCTTGTGTTAGGACATCAACAACACTCATATCAACACCATAAGCATAAATGATAACATCCTTTGAATAATTCAAAGTTGATGAGTGCTTTGATGCGCAAGCAATTTCTTACTTAATATCATTGAAGATTTTTCTTCCTTCTATTGTCCATATGAAGGTTATGTCCTTCTTAAGCATCAAGGTGATGGGCCGAACCAGTCCTGTAAAGTTAGGAATAAAGTGCCTAATGAAATTGCTCTTACCAAGGAAGGATTGTAAGGCCTTTTGTGCACTGAAGGGAAAGAGCTAGGATGGTTGAAACGTGCTTAGGATCAATTGTGATGCCATCCTTGGAAACCACATGGCCAAAAATATTTCCTGTGCCACAAAAAATTGCACTTCTTTGGGTTAAGGGTGTAGACACTAAAATTAGGTCACACTCCCTTCTTATCCCGTGATATATAAGCACCCTTTATTACATTTACTTAGCCATAATGCCTTCACTTTACTAATATTAATTTAATTAATTAAATTAAATTAATGCATTACCCTCACTATATTTATTATTTAAATAATATCTACACATACAGTTCACTTAGACACCTCACCAAGCCAACTCAACCTAAGACCTATTCTTAGCAAGTTCCCATAACTAACTAAGACTTACCCAAATCCTAAAAATCAATGCCTACATTCCTTCTAACCATATTCTCGCATGCTCACAAGAAGCTCCCGCCTAATCAGGATAATGACATGAGATCAAAGAAAATCAAGAGGATCTCCCTAAGTTTAGTAAACCTAGGAAATCCCGCCTTGACCGATGTCGGTTACCCCTAACCATCACCGGTTAATCTGGAACCGCCGTTGGTTACCATTTTAACCCCAAAACAACCTTATTCTCAAGGTTGAAAGTTGGCAAACATTGAGAAAAATTTGACGAGCAAGAACACATCTCAGAGAGATAACGCATCTTTAGAGAGCCAATTCCAATGAAAAATCACATCCAAGGAAAGAGATTGTTCATCTTCTCTTGCACATCCATCCCAGCCACAATCTGATCTATCCAAGCAAAGAGGAGTGTACATGCAGCCCATGTAGAAGCTTTTCTTCAGTTGGTGATCACTTGTAACCTTCAAATTCATCACTAGCACCTCCATACCTCACACACAGGCCTTCAGGAATGAAATCCAAGTAAGTACAAGATCATACTTTCTTGGTTATTTCATTTCATCATCATTTTATCATCCATTATTTATCTTTCTCCCTATTGACCTTCTCCACATTTCCACCTCCATATACCCATTAAAACCTTGTAAAAGCCTACTCCAATCACCCAATACCTAGTCCCAACCAAAAAAAAGTCCTTTTCAGGCAATCACAAAGGAGACCCCACTTATTCTCAGACATTTCCGATCTCACAAGAATCGACACTGGTTATATATCTAACCGCCGTCGGTCACCCTTAACCGACACCGGTCTTTGTGTTTTCCCACACAACCATGAATAGAGACCTACCCACCTAATTTCACCTCACCCTCCGTCACTTGTGACCTACACTCCGAGACCTTTATCGACTTTCGAGACCCAAAACCAATCATTTGAACTTTGGATTCTATTCTAGCTTAGCTTTGTTAGAATAGATCTATTTCTTATTGTGTTTTTAAGTGAGATACCTAAATCATTTCAAAATAACAATCTCTCATAATAATTTGTGGATTCAAAAGTCATACATGCGCAACAACCCAAAGAATCGACATTTGAACAGTATATTCCTCCTATGCTCATTACCCTATCTGCTTTCGCCAACACTTCAAAGAAACAATCTAAGAAAAAGGTGAAACATTTTGGTACACTCCATGGGGGACCCATCCGGGGTTCCTTGCATTTCATTCATTCCTAGAAAAAATTGTGTGTTTTTTTCCTTCTAAAAATCATACACACTAATTTTTTCCCCTGTAATCCACCTCTTCTTTCTACTTGCTTTAAAGGAAACTTTTCTTTTGTGTAACTAAAAAGAAACATTTCTTCATGTTTTTGCATTTTAGTGAAAGAGCATCCTCTTCCTCTTCATCTTATTGTGTCATCCAATTCCACATTTTTGACTTGGGTTTAAAAACAAGTGCATGCCATTTTGATTTATTACATTAGCTCACATTGATTGAGGGCAACCTATACGCTGGAAGTCATGACTAGCCGATGGTTGAAAAATGAATCGTATGAAAAGAACTTCTATCCTTTTCTCTTTCTCTCGAGTCTTACCAAAGCACACAAATTCAAAATACATACATTCTTAAACAAAATCCTACTTGGAAGAAGCCGTAGGTGATCACATGATCACAATACAAAGGGTACCACTGGCTCGCTTTCTCGAGAGTCATACTTTAGAGCGAAGCCCGCCCCCACCATAACATACTTGAAACCTCACCTTTTAGATCTCCTTCTTTGTAGGAAGCCATCCTCACCAAAAACTCTATTTCACAATTCATGTGTCAGTCCTTAAATAGCATAAGCTACACAAACATAATAGAAAAGGAACTCCTAGGATTGTATTTTCTTAGTGTTTTTGCTTGGCTTGTGTTTTGAGGTGAGAGATCACGTTCGTCACTTTCTTGTTCATCCTTGCATGCTCCTCATCATAGCTGGTGTATTCTGGCTTCACCTAAGTGTGCTTGGGCCATATCATCATCATTTCTAGAATTCTGGGTCTAATTCTACATCAAATTTTAATTCACAACCACTTTCTTTCATCATTGTTTCAATTTCACAATAACCATCGTCGCTACTTCGCACCACCATCGATTATGCCCAATTGACGTTGGTTCCGTGTCCTTTTACTAATCTACTCAAAAGGACATATTACTTCACTTTCTTCCACTTTTCGGTCTTTGTCACCGGGCATTATTCCCATTGACGTTTTAAACATCTTCGATTTGGCATACCATGATTTTACCTTCGCCTCGTTGTTTATTTATTGTCCATTTTCTAAAATGACCGGTAGTGGTTACCCCGACCAACGTTAGATTCCCTAATCGGCATCGCTTAACTCCGCTTCATATTCCAGCCACCATTTTTTACTTCATCCACTTTTTATCACCAGATTCACCTATTCCTATTGTTCTCTCAGATCATTTACGAGAAGCACTTCCTAATCAAGATCGTTCACATGGTGCTGACCTAAAGACAAGAAAGCACCCTCGTATTTCATGCCAGTTGTCAACCACTCCCACCTAGTCCTTCACCACGTTCTATTTTATCACCAGCCATGGATCCCATCCAACCTACTACTATCGCTACCAGAGATGAGGAGTTCGCACGACTCCTTGACTAGAACCCTACCGCCTTGCATTTTTACCTTTCCTGCACTCCTCGTGTCGGTTGATATATGGCATGCCTATATCTATCCCCTTGACTATCACACCCACTTTCACATTGACCCCATCTAGGTCCGTGCTACCCGCATCCACCTTACCCCAGGTCATTTCATAGTTAGGTTCTATACCCGCTTATGACCGCCACGTCATACCTCTCGTGGCACCCATTACATCCACCATACCCTCAACAACTACCCCAAACACAACCTCATCCACCCCTAATGTCTTATACATACCAGTAGCTACATTCCCACCTCCGTGTGTCGCGACCCTACCCCATTTTAGAATATTATTCTTTCCATTCCACAATCATTAGCCCCTATCCACCAGGTTACCACGACCCTTCCACCCCCATACATACTACCAACAACCTCCCGTTGCATCCATTATTCATTTTGGGTACATACCCCTATTTCACTACCTTCTTCTCCACCACCCTACATGGCAGCCCCATGCACCGGAGTTCCACCTTGTTATATGCAGAAACCAACCTCCTCACGCGCTACGGGAGGCATCTAATCATCACAACCCACCAATGACCTACTTAAATTTATGTTGGACAAGATGCGGACATTGGAGGCATCGATTTCTCCTCCCATAACACTCTCATCTACGATGAGATTTGCAACGAGCCTATTCACCCATCCATTCCTATCCGTTCATACACTGCATTGGGAAATGCCTAAATTTAATCATTTCAATAGCAAAGAAGACTCCCAACAACATTTTTGGTCATTCAAACATGGGTGTTATCTGATCACTAATGATGATGCCTTGCTTTTGAGAACTTTTCCCATGTCCCTCACTAGACTTGCATTAGACTAGTATAGTGGGTTACCTAAACACTCTATATTCTCATTCAATCAGGTAGCCCAAACCTTCTTGGATCATTTCTCTATCAATATCATCAAGAAGGTTACCATGACCGATCTATATTCCACACATCAATATGAGGAAAAATCTATCGCGGATTTTGTCGCTCACTGGCGCAACCTGATCAATCAACTTACCTTCCAATTGCCACAAACTGAAATCATCAAGCTATTCACATGAGCTTGCGCTAGACATATCTCTCTCGACCTTGCAGGTCCAAACCTTCTGAACATTCGATGAGGCATTCACTATGGCACGAAAGTTAGAGATTCGGGCCATCGAAGAGAAGAAAATCTAATTATGCAATAAGAATTCAGCATTCAAGTCGAATGATACCTCTTCCTCTTCCAAACCACAAACCAATTATTCAAAAGCTAAGGGCACCGCTAACATAGTGGTACTCAAGGCCGGCCTAACTCATCCATCGAATCAGGCTACACCCTCATCTAATCTCTCACTGTCTAGAATTTTCGATTCAGACAAGAGCAGCAAAAAATATACCCCAATTGGGGAACCTTACTCTTCTGTCTTAGAAAAGCTTATCAAAGCTAGAGCCATCACCCTTCCACCCATAAAACCACACACTGGTTTTGACCTTGCTCGCCCCATGCCTGCATGGTATAAAGAACATGATTTCTATAACTATCATCGAGTAAAGGGTCATAGTGATGGCAATTGCATCACTTTCAAGAATATTGTCCATGAAATGCTCTAGAAAGGTGAGTTAACTGTGGATAATCCTAATGCCACCCCTAACCAAAATCTACAAATCTTCAAAAAACCATTTCCCAACCATGCCCCATCATCTAATCAAACTAGTGAGACATCCACTCATGATACCCATACCCGTGAGGTTCACGCTATCTTTAACAAGGTACTTATCGCCTCTCAATTACCTCACATCCCTTCCATAGAGGAAATCCTAGCCCGAAATCCTCCTTCCACATTGGAACCAACCTCCACTGTTCCTTCACCAATAGAGGAACACCTTTCATCTCCTTCATCACCTACAAAGGGGTCCTCCACTAACATTGAGACCATCTCACCCCTGGCTTCTCCACTAAGAGAACCTTTTTCTACAAGACCTCCTCTACCCACCGAGGAGCACCCATTACTTCCTCCACCCACGAGGGAGAACCCATTACCTCCTCCACCCACAGAGGAGCACCTATATGTTCCTCCACTTATAGAGGAGCTCCCATCATCTCCTCCACCCATCATAGACCCAATTGAGATACCTTTGCCTCTTGGCGAGCATTCTCCATCAGCTACCCGAATCCAACAGACCTACTTTCAGCTCTCTTACCCACGAAAGCTGAAGCCGCCAATTCCCCGTCTCTAAGACACATTTTACGGGAATTCCCATTAGGTCCTCACCAACTCCACCCACAGACATGTCATTCTCACATTTGGCCAATCACTTAGATTATGTGGATAGGGCTTTATTATGGGGGCGCCTCTTACTCCCTGTCTCAACATAGATGCAAAGATCCCTTGCTGATACCTCCACTATCTACCCAAACAAATTTTAACCCATAAAACCAAATATAACCACTTGTTGTCACGACCCTTTCCACTATATCTATTAGTACTCAAACCACACCCTTACCCATAACCTGACCTACATCTAAACCCAAATCCACACCCACAACATTTGCCTCAACTAAACCTATTACCACTTGAGGGGTCACCCCCGACCACCAGCCTTATTCATCCACCTATTAAACTAGATTTAGCTACATCCTCCAACATCAAAACCACACCTACACTTGACACCCAAACTAAAGAAACAAACTCATCGACCTCATACCCTCGACCGCACCAATCACACCCTCACTTGTCTCATCTCGCTTTAAAACCTCAAGCTTACTCAACATGGTCAAGCACCCTTCACCCATCCATAAACCAATAACACAACAACCTATTCCTTCCTCACAAACCTTTAACCTACCCAAGCACACAACATGACTTATACCCACACCTGTAGTCTCTTTACCACTAATACCTCCAATACCTTCATCTATTGCTTCACTACCCACTACACTTCAGTCATTGTCCCTCACACCCTAAGTATGACTTGTGTCATCTACCTTCACAACACCCATGTTATCCCCATGGGTAACTCACCCTCTTCCTTCAACTTCTTTTCCTTCTAGACCTCGTACACCCACATCACCTTTACCCAAGAAGGTGTAGCCTAAAAACAAAACCCCACTACCCCATAACAAGGTAGTCAAAACAACCCCACACCCTCCTACCTATCTATCTACTATATCCCAACCCAAACAAACCCGACCAATACCTCAAACCACACCGACACTGAACCCATAGTTCAACGTGTTCCTACTCTTCCAAAAATAGTCCCTCGATAATCAACTACACCTACACCCAAACCCACATTCACTTCCCATTGTGATCCACTAATAGGGTCCTATGCCAAAATTTTAACCAACCTCCTTGAGACTTCATTATCACATTACCGCCACTCCGACCTTACGACCCCCTCAAACCCAAGTCAAAAGGGTTTGATGATACTAAAATTTTCATATACCATCATGTGTCAAGGCATGATGTGGAGAATCAGTAAGGCCTTGAAAACCGTCCCTTATCCAATTATGTCCACTGAAAACCAACTTTGACGATGACAACCTTATCGACGAGGATCTTGCTTCATCGACACCCATTCCCACACTTCCCACTCAACAACCACAACCTCCACCCTCATAGCTCCTAGAGCCACACCCAAGATTTGAAATTAACATGGTTTACATCAGAGAACTTGCCATGCCACCACCCAAATGTCGTTGCGCCTAGCTAACCTCATAGGGTTTTTCTCCTCTGGTAGGTTTTTTCCCGTCGTGTTGTTATACCACTCACCCTACACCTTCTCCATTTTCCAACTTCCCTCAAATCAACATGATACACGTCACTACATGTGCACATAAGGGAAAAGAAAACGCAATTAGCCCACCAACCAATCCTATACCCAATATACCATCCACACCCATACCTAAAATAAATATTCATGCGCCCCACGTATCCCATTTCTAATGGTGTCACACATCGCACCATGCTAAAAAAATTACACCAATCTCCCCTCAAAATGTCCTTATATGACCTCATCCAAATCTCGGAATCCCATTGTCAAGCCCCCATGGAGGTTCTTCAATCTATTGAGGTTTTACCCAATGACCCTACACCGTAGCCTCCATTATCACACCCCATCATGTAGCCTCTCTCATGAAATTACCACCTTCATCTTCACCTCACCTTGTTCACCAAGTGGCCTCCCTTAGCTTCGAGAGGAGGAGATCACGCCAGACCAAAACGATGACCCGGACCCAACCCTCTTCATCTCTATCCACATTGATGACATACAGGTACACCATGTGATGATCGATGGAGGCGCTAGCATTAACATCATTTCATCCCATGCATTTGCTTAAATGTGCATACTGTTAATTACATGCATAAACATCTAGTCATGTTACGTTCATTCAACAATGCTATCACCTCCACACTAGGCGCTGTCATCCTTCATGTTTGTGTGGGCCCCCGCACTATTTCAAAATTATTTTATGTTTTGGAGGGGGAATTCCAATATAACTTGTTGCTCGGTAGACCCTGGATCCGTGTCATGGGTTGTGTTCCTTCCACTTTGCATTGTTGTGTAAAGTTTGAACACGAAGGACACACTTATACCATTCTAGCTGACCCATTACCTTTCAAAACATGAAACATGCTTTACCAACCTAATGATGTGCTCATACCTCAAGCCGTTTACCTCCGCAACCACTACCGCTTCACCTACACCTCCACCTACTAGAGCCGCTGCTTTCACCGCACATACCTCCTCCATTCCTACCACTGCCATAACCTCCACGGATGACCCATTAGCTTCCCAATCCGTTAACTCCACCTCTGCATCGACCTCCAACACACCATCCATACTAGCTACCTACATACCAACCACTCGATCCTCGGAAGGTGTTTTCAATGCCTCACTCTAGGAGAGTACCACCTATATAGTCTCAACATGTTCCTTACTCCGCACGAGTATGGAAGCCTTCACCAACACCCCTGCTATGATCACCGTATAGGAGAATACCTCCTTTATGGTCCACCTCATCTTCATACTAGTCTCACCTATGGTGGACTTGATACTACCACTTACACACCTGAACCACCATCATAACCCCGCCCATTTTCCATTGAATTCCAATCACTTACCAATCACCATTTCACCCACACCTTCCTACATTATTGTGCGTGGAAGGGTTTTGGATTTGAATTTTACGAGCAAGGCTGCCATATCATTATTCTATGTACCATCCACAAACATAATGACCATAGTGGTATTAGCTTCCCGTAACCTCCTACCAAACAGGCCCGCATTGAAATTATTAAAGACCCTAGCCCTCCTCCACCTTCATCTTCATCACCCCCTTCACTTGCTCCACCTTTTATCACCACCTCACCGACATAGTCAATGGATCATGAATCTATCCCCCTAACTTTTTTTTTTTTCATAAACACCATTTCCTTGGGGCCTTTGACTTATCAACTTGAAAGCGAGGCCCCTTCCTCTCTCCCATTCTTGTATCCTCGAGATGATCGATGATGACACACTTACAATTAACGCATTCAATGTCAGGATGATGAATCCATAATCACCTACCTTGGTGCAGAGGACTCATATATTCATCGGTCGTTATCTTCTAAGATGCAAACCATGTTGAATGAATTGACTATCGAGATCAACATTCATACTCAAGATGACCCACACATCCTAAAGATCGGACAATCTTTAGATGCTACTGAACAGGAAGCCATCACTTCTTTTCTTTGAGATCATAACCACGCTTTTGCTTGGTCTTACGCAGACATGCTCGGTATTGACCCCACCATAGTGGTCCATAATATCGTAACCGTTCCTGATGCCAAACCTATTAAACAAAAGATGAGGAAAATGCATCCTCGCATTACTCTTCTCATCAAAGAAGAAATTCAATGCCTTCTTTTCATTTTCTTCATCTTACCCATTGATTATCCTCATTGGATTTATAACATTGTCCCTATCACTAAATAAATTGGGGGACTCCGCATTTGCATGGACTTCCGTGACCTCAACCTAGCCTTCCCGAAAGATGACTTTCCCTTACTTGGTATTGATCAACTAGTTGACCTCACCGCTGGTCACGAGATGCTCTCACTCATGGATGGCTTCTTGGGTTATAACCAAATTTTTCTTGCCCCAGAAGATCAACACAAGACCGCATTCATTACCCCTTGGGGAAACTTTTGTTATCGAGTCATGCCTTTTGGCCTTAAAACGCTGGTGCTACATATCAACATGCTATGAATTACATCTTCCATGATATCATGCATCGCATATTAGAAGATTAGATGGACGATCTCTTGGCCAAATCTAAATGTTTCTCTAAGAACCTTTTCATCCTTAAAACCATCTTTAACCACCTCATTAAATATTACATCCACCTTCACCTAAAAAGCACGCTTCACGGTTCTCTCAGAAAGCTCCCGGGATTTATTGTTTCCTCTGTGGTATAGAAGTTGACCCTGTTAAAGTCAAGGCCATTCTGGAAATGCCTCCACCCAATAACCTTAAATTACTCTATAGCCTGCAAGGTAAATTATATTCCATTCGCCGTTTCATTTCACAATTATCTCGATCGGTGTCAACCATTTCATCATCTCGCTTAGGAAGGATGTCTCCTTTAAATGGGATGATGACTATCATAAAGCTTTTGAGGCCCTAAAAATACCTTCTCCAACGACCCGTACTCATCCCACCTAAAGATGATCAATCTTTTTACCTATACATATTAGCTACCGATCATTCCTTGGGAGCCATGCTCGCTCATCGTGACAAACAACACAAGGAGCAGTAGTTTATTACATAAGCCATAATATTTTGGACTATGAAACCCGATATAACCATCCGTAAAACTTTGCTTAGCCTTAGTTTTTGTTGCCACCAAACTCTGCCATTACCTACTCAACCACAAAACCTATGTCGTGACCAACACCGATCCTTACACTTCATGTATGCCAAACCTTATCAAAATCAGCGTGCCACGTGATGGCTTATGATTTTAGCTAATCTTGACCTCGAATTCATTCACCAAAATTCCATCAAGGGCTAGGATATCACCGACCAATTGGCTGATGCACCTATTTCCGGGGATCAACCCTCTAATTTTTACTTTCCCGATGAGTCAATTGCTACTCTTTCCCTGGACGAACCCCCTTACCAAATGACACTATTCTTCGACACCCAAGTGTCAGCATGGGGGTGGGGTTGGTGTTATCCTCATTCCTCTGGATGGAGAACCCATGCCTTTGTCTTTCAAAATAGACTTTGAATGCACCAACAATATTATTGAGTATGAGGCGCTCTTACTAGGTCTCCAGGGCACATATGCCCTAGATGTCAAATCAATCCACATCTTTGGTGATTCACAATTGGTCGTAAACCAAGAAAATGGTATGTGCCAATGTCATAATGAGATAATTCAAAAGTATAAACATCATGTAGACATACTTTTGACCAACTTTAATCGTTACACCCTTCAACCATCTCACGCTTAAAAACAAATTTGTTGATACCATGGCCTCGCTTAGCTTCCCAAGTACTCGCTTCCCGCCGATTCCAAAATATTTGTTACCGTACAACACCTCCATTCACCTTCTTATTTACCTCACAATGTTTACTCAATCGGAAATGACACCCCTGACCCAAGTGACCTTTGGTATAAACAATACTCCAACTACCTTTCCCTCTCCATCTTACCTCTTGATCTCACCCGTAACGGACAACGCACCTTCCTTAAAAAGTCTCTTGTTTCATCATTCTGGGGACTCCTTTATAAGTGCAACTTTGATGGTATTCTCTTACGATGCCTCACAAGTTTTGAAATTCCTTATACCATTAAGGAGGTTCATGATGGCATATGTGGAGGTCACTTTAGTGGCCTTGCTATTGCTAAGTGTATTCTTTGCCTAGGCTATTACTGGCCGAACCTTAACCATGATTGTTGTGACTATGTCAAATGTTGTGTAAAATGTTAACAACATTTCAATCTTCATCATACACCTAGTCATGCTTTACAGGTCACTCGTGACCTTTGGCCCTACTCTCAATGGGGTTTGGATCTTGTCGGGCGAAATCAATCCTCATTCTTCCCAACGTCATCAATGGATCATAATCTGCACTCGAATACTACACAAAATGGGTGGAATCCATACCACTCATCTCCATAAAGTTGAGAAGATATGTGAGTTCATTAACCATCACATCATTTGTCTCTTTGGTGTTCCTCATTGCCTCATCATTGACAATGGAAAAAAATTCAAAAACAAGACACTACAAAAACTTTCATGACGCCTTCAACATTCAAATTAGTTTTTCATCACCTTAATACCCACAAACCAATGGCCAAGGCGAATCCACTAACAAAACCCTCAACAAAATTCTCATGAAAGTGGTTGACGATACTAGGAAGGATTGGTATACGCACATTCCTTTTTCCCCATGGGCATATCACACTAGTATTGACACTTCCACCGCAACCACACCCTTTTCACCGGTCTATGGTATAGAGGTTGTTTTGCCTCTCAAGTCCGATCCCCTCATTCCACATTTCTCTCCATGACATGCTTATTGATGATGACTTTTGTCAGGATCGCTTAGCACAACTAGAGTTATTAGACAAACGTCATCTTAACACTCTGGATCACCTTCAAGTTTACCAACAATGTATCAAACGTGCTTATGAAAAATGTGTTCATGAACAAACCTTCCAAGTCGGTGACCTTGTCTTGAAAGAAAATCAACACGTAACCAAAGTAGAAAAAAGTAAATGGGGAAAATTTGCTCCTAATTGGCTTGGACCATACATCGTAACTCATACCTATAGATCAAGTGCCTATCGCTTGTCCTCACTTAAGGGTAAACTCCGAACTTGAATCCATTAACACATCAGCATCTTCAACTATTCTATTATTGACTTGTTGTCCTACCTCACCATTTTTCTCTTTACAAAGCTTGTCTCTTTGAGCACTATTCACTCCATACACCTCCCTAATGATTAAACAAGAATCATGTGAGTACTCATCACTTGTTATCTTCTCTTGAATATGTGTACCATGACACTACACATAACATGATTCACATGGATACTTTTCATCTACCCTTAGATGAGATCCCATGGTTGCTCCACCTCACCTTTTGAATAAGAGTCCTATCCATCACCTTGGTCTTATCCATGATTTCAAAGACCTCCAATGGGACCAAAATCCTTGAGTCAAACTTCTAATAAAAAGATGTCTCCCTCAAAAGGACATCTTCCTCTCGACAAAATTGCTGCTATAAATAGACTACTCCCTCAAAGGACAGCTATGTGAAGCTTTCAAAAAAAGAGAAACCGAAGCTTCCCACATCAATCAGCTTTGCAAAGAACTCAAGGATTATAGACTTCCCATATCAATCAGTCTATCTCAACAAAAAAAAATTTAGTCATGGACTTGCCCATTGTGACCTCGGACCTCTTGTCCAAAAGACCTGTCACTCAAAACATATAAAATTACCTACCTTTCACCCACCTTACCATTTTCACTCTCATTTCCTCAATTTCCTCAAGGGACATCTTGGAATTTAGATATTTGGTGATCCTATGACTACTTTCACCATAGAACCGTTAATCGTGCAATGCCTTTCGGGTCTTGTGTTCATCACCCCCTCCAAGGTATGATCTACTTGGTATGATCCTACCCAATCAAGTGGCTTTATTTCCCCCTCTTATCTTTTAACCATCTTTGTTTACATTTTGATTACCTTATACAGGACTTGGTCCTCGACGCTTACCTTTGGGGTAGTCTTCCCCTTTCACCATAATCACCTTCCCCTACATCATTTTACCTATAATCTACCCACACCTATTAAACCTAAACCCACAACATGCCCACAAACCTACCAACTCATTTTTATATTCTTCCCTAGCTCATGGGAGAACTACATCAGCCGAGGTCCCTTTTTACCGAGACTATATAGGCAAGACTCGAGAGCATGGGGCCCTTGGAGGTTAGCTCGGCCATTTATCTACCTTGAAACAATTCATCAACCATACTTAACTCACCATTTACATCACATTTCACTTAGTTCCTTTTTATAACAAAATTGGAAATTAAGCCACATACATAATAAGTTGCTTCCCATAACATACATTTATTGCACATACCATCTCTCTATCATCACTATGCATAGATTCTACAACATGTCACATATGACCCATAATATCATTCATTTTCAAAATAATGAATCATAACTAAACATACTTTCAACTCCACCATGCTTATAACCCGACTCAATCCATGCCTATAACCTGACTCAATCCATGCCTATAACCTAACTCAACCATGCCTATAACCTGACTCGATCCATGCCTAAACCAACTTGACTCGATCCATGCCTAAACCAACCTAACTCCATCATGCCTAACTCACCTAATTTCAAACCACATTAAAGTAACACATCCATATCTCATCTAACACAAGCCATACATCCAATATCTCATAAACATATTAACACATCACAAAATACCATGAATCTCATCATATAAATTAATAAATGTGTATCTCAAAATACATGCCTATCTCATCATGGCCATCATCTAAAAATGTCGGCATGTAGGCTGATATACAATACAAAATGTCATCAACACGTAGGTCGGTCTCATATATACAAAAAGAATGAATGAATCAATACAAAAAATATTTGGCACGCAGCCGGTATATGCTCACAATATACAAAAATCACTCGTACATCCTCACTATCTTTGGCACGTAGGCTAGTATGTGATAAAAATACAACTATCTTCGGCATGCAGTCGGCATATATATAAAAAATAATCACTAATATACATCAAAAATTAGGTGGCCACATATCAGACATCTCGCCGGATGTCCTCCATCTCCATGTCACCTACACCCTTGGCCTCCTATGTCCTTGCTAGCACATCACCTTTCTCTAGTCACCATGCACTGGTGGCCTCTCCTTGATTAGGCCTCAGAGCTCACTGACCTCATGTGCTCTCCACACTATGTGTACAAGATCTCATCCTCTCACCAGACGCCTGTTGTGCCCTGTACTCTCCGTATGAGAGGAAGTCTATCCTAGCTTCCATGAGCTGGTCCTAATAATATCTCGCCTCACCTAGGGCATCCTGTAACCTAGATATAGGCATGGTTTGTGGTGGTCCCATAAGTCTCGGCCCCTTTACCTTCCCTCGCTAGCTCGTGAATCGGGACTAGTTCCCAGTGCTCGTGGTGGTCCCACCGCCCTTGTGCCTATATCTGGGCCTATAAGGCCCCAATATGTGTCTGGGCTATGGCCAACTAGCCTATAAACTGCTACCTCGAGCCTTTAAGGCTGCCACCGACCATCTCTCGTCCCTATCTCCTCCACCCTCCATCTACCATCTAGGCCTATGATCGCCACATGTACTCGTAGCTCTGCTACCTCTACCTCTGACCCCTCCAGCTGTGTCTACAGTATACCTATATGTGTGATCAACATCGCTACCTACCCTTGTAGGGCGTCTCTCTGCACTGTAATGCAGAGTTAAGTCAAGCTGCCCCGATCTAGGTGGTATGGCTCATAACTGAGATGCCCACCACTACCTATACCTATTTGTGCATTTGGTATCATCAATCTACCGATCCACTGGCTGCTCCTCCTCTCCTATAGGAACTATAGGTTGTGGTAGAGGTAGAGGCCTCTCCACATCATCTCTTCGATACTGTGGGAAGGATGAGGGATATCCTGTACAAGCCCAAACTACTGCTTAGACCCTCGTCGCCACCGGGATCATCTCATCCTCCACTTCGCAAGCAGTGACCTCAGATCCACCTCTCTAGCTAGAGCTCACTAACTCCTCATACATGTTCCTATATGAGGGGAACCCCACATATGGCCTCCGATAATGTCCACTGCATAACCCCTCCAACAATCGCCAAAAATGGGCCACATCATATGTTGGCCTATTTGACCTCTCTGCTTCCTACCACCGTTACCCATCTCCTCGTATCCTAACCACACACATCTCGTGGGAAATACATCTCCTCGGAGTATCCCTATAGGTCAAACACGTACTATGTCCTCGTAGGCTCGGTGGTGCGGTATGAATGTACAACATAGGCTAAACCTACGCAACCACCCATACGCCCATAGCTCTCTGTATAGCTGCACCAAGAATGCTGGTGCCCAGGAAAAGTGTGTCTCATGCACCATCATATCGTGGAGCACCCCCATCAGTGATTGGGGAAAGCATCCACCCTCTACATCAGGCAGTGCATAGCAGCAAACTACCTCCATCAATAGAACCACTAGCCTCGTCTCATCTAGATGGGCTAGGTACATCTCACTATAGCTCAAATCAAAGCATGGAATCTCAGCTCCACCACTCCTCACCAAACACTTTGTCCCAATCAGCTCCTCTCGAGGCCTTGGAGGAGATATAGTACACCTGGGCCCCCAATATAGGTAACTACAATATCTAGAACACATCCTCTAGGGTGATAGTCATCTCACCCGTTGGAAGGTGGAACATGTTGGTCGTGGAGTCCCATCTATAGATGAGTGTGACCATCAAACTAGGATATCGAAAAGCATGTCACTAGTGCCGAATACCACTCTCAATCCCACTACCTTCATGTGTTGTAGCTCCATGGGGGTCACTAAGCCGCGCAATGTCACTAGCAATGGTGGAACCCTATCCCGCATGTGTAACTATGATCTCCCCTGCATCCAATCCAAGCACAACATTAACCTACTTTTACCATGACCATATTAACCAATTATCATTACGCATAACCCTTTTTTTACCCTATCAACCTCAACCACCTAACCTACATCACTTTTGGACCCTTGTGCCTAAAATCCCGACCGGTGCGGTTCATCCTAACCAACTTCCGTCACCCATAAACCGGCATCGGTCACCTATTTTGTGACCGATACCGGTTCACCTTGATGACCATGGTTACCACATAACCGACATCATCACCGCTTGGTGATCGATCCCAGCTTCTACCTAATCGACGCGGCCCAAGCTTGATCGATGCCACACTATCATGCACAAATCTGTGACTTCCCAAACCCCCTTTTTATAACCCTCCCACTTGTCCCTTTACCCCACCTACAATGACCTACACTACCCCACAACCCCTACCCACCCCACCTATCCAATTTACTACCCTTTCCCCTCTATTTGGCCTCGTTATTTCCCCCATACCCAATTTAACTTTTGCCCCCCACAAAACAAAAACCCACAAACCCCTACAAATAACAAATAACTACAACCTCTACTCTATCTAATTAACACTATAGAGTTAGGTGCTTACCTCGTCACACTGCCGCCATCTCGGTGGCACATCTGGCCACTATACCAGTGGTCCGCCCGATCCCTCTCCAACCTCTACCATCCCCGAATATCTAGCCGCACCCTCTGACCAATCAACTCTCTCGCCCTGATCCTGTGCACTTGCTACTCACCAATCCAACCACTGTCAAATCACACTGCCAGCACTCACTGTCCCATTTCCTCTGGACACTTTTCTCACTTTTCTCTTTTTTGTCATTTCTTCACTTCGCAATTCACAAATGAATAATAAAAATGTAGATTTTTTATTTTTATACAAAACCTAACCTAACTAACGTCAGCCCCCCTCGACCGGCATCGGTCTCGTGCCCTATCTCACCGTTGTCAATTTTCCTTTACCGACGTTAGTTATCCATGACCACCATTGGTCACCCTCCCCTACCCATTTCCCTTACTTTTCCATTTTACCCCACCCTTTACCTTGCCTCTTTACCCCATCCAACCTTTCCCCAACCCATTACCTTACCTTTCCTGACCTCATCACTTTCTACCTCCATTTTTCCTCCTTTGGGGATTCCTTGTTTTACCCCTACCTTGGCCTTACCCATACAACCCTAGATGTTTGGACTGACCATCGCTAGTGACCTTTGACCTCATGTGTTCGCTATACCTTGCAGTATTGTTACCTGTGTTGATTGACCTAATGACCTTACCTAGCCTATTGTTGTGAACATTTATCCTGACCCTACCTTTGGTGTACTGGAACATACCTAAACATTCCTGCACCTAACCTACATCATGTTTCCTGACCATATCCTATACCTTGGATACCAGATTCACTTCAACCTTGTTCGGATAAACCTATTGACCTTAGACGATGTAGAGTTTTCCTGCTCTTCAACTCGGTAGTGTGTTGCAATTTATACATGTGCATGCATTTGAATGTTTTTACCTATGACCCTGACCCATTACCTAGATTGCCCGTGTAGACCTTTCACCCTTTTCCCCTATACCCACTTGCCTTTTCCTCACATTTACCTTTTATCAAACCACTCACCGCTTCAACCTGCTACCTCGTTAGTTCTTGGTTTGAGGGGGATCACCTTCACCCACACATGGGGCAACCACATCTTATTTTTGTTAACATCACTTACCAATACAAGCTACGCAACAAAAGGGGCAAAATGTAGACACTAAAATTAGGTCACACTCCCCTTTTGTCCCTTGACATATAAGCACCCTTTATTACATTTACCTAGCCATGACCCTCTTCACCCCACTAATATTAATTTAGTTAATTTAATTAAATTAATGCATTACCCTCACTATATTTATTATTTAAATATCTTATTTAAATAATATCTACACATACAGTTCACTTAGACACCTCACAAAGCCAACTCAACCTAAGACCTATTCTTATCAAATTCCCATAACTAACTAAGACTTACCCAAATCCTAAAAATCAATGCCTACATTCCCTCTAACCACATTCTCACATGCTCACAAGAAGCTCCATGTCTAATCTGCAGGATAACAACACGAGATCTAAGAAAATAAGGAGGATCTCCCTAAGTTTAGTAAACTTAGGAAATCCCACCTGGCCGACGCCGCTACCCTAACCATCACCGGTTAATCCGAACCACCATCGGTTACCATTTTAACCCCAAAACAACCTTATTCTCAAGGTTGGAAGTTGGAAAACATTGGGAGAAAGTTGACAAGAAAGAACACATCTCAGAGAGATAACGCATCTTCAGAGAGCCAATTCCAGTGAAAACTCACATCCAAGGAAGGAGATTGAGCATCTTCTCTTGCACAACCATCCCAACCATGATTTGATCTATCCAAACAAAGAGGACTGTACATGTAGCCCATGCAGAAGATTTTCTTCAGTTGGTGATCACTTGCAACCTTCAAACTCATCATTAGCACCTCCATACCTCACACATAGGCCTTCAGGAACAAAATCCAAGTAAGTACAACATCATACTTTCCTGGTTATTTCATTTCATCATCATTTTATCATCCATTGTTTATCTTGCTCCCTATTGACCTTCTCCACATTTTCACCTCCATATACCCATTAAAACCTCATAAAATCCTACTCTAGTCACCCAATACCTCGTCCCAACCAACCAAAGTCCTTTGTGTAATCACAAAGGAGACCCTAGCCTATTCTGTGACATTTCCAAATCTCACGAAGAATCGCACCGGTTATATCTAACCACTTGTCACCCCCGAATGACATCGGTCTTTATGTTTTCCCACACAACCCTCTCCTTCACCGTGACCTACCTAAAACCTTTATCGGACTTTCTGCAAAGACCCAAAATCAATCATTTGACCTTTGGATTCTATTTTAGCTTAGCCTATTAGATTAGATCTCTTTCTTATTATGTTTTTAAGTGAGATACCTAAATCATTTCAAAATAACAATAGGATTTACTTTATTTATAGCATTGAATTGTTAAAAATAGTCGACTGACAACCATATAGGAAGTATCATACTTCCCAGATCTAGCTTACGCTAGGCAGTTCACTACCCATATTGTTTAATTCCTTCTGGTGGTCTTGTTTTCATTACAGGTAGTTCCTCCTAGCCAAAAGGAAGCTCTCACAATCATCTGTGGATTCAGAAGTCATACGTGTGAAACAACCCATCAACTAACATTTGAACGTGTATTCCTCCTATGCCTCAAGTTACCCTATCTATTTTTTCAACACTTCAAAGAAATAATCTAAGAAAAAGGTGAAACAAAGGGATACCCCAAATTTTCTGCATCTCTCAAAGAATTTCTCCAGGTGCACCATATGATCCTCACTCTACTTTAAGAAGATGGTTATGTCATCAAGGTAAACAAAGATGAACTCATTGATATAACATTTTATGGCAATGTCCATGGTGCATTGAAATGTAACACCTACGTTTGACAAACCAAAGGGCATCTTTTGATACACATATGTTCCTCATTTGGTTGTAAACATTGTTTTGAATTGATCCTCTTCCTTAACCAGGATTTGATTGAAACCTGAATACCCATCTAACATTGAGAATATTTGTGTGTTAGTCATAGTCTATAGAATCTACTCCATTGAAGGTAAAGGATAATGATCCTTTAGGGATGCCTTGTTTAAATCTCTAAAATCAGCACAAAGTCTGATTTCACCGTTCTTCTTTCACACTGGAACTAGATTCATGACCCAAGTAGAGTACTTGATGGGAAAAATAATTTTTGACTCAATGAGTTTGGATAATTCCTTTCTTATGAGGGGCTCTATCTCTCGGATTGATCGTCACTACTTATCATCGGCCGAGCTTGATACCAGGATCAAGGTCAATGGAGTGTTGAGAAACACTTGGATCAAAACCTTTGAGTTCTTCATACTCCCATGAGAATATATCACAATATTTTTGACAGAGAGAGATGAAGGCCTATTTTTCATTATGTGTGCAAGTATTACTGAGAAATAGCTCTTTTCCACTCACAATAGTGTCTGAGGAGCAATCTTCTTGCGTGGCATGCATTTACATTTCTTCACCATTGAACTCATCATCAGGGATAAAATTTTTATCTAAGGTGACCAACCCTTTAGGTAACTTATTTGACTTCGCTTAATCACTTGGTCCTCATAATCACATGCAGGTTAGCTTGCATACTTGATGAGAAATCAGCTTCATGCTAGATGAACTGGACGAGCTGCGCATTACTTTCAAACACTTGCCAACTGGTATTGTTGTCTGGAATGGATGGTCTGATCACCATCTTAATGTGCTTGATCAAGCTTCCTTTGACAAAGTCCTCAAGCAGAGAGAGAACTACAAACCAAGAACAACCATTTGATTAACTTCCTTATTCATTATATGTGGCACCACCTATATATTTAGAGCATCAAAGCTCTCAAGAAGGTCCCAAAATCTATGTTTATAATCTTTGAGAAGATTATTCTTTTCCTGGAACTTGTTGGTAACTTGGTGAATAACCAATTCTGTGTCCCCGAATATCTGTAGCACCTTAATCTTTTTCTTTTCAGTAATAAGCATACCATGCACCAATGCCTCATACTCTGCCACATTGTTAGAACATGTGAGTGAAGAATAATTTCTCATCCTTAGGAGAAATGAGAACAACTCCTACTCCTGCACCATTTCTGATTCTGAATCCATCAAATTATAATTTCAATAGACCAGGTTCAACTTGGTATTTCTTAAGCACACGTGGCAACACAACTTCTTCTTCAATAATGTAGCAAGTGTTGGTGTGAATCAAAACACCACCGAATGTCTCAGAATGCGATGGTTTGAGACTCTCGGTGAAATTTCATAACATGGAGATTTTCCCAAGTGTGAGACCTTGTGAATCGGGAAAGCTCTCCAAATGAAGGCTGGTTCCTATTCCTCTATTCAGATGCACACATAAAAATGCAGAGGGTTTACTCAAAAACCTAATCTAACTTGCCAAGGAGACAGGTAAGAAGATGCATAAAAATAAACCTAAACTAACAAAGGTGATGCACCGAGGAATGAAGAACACCTGTCTTGCCAATAAACACAAACCATTAAAATGCAATGCAAGATCATGCACAGATAACTAGATTTGTAGTGAAAGATCAAGAGGATGCAAATGAACATAGAGAGGGTTGAGAATCATCCACAGACATGCATTATTTGCTCCAAAGATTGACACAATACACTACAAAATGCCAAGAGGCAAAGTTTCATTACAGTTTTAAATGGGAGGTTTGAACTCCACAAATTCACCTGCCAAAGAGAAGAAGGGAGGGGAAAACAAGAATGTCCAACCTTTAGAAAGAATCCCCTCCTTACAATTTATAGGAAGAATGAGAGAGAAAAGAGAGAGGAATTCCAAATCTACCCCAACCACCTCCAAGTTGCATTTAATTCATCTCATTATGGCGGTAGGTGAGGACCTTAGCAAACCCAAAAAGTGGTGAATTGTATTTTACATTTTTAAGAACTTTTTCTCACCCAATTAAAGATATCTAGTCATAGTTGGATAGAGGACCTCATAAGCTTTCCAAAATTCCAACCTTGTGTGAATCCAAGCTCCTTGTGAAAAGTTATGGCCATCTGAATATCTGGGTCAGGGTTTACTTCCTGTCAGCGCTCAAAATGTTGCGCCTCCTGAAGGTGCACCTTGGTGCATCCATTTGCATGTCATCATACTCTTAAGTGTGCCAGAGGTACATCCATGTTCATGTCGACACTCTTTGACGTGCGCCTTCTACCTGCGCCTTGGCGCGAACTTTTTCGTGTCGACACTTTTCTACCTACGCTAGGGCGCATCCATGTTCATGTCGACACTCTTTGATGTGCACCTTCTACCTGCACCTTGGCGTGAAATTTTTCGTGTTGACACTTTTCTACCTGTGCTAGGGTGCATCCATGTTCATGTCGACACTCTTTGACATGCACCTTCTACCTGTGCCTTGGCGCGAACTTTTTCATGTCGACACTTTTCTACCTGCGCCAGGGCGCATCCATGTTCATGTCGACACTTTTCTACCTACGCCTTCTACCTACGCTTTGGCGTGAACTTTTTCATGTCGACACTTTTCTACCTGTGCCAGGGCACATCCATGTTCATGTCGACACTCTTTGACGTGTACCTTCTACCTGCGCCTTGGCACGAACTTTTTCGTGTCGAAACTTTTCTACTGCTGCGTGCATGCGCATCCATGTTCATTTCGACACTTTTCTACCTGTGCCTTGGGCTGTTGGTGACACAATAAATATCAAGCTCTGAGTTTCTTTGATTTCCATATTCTTCTGCTTGTCTATATCTACCTGGGGGGAGATATTTACAATAATTTTGGCGACTCAACGGGATCACTTGCCTACTAGGTAGAAGATTAGTGGTATTTTAGCAATCCATTGGGCATGGAGTCATAAGTAATAACTTGAAACCATCCTGATATCTAATCCCGAGCCTGATACCGCAACTCCTTCTTCGAGAGCACGCTGAATTGTAGAAATTCAACTTGAGAGCAATAAAACTTGTGCCGAAGCACTTAGGGAAATTGAAACCTAACTACAACAAGACAATGTGCATCCGCACTTAGAGGAATTAAAATCTAGGCTAATATTTACAAGGGTAAACCTTTTCCTTTTAGTAGCAATGTTTAAGAAAGATTCCATTAACCGGAATCGAGAGTTCTTCTCCATCCAATGTAGACAATTGGAAAGCATTACTACTTTTACATCCGTGACCATGTAGGGGCTGCTCCATATGGCATCAAACTTGGAATGCCTTCCTGGTTTTGCCCGATCTCGCATCCCATTTCAGAAATATGTCCCCTTCCCTGGTCTTTGCTTTTGCATTCTTATCAAACCATCTTTTTACTAAGGCCTGATCTTTCTTAATCGTCTCGAATCGCATGTTCTATGATTTCTTCCAATTCCATCAACTCGCATACCCGCTTCCATTGGTTCGAACTCGAAAAATCCAACTACTTCATGAGCTCCAATGCAGGAATTCTAATGATATAGGCAATACTGCTTCTTTCCCATAGACCAACTTGTAGGGAGAATTACCTATAGACCTCTTTGGTGTTATTATGTCAGCCCATAACACTGATTTTAGCTTGGTATGCCATGTTCTTTGGTTTTCATCTAGAGTCCTTCTGATGATCCTTAGCAAATTCTTATTCGTGGACTCTACCTATCCATTACCCTACGGGTAATAATTTGAAGAGGTGCTCAAATAGATTCCATTCTTGACAGCCCATTCTGTAATCTTGGAACCTATGAATGCCAATGCATTATCTGATATGATAGTGGCTGGCACACCGAACCTGGTCACTATTCCTTCATAAAAGTCTAGTATGTTAGACTCATTTGCTTCTTTGAGCGCTACTGCTTCGGTCCACTTGGTGAAATAGTCTGTTGCCATGAGAATCCACTTGTGGCCTTGGCTTGAGTTTGGGTTGATGACCCCGACGAAGTCCAATCCCCATTGCATAAATGGTTGGTCAACCAAAATTGGGTGCAATGGAAGTGCTGCTAGTCTTTCTTTTCCCGTGAAGAGTGCACATTTCTTGCACTTTCTTATCCATGTATAGCAGTCACTGAACACTGTGGGCCAATAATACCCTACCTTCATTATCTTGAGAGTTATTCCATGGGGTGAAATGTCCTCCTAATCTCCATCATGAAAATCTTGTAACACCCTCTCAATTTGACCTATCCCAATGCACCTCAATAGAACTCCATTGATGTATTTTAAAAAAAAACACCATCAACAAGCACATATGGAATGGCTTGTAATCTAAAGTATCTCCTCTTTGCTTTTCTCATTTCTCGGGGGCATAAGCCTGCCTCGTAGGAAGTGTATCATATTCTCGAGTCCAACATGGAGCGGGAACCTCATCATTTTCCTATTCTTGACCATCCCGTAGTACCAAGATAGTCTCTTTTTCATCACCTACTTCACTTGCCAACTCAAAGCTAGCTATTCACATAATCCCTTTCCATGAACCGGATTTGTGACCTTGATCTCGATGTCATATTCCATGACATGGGTTATCCATCCTGCACATTTCTCATTCAGATCCTTTTTTAGAAGGAAGTCCTTGACTCCCACATGAGAGACCAACAATTGAATCTTGTTGTTTGAGACTAGGTGCTTGAATTTCTTTAAGCTCCTGATCACTGCAAGGACATGCTTTTCAATGAAAAAGTACCTCATTTAGTATTCCTTCAAGCCTTGATCAAGAAAGCAACTCGGTTGTTCTAATCCCTCTTTGTTTTGTTGTACTAGGATTGCAGAAATTATGTCTCCACCACCGAAGGCATATAGCATGAAGTCCTTGGAGAAGTCTGGATTGACGAGAGTCGGAGCTTGAGATATAGCCTCTTTTATTGCCTCAAAACTTGCCTTACCTTCAGCTGTCCACTTAAATACCATGCTCTTCTTCAACATCAACGTTATTGGCTTCACGAGAGCGGCAAAATTTGGCACAAATCTGCGGACAAAATTGATCCTTCCTAAGAAGCTTTGAAGAGCCTTCTTGTGACTTGGAAATGGCAACACTTGAATTGCTTCAACTCTTTCTGGGTCAATCGTCAACCCCTCCTTTGAAACAATATGGCCTAGAAGCTTTCCTTCGTGAGCCAAGAATATGCATTTTTGGGATTCAAAGATACCCCAAATCTTCTACACCTCTGAAATACCTGTCTCAGATGAAAGAGGTGATCCATTGCATTTTTGGAGAATACAAGTGATGTCATCAAGATATATCAAAACTATTTTATTGATCAATCCCTTGAATGCCATATCCATTTCCCTTTGGAAAGTGGCTTCAACATTTGATAGCCCAAATGACATCTTCTTGTAGGCATAGGTGCCCCATTTGGTGGTGAAAGCCATCTTGAACTAGTCATCTTCTTTCACCATTACTGATTATACCTTGAGTAGCCATCTAGGAGAGAGAATCTCTCCGAACCGGATACTACTTGCAATATTTGTTCCATTGAAGGAAGTGGGTAATGGTCTTTGAGAGATGCCTTGTTGACATGTCAAAAGTCCACACACAACCTGATTTCTCTGCTCTTCTTCCTGACCGAACCAAGTTTGCAACCCAGCTTGAGTGCTTGATCGGGAATATAATGCTTGCCTCTATTAGCTTGTTTAGCTCTTTCTTCATTAGAGGCTCAATGTGAGGGTTGACTGGTCTCTACTTCTGCTTGATGGGCTTAGCATCTGGATCTAATTCTATGGTATGTTGTGCCAACTTTGGATTGAATCCTCTCAAGTCCTCATAGCTCCAAGCGAAGACATTTAGAAATTCTTGGAAAAGCTGCATGAAATCTAATTTCTCCCGCTCAATGGCCACTTTACCAATTTGAAGTGTTTTTCCATCCCCAACTGAATTGACTTTGAATCTTCTCTCTCTTGACTCAGTATGTTAGCCTTTTCCTTACGGAACTGGTCGTTAGGGTTGAAGATAGACTCTAATGTTACTAAACCCTTGGGAAGCTTGTTTGTCCGCAACTACACTATTTGATCCCCGTACTGCTGCTCTAGTCTGTCTTGATTCCTAGCTGAGAATTCAGCCTCTTCTTGTAAAAAATTGACGATCTGTTGATCATTCTCAAACACTTGCCAGCTTGTGTTATTATCTGGAACTGCTGGTCTCGCAATCACATGCATATGTGGTTGTGTTTTTTCCCTTCTAATGTTATCAACCACATCAAATGTTGCTCCAACTACTACGAGCCTATCTACGGCTTCATTTTTCTTCCTAGGTATGGACACGATGTTGAAAGCTTTGAAATCCTCAATGAGGTTCCATACCATGTTCTTGTAGTTCTTCAATAGGTCATTCTTTGTAGCATGTTGTCCCCTGACTTGGTTGATGATTAGCTCACTATCTCCAAACACCTGCAAGTTCTTTATGCCCTTTTTCCTGCCCAATGAAGTCCATGAATCAAGGCCTCATATTCAGCTGTGTTGTTTGAATAGGAAAACTAGAAATGGAAAGCTGAATAATATTTGATGTCTTGAGGTGAAACAAGCATAGCTCCTCCTCCTGCACCTTGCCTACTCCTTGATCCATCGAAAAATAACTGCCATACCTCATTGTCATCCTTATGGTCTGGTTTGGTGATGCTAGGAATAGGCTGGTTTCCTTCATGTATGCAATAGACTCCTAGCTCAGATTCTTCTACTTCTTGGTAGGGATCAAAAGCATGTACCTTGCTTGCCCATTCATCAAGAGTCAAATCTGGGATGCTTCCAACTTTGGTGTCAGCTTCATCTGTGCTTGGATAATCTTCTTGATCAAATGTTGAATAGTTGGCATTGATTTGGCTTGGAGTATGAGGCTCAATGTGAAAGTTTGCAATTGGTTCGATCTCGATTGTGACCTTAGTACCATATCTTGTTCTCGAACAACATGTGTGACCATCATTGCAGATAAGTAGCCTCCAATTTTAGCATGAAATCCCTTGATAAGCATAGGGCAAAGAGTGGTGGAAAATCTATCACCGAAACATCTCGCAAAATGGTAATGTTGGGGCATGCATGCAAGGTAATATTCAAACCTTTAATCACTCCCACAATTGCTACTGCTGTCCCATCCAATTGCACTACCCCCTTTGATATGACTTCATATTAGAGACCCAGCTGATCAGCTGTTTGCTTTGGCATGACAGTAACTACTTGCCCTTAATCAATCATGCAATTGCGTCATACTAGTTTATCCCCAATGATTAAGGAAACATAGAATGGAGGGGGTTTCAAAATTTACCTTGTTTCCCTCCGTGATTCCCTTTAAGGCTAAGCAACATTTGTGAGGGAATTCTCTTGCACATGGACCTGCTGGTTCGAAATTGACCAATTCTTCATGGCAGCTTGTAGAAGATCTCTTTGGCCTGGGATGGATAATGATTCCCACATTGATATATTCACATTTGTCTTCTTCATTTGATCAATGATGCTAAATGGGGATGAAAGATCTCTTTGCTGTCCTTTAGCCTGCACATTCCTTTCTTGCGCATGGGCAGCAACAACTGGCATTTGAGTTGGTTTAGAAGGTGGTTTGGGCTGTCCTTGCATGTTTGGAGCTATATTTTTCTTACCAACACCTTGTGGAGTGATGGAAGGTTGTAGATCACTTGGAGCCAATGAATTTCCTTCACTAATATTCCTCTTCTTTGATCTTGTGTTAGTTGCTACACTCTGAGAAATTGTTTGATTCATGCCACAAAAATCCTCAACTTGCCAATTCACAAGTGCGGTATCATTTGGAGCTGTGTTTTGTTGAGATGTCCCTTGTTGCTGATTTGTTTCTTGACTCACTTCACCCTCTACGCCAGTAGTTGTCACCATCAAGGCTTGGTTCAAAGCACCATTGAAGCACATAGATTGGTTGTGAGGTTCATTACATGGGAAACACCAATCATACTCTTGAGCTATGTTGTTTTGCACTGGCACTAATGCTTTAGAAGCAGATGCAACATTGGGGTTATAGGGCTGAAATGGTCTATTAGCGGGAGGCCTTACTTGGCTTTGATTTGTAGCTGGATTGGGTGGCCTATTGGGCTAGTATGGTGGCCTATTAGGTTGAGCTTGAGGCTGATAAGAAGGTCTAAAGATTTGGGCTTGTTGCCTCTTGAGTGTAACCAGCTCATTTCCCAAATTTTGTAATTGTTTCATGACCTCTTGGAGTTCATTTGAAGCACTAGAGGATGAAGTAGAAGTTTCATTTGAACTTTGATTTCTAGGAGTGGGAATAGGAGCCAAAGTGGGTGCTTGACTAGTGCTTGGATTTTCTAAGTTTGGATACAAGGGCATGGGAGGCCTCAGGAGCCGCTTACCACTTGAATAAGATAGTTTTCAGCCGTAATGGCAATACTATAAGTAAGCAGCAAGGTCAGGTTGTGCCTCCCATAGATTGAATTAGCATAGAAATATCGAAATTCAAAGCCTTAAGATAGTATGGAAAATCACCTTTAGGCTTGGCGTAATGGCCACTTGGAATCATATCCCAAGACCTTTGAAATATGAAGTTGAAGTCACTCACTACTCATTGGGAGCTCTCTTGATAGTTTTCAATTGTTCTAGTAGAGACAAATTGTCTCCCTTTTCTCCAAACTGCTCATGGAGAACTATGCATAATTGATTCCAATTTTGGATAGAACCAGCTCCAAGGCTCCTAAACCATTGTAATGCCTTCCCTTTGAACGAAGATGCCAGTAATTTGACAGCAACATCCATTTCATTTATCTCATGGATTACACAAATGTTAGCAATGTCTTTGACATGATCACCAGGAGTGGTATGATTTTCTCCAGTGAAAAATGGAATGTTCTTCAATGCTGCAATTGGAATTGGATTCTTTACATTGAGGGCAAGTGGGCTGCTATCAGTGAAGTTGACAAAAGGGTTTTGTTGCACCATTCGATTGGCCTGAGAACCCTTGTTGATTGAATGAAAGGTCTACTAGGTGGAGGGGTTGATAAAGTACTGTTAGGTGGAGATGGTGATCTTTGTGGTATTCTTCCTCTCCTTCCTATGCCTGGTGATAGTTGTAAGTGGGAAAATAGCCCCTCTTCTCGAGTATCAGAACTAGTTCAAATTCTTCTCATATGCCTGGCAAACTTTTTTGCTACACCTGCTGAATTCTATCCCTTTGGAGTCACCAGATGTGTTAGATAATGAGCCTCAAAAGGCTAGATTCTGCCAAGTTACACACCAAACTTGACAAAACTAAAGATAGAATTTAAAACTTTGAAGGACCCGAAAGATGCAGTTCTTCAATTTGGTTATCGGTCTTGTTGTGTAGCTACTACTAATCCCTAAAAGGTATAGGTGAAACTCGTGTCATACAAGGCAACTTAAAAAACCCTAAAATACACCGTGTCGAACTTGGGACATGCTTGACACTGGGAAAACTTGAAATACTAAAAACTATGAAATTTTGAAAATCAAAATCTCAAAAATCTAAGAATACCCTTTTGAATATTATCCCCTGATCTATAAACTGGTGAAATTTTGACTTGTTTTGAGCAAGTTAAGCCCTTGAAAATTAATTTCAAAGTTCAGCCTGGAAGGTGAAAAAATATGAAATTGTAAAACTTGTAATTTCTAAGTCCAAATTTCTTGAAAATTCCTTCAAATCTTGTGGAATGATGTCTTGGTCCCACCGGGCATGCCCAAACTATTTGTATGAATCACAACACCCCGAATGTCTCAGTAATTTGATGGGTTGAGACTCTCAGTGCGATTGCATAACATGGAGCTTTTCCCAAGTGTGGGACCTTGTGAATCAGGAAAGCTCTCCATGAAGGCCGGTTCCTATTCCTCTATTCAGATGCACACATAAAAATGCAGAGGGTTTACTCAAAACCTAATCTAACTTTCCAAGGAGACAGGGTAAGAAGATGCATAAAAATAAACCTAAACTAACAAAGGTGATGCACCGAGGAATGAAGAACACCTATCTTGCCAATAAACACAAACCATTAAAATGCAATGCAAGATCATGCATAGATAACTAGATTTGTAGTGAAAGATCAAGAGGATGCAAATGAACATAGAGAGGGTTGAGAATCATCCACAGACATGCATTATTTGCTCCAAAGATTGACACAATACACTAAAAATGCCAAGAGGCAAAGTTGCCTTACAGTTTTAAATGGGAGGTTTGAACTCCACAAATTCACTTGCCAAAGAGAAGAAGGGAGGGGAAAAACAAGAATGTCCAACCTTTAGAAAGAATCCCCTCCTTACAATTTATAGGAAGAATGAGAGAGAAAAGAGAGAGGAATTCCAAATCTACCCCAACCACCTCCAAGTTGCATTTAATTCATCTCATTATGGCGGTAGGTGAGGACCTTAGCAAACCCAAAAAATGGTGAATTGTATTTTACATTTTTGAAGAACTTGTTCTCACCCAATTAAAGATATCTAGTCATAGTTGGATAGAGGACCTCGTAAGCTTTCCAAAAATTCCAACCTTGCGTGAATCCGAGCTCCCTGTGAAAAGTTATGGCCATCTGAATATTTGGGTCAGGGTTTGCTTCTTGTCAGCGCTCAAAATGTTACACCTCCTGAAGGTGCACCTTGGCACATCCATTTGCATGTCGTCATACTCTCAAGTGTGCCAAGGGTGCATCCATGTTCATGTCGACACTCTTTGACGTGCACCTTCTACCTGCGCCTTGGTGTGAACTTTTTCATGTCGACACTTTTCTACCTGTGCCAGGTGCATCCATGTTCATGTCGACACTCTTTGATGTGCGCCTTCTACCTATACCTTGGCGTGAAATTTTTCGTGTTGAAACTTTTCTACTTGTGCCAGGTGCATCCATGTTCATGTCAACACTCTTTGATGTGTGCCTTTTACCTGCACCTTGGCGCGAAATTTTTCGTGTCGACACTTTTCTACCTGCGCTAGGTACATCCATGGTCATGTCGACACTTTTCTACCTCGTGCCTTCTACCTACGCCTTGGCACAAAATTTTTTGTGTCGACACTTTTCTACATGTGCCAAGGTGCATCCATGTTCATGTCGAAACTCTTTGACGTGTGCCTTCTACCTATGCCTTGGCACGAACTTTTCGTGTCGAAACTTTTCTACTGTGCAGCTGGTGCATCCATGTTCATGTCGACACTTTTCTACCTACGCCTTGGGCTATTAGTGACATAATAAATATCGGGCTCTGAGTTTCTTTGATTTACATATTCTTCTGCTTGTCTATATCTACCCGTGGGGAGATATTTATAACAAGTAAGTACCAAGCCCAATTTCATAAGCTTCCAAAGGTGCTTCAAAGATATGGGTAAAATTTATGGTGCTTCTCTGCCCACTCATCAAGTACTAGATCAGAATAGAAGGTGGAAGAGGATGCTCTTCAGGAACTGAAGCTGGTTCTTCTTAGATTAAACAATTAGCATGGAGAGAGGATGGGACATATGAATCTACATGATAGGAAAATATTTTCTCAACTTGTATGGTAAACCGGTACCATACCTTTTCTTGAGTAACATATGAGACTAATCGAAGACAAGTAACCACCCACTTTTGCAATAAATTATCTTGATAAAAATAAGGAAAACAAAGGAGGTAGGTCAATAATAGACACATCTTGAGTTATGGTGAGGCTTGGGCATGCATGAAGGTTCAACTCAAGATATTTGATGATTCCTAGGGTGGTAAAAATTGAGCCATCGAGTTGTAGGACTCCTTTAGACAAGGGGCTATACTCAAGACCTAGGAAATCAGATATTCTCTTGGGCATAACAAAAGTGCTAACACCCGAGTCTATCATGTAATTATGGAATATGTTTTTTCTTATGATCAAGGACATATAGAAGGATGGGGTTTTAACACTATTAATTACTTGTTTCTCCTATGTCTGAAAAAATATTGATAGAAGTGCGTGGTTTGTGAATAGTTGGATCAATGCATGGAAGTTGGGACAAATTCTCATGAAACAGATCCCATTGAGAAGGAATGGTTAGATAATCCCACATTATAACATTTATATTAGTATTCTTCATCTGGTCCACAATGCTAAATGAAAGACTCACTAAATTGTGCATTTGAGGGACAACAACATCCTTTCTTGACTATTCAAGAGTGGAAAAATGAGCTTTAGCTGAAGCTGAGGTTTGACCTACCAAAGGAGGGGTGTGCGCCACTTCTGGAGAAGCTTTGCGTGGGATATATTGTATAGGGACTTGAGCACTTTTAACACTTTGGATGCCCGGATGCATCTTTCTAACTTTTTATGGTCCGTTTGTGTTGCTTGGGATTATGACTTGCCTACCAAACTCAAGCTCTCTTTTGTATCTTGTATTGTCCATAACTTGGATATGCAGTCTACTTGTGTCCTCTACAACTTGGTTGATTACATAAAAGTCTTCAGCACCAAAGAACATCAAATTAGAATCAGGAAGAACCTCTGACCTTTCTTGGTTCTCTATTTAAGATGCAATCGTTGAATTTTCACGATGGAAGCATTATGAATTATATAGGCTTGTGCACGTGCAAAATTGGCATAATGATATTGAATGTGAAGCATGTTATAAGGGAAGAACCACTCCAAATCCTGCACTAATTTTTTTGAATTGGAACAAGCACGTAAATTGTGTTGGGTGCTAAAAGAGAGGGCACATGAGGAACAACTTCCAAGGAAGATGTGGGTTAGCATGTCATTTGTTATTCTCCTGGTTGGGTGTGTATCTTTTGTTTTCATATTGATTCTATCAAGGTTTATTGCTTTGGCTATGCACCGATTAGAACCGCCTCTATAAGATTGTGCATGTTTTTTCTCTAATGATATGACATTGTTTGAATTTTTTTTATTCAAGGTCTTCAATTCTTCATATTATTTCGATGTCTTCAAGAGTAGGATGTTGATGTAATAGGTTGCGTGCTTTTCTTAGGAATAGGAATAGGGGCCACAAAAGGTTGGGGTGCTTGTGAAATCTCTAGGAATAAGGGCATAGACGGTCTAGGATCTATCTTTCCCACCTGAATAAGACTATTTTCCACCCTTACTATAATATTATAAGTGACTGGTAAAGTCCTACCTCCCATGGATTGAATCATGACTGAGATATTGTTGTTCAATGCCTTTAGATAATACAAAAAATCATGTTGGGTTATAGGTCTTACCACAAGAGGGATTCTATCCCAAGTCTTCTAAAATCTAATGTTGAAATCAATCATCTATTTTTTGAGTGCCCTCCTTGTTGTTATAAGTTTATTAACTTGAGAGATAGGTAATTTGAATTATCTTCAAAGTAATTATAAAGAGTTTTTCCAAGCTCATCCCAAGTGGAAATAGATCCAAGTCTCAAGCCTTGGTACCATTGAAGTGATTTTCCTTTGAAAGAGGCTACAAGTATCCTAACTGCTACATCATCATGTGTGATCAAATAGAGTGAACATATGTTTGCTATATCTTAGATATGCTCTTGAGGGGTGACTTGATTCTCACCAGTAAAGTATGGAATAATTTTGAGCACACCATTTGGCATATCATGTTGCACGACCAAAACCAAGGGACTTCCTCCAATGAAGTTAGCAAAGTTCCTTAGTGGAGGAGGTGGTTGATGCACCATAGTAGGGTGCTTGCTGGTGGTCTCACCGTGAGGAGGAGTTGAATGGGTAGGACATGCTGGAGATGGAGATATGCGCGCAAGATATATGGAACAAAATATTCTTGGGGATAGCTAGAGGTACTTGAAAGAATATTCAATTGCTGCACTTCTCCTTGTATGTACTCTTCTCATGAAAGGCACTCATGGCTGCTAAAATAAAGATCTATAGATGTTGGGAGTCACCAGATGTGTTGAACAGCCGGAAATACTAAGTCCACACACCAGAACTTAGCAATATGAAATTTAAGCTTTCATTTCCTATCCCACCAGTGTGTTAGAAACTCATTGGTCATCAAACTTACACTCCGTGTCTCGGATATGAAAGAACCGAGATATTTGTGACAAAAATGGAACTGTCCCCAAGTTGTGGGACCTTACGCACTTGGGAGGAATATCTCGAAGAAGGATGGTTACTCTATCTATTTCTATTGCTATCGCTACTCCTAGTGATGAGAGGGAAAACTAAGCTAACAATGCCTAGGGACAAGGGATAAAAGGATAACATGAAAGGAAACTACACTAAAATGTGATAAAGCACCAGGAAAAAAGGGATGCACACTATTTGTTCTAAGAAAAAATGAAGGGAAGTGCGTGGAAGAATCCTAGGCATGTGCAAAGCAACTAAAACACATCCACCCAACCGGTTTCATGGAACACAACTAAATAAGGAGCTACAAGGGATGTAAAATCACACAACAAGAATGCAATGAAAAATAAAAGCAAGAAGAAAGAATACAAACACACTTAGGAAAAAGAATAGTCACAAAACGATGCTTCCATTACTTGTAGAAATGCAAAGAACTATTACAATGGTGATAGAGGCTAATATCCACATGCACAAGCCGATCTAGAGGTCCGCGACTCGAGAATATAGAAAATTCTGAATTCCTTAGCAAAATTCTTAAGGATCCAAATGTCCAATGTCAATAATGAGCCCAACTCTTACATTTATAGATGAATCCATGGAAGAAGAATATAAGGAGGGAAAAACCAAATTTGAAATACATCCACCAACAAGAAGCATTCAATGCATGTAAATCCACCTATAAATTTTTCAAATACGTTTCCCCAAGTCTTCTTGGTGTGTTGGAGAAGGAAGGAGGGTAGAAAGTATCAAATCAGGTGGTTAAAGAAATCATATTTGCTCATTAATGCCCAGAAATATGTTTTCCCATTTCTCACCTACTAGATCCACCAAGAATTTGAATTTGAATGTTTAGCATTATAGCCCATGTCAACAACTATTGAATAAGACTAGGTGTATGCTGATCGTAGCTCAGTAGCAAAAAGATATGGTTATCGAAAAATGTTAGAGCCGTGTAGGCATGCAAGACACGTGGCATCCACGGATTGGTCAAGAAATTAACCAACCATTCATTTGATTTTTTGTTTCTGCCATGTTTCATTCATTGGTTAGTTATCAAGATTTGACACCCTATTGGTGCACTTTGACTGTTACATGTGGCACACTCAAGCGTGTTAGAGAATGACATGGCACGAAAGGGTCAAAGGAGGGTGCAAATATAATGGACATGGAAGAATGAGGCGTAGGCAGGAGGTAAAGGAAGGTGCATAAGGGGAAGTTGGAACAAAGATGAAAAGGAATAGGGAAGAAGGGGAAAGCACACAAGGCGCATGAGGAAAAGAAGGGATGCACTAGAGGAAATGCAACCAAGGGAATGTGCCAAGTGAACTTGAGTGTGCACAACCTCACAATGAAGAGCCCAGAGCTAGAAATTATATACAAACTACCTAAATAACTCGAGAGAGTCATTTTGATAACATTTGTGTTGAAGCTTAACCATGAAATCATATAAAATTTCAAGGCATTTCTGTCCTAATCCTAGTTCTTGGTTTCAATGGGTTTTTGTCCCTTACATGTTTCCCACATTAAATCTGGTCTCTACATGTGTTAATGAATGTTTGGTTTCTTTTCTCTCTCATGGTTGAATATGCATGCCTATCAAAGTTAAGGTAATTTAAAGATTGAATGATTGACCAAATCTGAATTGCACAAAATTTTAATAAGCATTGATTCACCCCCTCTTAGTGCCTAGATTTATAACAATTGGTATCAAAGTAAGGCCCTGGTGTGGTGAGTTTAACAACTCAAGGGAGATCTAGACAATTCAGTCATGACAAATAATTAGTCACAAAGTGGTTTTTCCACTTCAAAAGATCCTTTGTTTAATGGATCAAATTATGCCTTTTGGAGTGTCAGAATGAAGACTTAACTAATTTTGCTTGGTTTTGACATATGGAAATCAATTTATAGTGGCTACACTATTCCATCTACACCACCTTCTGATGCAACAACAAAGAGAGCAAGTGACAACAATTCTAAATCCATGAATGTAATTCTCTGGGATGGATGAGGCTGAGTTCATAAAGGTCATGCAGTGTACCACAACTAAGGATATGTGGGAAAAATTGAAGACTATATATGAAGGAGACAACACTATAAAATTGGCTAAGTTATAGACTTATCATACTCAATTTGAAAGCATGAAAATGAAGGAAGGTGAAAATTTTGCATCATACTTGCAAAGAATGGATGAAGTTATAAATCTGATCAGAGGCTTAGGAGAGAAAATAGAAGAGAGTGTGGCTGTTCAAAAAGTATTGAGATCTCTATCTTCAAAATTTTATTTCAAAGTGTATGTAATAGAGGAAGCCAATGATTTAACCACCTTGACAATGGATGATATTTATGGAATCTTAATTGCATATGAGATGAGAATCAATGACTCAAAGTTAGTAAAAAAGAGGTATCCTTCAAGGATTATAAGGAATCACAGTCAAGAAGAATAAATCTAAGCCTTCCATAGAGATAGATGATGAGAAGGTGGAATCCATGTTTGTGAGGAAGTTGAAAAGAGGACTAGGTAAGTATAAGGGAAAATTGCCATTTAAATGTTTTAATTATAGCCAAGTTGGTCATTTTGCTACATAATGTCCCAAAAACATAAGGGGGTCAAGAAGATGAAAAATATTCCCAAAGGAAAAATAATAATTTCAAGAAGCAAAGGGGAAAGAAGAAATACTTCAAAAATAAGAAGAACTTCTACACATAAGAAGGTTCAAGCTCCTCTTAGTCAAGTGACTCCAACATATATGTGAGTGATGATGAAGGGACTCAAGATGAAACATTTTTCATGGTCAGTGGAAGTATCTCAACAAGAAACTTAAAAGGAAAAAATCAAAATGAATATATGATAGTTCATATGAAGAAGAGGCACAAGATAATCTTGAGGCTAAATTAATTAGTGCTTTAGAAGAGTTGAAACATCAAAGAAAGAAGAATAAGAAACTAAAATTGATGGTGAAAGAATATGAAGGAAAAATCAGTCTTCTTGAAGAAAAACAAAAAAGAAGCTCAAGAACATGAAAATATCGTCAAGTAATTTGAGGCACAAATCAAGATGATTGAATAATCTTTTAAAATCAAAGAAGAGGAGCATCTAAAGCTCAAATCTGAACTAGAGCTGCTGCAGACCCAATTAGATGAAACCTCCACCAAATTGGAGATGTATCACAAGTTTGAGTGGAGAACAAGTGAAATAGATAACCTACTTTCAGAGATATCAATTGTAGTGCCCACTTTCATTTGACACCTTTTGGATGCTTACTTTAATACTGTGATTACATTATAGACATCATTATTTTTGATTTAGTATGTTGTTAGACATTGATCATGGGATTATCATTGATCTTGATTTGATTTTGATGCATGATGATTATTAGAGACACCTTATATGTGGATGATGATATATTATTGACATGGATGTTTTATGGATGTTGTTCAGACATGTGATTTTGGATATTATGAGTAGATCTAGAAAATGAATATTTTATGATGTTGATATAGTTGTGGATTAAAAATGTAAATGATGTAGTTGTTGCTTTGATGTTGTTGTGATTCATTTATATAGTTGGTTTTGTGATTTCATTTATATCATGTTGGATGTTTTGATATGGCCACAAGGCCGAAGGAGGTATTTACATTTTGTAGGTTAAAAATATCACAACAAAACATCGGGGATTGGAGACCAACCATAATGGAATTCTAGGTGAATTCAACAAGGTCACCATGGCAACTTGTTTTATTGTGTTGTTTTGTTAGGGATTCCCATGGGGGGATTTCCTTTATATGTGACCATGGGTATTATGTATTTTATTGATGTGTTCTTTTATTATTGTTGTATGTATTTTATTAGTAATGTGTTCCTTTCTTTTAATTAATTAAAATTGTGATAGAATTAATGTGAGAATCATATGATTAAAATTTAAATAAATCAAATTGGGATATGGGAAAATAAGAATGAAAGTTGTTGGCTATTTATATTTAATTTGTAAGTTGTGTAAGAACTTGTGTAAGTCAGTTTTGGAGTATGAAATATTCCACCTCCATGACAAATTCGAATTTGTCCTTGGGGGCTGTTTTTGGAGGTTTGTGGGACAGGTAAAACTTGTCCCATGCCTCTAAATTTAATCTACCAACCATACTTATGGATGGAGATGTGATTTGTGAATTTTATAATGAATTTTAATAGTCTTTTTGCATGTTTTTAATTGTACTTTCTTACATTTTAATTAATTTGCTGTCCCTTGAGGTGTGGTCTTTGTAGAGTGTGTAAGTAACTTGTCATATTTTCACCCACCTCTTTATTTTTCTTGAGAGAATGGATTTTGTCTTGTGTGTTTGAATTTGAGGATGTTTGATGTGGCATCCTACATGGATCCACATCATCCTCTTCTCTCCCTCTTCTATTTACTTCAAAATCTTGCCTTGTTTTTGGGTTGTTGAATCATTTTGCAACTTCTTGGGGTGCATTTTCTTATGGGAGCTCTTATTTTTGGAGGAAGTTTTGGAGAAATATTTGCATGCTTGGGAGTTGTTGTTTTGGATTGTGCTTTCTTGGTATTTGAAGATTGTTGTTGGAAGTAAAATTCAGTGAATGGTACATGCTTTATTTCTTTTGTTGGCTGGTTGGGTAGACTTCCATAGGGATGGTATAGGAGAAGGCTATGGGAATCCACGTGGGGGGACATAAGGAATGACATTGGCATCAGGATTTTGTGGAGGGAGTTTGGGTTTTGGATCCACCATGGAAAAGAAATAGCTTGCATTTCTTACTTTGTGGGGGGCATAAGGATGTGTGTGATGATTATTTTGGTAGTTTGTTTTGGTGGATGCCCAATTCCAAATTGGGAGGGATAAGTAGCTTCCCCCATAGACCTTGCTCCTTTGGCTTGCATGATCAAGCCTAAGTTCTATTTTGAAATGATTTTAAATGCAGTTGTGAACTGCTGTTTTTTGTGTTGAATTGTGTTTTAAAAAAAAAAGTGCATGTGAAAGAATGTTGTGTTGTGGAAGCTAGTTGTTGCCATGGTTGAATTACACCTTTGATTCTATTTTGGTTGGGGCTCGAGGGCCAATGGTTAAGGAAGGCTTCTCCTTTCATTGGATGTCTTGGTTGGGTGGAGAGCATTGTATTTCCCTCTCTTTTGTTGTGATCAACTTGGAGAAGAGAAAATGTACATGTTACTGTCTTGGAGCAAGGAAAACACAGTTTGACAGTCCAATGTGAAAAAAATTCATTGTAATCCTTTCCCACATGATGTGGATGAAATTGTAATAGTTATGTTATGGAGGAATGATGTTGTAATTGATTATGAGAATGTATATTTGATTTGAGAAAGACATTTGCTTTTTGCTTCTGTACATTGGAAGGAAATAAATGGAATTCTGTTAACTATATTCAAGAAATGGAAGAATGTGAAGATGTAAAGTTTTATAAATGAAGTCAATAAATAATTGCAAGTTCATCTCTCTTTTGCATTGTTGTGATGAAGTTGGAAATATCAAATTGTAATTGAAATCTCTATTTAGGAATTGGGAAAAAGAAGAAATACGTGTGTAAGAATTATATTGCATTGTCTCTTTTGAAATACATTAAATTGGAAATCAGATTTTACAATTTAACTTGGAAATGATTTGTTTAGAAACAACTGATTGTATTGGATTAGTTTAGGAATGAAGTATCACACTTAAATGATAAAATGGATACATAGAGTTTTCCTTGAAATGAATCTCTGCTAATTTTAAAACTGGTAAATTTAAATATAATGCATAGTTTAGACCTACAAACTTAAATAAATTTGGAAACCTTAAAATTTAACATGATACATTAGCATGGAACTCAGATTGACAAAGAAAACTTAAGGAAATAATTTAACCATTGCAAAATTGAACACAATTCCTTCCTCAGCCATTTTCTGTCATTTGTTGGAAAAATTCAAATTTAAATCAATTAAACAAATCAACTTCCCTAAAAACACTTTAAAATATCCCTAGATCAATTCTCCATGCCTTTTGGCATGTTGAGTGAAGGAGGAGATCTAATTTAATCAAATTGAAAAGTTGGAAATTACCAGTTTGCTAATTAAAAGCCTATAGATCCTTTTTACAAAATTTACCCCTTAAACTTTACCAAAATGTAAAATTTATGTTTCCTCTGCAAATATGGTTTCGAGATCTTTCCAAAAGCCCTCGTTTTCCCAAAATTGAGCTTTCTAGCTCAAGTTATGGCACTTTGAAGTTTTTGAGCCTTGGCGGGAAAATTTGGGAAAATTTTCCCTAGCGGGCCCGCAACCCAAAAATTTCTGTCGAATTGCCTTAGAATTTTTTTTTAAAATTTTGGTTTGATAAATCTTCATCTTTTCCTCCACCAGCCCGCTGACTAATCGAGGCTTCCACGTGTCCTCACGGGGTAGCGGCGGAGGTACGACATTTTCTTTGCCCTTAGACTTTTTGAAAATTTTGGAAAATTTTTCATTTTAGCCCCGCTGGTCTGTAGCTAATCAAAGGGTGCCACGTGGCACCTTGGGGGTAGTAGCTGTGGGGAATCCTTTGTTTTTTTGTTTTTCCTTTGGAAAATTTTGGACAATTTCCCCACAGCCTCAAAAACCCGTCCTCACCTTGGGATTTTCTCCTCTGCGGGCACGCAGACCCACGCGCATCTTTTTCCCTTTTTCTTCCTTTTGGTGAAGTTTTCCAAATCACCCCACTACTCCACCCTTCCCTCACCTTCCTCTGGTTTGAACCAGGACTCGATGCGTGTCCACCCGAGACCCGTGGAGGCACGGGAGAAATTTTTCATTTGCGCTACGCAGGGGGGAAAAATATAAATCCACCCTGTGACCCACTAACCCGCCAAAGGGGTTTTCACCCCTACTTGCTATGTGTCCCCCTTGGGGAAAATTTTACCCCTAAACTCTGCTTGCTCATATCTTGAGTTTCTGGAGGAGTTAGGAGGACTTATTTATATCACCGAAAGGTGAGAAAATTTCCTATCTAATGGGAATGATTTAGGAAAATTTTGGAAGTGTTAAGTATAAGAAAAATCAAGTTGAAACTCTGAGCCTATTAGAGAGTGGGTATGGGGTAAATTACTCCCTGAACCTAACTGAAACTTCTAACCCTAAAATTGAACCATGTGAACTTGATAATTGATTAATAATTGTAAAGTTTGTTCTTGTAATTTTAGAATTGTTCTGGAACCTATTGAGGCAACTATTGCATTACAACTTGGTTGTAGACTCTTCTAATAAAAAAATTATTCCATAATTTTCTAGCTAATCCTAGGTTGTTTCTTAGGTCTTAAGTGGGTTGTTTTAAGCGGGCATCACATCAATGACTAATCTGGTCTAGGATTTGAGAAGGAAAATGAGGATGAAAAATAAGAAAGAAAGAAGATAACCAAGACAACTCAATAACCTCCTAAAGCTAAGAGAGTTGATTTCAGGAAGAGATATCATGCAAGTATGCAACATAATGCTATCAGGTATGCTCATTAATTTTATGTATATTTTTTTCATGCAATGAGTTTAGTCATAAAGCCTCAAAATTTAGAAATCATGTTAAAGTTCATGGTAGGAATTTTGATTTTTATCACTTGAGAAGTAAGGATGAGATGATTTGTTAAAATTGTCAAAAGTATTGGAATATAGCTAAGTTTATCTATCAAATACATCCAAAGCAAAGCCAAAAGGTTTACATGGTCAAATCAGATCCTACAAAAGCAAAGGAACAAGGATTGATATCCCAAACTACCTTCCATTCTCATAGTGAAGACATGGAGTGGTATATTGACAGTGAGTGCTCAAGCCACATGACATGAAACAAGAGTAAATTCATCTATTTGGAATAATTTTTTTCAGGTATAGTAAGGTTTGGAGATAATACCTTAGCTAATATTGTGGGAAAAGGTAAGCTAAGTCTTGACAATGGAAAAACCATCACTAAAAATGTGTTATATGTTGAGGGATTGAAGCACAATATTTTGAGTGTCAGTCAAATGTGTAAACATGGATATATTGTATTGTTTCATGATAAGGGATGTGACATAAAGAAAGAAAAATTAGGTAAGGTGGTTGGAAAGGAAAAGAGAACCAAAAATAATATGTATGTTTTAAAGGAGGTAAACAAAGAAAAGTGCTTCACAAGTAAAGTGGATGAAAAATGGCTTTGGCACAAAAGACTAGGACACCTCAATTTTGATAACCTTGTCAGAATTAGCTCCATGGGATGTGTAAGCAACATGCCTAAGATAAAAAAACCAAATAATAAGCTTTGTAAAGCACACCTTCATGGGAAATAGACTAAGAGAAGATTCAAATCAAAAGAATACTCCACTACACAACCTCTAGAGTTGATACACACTAATCTTGAGGGACCAACCATAACGAAAAGCATACAAGGAGATAACTATTTCATGTTGCTGATTGATGATTTCACAAGGATGACATGGGTTTCCTTCCTAAAAGAAAATTCAGATTCACTAGAAATATTTAAATCATTTAAAGCACTAACAAAAATGAAAAGAATGTCAAAATAAAGAGTTTAAGGATTGAAAGAGGAGGAGAGTTTTGGTCTAATGAATTTGATGAATTTTGTGAGACTCATGGAATAAGAAGACAATTTTCAGCTGCAAGGACACCTCAACAAAATGGGGTAGTAGAAATAAAGAACATAATTGTACATGAAATGGCTATAACTATGCTTAATGAATCAAAATTTCTTGATGGATATTGAGAGAAGTAGTTGGTACAAAAATATATTTTCTAAATATAACTCAAATCAACATTAATCACAAGAAGAAACCATATGAGCTATGGAAAGGTAGGCCTACAAGTGTAAAACATATTAGAGTCTTTGGAAGCAAGTGCTACATCAAGAGAGATGATGAAAATTTGGGTAAATTTGATTCAAGGTGTGATGAAGGTATCTTTTTAGGTTATTCAACTGCTAATTTAGTATATATATGCTACACTAAGATCCAAAAAAATATAGTTGAAAGAAATAATGTTATAATTGATGAATCCTATCCAAATAAGGTCATAACTCAGCCCAAAGAGACTCCACAAATTGCTGTAAATCAGGATGATGAAGAAATTTCAGAAGTTGAACATGAAGAAGAAGAGAGACTTGATACTAAGGCACCTTCAAGGTAGGTTAAAAGAGACCATCCTCCAAGTCAAATCATAGGAAATAAAGAAGCAGGTATCCAAATAAGAAGAAGGCTGAAAATTTCTCAAAATCAAGAAAATATTGCTCTCTTATCCAAAATAGAACTAAAGAATGTCATAGAGGCTAGTAAGGATCAGAATTGGGTGAATGCAATGAATGAAGAGCTAGACCAAATTGAAAAGAATGAAACATGGGAGCTTGTACCTAGGCCAAAGTAAAAAAAATTATTGGAACCAAGTGGGTGTTTAGAAACAAATTGAATGAAAAAGGTGAAGTTACTAGAAATAAGGCAAGGTTGGTTTATAAAGGATATGCACAGGTGGAAGGAGTAGATTTTGATGAAACATTTTCTATTATGGCTAGGATGGAAGCCATTATTCTTTTCTTAGCATATACAACACACAAAGGCTTTGAAGTATATCAAATGGATGTGAAATCAACTTTCTCAATGAGTGCTTGAATGAGGAGGTTTACATTAAACAACTAGATGATTTTTCTCTTACTGAGGACACAAATTATGTGTTCAGGATGAAAAAGGCACTTTATGGGCTTAAATAAGCACTTAGGGAATAGTATAGTAGGTTAGACAAGTACTTGATTGAGAAATGATTTAGAAAATGTGTAGTTGATAATAACTTGTACATAAAATAATCATAAGAACACATGCTGATTATTGTTGTATATGTAGATGATACCATATTTGGGAGAAATAATGAGAGCATGTCATGATTTTTCAGAGGTAATGAAAAAGGACTTTAAAATGCCTATGTTAGGTGAACTATCATTCTTCTTAGGGCTGAAAATATGTCAAGGAAAAGAAGGAATATTTATCTCACAAGCAAATTACATCAAAGAAATGATCAAAATATTTCATATGCAAGATTATAAGCAAGTAAGCACTCCTATAAGTGTAGGATGTAAACTCAACAAGGAAGATAGATCACCAAAGGTAAATCAGATCCTATATAGATCCATGATAGGTAGTATTTTGTATTCAACAACATCTATACCTGAAATCATGTAGGCAATTGGCTTGGTTGGGAGATTTCAAGAAGAACCAAGGGAAGTGCATCTCCTCAAACTCAAAAGAATATTCTAGTATCTCATGGGGATATTAGACTATGGTCTTTGTATCTAAAATGTAATTAATTTCAAATCAAATATTTCACAGATGTAGATTGGGTAGAAAACATTAATGATAGGAAAAGCACAACTGATGGAGCCTTCTTTATAGGTAAGTGCCTTGTTTCATGGTTGAGTAAAAATAATATCTTGTAGCTCTTTATAATTGTGAGGCTTATTACGTTGTAGCTTCCATCTGTTGTATACAAGTAATGTGGATGAAGAAACTCTTGAAGACTAAACAATTAAGAGTGAAGGTCCTATTCCTCTATAATGTGATAGCACAATTAATATAAATGGTTCAAAGAATCCAGTGCTACATTTTAAGACAAAACACATACCCATCAAATATCACTTTTTGAGGGAACAAGTCAATGAGAAAAGAATAAATCTTGAACATGTGTCTATAAAGGAAGAAGTAGCTGATATAATGACTAAACATATACCAAGAGAAACTTTTAAAATTTAAGGCATAAAATGGGGATAAGATCAGACCCTAACAAATCACTAAAGATATTAGAATGATAGGGGAGAAGATCAAGTGCCAAGGTTTCTCCAAGAAGGCTCAGGTTGAGTCTAGATAGGGGGAGTTAGTTCTTTAACCCAAGGCATAAGTCAAAAAGATCATAAAAGGCATTTGAAGAAAGTGAAAGGACTAAGTATCTCAGGAGAGTATTGTAGGTGTTTGATAAAGAAAGGATTGCAGTTGATTGAGTTTTATCAAGAAAAATAGAAAGATATTTCTAGGGGAGAATCTTGAGGTAATAAAATGCTTTATCATGTTTTTCTTTCATGTTACTCATGTTTTTGTGTGTGTGCACCTTTGTCATAGATGTCAAAGGGGGGAGACAGTGTAAAAAAACAAGTTTTCATTAGATTACATATCTAAAGATGTTGGTGCATTGGATTTCCATCAAATTTTATGATCTTGTTGCCATCAATGACAAAAGGGGAGATTGTTGAACCTTGTTGCATTGATTGGTGTTTTCATTGATGTCAACGGAAAAGGAGGAGTGTGTTGGTGCCATTTTTGAGCTTGCACCGTTTTGCCCTAAATTTTCCTTTGGTTTGCATGCTATGGAACACTTTTCTCTCAAATTGGTGGTGGTTGCAACTTTTCCCTCCAGTTGAATTCCTTGAAATACTCACAAACTTGTTGTTTTGCCCCCATTTTAAAGAAATATGCATGTGTGCCCTATTTTGTGCCCTAATTTTTCCAAAATCTATGGGCTCTACCATTTTCCTTTTTCCTAATCGTGGAAGTTTAAAATTGATCAATTTACACTTATATGCCATTGAAAATCCTTGCCATGGTCATAAATTGCTTTGAATCACTTTCCATTTGTCCTTTGATTGAAAATTTCTTCACCCATGAAGGAAAAATTGATTTTGGTTGTCATTGGAAATTTCTGCATTTTTGACAGTTATACGGGTGTCCTTTTCCCACCAAATTTTAGCTCAAAATATTCTCATACGTGGTCATTTGTGATTGGACAAGGTTTGGTGGGTTTGCTAAAAAAACTTAGCATTTTTTTATGTTTTTGGCAAAAGGTCTAAATTGTCCCCGTAGGTCCGTAGGCCCTCAACCAATTAGAGGGTGACATGTGGTAGTTAGAAAAGTCAAAACAATGGAGGGGTGAAGCTGTGGAGGTATTTGAAGTTTTTTCCTTTTGGGGTAAAAATGTTAAAGTGATGAAAAAGGCTATGGGCCCACTAAGTTGAATTAATGCCTTGTTCGCATTTTTGCTCATGATGGAAAAGTAGAGGTTCGGGATTTTGGGGGCAATTTGGAAATTTTTCCTTTTGGCAAAATGGACTAAAATTCTAAAAGGAAGTGCGGCCCCGACAAAGAGGAAATTTGAAGCTTGCACGGATCAGCGGGCCTGCAGGAGGAAAAAGGAATTTTTTGACTCTTTGGAAAATGGGTTAAGGTAAAAAATTGAAGCACTACCCCGCAACGAATCACAAATGAACACGTGGCAAGGTTAGAGGCACAACTACGGGCCCATGGGGAAAATATGGAAATTTTTCCTTTTTGGAAAATAGGTATAAAATGAAATTTTGGAGCGCAGGTCCGCTAGGACCCATATCAAGTAAAGGGCGGAAGGGCGAGATGCGGGATATTTTGGAAAATTTTCCTTTTTCCAAAAAAGGTGGAAATGTGTAGAATCGGTCCGTGATTCCAATGGGGCCCACTTTGGGACACGTGTCAAGCTCATTTTCAAAGGATGGAGGGGCGAGAAAAATGTCAAATTTTTACATTTTTCCAAAAGTTTTAAAATGTCAAAAAGTGATCCCAAGCCTATTTCCAATAACATTGTGACACGTGGAGGGCTCAAATTAAAGGATAAAGGAAGATCAACGGTAACTATGCATTTTTTAGTTTGGCTGCCATTTCAGCTCTAGGAAGTTTGGAGATGTGGTTTTTGCATCAATTTTCACCAAATTTTTGGTGAATTCATGTTTTTTTTTTCTTCAGGATCAATGAGATCAATTTGTAGATCTGAGGTACTTTTGCAATGAAATTTTGTTCGGGCTCTAGCAGAAACGTGAAATATCGATCCAAAAGTTGTAGTCAAATTTTGGAGGAGTACGGATGAAATAATGAAAGGAAGGGGGTTTGCATGCTTTGAAGATGAAAATGTGCCTCCATAATGGATAATGATGTGAATTTTGCAATGATTCATCTCTTTTTGAGACAACTGGCAACTTTTTGGACGTGTTTTGTTAAACGTCCCTATCTACGAATCATGAGGAATTTTTTTAACAAACTTGATGCTTGGCATATTCTTTTCTTGGGAGAGAAGGCTTGAATGTAATAGAGAGATATATAATACATGTTTTGAGACATGCAAAAGGTCGAGAGTTCATTTTCACAAGAAATTTTTGAGAAAAGCTCATCTTCTGAGAAAACTTTTAGAGAAACCAGGTTAACTTCCTCTGTGTCAAATTTTCATTCATGTTGAGTTGGTTACAAGTGTATAGCCATCAACAATCTCTGAGATTGTTTAAATAACTCTCCCTCTACTGATGAATCTAATAAACTTTGAGTTAATTTGTGTTAAATCTCTGCAATTTTGTGTTTATTTCATTTCAGAATGTCTGCAAGTAGTTGTTCTAGTTCCTATTGCAATCTTGTATCAAAATCTATCTAAATCACATAGGTCTCAATCCTTGTGATAGTTTAGTGGCATCTGTAATTTCATTTTCTAGAAGAGATTTCATCTGGGAATGAAATAAATGATTTAAAATCACTTTTCTTTCATCTGTTGATAGAGATTGTTTGTAAGCTTTTGGGTGTACCTTAGGCATGATTTATCTTAGATTTTGATGTTTTATTGGGTTTTCTAACTTGAGCCTTCATGCTAGAATCTCAAAGATTGTGTGAAAAGGTGAAAATATGGGCCTCCATTGATGCACACCTTCTGTTGAAGGAATGTTTTAACTATTTTAAAGCTTTATGTTATTGAAGTTCTCCATTGTTGTGAAGTTCCTCAAGGATCTGGCAAAGTCCAATCTATCTTGTTGAAATCCCACCCAAAAAATCATTCAAAATAACTAATCCTACCTTGTTTTGACCTGTATACCCACAAAAGATCAAAATCCATTTTCTAAAGTATGCAGAACATATCGATTAAAATGTCTTCAGTAACCCTTGCCTTGCATTGAAAGTATCTCCATAATCTGAAAGTGACAACTTGTGAAAGTAAGATTTGGAGTGTTGATCATATTTTCCCAAGGCCTTTTTATCCTATTTTTACAAATTAAGGGATAGCTTCATCTCTTTCACCATTTGAGGGTTAAAAAATAGGTTCTCTTACCTTGGTTGAAAGGCACAACCTAAAACAGTTAGGACAAGATCAAGTCCTATTTGAGTGCTATCCATCTCTCCAAAAATGTGAGTGCCAGTTAGATCATATCCCCAGATACAAAACATCACACACCATGATCCATCTATTTTCAAGCATCATGCCATATCTTTGATGCTACTCGAATGAAAAGGAGAACAAATTTGGGCACCAACACCGGTGGCACCATTTCTAGGGAATGAAGAATGCAATATCCAGACCAATTTGTTAATATGCTTGCCGTTCATATTATTTTGAGCCTGTCAACACCAAAGGCACCATTTACGGGAAATTCTTAGTTCAATCTGATCCATGTGCATACATATTTGAAATATTTGAATGCATATCAAACCCTGGTAATGTATCTTGGAAGTTCTATCTGTAAATATATTGTTAAAGCGTTATTCTATACTCGATTTAAAAGGTGTATGCAAAGGTTTCAAACTCTATCTGCATAGCTTATTAGTTTCTAGTAGTAGTTGCACTTCATTTTCATTTATGGTTGATACATTCAAGAAAAGGAAGGTATGATCTATAAAGTTTGGCAATATTTTTAGTGCTGATAGGTATTTGACAGAGTATTTTAGTGCATTTGCAAAACTAGGGTGAAATTCCTTAGTGGCGACTCCATGCTATTTTGATCTTGATAAATACCATTGTCTTAGCTTTATGTCATTTGTTTTTGGTGTTGCTAATCTCTCGTAAAACTGGAAGGAAGAAGATATCTCTTTAGGAGTGACACAAGTAGAAAGTTATTTTAAGAATTTGGAAAGAAAATTTTAGAGGAGAGAAAAGTGTGGAAGGTTGTTAAAGGTCAGACATCAAGCAAAGGAATATCCATTGGTGAGAGAGATCAGCCTTTAATAGAGGATTATCACTCTTCTTCCAGTGATTCTAATTCAAGAAATATTCTCATAAAATTGTTTACTTCAACTAGTGAAGGTCCTTCTGATGTACCTGGTGAGTTCCTTCTTCAATCTACACCTGTGTGTTTCAATTCTAGTAAAACTTTCCAAGAAAATCAGCACCTAGAGAATACCAATCTTGTGAACCACATTCTTGAGCCCCAAAGACCTCGCACTCCTCATCAGCTTGTGTCACCCCCAAGATCACCTCCACTAGACAACATGGCTCAGCCTCCACCTAGGCCTCCATTTGTGGTCAATACCTTTGGCCCAATAAATTTTAGGGAATGAATGGTTATCCTAATGCTTGTGCCTCAGGATGTTAGAAGTAGATTGCCAAAGTTCCAAGGGAATAATGCCATAACAAGTGATCAACATTTGAAACTCTTTATTAATATGATGGAGGATTTTGAAATTGGATTTGAGGATGTGTACATTAAATTGTTTTTCCACACTTTAGAGGAGGATGCTAGGGATTGGTACAAGGCCTTGCCAAATAATTCTATTGATTCATGGACTGAAATGCATAATGCATTTAGATTGCAATATGGTGATAAGACTGATCCTAGGTTTCTCTTGTTTAAGTTTTAAAATATTAAGAAGAACCCTAATGAATCGCAGGCATGAATTTAACACAAGCTTTAACAAAAATTTGAGAAGGATACCTATTAATTTGAGGCCATGTGATGAGTCATGCTTTATCAAATATGCAGATGTATTTGATAAGAAGGAAACCTACTACTTAAGAGATAAGAACCCTAGAAATTTAAGGTAGGATTTCACCATGACACTTCAAATTGAAAACAATATCAAAGAAATTGGGAAACCTCTCAAGAGAGATGGTGTAAAGTTGATAAACCTTGAAAAACCTCAAGCTAGCAAGGGTGCTGATTTGGAGGAGGTTGTGAAAAATTTGGTAGGGGCTGTCAAAGAAATCTCATACAAGTTAGTCCAGAAGAGAAGGGAATTGGGAAAACTTCACAAGGTCAAAAAAAAGCACAAAACCATGACAGATTTTCCAATCATCCTAGAGGTGATCAAAGGGCATATGATAGAGGGAAAGGATCCATGGGGTCTACAAATAGACATCCTCAAACACATGAAGGAAGAGTGTTACCTGATCCCCTAATTGCTAGGGTTGCTACTATTGAGAAAGTTTCTGATATTGATTAGTGTGATAGGTGTTTTTTGCCCCATCCTCCATGTGCAGTGGACCAAAAAGATGGTGAAGCTAATAATGATGATGAAATTGATGATGATGTCTACATGATGGAGATCCCTGTAAGTTCACCAAGGGGTGAAACTTCAACAGATTTCATAAGTGCTAGGAATGCTACTATTTTTTGGGATTGTATCCAACGGGTACATCTTCCTCCTCCTTCTCATGTTTTAGAAATTGATAATGTGCAAGCCTTTGAGCTGCCCAATAATGATTTTGAATACTTGAGGGCGTTGATGATTGAGAAGTATGATGGAGGGGTTCCTTTAGAGGAGGATAGGCAATCTTATGAATGCTATAGTTACCCAAGAGAAGGAGCACAATACCAGAAGTAAAGCTGCCAAGGGCACAACAAGCCAGGTCAAAATTTCCATTGCTTACTAAAGAAACTCCAAAGAAAAATACATCTAGTAAAGGACCTATTCCCCCAAGCAAAACTTGTGATCCTCCCCATGCCCAAACTAAAAATACTTCCATACCATCTGATGAATTTTCCAATCTTTCCCCTAGTGCTGCTTTACCCAAGAATGCTCTATTTGATATTTCCCAAGTCTCGAGTCGATCAAGATTCCTATTCTAATTCTTGAGTTGCTCAGATTCCCGAGAACAAGAAGAGGCCTTTTGAATATTTAGGATTTAGAGAGGAAGAGAGTACCCAAGGAAGAGTTGGAAACAAGGTTGGGATTCCTATTGCCATTACAGAATTGGAACAGCCACAAGTGTTGGAAGAGTTGGGGGAACCACCTGAGGTTTACTTAGGAACTTATTTGGTTAAATCTCAGTTGAATGTGGATCCATTTTTCACTACCTTGGTTATCAAAGACAAGCTATTACATAACTGTATGTTTGACTCTGGGGCATCATGTAATGTCATGCCTTTGAGGTCATGAATGAATTGGGAATCAAAGTGACAACAGCATATGGAAAGTGTACTACTATGGATTCCAAGGAAGTGCCAGTTGTTGGGTGTGTCAAAGATCTGGTGGTGCAACTTGCATCTTATCCTGGGAGGAATTTAAAATTGGATGTTGTGATTGTTGATTGCCCTACCAAATGGGGTATGTTATTATCAAGGAAATGGGCTACAAGTGTTGGTGGGAGTGTCTAAATGGACATGTCTTATGCCACTATCCCCATTAAAGGAAACTTAGTAAAGTTATATGGAGAGAAAAAGATGTTGTACCTTATTGAAGACCCAAACAATAAATCTTATGAAGTTTTGCAGCGGATGCTAGTACTGATCACTTTGTGAGTTTTGTGGATTTTAGGGAGTATGAAGTTGTTGAAAACATATCTCCTAAGTATGTTGTTTTTTATGGAAATTTGGTCCTTGATTCAGCCTTGAAAAATGTTAAAATGTTTGACTTGAACACAATGGAGGAGCTTCAAAGAAACTAGATGGTTTACAAATTAAACAAAGAAGAAAAAGAGGTATATTTCTAGTTGCTAAAAACATATCAAAACCTCTTGGCATGGTCATATCTAGCATGGAGGACATTTGGGGTTTCCCCTTGATTTGTTTTCTTTGAATCAAGGTTTGCTTACCAACTTATATAGTGTATAGTGTTTGGCTTTTGCTCTATTTTTGGTGTTTTATCGGTTCATGGTTTGCCTTGGTGTGTGGTAGCCATTTTTATCAGTTTCTTAGCTAGTTTTTTTGTGGCTTTGGCTCATGAATCTGTTTTCCCAATGGATTATTTTGGCACTTGGTCTACTTTTGTTCTTATGGCACTCACTGGGAGTGCCCATCCCTGAGCAGGAGCCGATGTTGGTGCCATTTTTGAGCTTGCACCATTTTTCCCTAAATTTTCCTTTGGTTTGCATGCTCTAGAACATTTTTCTCTCAAATTGGTGGTCTGCAACTTTTCCCTCTAGTTGAATGCCTTGAAATGCTCACAAACTTGTTGTTTTGCCCCAATTTGAAAGAAATCTGCATGTGTGCCTTGTTTTGTGCCCTAATTTTTCCAAAATCATGGGCTCTACCATTTTTCCTTTTTCTCGATCGTGGAAGTTTAAAATTGATCGATTTGTACTTGTATGCCATTGAAAATCCCTTGACATGGTCGTAAATTGCTATGAATCACTTTCCATTTGTCCTTTGATTGAAAATTTCTTCACCCACAAAGGAAAAATTGATTTTGGGTGTCTTTGGCAATTTCTGCATTTTTTGATGGTCATATGGGCATCCTTTTCCCATCAAATTTTAGCTCAAAAATCTTCTCATATGTGGTCGTTTGTGATTGGACAAGGTTCAATGGGTTTGCTCGAGCAACTTAGCATTTTTTGTGTTTTTGGCAAAAGGTCTAAATTGTCTCCACAGTCCGTGAGACCCTCAACCAATAAGGGGTTGACACATGACGATTAAAAAAGTCAAAAAGTGGAAGGGTGGAGTCTGTAGAGGTATTTGAAGTTTTTTTCCTTTTGGGGTAAAAATGTTAAAGTGATGAAAAAGGCCGTAGGCTCGCTAAGTTGAATTAATGCCTTGTTCACATTTTTGCTCATGATGGAAAAGTGGAGGTTTGGGATTTTGGGGACAATTGGAAATTTTTCCTTTTTGGAAAAATGGACTAAAATTCTAAAAGGAAGCACAACCCTGACAAAGAGGAAATTTGAAGCTTGCGCGGATCAGCAGGCCACCGGAGGAAAAAGGAATTTTTTGACTCTTTGGAAAAATGGGTTAAGGTAAAAATTGAAGCGTTGCCCCACAACAAATCACAAATGAACACGTGGCAAGGGTAGAGGCATAACCATGGGCCCATGAGGAAAATATGGAAATTTTGCCTTTTTGGCAAAATAGGTATAAAATGAAATTTTGGAGCACAGGTCCACTAGGACCCATATCAGAAGCAAAGGGTGGAAGGGCAGAGATGTGGGATATTTTGGAAAATTTTCCTTTTTCCAAAAAATGTGGAAATGTGTAGAATCGGTCCACGATTCCAATGGGGCCCACTTTGGGACACGTGTCAAGCTCATTTTCAAAGGGTGGAGGGGCGGAGAAAAATGTCAAATTTTTACATTTTTCCAAAAGTGTTAAAATGTCAAAAAGTGATCCCAAGCCCATTTCCAATCACATTGTGACAAATGGAGGGCTCAGATTAAAGGATAAAGGAAGATCAACGGTAATTGTGCTTTTTTCAGTTTGGCCACCATTTGAGCTCCAGGAAGCTTGGAGATGTGGTTTTTGCATCAATTTTCACCAATTTTTTGGTGAATTCATGTCGTTTTTACCTTCAAGGATCAATGGGATCAATTTGAAAATTCAATTTGCAGATCTGAGGTACCTTTGTAATGAATTTTTGTTCAGGCTTGAGTAGAAACGTGAAATATCAGATCGAAAAGTTACAGAGTCAAATTTTGGAGGGATAAGGATGAAATAATGAAAGGAAGGGGGTTTGCATGCTTTAAAGATGAAAAACATGCCTCCATAATGGATAATGATGTAAATTTTTCAATGATTCATCTCTTTTTGAGACAATGGCAACTTTTTGGATGTGTTTTGTTGAACGTCCTGTTTGCGAATCATGAGGAATTTTTGTAACAAACTTGATGCTTGGCATATTATTTTCTTGGGAGAGAAGGATTGAATGTAATAGAGAGATATATAATACATGTTTTGAGACATGCAAAAGGTTGGGAGTTCATTTTCACGAGAAAATTTTGAGAAAAGCTCATCTTTTGAGAAAACTTTAAGAGAAACCAGTTAACTTCCTCTGTGTCAGATTTCATTCATGTTGAGTTGGTTACAAGTGTATAGCCATCAACAAGCTTTGAGATTGTTTAAATAACTCTCCCCTACTGATGAATTTGATAAAATTTGAGTTAATTTGTGTTAAATCTCTGGCAATTTTGTGTTTATTTCATTTTAGAATGTCTGCAAGTAGTTGTTCTAGTTCCTATTACAATCTTGTATCAAAATCTATCTGAATCACATAGGTCTCAATCCTTGTGATAGTTTAGTGGCATCTGCAATTTCATTTTCCAAAAGAGCTTTCATCTGGGAATGAAATAAATGATTTAAAATCACTTTTCTTTCATCTGTTGATAGAGATTGTTTGTAAGCTTTTGGGTGTACCTTAGGCATGATTTATCTTAGATTTTGATGTTTTATTGGGTTTTCTAACTCGAGCCTTCGTGCTAGAATCTCAAAGATTGTGTGAAAAGGTGCAAATCTGGGCCTCCATTGATGCACACCTTTTGGTTGAAGGAATGTTTTAACTATTTTAAAGCTTTCTGTTATTGAATTTCTCCATTGTTGTGAAGTTCCTCAAGGATCTGGCAAAGTCCAATCTATCTTGTTGAACTCCCACCCAAAAAATCATTCAAAACAACTAATCCTACCCTATTTTACCCCTGTTTTGACCTGTATACCCATAGAAGATCAAAATCCATTTGCTAAAGTATGCAAAACAGATCAGGATTTCAAAATGTCTTCAGTAACCCTTGCCTTGCATTGAAAGTATCTCCATAATATGGAAGTGACAACTTGTGAAAGTCAGATTTGGAGTGTTGATCATATTTCCTAAGGCCTTTTCATACTATTTGCAGAAATTGAGGGATATCTTCATCTCTTTCACCATTTGAGGGTTAAAAAATAGGTTCTCTTACCTTGGTTAAAAGGCACAACCTAAAACAGTTAGGACAAGATCAAGTCCTATTTGAGTGTTATCCATCTCTCCACAAATCTGAGTGCTAGTTAGATCATATCCCCAGCTACAAAATGACACACACCATGATCCATATGTCTTCAAGCTTCATGCCATATCTTTGGTGCTGCTCAGAATGAAAAGGAGAAAAATTTGGGTACCAATAGAGTGAAGTTTCATGTAGATAGGTGTTTGATATTGATGTGTAGTGGTCTATGAGCTTTCGGGATGGTTCCATACTAGTTTCGAGTGCGACATGATCAAACAATGAGGTTTATGTCCACTGAAGGTATGGATAAGGTTGTATGCATGGCTCGAGATACTCTACAGAGTTTAAAATGCTTATTCTAGCATGTGAAATATATTTTAGAGGTCGTGGAGGTATGGGTTTTTGATAACTCAAGGATACCTTTCCAATGAGTCGAACTATGCACATTTATAGCTCTCAGAGGAAGTTATGGCCATTTGAATTTTTACAGTCATGATAAATTACAACTAGAAGACACAATCAAAACCAAGGACACATGGTTGAATATGGATAAGAAACAAAATGAAAATTAGAGAAAATAAATGAACATTTGTCATCTTTCCGAAAAGATCCTAAGAAGATGCACCCAGTGGTCATGAGGTTCATAGAATTAACCAAATACTATAGATTTTTGGGTCTAGGAAACGCTGAAAAGTCAATAGGGCGTGGTAAAATATCAACATTGAAGGAAGGTACTACGTGTTAGTATTACGGTAAGATGAAGGAATTGGGGTCCGATGGACTTAAATCTCCAAAATCAATTGTGTTTAAGAAATATTTCAGGTCCAAAGTAGGAGAGAGAAGATACATCAGTGGAAGGTAGAGACAGGTGGACCAAGTAGAGGGTATCACTTGGAAATGATATGATGACTAAAGATGGACACATGGCAACATTTCACCATATTTTTGAGAGATGGATCTAGGAAGACATGAAGTCCTCAAAATGAGCCAAATTTTATGGAATTTTCTATACGTGATGAGGCAAAGCAGTCGATGTGGTTAGAGAGAAACATGGAAACATTAGAGGATGACAAGTGGAGATTTCCTATTAGGCGTGTGTCGCATTGGTCATATATATTTTTATCCAAAACTCCCTCCCTTCGAGGTAATTTTAATAACTTGATGATTATTTGGGCTTAGATAAGGTGGAATTGATTAAAATGGAGAAATTAAAGTGTTTTAAGGCTTCACCTTTCCTTTACATAATTCCTTGGTTCCAAACTTGGCCTATTGACTTATAAAATTCTAGAAAATGGATTTTGGGATCATTTATAGTGTATTGCATATTTTTCGTGTTACGTGGAACTAGCGAAACAGTTCCCCAAGGTTACGAGTTCTCTACATCTTTACTTTGACCGCACAACAAAGGAAAGGGTGTAATGTGGAAGAATCAGGTTTCTAGGGAATGGATACAACAAATTCCCACAAGAAATTAGTTCTCTGCATTAAATTTGAACCCGTGAGACAAAGGATAAAGTGGAATGTGGAATTGCAAGCCAAAGGAGGAACTTAGGAACTAGTTTTGTTAGGTAACTAGTTTCCCATATTAAGGTTAGAGCTAAAAAACAAAGGTGAGGTAGGGAGATGAAGTATTAGAGTAGTGTGGGTTAAAGGAGTTATGGGAGAGCAAAGATCGGGTGGAACAAGTTCCACTTTGTGGAGTTAGTTATCTGTAATGAAGGCCGAACCGCACAACAAACAAACACAAGACTAATGCGAGATAAAGAGGAAATATGAGGAGCGAATGACCCAATTCCTCAATACCCTCATTTCTCTAAATATCTGATTTATCCACACCAAAGAATAAATAGGAAAAAGACTTTTAAGTATGGATTATGGATTTGTGCGGGGAACCGGTTTGGACCCCCAACCCCTTGAACTTAAAATGGTCATAAATTTCACCCAGATGCTTTGATTTTCACAAAATTGGACTTTTTGGAAAGGTCTCAACATATTCTATGTGAAAAAAACAATTTATATGAGGGTAGGTTGGAAAAAATGGGGAAAATTCTCCAGAATTAAAAATCACGCTTCAGTAGGTGAACAACCCAGCATGAATGAATCATGGTCCCCCTTTCTTCTCTAGCAAGAAAAATATCATGGAGGGATGGGTTTGGAAGGGTTCCCATCATTTTTCTAGGTAATTAATGCTTCTTGTTGCTAGGTGGAGGCTTAAATTTGAATTTTCCTCTCTCTTCCATCTTTCTCTCTCCCATTTTTATATAATGTAAAGTGAGATTCATTTGTAAGGGTTGGACATTTTTGTAATTCTTGTGCACTCTCTTGCAAGTTCTGCACATGTGTGTATGATCTACAAGACTTAGATTTGATCTACTACATGGTGAACCTTGCCTCTCACCTTCATTGTAATGTATTTTGCATCTTTTTAAAAGTAATAAAATACTTGTTTTGTGGCTATTTTATGCCCTAGTTGTGTTCTATTGCATTTTCCTTGCCTTTCATTGCATATTGTAGGTATTTTGTGCATCTTCTATTCTCCTTGCAGGTTCAAATCTGTTGTGTTTCATGGATATGGTGGTTTCAAGGTTGTGTTAGACTATGGAACTTATGTCTTCCCTCTCTTTCATCATTTTCTCCCATTTTCCCTCATTTTAGAGTGTCTCTCCACCCTTTTCTTGGTGTTATCACCTCTGTTAGTGTAGGATTTCCCATTCTTATGCAATTTTATCTCTCCCTAGTCCCTTGGATTGTTACAATATGAGTAGATAACTACGTTTTATTCTTTAGGAATAGCTTAGAATTAGAATTCGGTAGAGGAACCAACCTTCTTTAGAGGTTGATCTCATTTATGCAAGTCCCAAACTTGTGAGATTATCCCATGTTAGAAAAGAGTAGGGATTTGTAACAGAAAAATCCTAGGGTGCTAATTTTCGACATAACAAAAGGTTATCAAAAGTTAGACGATCGAAGTATATGGAACTATATGATTGGATTAGGCTTCAATTTTTAACAAGGTCCTTGCAAATTAAAACGAATTTGAAGTAAACGTGGAGCCTTCTCATTGGCTCATGTTTCGTAGAAATCGGACAAGGTTATTAGTGTTACGATATTACAAAGTAAATGTGGATATCTTTCATTGGCTTGTATTTTGGGGTAGTGTGCAAGTTTGATCTGTCATGGAAAATCATCGAAACTTAAATTTCAATAGATGAATAATTCCAAAATTGTAGGTAATATCTATAAGGAGGTCAAAAACGTTTGCAAAATAATTCATGTTGATTCATCTTGAAATGAAGGAGAAATTTGCTATAGAATTTTATCTCGAGTTAGACAATTATGTGAAGAAACTCAAAATTCACAAAACATGAAACATTATTACTCAAAGTGAAGGATCTCATAGAGAAGCTCAAAAGTTAGTTGCATGGAGTAGTTGAATAATTTCCATTTATCAACCTAAAAACATGGAGTTCTATGAAGCAATAATGGTCATGTGAAGAGTCATAAAACATGAAAAGTCAGAGTCATTCACGGGAGTCTTTCTCATTTATTTAAACTCAATTTTCTAGCATGAAAATATTTTTGTTACAGGAGAGAGGAATGAGACGCATTTTTCAAATGGAGAGTTGTTGAAAGATTACACGATGAGGGCATGTTTTTGAAGGGTGTTTGTGTATTGAAGCTATGAAAAATTAAGAAGAGGAGAGAAGAAATAAGTGTTAGTTAATCTAGTTGTCACTATCACTTTTATGAGATAATAGTTTCAATTTGACAAAAGTTTAATAAATTCTAGGTTACATCTTAGCATGTGGGGAGTTGTAGCTTCCTTGTAATTCAAAGCTTACTAAAGGCCAGTTGTTGTTAGACCAAATTTGGGAATTGAAGCTTCCAGAAAAGTTGAATCTTGTCAGAGACTGAGTATGAACTTAGTAAAATTTTGGAGTTGTAGCTCTAGGTTGAGTTAAAGCTCAACCATGAAATCATGTAACATTTGCAGGACATTTTTTCCTAAGCCTAGTTCTTGGTTTCAGTGGGTTTTTGCTCTTCAACTTTCTTACATTAAATCTAGTCTTTACATGTGTTCATGAATGTTCAGTTTCTTTTCTCTCTCATGGTTGAATATGCATGCTTATCAAAGTTAAGGTAATTTAACGATTGAATGATTGATTGAATTTGAATTACACAAAATTTTAATAAGAATTGATTTACCCCCCTCTCGGTGCCAAGATTTCTAACATCTCTACCATATGTTTTTACTTCTACTTCTTCTCTCTCTTTCCATTCTCAATATTCTATGAGATTTTCCTTGTAAAGAAGGCAACATGTTGTCTTCTATGTATAATTCTTTTATATTTTTTAATGATGGCATTACATATTATAAAAATTAAGAATATGATGAAGAGAGAGTATCTTTTAATCAACCAAAATATTTTCTTGGACCAAAATAGTGCATTGGAAAAAAATTCAATGGTTATTCCACAAGAGATAGTTCAAGGATTTTTCTTAAATTCCATCATGAGAATTCAATAACTAAACTAGTGGTACAACACATTAAATCATAGGATACTAAATGATATCATTATTTATATTTTTCTATTGTAGAAACCCAAAATTGGGTCGCAACCCTCTAGGCCTCATCCTTCCACCTTATTAATTATATGTCCCCTTACCATGACCCCTTTCACACATTTTTATTAATCTAATTATCAATATTAGGTTAATTACCACCTCACCCCTCCACCTCACCTCTCTACCTCACCTTGGACCCATTCTAAGGCCATTTAACACCTAAGGCTAAGTCATCACTCCCCTTAACCACCTAAGACTGAGTCATCATTTCCCCTAACTAATTGAGACTCTTTCTAAACCTAATATTTATTGCCAACTACCTCTCCCATAAATTTCCTGCATGTTTAAATGAGAATCAAGACTCCTAACCCATTTCTATTCTTGACCCATGCCAAAAGGGAAGAAATAAGCTATTTTGAGAAAATTTGACTATTTCTCCCTAACCAATGCGGTTATTCCTCGGCCAACGCTGGTTAAGGAACGCCATCGGTTCCTTTAAATAAGCATTTTGAACTCTTTTCTGGGGTCTCTCCTTTTTGGTTTACATTATTTTGATTCAAATTATTTGTTTTCATCTTGGGTTTTGATTGGCATTCCAAAGATAAACTCAGGCACCGGGGCATCTACATCCTTCACCAGTGACCAACCTACTACTCCACATCCTCAAACCACTTACATGGAGAAGCACTCAGGGATTCATTTTTACTGCAGCACTAGATCTTGGCTTGTCTCTCCTATGACCACTCACCAACCACCACCATATTCCAATCTCCATATCTTTAGATAAGTATCTTAACCAAGTTGTTAGTTCTTAACTTTGGTTTTAGATCTCTTATTGTCTTCTATTGTACGACTCCTTTCTCACCCAAATACCATCCATTTCCCATCTACTTAATACCCTTCTAACCCGAACCTCTCTATTCCTCCAACCACCCCTTTTACCCTTTTTGTACCTTCACCTAAATCCTTATACCCTATCCAAGATCTCCAAATCCACTTTTCAATCAAAAAGATCCCAAACCAACCTCCTTTCTACCATGATTGGTTGCCAATCGATCTTGACTAAAACAAGTGAGTGACATCGGTTCCCTAACCGACATTAGTCTCTGCGTCGATATTTTTCCTAGAGAACAAAGAAACCTCATGTGTGTCGGCCTATCACCCGGCGGGCACTAGGTGCTCACCGAGGCATGCGAGATGGAGCCAAGTCTCTCTTTTATGTGAGTCTAGTGGAAGGCATAGTTCATGATTCTAGCTTAGTGATTTAACAGACATGAAGAGCTATAGAGCTCAGGATGGCTTCTACACCCCTTCAGTCATAATAGAACCAAAGTGTGCAATAGAAATAATAGAACTAAGAGTTGTAAATCCACTAATATACTTAACCATTCAAGTAAGATTTACAATTATACAAGAATAGAAGTACAATAGAAATATGCAGGTAATACAGGGAAAGATTCTTAACACATTTGTCATGGTAACCTTATCACATTCATTCATAGTGTTACTTATAAATATTATAGAAGGCAAACCGTAGTCATGCGCCATGTGTGGATCCATACATGTATTCTCACAAGACAAAAATTTCATTCCCCATTTCCCCATTACATCCTTGAATTCTATACATGTTATCCAAAATGTGCCCCTGCTCATTTTTGTGGCTAACTCCTTGTGTTCTTACCTCTCTTGTGCCTCAGTCTCCATTTTTGATTTTTAGGCACTCAAATCTTTCTAAAAATGGCACCATTGGATAGAGCTCTCTCTCAGCTTTCCAGAAAGGTAAAGTTTTCCTCCTAACTCCTCATATTTTTCAAGTTATGGCTCGTGGAGTTTTTGTGGGAAATTTTCCCTTAGGAGGCCCGTGGCCAATAGGAAGCCACCACATGGCACCTAGAGTGGCGGAGCACGGGGAAAATTTGAAAAATTTTCCAAAGACCAAACAGGTAAAAATTCAAACTTTTGCCCACCGATCCGATTTTGGCCTGTTTTTGCCCTAAATTTTCAAATCGCCATATCTTTCGATCCAGAGCTCGGATTTTTGTGTTCTTTATATCAATGGAAAGATGGTGAAATTCTATACATGATTCTGGGTAAATTTTACATTTTAGTTGATTTTGAGAGATAAAATCAAGAAACACCTCTGGCACGTGGTAATGGCCAGAAATGACGTTTCAACAACTAGTTTTAATGCAAAATGGGTCGCATTCTTCTTCAGCATGGCCAAAAATGTCGGGGCATGGAGTGCATAAGGATGCCCATGCTATTTTAATGCATCTTCATTCAATGGGAATGGCTCCCACATTTTTTACACATTTTCTCTCTCCTGGGCTCGACCCATGCATTGTAAAAAGCCAGATTTGGCTCATTTTTTGAGGTTGAACTTTTTTTGGACAACAAGCTTCTTCTTTCACCTTGAAAAGTGATTTTTGCAAGTATCATACCTTCTTCATGATTGTAATAGGTTTTACGCCTCTTTGATGTTGCAAATGCAAGGATTTTGATAGTGAAAATGACAGTGTAGGCTTTGTGATCAATTTTCAGTCCTTTGTTTGTATTGTCTTTCTTCATTTCAGGACCTCTAATTACATCTTATCAGCTTTGTGTGATGATGTTTCATGTTGCATTTCATGAAATTGTGTCAATTTTCATGAACAAGAAGTGTTCACCACTCCTTTGGTGTATCACCTATTAGTTTAGTTTCAATTTTTGCACTTTCTATCTCTGTCTCCTTGGAATTTAGAGTAGGATTAGGATTCAAACCTCTACAATTATGCTAATTAACATATCTATCGGATGAGTTTGAGGAACCAACCTCTAATATGGAGATTCCTCTCTCATTTTACAAGTCCCACACTTGGAGAGAGGTTTCAATGTTGTGCAATCACACTGGATGCCTGAAACATCAACTTAGAAACCTAATTTGCATCCAGGGGTCTTTGCTGATTTGCAACAATAGTTTTGGCATGCCCGGTGGGACCTTAGAGGTCTCATTTTCATTGCAGCAAAGTTGATGTGCATCTGCTACAATTTTCTTGCTTAAAAGAGCTATAAATTGCACATCTGGTGACTCCAAGGGGAAGAATCAGTTGGTTTTGGCAGTGCAGACCTGAAAACTCATGAGAAGAATCAACACAAGGTCAAGAGCTAGAGAGGAAGAGGTGCTTTATTTGAATATCTGTAGTTATCTCCAAGAATAAGGAAAAGTGGGAGGATAATCCAAAGGTCTCCATCTCCACCAAACAGAACTCTCTCAACTCCTCCATCTGGTAGGCCTTTCATTCAGTCAACAAGGGTTCTAAGACCAATTAGAATGGCACAAAACAACCCCTATGTCAATTTCACAGGCAACAGACCCACTTTCTCTCAATGCACAAAAATCCAATCCCAAATTGCGGCATTGAGAACATTCCATACTTCACTAGAGAAAATCAAACCTCACCTGGTGATCATGTTAAGGATATTGCTAACATTTGTGCAATCCATGAGATCAATGAGATGCAAGTTGCTGTCAAACTGTTGGCATCTTCATTCAAAGGGAAAGCTTTGCAATGGTTCAGGAGTCTTGCCTTAGGTTCTATTCAAAATTGGAATCAGCTATGTATAGCCCTCCATGAGCAGTTTGGGGAAAAGGGAGACAACTTGTCCCTTTTGGAGCAACTGACAACTATCAAAAGAGCTCCCAATGAGCAGCTGACTGATTTTAATTTCAGATTTCAAAGGACTTGGGAGAGAATTCCAGTGGCAGTCAGGCCAACAACAGAAGGTGCTTTTCTTTACTATCTCAAAGCTCTAAATTCTAATATTTCTATGTTGATTCAGTCCATGGGAGGCATAACTATCCCTATGGCTTATAGCATTGCCATTAGGGCTGAAAATTGTTTGATCCAAGCTGGCAAACTAGCCCCTAGACCTCCCATGCCATTGTTTCCAAGTTTAGAGAGCCCAAACACTAATCAAGCACCTAATTTGTCTCTTTCTCCCACTCCTAGAAATTAGAGTTCAAATGAAGCTTCTACTTCATCTCCAAGTGCCCCAAATGAGCTTCAAGAAGTCATGAAGCAATTACAAAATTTAGGTAATGAGCTGGTTACTCTCAAGAGGCAACAAGCCCAAAGTTTTAGACCTTCCTTCCAGCCTCAAGCTCAACCTAACAGGCAGCCATATCAACCTCATAGACCACCCAATCTAGCTGCAAATCTAAATCAAGCAAGGCCTCCTGCCAACAGACCATTTCAGCCCTATAATCCAAATGCTATATCTACCTCTAAGGCATTGGTGCCAACACAAAACAACATTGCTTAGGAGTATGATTGGTGTTTTCCATGCAATGAACCTCACAACCAATCTATGTGCTTCAACGGTGCCTTGAATCAAGAATTAATGGTGACAACTACTGGTGTGGAGGGTGAGGGCAGTCAAGGAAACAACCAACAATAAGAAACATTCCAGCAGCAATCAGCTCCAAATGACACCACACTTGTGAACTGGTAGGCAGAGGATTTTTGTGGCATAAATCAAACAGTCTCTCAAGGTGTTGCAGCCAACACAAGGTCAAAAAGAAGGAATTTGGGTGAAGAACAACCATTAGCTCCAACCAATCCACAACCTTTTATGGCTCCACAAATGGTTGGCAAACAAAATCTAGTTGTAAATGCATAAGGGCAGCCAAGAACAACTCCTAGACCAACTCAAATACCAATTGTTGCTACCCACATGCAAGGGATGAATATGCAAACCAAGGGACAACAAAGAGATCCTTCATCACCATTTAGTATCATTGATTAGATGAAGAAGACAAATGTAAATATATCAATGTGGGAATCCCTATCTATCCCAGGCTAGAGAGATTTGCTACAAGTTGCCATGAAGGACTGGCCAACTTCGAATCAGCAAGTCCAAATGCAAGAGAAGGTGCTCACAAATGCTGCCCAGCCTGAAGGGAATCATGGAGGATAGCAAGGTAAAATGTTGAAGCCCCCTCCTTTTTATGTCTCATTAATCATTGGAAACCAATTGGTGCACAATTGCATGATTGATTCCGGGGCAAGTAGCTCAGTGATGCCCAAGCAAATAGCTGATCAACTAGGACTTCAATATGAAACCATATCCAAAGGGGTAGTATAGTTGGATGGGACAAGAGTAACAACAGTTGGGGTGATTAGAAACTTGAGTCTTACCTTGCATGCATGTCCAAATGTTGTTGTTTTACAAGATGTATCAGTTATAGACCTTCCACCACTCTTTGCCCTATGTTTGTCAAGATATTTCATAGCCAAGATTGGAGGATATTTGTCTGCTGATTGGTCACACATGTTGTTCAGAATGAGGTATGGAACCAAAGCTACAATCAGGTCTAAACCTATTGCAAACTTCCACATTGATCCCTACACTCCAAGTTAGATCAATGCCAACTGTTTGTTTGTGTTTGATCAAGAAGATCACCCAAGCAACTTTGAAACCAAGGTTGGAAGCATCCGGATCTAACTCTTGATGAATGAGCAAATAAGGTGCATGCTTTTGATCATTATCAAGAAGTAGAAGAATCTGAGCTAGGAGTCTATTGCATACATCAAGAAGATCAGCCCATTCCTAGCATCACCAAGCCAAACCACAAGGATGACAATGAGGTATGACAACTATTTTTTGATGGATCAAGGAGTAGACAAGGTGCAAGAGGTGGAGCTATGCTTATTTCACCTCAAGGAGTAAAGTACTATTCAAATTTTAGATTTCAGTTTGCATGCTCCAATAACACTGCTGAATATGAAGCCTTGGTGCAAGGGATGCATTGGGAAATAAAGAGAGGAATAAAGAACTTGCAAGTCTTTGGTGATAGTGAATTGATTGTAAACCAAGTTAAGGGGCAACATGCTGTATTAAGAATAATCTGCTCAAGTGCTATAAGAACAGGGTGTGGGACCTCATTGAATATTTTGAGGGCTTTAGCATAAAATCCATTCCTAGAAAAGAAAACCAAGCTGCTGACAGGCTTGCAGCAGTTGGGGCAGCCTTTGATATTGTGGAAAGCATTCAAAAGGACAAGGTACAACCAAACATCCATGTGATTGTGAGGCCTTGATTCTGGATAACAATGTAAGTTGGCAAGTGTTTGAGAATGATCAGCAAATCATCCATTTCTTACAAGAAGAAGCTGAGTTCTCAGCTAAAAATCAGGAAAAATTGGAACAGCAATATGGTGACCAAGTGGTATAGCTGAGAACTAACAAGCTGCCCAAGGGACTTATCACTTTGGAGTCCATTTTCAATCCCAATGATCAGTTTAGGAAAGAGAAAGCAAACATTCAGGTCAAGAGAGAAGATTCAGTATCCATCTTGGTGGAAGAGAACAAACCATTACAAATTGGAAAGATGACAACTGAACAAGAAAGGTATGAGTTCATACAACTTTGTGTCAAGAGTTCCCTAATGTGTTTTCTTGGAGCTACGAAGATTTGAAAGGTTTCAATCCCAAGTTAGCTCAACACACCATTGAGTTGGATCCAAATACTAAGCCCATCAGGCAGAAACAAAGGCCAGTCAATCCACACATGGAACCTCTCATGAGGAAGGAATTGAACAAGTTGATTGAGTCAAGAATCATATTCCCAATCAAGCATTCTAGTTGGGTTGCCAACTTAGTTCCAGTCAGAAAGAAGAGTGGAGAGATTAGATTGTGCGTTGATTTCAGAGATTTGAATAGAGCATCTCTCAAGGACCATTACCCACTTCCTTCTATGGAGCAGATTTTACAAGTTGTTGCTGGCTCCGAAAGGTTTTCATTGCTTGATGGCTACTCAGGGTACAATCAGATTATGGTGAAGGAAGAAGATCAGTTCAAGATAGCCTTCACAACCAAATGGGGAACTTATGCATACAAGAAAATGCCATTTGGGTTGTCCAATCTTTGGAGCTACCTTCCAAAGAGAATGGACATGGCATTCAAAGGTTTGATTAACAACATGGTCTTAATATATCTTGATGATATCACTTTTTTTTTCAAAGAATGCAGCGAGACCACCTCTCTCATTTGAGACAAGTCTTCTAAAGGTGCGGAGATTTGGAGTGTCTTTGAATCTAAGAAGTGTATCTTCCTAGCACATGAAGGAAAGCTCCTTGGCCATATTGTCTCCAAAGAAGGATTAGCAATTGATCCAGAGAGAGTTGAAGCCATAAGAGCACTACCATTGCCAAGCCACAAGAAGGCACTTTAGAGTTTCTTGGGGAGAATAAATTTTGTTCGGAGGTTTGTCCCAGATTTTGCAGCCCTTGTCAAACCTATCACCAAGATGTTGAAGAAAAGCATGGCTTTCAAATGGACAACAGAAGGCAAGGAGAGTTTTGAAGCAATCAAAGAAGCCATCTCTCAAGCACCAACTCTCATCAACCCGGACTTCTCCAAGGATTTCATCCTCTATGCATTTGGGGGTAATGATACCATTTCTACCATTTTGGTACAACAGAACAAGGACAATGATGAGCAGCCAATTGCTTTCTTCAGCCAAAGCCTAGATGACTATGAGGTGAGATATTCTTTTATTGAGAAGCATGTACTTGTACTAATAAGAAACTTGAAGAAATTCAAGCATCTAGTCTCAAACAACAAGGTTCAGTTGTTGGTCTCTCATGCGGGAGTAAAGGACTTCCTCCTCAACAAGGATTTGAATGAGAAAAGGGCAAGTTGGATCACTCATGTCATGGAGTATGACATTGAGATCAAGGTCACCAAGTGGTAAGAGGAAAAGGATTGTGTGAGCAGCTGATTACTAAGCAAGCAAAAGAAGTATGCAATAAAGAAGAGGTTGTTTTGACAGTTCAAGACAGCCCATGTGCATGGTAGCACTCAAGAAGAGGATAATGGTGTCTCCACTCCTTGCTGGACCCAAGGTATAATGCACTTCCTAAGCATAGGCCTATGCCCTCCGAGAGATGAATAAAACCCAAAGAAGACACTTGATTGCGAGGCGTCCCATATGCCATAGTAGATGGTGTTTTGTTCAAGAAATATGTGAATGGAGTGTTGCTTTGAGATGCATTAGCACAAATCAGATTCATAGGGTGTTGGAAGAGTTCCATGGTGGACCAGCTAGTGGTCATTTTGCACCAAGAGTGATAGCTCTAAAAATCATGAAGGCTGGTTATTATTGGCCCAAGATTTTTAGTGATTGCTTTGCGTGGATCAAAAGGTGCAAGAATTGTGCATTCTTCACAGGTAAAGAGAGGCTTGCTGCCCTTCCATTGCATCCAATTTCAGTTGACCAGCCATTCATGCAATGGGGTTTGGACTTCATTGGAGTCATTAATCCCAATTCAAGCCAAGGGCATAAGTGGATTTTGACAGCCACAGACTACTTCACCAAGTGGACTGAAGCAGTAGCACTCAAGGAAGCAAATGAGTCTAGCATCTTAGACTTCTATGAGGGGATAGTAACCAGATTTGGCATACCTTTCTACAATAATCTCGAGATAATGCATTAGCATTCATTGGATCCAAGGTGTCCGAGTGGGCTGTCAAGAACGGGATCTACCTAAGTACTTCATCAAACTACTACCCTCGGGGTAATGGCCGAGTGAATCTATAAACAAGAACTTGTTGAGGATCATTAGGAGGACTCTTGATGAGAATCGAGAGGTCTTGGCATACCAAACTAAATCAGCCTTATGGGCTGATAGGATAACTCCCAAGAGATCCAAAGGTAAGTCTCCATTCGAGCTTGTTTATGGAAGAGAGGTAATCTTTCCCATGTCACTTGAGTTGCCAACATTGGAACTCATGAAGAAGTTAGAGTTCTTTAGAGTTTGGGCCCATGGAGGTGAGATATGCAGAGTTGATGGAGCTCCAAGAGATCAGAGATCAGGCATCCCAAGCAATGGAGAAGGATCAAGCTTTGATCAAGAAGACCTTTGATAGGAAGGCCAAGAGTAGATCTTTCCAAGTTGGAGATCTAGTGTTAAAATGGGATGCAGATAGAGCAAAACTAGGAAGGCATTCAAAATTTGATGCCATTTGGAGTGGCCCATACATGGTCACAAAGTGTAAGGACAACAATGCCTTCCAATTGTCTTCATTGGATGGTGAAGAACTGTAGATTCTAGTCAATGGAATCTATCTAAAGCATTGCTACTAAAGGGAAATTCTCCACCTTGTAAATATTAGCTTAGGTTTTCATTCCTCCAAGTGCTTGTGCACATTGTTTTGTTGTAGGTTGTTTTGCTTTCCCTAAGTGCTTTGGCATAGGCTTGCTGTCCCTGGAGATGTTTTGCAGTCCTTGCTTCCATCAGGTGATATTCCATCTTCCTCCTTACAACATTCTAAGTCAGTTGGGGTTCGAACAAAAAATTTTATGACTCCATGCCCAATGGGCTGCTTCAGGCAACTGGTATCTTCATCTAGCAGGCAGATGACCCCTCTGAGTCGCCAAAATTGTTATCCAAAATGTGCCCCTGCTCATTTTTGTGGCTAACTCCTTGTGTTCTTACCTCTCTTGTGCCTCAGTCTCCATTTTTTATTTTTAGGCACTCAAATATTTCTAAAAATGGCACTATTTGATAGAGCTCTCTCTCGGCTTTCCGAAAGGTAAAGTTTTCCTCCTAACTCCTCATATTTTTCAAGTTATGGCTCGCGAGTTTTGCGGGAAATTTTCCCTTAGGAGGCCCGTGGCCAATAGGAAGCTGCCACATGGCACCTGGAGTGGCAGAGCATGGGAAAAATTTGAAATTTTTTCCAAAGACCAAATGGGTAAAAATTCAAACTTTTGCCCGCCGATCCGATTTTGGCTTGTTTTTGCCCTAAATTTTCAAATCACCATATCTTTCGATCCAGAGCTCAGATTTTCATGTTCTTTATATAAATGGAAAGCTGGTGAAATTATCTACATGATTCCAGGGTTAATTTTGCATTTTGGTTGATTTTGGAGAGATAAAATCAAGAAACACCTCTGGCACGTGGTAATGGCCAGAAATGACGTTTCAACAACCAGTTTTAATGCAAAATGGGTCGCATTCTTCTTCAGCATGGCCAAAAATGTCAGGGCATGGGTTTGTAAGGACACCCATGCTATTTTAATGCATCTTCATTCAATGGGGAATGGCTTCCACATTTTTACACATTTTCTCTCTCCTGGGCTCGACCCATGCATTGTAAAAGCCAGATTTGGCTCATTTTTTGAGGTTGAACATTTTTTTGGACAACAAGCTTCTTCTTTCACCTTCAACAAGTGATTTTTGCAAGTATCAGACCTTCTTCATGATTGTAACAGGTTTCTACCTCTTTGATGTTGCAAATGCAAGGATTTTGACAGTGAAAATGACAGTGCAGACTCTGTGATCAATTTTCAGTCCTTTGTTTGTATTGTCTTGCTTCATTTCAGACCTCTAATTACATCTTATCAGCCTGTGTATGATGTTTCATGTTGCATTTCATGAAATTGTGTCAATTTTCATGAACAAGAAGTGTTCACCACTCCTTTGGTGTATCACCTATTAGTTTAGTTTCAATTTTTACACTTTCTATCTCTGTCTCCTTGGAATTTAGAGTAGGATTAGGATTCAAACCTCTGCAATTGTGCAAATAACAGATCTGATTAGAGGAGTTTGAGGAACTAGATTCTAATCTAGAGATTCCTCTCTCATTTTACAAGTCCCACACTTGGAGAGGGTTTCAATGTTGTGCAATCACACTTTGGATGCAAAACATCAACTTAGAAACCTGATTTGCATCCGAGGTCTTTGCTGATTTGCAATAAGAATACCCACTTTCATCCCATAGTTCTCACAAAGTAATTCTCTGAGATCTCTACTACCTCTCTTCTCTTCTTCTTCTTTTCGCCAAGGGTGAATGTATAAATAGGCCTCTCGAGCTCTAACAAACTCCTCTACAGCCTTAGATTTGGCCCCAAGTGTCAAGGTGTGGGTCACCTCAGGTACATGCCTCTCCATGTCATGATTAAATTTTTGGATCTTTTTATCACAAGTTATATTCCCTCCAAGACACCCTGTTGTTAGGCTAAAACGTTATCTAAATGGAACACGTTCTTCATGTGTCTTGCCCAAGGGGCAAAAAATGGCTAAGTCGTAAATTTTTCTTCGGTGGCACATGCGTCCTTGGTTCTCCAAGAAGCCTTTTGAACTCTACCTTACGCGCCTTCACTTGCACGCTTCCTTTGGTCATGTGCACCTATGCACCCTTAAGATTTGGAAGCTATATTAGGGGCCCAACATTACCCCACACTTCACCTATTCTCCACCCTCGGGAACCTTCTCAAAGAATGCAGTACAAAAAGAGTGCAAGGCCTTGCCTTGCAAAAGAATGGGGGAAGAGAAAGAATAGGGGGAAAATTTTCCTAAAGAAGAAGGAGGGGAAAGTTTTGTTGGAGGTCGGCCTCCAGTGTACTCCAAGTGCTGACTTCCTTCTACACTTTGGTGTAGATGTCACCAACCAAGGTGCTCACCTTGTTGAAAGTTAGCCCCTCCCCTTGTGTGGTAATGGTTTCCACCACAGTCTCCAGTTCTTTAGCATGATCTTCTAGGGCATCCATCTTCCTTGTGATGACCTTGTAGAGCTCTTTTAGCTGGGTTTTGATTGAGACTCACCGGTTCTCAATGGCTTCAGATTTCTTTTCTACTTCAGCTATGATCCTTTCCCACTTGGCTCTATTGCCCTTATTCTTTTCTTTGAATTCCTTCAACTCAGCTTCATCACTGTGAGCAAGACGTATGCTTATCACTTTGTCTTGATCTACGTAATGGTTGTAAGTGACCCTTGCGGTTTGTATAGATGTTCTTATGTCGGTGAGCACCTTGTTATATTCATCCATGAGCGCGATAACCTTCAATTTGTCTTCTTTCTCCAAGTGAACCACTACCTCTTCTACTAACTCTAATACCAATGGCTGCCTCTTCATGGTGAGGATCTAGATTAAGTCCTCTAAACATTCCGGGAGGATCTATACTTACAGTGGGAGGGTTAAAGTCCGGTGCTTTGTGATAATTGATTAGGAGATGAGCTCCACCTTCTTGGAAAATTCGTGTACCCTGGCCTTTTCCTCTTGAATCTCCCTCTGTAGTTGAGCACTGATTAATTTCTCAAGGCTGAGATCCTTCATTAGCTTCACCACTTCTTCCTTCCTCTTCTCCAACAGGTCCTCCAAGACTCTAACCCTGTCATTTCTACCGAAGAGCCTAGCCTTAATTTCCATGGAGACTTTGTTGAGCACATTACACACTTGCTCATTTGATAGTTGCTGCATGTTTACAATGGGGTTGTCCCCCTTTCCTTTAGACAACTTCAATACTACTCCTTGGTTAATCTCAAATTCAGGCTCATCGAGGTGGGAGTCGAATGCCCATGAAAGCATCTTCCTCGTTTGTGGGTATCCACCCTCAAGATCAAAAGACTCCATGGTGGTGAGCTCCTTGGTGGGCACAGTACTTTAGAAACATGCGTGCAAAACTTTTTGGGGTCATCAATGTAACCCATCGTTGTTCTTCCCTTCCACACATTTACTTCCCATGCGCATGCCCTTGGGACTAGTTACCGAAAGAGTTGGGCCTTTTGTGCTACCCACACTCTTCTCCCTCTACTCTTTGACAAGGGTAGTGATTATCCTCTCTGTATCCCTTGTTTCCTTCTCATTTACCTCCTCCTGAGTGAGCTTGGGTATACTTGGCTCCTTGGTGCTAGCTCCTTCACTTCTCTCTTTGCTCCGCGTGCCTTCCTTCCTTTGGGCACCCTTCTTCCCTACAAAGATGAAGGCATCATTTGTATCCTCTACTTCCTCTCCCTCCGAGTCATGGACATTAATTGGCTCTTGATCCACCTCCAGCTCTTCCCCTTCTTCATCATCCCTTTTGCCTATATAGGCGTTTAGGTCGTCTATATCTTCAGACCCTTGTTCCTCCATTCCTTGTTCTTCTTCTCTTACAGAAAAATCTGGAGTTGAGGATACTGTCTTTTCTTCATCTGAAGGTTCTTTAGGGGATGGTGGCTTTATAGGATTTAGGGTCTTTTCCCTGACCATCATTCTTCTCTTCTTCCGGACATAGGTACTCGGCCCCGCGGTACCTACATTCTACCTTTCCACCACCCCTTGTTCTTCCTCTTCTTCTTCTTCTTTCTCCTTGTGCTTTAGCATTGGATTCTTCCTTCCCATGGGGTCGTCTAGGATGGATATTTCATTTTCTATGTACGCACCTTTCTAAAACTTTATTCTTATGTGTAGGTAAATCCTGGCAGCAGTGCTCTCAGCAATGGGTAAGGTCATTGGCCTTATGATGTGCACATCCTGTGACACATACCTTTCAACGTACGTGTGCTTCCCTAGGTAGACCAACTTCTTTCTCATCTCTCTGTGTTCACTGTCAAGGGTGGACAGGTCAAGTTTTAACTTCTTTGACTCCTTGTATTTGCTTACCCTTGCTTGGAAGAATTGGGCAGTAAATGAGAAGGGGATTTTACACCAGGGACTCTAACTGCAATCCACCAAGATGAATCTGCCAATACAGAAGTGCTGGTACACTATGAACTCTGCTTCTCCTTCAGTCACCACAGGGAGTTTCTCTAGGATCCACCATTCTACCCCAAATGCGTTCCTAAGGTGTGTATACCATTTATCCAAGTGCACCTTGTGCACCCTGTCATTGACTCACAAGTATACTTCTGGAACTTGTCTGCGGGTGAAGGGTCTTCATCAGGCTACTCCCATACAAACTTATCAGATGCATCTGGCACCCCAATTTTTGAGAACATAATGGTTAATAGAGTGTTCCCAAACAATATCTTTCCTTCGTTCTCCACCTTTGCTTATAATCTCGTCTCTACTATATAATGGGAGATATTATACATGGTTCCTTTCGTGACCTTTCTACAGACATTCAACCAGGGCTTGCTCACCTGGGTCCACCTCTCTTGTCCATTTAGCTTGGAAACGAGGTGTGCGGCCATTTTCATCACCGGATCACTGATATCTATGATGTCGTAGTACCTTGATCCCTTCTTATAATCCTAGGATGCGATGGTTTCCTTAATTTCCTCCTCATCCTAGAGGTCATCTAGGATCATTTCCCCTTTACAGCTTAGGGCTATAAAGTGTGAGATTAACTATGGGGTTATGCACATTTTGTGCCTGCTGAAGTAGAAGAAATCTTTGTGCATGCACATCATTAACCATTGGTACATGTGCTTGGGCTTCCCGAAGTATGGCAACTCATAAAGCTGGAGAAGCCCTGCCTTCTCCATTTTCACCTTGACTACATCACTATAAATTGACATCCCATCAGGTGTTTCATTTGTTTGTGGGGTGCACCAGCTCTAGTGCCATTTCCTTCACAATTATACTTGACCAATGATTGTAATCGATTATGGTCATCTGTCTGATGTGGGACTCCCACTCTTGCCCTAGCAAAACCCCATCTAGGTATTACATCTCTGAGTACCATTCCTCATTGGTATCCAAGGGGATTTCATCTTCTTTCTTCTTTCCTTTTCCCTTCCCCTTTCCCTTCTTGGATTGTACTACAAGCTTATCAACTAGTTTCGTGGCCATCATTTTACCCTTTGCTTTCATTCCTGGTTACCTTCGAGTTGTCTGAGAGTTTTCTTCGCACGCCCCGTGCCCTAGAGCACAAACCTTAATTTCTAATTTCCCTCTTTTGATCACAACATTCTTTCACAATGTTCCCCACACCTGTGAATCACTTCTGCTCTAGTTTGTAGATCTAGTGGACCGATTGCACATGAGTTTTTAAAATTTTCCTTCACATGAGTTAGCTCTCAAAACCCTAGCTCTTGAAAGAAAATTGTTCTCCTTATTTTTGCAAAGTAAAATAATGAACTACCCATCCTTGTATTTATAGCTTTTCCCACTTTTACGCATTAAAGGCTAGGCTACCTACCACTATACAAAAATATTTAATGCATCATTTTCAAACAAATCCAACTTCAGCACTTTTCCTTATGTGCCCAATCCTTGCGCAATTTTTTTTTCACTTGTGCCAAATCCTTGTGTGCGAAAATGTTTCCAACCTTAAGCGCGTAGACAATCCATCTTGATAGAAGACTCTTATGCATGTGTTACCAGCATCAAAGGCATCTCTTCCATCCTCATGATTCTTACTTTCACCTACCTCATGTTTTTGTGCTTTCTCCTTGTACGTGGATTTCCAATGTAACCTTATTTTGCCACCCATTTGCCTTCCTAATGCATCTTTTCAACAGGGCTAGTTCGAAGGGTCTCTAACCCAATCCTCCTGAGAATAACTTCATGCCTCTTTTAATCACCTCACCCCACACTAAATTGATGCACGGTCCTCTGCGTAATCATTAGTTTTTAAAAAGTAATAAGGTTACCGGCGCCCAAGGCGTAAAACAAGACAACAATGTGAGCGGGAAAAAAAAACAAGAAAGGAAAAGCATAAAAGGAAACTCTAAACTAATTGGCAAAACTACCTTATTTACAAAAACGAAGAAGCATTATTTATAGTATGGCTTCACCTACTCCCATTGAAGTGTCTAGGTAATTTTGTTATGTCCAAGGTGCTTGTAATCGACACGCACTGAATCAAGGATGTATGAAATTACATAAGGACCCAACCAATGCACCTTCAACTTTCCAGGATGGCGTAGAAATTTAGAATCATATAGCAATACCATCTGGCCAACCTCAAATTGTTTGTTTTTAATGTGGCAGGTCATGTCATGCCTTTTGTTTAGCTTTTTTAGTTGTTTAGCTCCATCTTGCTAGTGAGCGCCTTTCATCCAACTTTATCAATTCATCAATTATTTCTTCCAATGCTTGTTCATCGTCCAACCCTCCTACGCATGCTATATGCAATGATGGTAGCATAAATTCAACCGGAAAAACAACCTCCGTGCCAAACACCAGTTGAAATGGTGTGGCCTTGTTCAACCTTTTATACATTGTTCTGTATGCCCAAAGGACTGCTGACACCTTGTCATCCCAATCCTTCCTACCCACATCACATATCTTAGTCAATGTGTGACTAAGGATTTTTTTGAATGCCTTTGCAGTCCCATTTGCTTGAGGGTGATAAGGGGTAGTCTTGTGATGGGCTACCATGAATTCTGCTAATAGAATCCTGATTGTTTCATTTAAGAAGTGAGTGCCCCTATCACTTGTTAAACTTAATGGGCACCCATACCTGCTGATAATGTTCTCCCACAAAAATCTAGCAGCCAGTGGCTATGGTGTAATCCTTAGTGGGTGCGGCCTCTGCCCACCTTGTCAGATAATCAATACAAGTAATAATATACCACGAGTTAGTCCTTCACGTAGTTAGTGAGATTGGTTTGACAAAATCTATTGCTAAGTTTTCAAAAGGTTCCATCTCTGGCGATGGGGCGTAAGGGCATCTCATCCCTTTTTACGGGTTTTACGAGGTGCGGCGGTAGTCACGGGCCTTGCAAAACTCAATACAATCCTGGTGAATCATCTCCCACCATAGCCCAGTGACTTAGATCTTGTGTGGTTACATTCCCTATATAGTGTCCTCCAGAAATCCCACCATGGGCTTCTTCTATTATAGCTATGTGTTCATGTTCTAATACACACTGGCGCAAAACCTCATTGCAGCCCATTTTATACAAAACCCCATTGATCAACATGAAGGGTGTGGTGCGTATGGCTAACCTTTTCCTTTTCGAGCATTCATCCCTTGGGCGCCACACCTTCTTTGAGAAAAATAGTAATATCTTCTAGCTGCGAGGTGCGTTCCATAATCTAAATAGTTGTGCATCCGACATGGTTTCCTTGATACTTTACGTGTCCTCTCCCGAATCAATCATTGATAAATGATCTGGCCCATAATTCTTCTTTCCGGTTTTACCACCACTTTGAATTGAAATTCATAAAATAAAAGAACCCAACGGGATATGTGCCCTCGCAACACTGCTTTGTTTACTAGATACTTCAAGGCCATATGGTTAGTGTAGAATATGAAGGGAGTTGCCAGCAGATATTGCCTAAAGTTTTGGATCACATAGATCATTGACAATGCCTCATGCTCGGTCGTTGTATAATTTTGTTACTGCTGGTGTCAACTTTCTACTTATAAAACACAAGGGATGGTCAACAATCCCTCTCTAGTTGAGAAAGAATGACTCCTATTGCTGTACTAGAGGCATCCACGTAGACATGGAAAGGTTTATCCCATGATGGGAATTGTAAAATAGGTGCGGTGATAAGCCTTTCTTTTAGATTGTCAAATGCCCTCTCTTTGTGCCTCTCCCCATTGAAAGGCACTCTTGTGTTTGAGCAATATCTCTAAAGGTGTGGCAATCTTGGCATATCCCTTAATGAATTTTCTATAGTACCCAGTGTGTCCAAGAAATCCACGCATGGTGCTTTGGCTGGTAGGTTCCCCTAATCCCATAATAACTGCAACCTTCGCGGGATCTACCAGTAAGCCCTCTTTACATATGATATGCCCCAACAACATTCCAAAAGGAGTTGTAAAGATACATTTCTTGATGTTGAGGGAGATCCTCAACTGCCGACATCTTTCAAACATCAACCTTAAGTTATCACAATGGTCCTTGACTAATCCATACACTATCCAATCATCCAAATATACCTAAAGGAACTTGTGGATGAAGTCCTTAAATGCTTGTACCACTATGCGCAAAAATATAGCAGGCACATTCTTCAGCCCAAAGGGCATGACCGTATATGCAAAGCTTCCCCACTCTGTGGTGAAAGTTATCTTTTCTTGGTCTTACTTGGAAATCCTTACATAGTGATATCCTGAGAATCCATCCGTACAGGAATAGACCTCGCGCCCAGCAACTCCTTCCAAAATCTCTTCAATAAAAGGGGTGGGAAAAGGATCTATGATACAAACAACGTTTAATTCCTTGTAATCCACACATATCCTAATCCACCCATCCTTCTTTATGCTGATCACCATTGGACATATCCACTCTGATTCCTCTATAGTCTTAATGATATTGGATTCTATCATCTTGTCTAGTTCTTCTTTAACCCTTACGCACATGTTGGGATTCATCCTATAAGGCCTCTTCTTGACCAGGTGCACACCATCTTTCAACTTTATCCTCATTTCCCCCAATGAATGGTGGATGCCTTTCAACTCATGGTATCCACGTGGGAATAAATCCTGAAATTCACGTAAGAGATCAATGATATTTGATACTTCCTTGTCCGACCAGTAGTCCCCAATGATAGCTTCCTTGGACTCCTCTTTCGAGTCGATATTAAATTTCTTGGTTTTGAGTGGTTCATGATATGCTCACACAAATGCATCCACACTCTCAAATAATTCACGTGCCCTAACCGAATGGTCAACATTCAGGCTTTCTATTTCCTCTCCATCAACAATGTATACCATCTTTTCTTTCTCCTTTTCAGCACATGCGTACTCGAATTGTATTTCTTTTGGTCCCCCTCTTCAAACCGTGCTTCTAAGCTAGGTCCATCGAGTAAGTTTACTAACCTATCTTCCACCATGGTGCAATCCCCAGTGTGAGGTGCTTGACGATAGTTTACAATGCCTCATTGGCTGGTTACTTGGTACTTCAAGTACTCGAATGTGTGGACCAAGTCAGGCCGTTAATTCTGGCAACTTACCATTTGGCGGTGTGTTTTAGAATGGATATACCACATATGCATATAACCTTGTAGTGTTGAATACAACCTGTGCACCCAAAGAGAGGGTGGTAAATCTTCCATGCCTTCTCCCCAGACCCTCTCACATGCATGGATGTGGGAAGAGGTGGGTCTATTACCATTGTAATCCTTAAGAGTGGTGGGTATGTTGCTTATCAAGAATCAAACAGTGAGCACAATTCAAACTTCACACCATTCCAACAATTTCTCACTATGCGTGGCCCACCACCTTGCTGTTGTGCCTATCAAAACATAACCTAGCATACTTCATCACTTGTCCTCCCTCTAGTGAGCTTCCATCTCTCTCAAAAAGACCTCAGGGTATGCATCCCCATAATACTTTGTTATTACCTTCCCTCCCATGGGCTGAACTGTACTTGTTGTTGTTACCTTGATTACTGATCCATTCAGATGTTGCCCAATCAATTCATAAGTCCCATGTGCCCAATTATCACATGCTATACTGGTAGTATCAGCGATGATTAACCATCATCAAACTGGATGACTCCTTCTGTAGGGTGGATGGTCTCTAGATCTCTTATGGAGCACACATATATTCTTTCCAGGACTTCCTCCCCAAGGGGTTCAGTATAGGGGGTGGAATTCCCATCAACTAGTGGTATAACTACCCACTCTTCCTTGTTTTCAAAGCTTATGTACCCCTTGTTAAATCGGAGATCTGCATTATTCTTATAACACCACGGGTGCCCAAGTAGAGATGGGAAATTATCTACCTCGGCAAGTGCCAAGACTTCAAAATCCCAATGAACCTAGTCCCCTGAATGGTAATGGTTGCATCCTTCAAGACACCTATGGGCATTGCCTTTGTCTTATTTGCCATATACAACACATTTGAAGATGGCTGTAATGTAGGTCTTCCCATTTGATGCCAGGCATCCAGAGTGAGAACATTAACCTCCACGCCTATGTCAATGAGGATGTTGCTAAGCAACCATCCATCCACTACTACATTCAGGGTAATCTCTTTGTCATAATCAAGGCTATGAGGTGGGAGGTTTACATGCAGGATCTACCTTTCGTGTTCTCCCCTAGTGCATGGCACCTTTTCTCTCAACCATGCCCCTAGTAGGGGAATAATATTCTCCTACCTCAGTAGTTTACACACCTCCTTAACCTCATCCAAGTCATCCCTTGGTGCTTCTATTGGTCTCCTTTGCTCATCTTTTCTAGTTTGCTCTTTTAAGCATTGGATCTCCCCTTGTAAACTTTGAATTATGTCCATGGTTTCCTGGTAGACTTATTTCTAGTGAGATGGGTTTGGATACTTCCCATGTACTACTTCTCTCGAAACCAAAGGTCTCTGCCTAGGCACTTCCCTTGCGTGTGTAGATTTTTCCCTTGTTGTTACCATAACAGGCTCTAGTTCTGATTCACGTATTACTTGAAGAAGCCACTACATGTCATCCTTCTTAATACTCACCATGGTAGTGCCCTTATCCTTCTGGTACTATTGACTCATATGTTCGTACAACTCTGGGTATTCTTTGTACTTATGTTTTTTCCACAACAGGAGCATTATAAAAGATTTGGACATTCACACTTATAATGGTTTGTTGCTCCATAATTAAAACACGTCCCACGTGGGAACTCACTTCTTCCTCCACAATTACCACAACCACAAAATCCTCTGTGAAACCCTTTTCCACATGCATCTCCATCTCTGTGCTCCTCATATCAACATTCATCTCCTTTGGAACTACTAGAAATGCCAGTCTGGTGCACACCAAGATCAATTGCCTCATGAATCTAGTCAATCAATCTACAATCCTTGGTGTCATGTGTGGTTGAGGTACATATTTTGTAATAACATTATACATTTTTGTGGATCATGCACAGCAATAGGGGCACCTACTTGCATCATGGTCCTCGTGACATATCTCACAGTTTACTACCATGGTGCGTACCACCTTCTAAGTACATATCCCACCATTATCCTTTGTGTGTCCTTCTACGTTACAATCCGTGCACCACATCCCATCCCTCTGTGAATCTCTGGAATTGTGTTGGTAGACAATTTCTCCAATTTCTTAGCCATGGAAGCAATTTGAGCCTCCAGAAATGGGCTAACACCAGTGTTAACACTACCAACTGCTTTAGCGCATAAAGAAGCTTCTAATGCTTCGCGTGGGTTCGTGAATGTTTTATGAGATAAGTCCCTCCTAAATGGTGTGATCAACCCTCCGATAAACCACTGAGCATGTTGTGAAGGGTGGATATCATAAGATAACTTAGAAAATAGAGTTTTACAACATGCATCATATTCTCGCATGCTCTCTACCATTCCCTGTTGGATTTCTTTGAGAGAGATAATGCTCTTCTGTTCAAACTTCGGGTATGTGGAATTCTGCCAAGAATGCATTTCTCAGCATGGCATAATCCACAACGGTCGATGAGGGTCATAATTTCTATACCAACTATGTGCACGTCCTTGCAAGGTCATCACAAATTGGTGCCTTTCGATCCTAAGTCATGATTCCCTTAGCACGTTATAACAGCTCACACTTATGCACATGCTCCGTGGTATCTTTTATTCCAATGTAATCTAGCAAGTGAAGAGACATCTCGAAAAATACTTGAGGGGGTGGTGAGGCATTTTCCCTCCCAATCCAGGACCCTTGGTTTCCCTTGGTGTTTCCTCCTTTTACTCGGATCCACTAGATCCTGAGCCACCAGTTCACCACTTCCACCTCCAAATCCTCCCGTGTTAGTTCTGAGGCTTGTGTTTGTCATGTCAAGAGCTCCCATCATTCCACCGAATTGTGCACTTTGAGAGTTTGTGAACTAGTACCACTCCTAGTCATAGTTCCTCCACTACTTCCTAACGCACTTCCAAAACCAGCTGTATATGTGCCTTATCCAAACATTCCACCAAATACCAAAATAGTGTGTGAAGCCATAGAAGTCCCAAATGAGAAATTGTATGTTTTAGATGCCAATCGGTTGCTTCCACTGATATCAAATGGATCAACTATACTTTTCTCTCATTCGAACAAACCAATCGCCAAGGTTCAGTCACTAGGTGGGGTCATATGCACACCAATGACTCTTCTCTCTCTACGTGATAGATTCTCATCAGAAGCCGCAAGGTTTTCTCTTCCACACTTACCAAGATTGGGACCACATATTGTTCAGGTTTGATATCCTCTGTGTGAACCTTAACTCCCTTCCACCATGTCTAGCTCCATAACCCACTTGTAATCCCACACTTTCTATCAATCTTATTTTCACGCACTTCATTATAATTGAGCCGCCTCTCCTCCCTTTCCTATTTAGTTTCGATCAGCCATCCTTCCCTAACCTAACTTCCTCACGTAGCACTCAGGGTGGTTTAGCCGGCCATAGGGAATGCCTCTAAACCCATGGTTACCATCAAGATTTTGATTGTAAGGGGAATAACATGTAGAAATAATCCCTTGGGCTTTCGTAAGAACTCAAACTCGAAACTTCTAGATAGGAATACATGGAAATGGCATATTCCAGAGTGTAGCTAATCAATACTCCCTTCCACTAATGGTCTATAGCACGGGTCCACATCGATCGAGATCTTATAGGTTCTGATATGTTTCTTGGGTCCAAGGGTGTGATCTATAACGCCACCTTGATCTAGATGTATAAACTGAGAGCCATTCGAATAACTCTACTAGGAAAAAACAAAAGAAGGTTTCATACAACTCATGATAAAGAGTGTCTTCCACCCATCTTTGCATATCAAACCCAAATACAGTACTAAATCTGAGAAAATTCATCCTCTGAGATTTTAAACCAATCTTGACACCTTCATGTGTTAAGCACTCCACCATCACTTTTACGAGATATCATGATATATGCCATGTTCCCATATAACTTCAAAAATGGTCCCAACAACGGAACCAAAATGTAGTCAATTTTACACCCACTAAGAACAAGGGAACCTCATGCATGCTTTGCCTATCACCCAATGGGCCTTTGGGCACTCACCTAAGGTGTGCGAGAGGGAGTGAGTCTCTCTTTTATGTGAGTCTAGTGGAAGGAATAGTTCATGTTTCGGCTTAGTGATTTAACAAACATGAAGATCTATAGAGCTCGGGACGACTTCTAAACCCCTTCGGTCATAATAGAACCAAAGTGTGTAACATAAATAATAGAACGAAGAGTGGTAAATCCAAGAATATACTTAACCATTCAAGTAAGATTTACAATTATACAAGAACAAAAGTAGAATAGAAATATGCGGTAAGACAGGAAATATTCTTAACACATTTGTCATGGTAACCTTATCACATTCATTTATAGTGTTACTAATGAAGATTACTGAAGGTAGACCATATTCATGTGCCATGTGTGAATCCATACATGTATTCTCATAAGACAAAAATTTCATTCCCCATTTCCCCATTACATCCTTACTTGAATTTTGTACCCATTTTCATCCCATACTTTGGAAAAACATATAAATAGGCCTCTGAGCTCTAACAAACTCCTCTGTAGCCTCAGATCCAGCCCCAAGTGTCAAGGTGTGGGTCACCCCAGGCGCATGCCTCTCCATGTCATGATTAAATTTTTGGATCTTTCTATCACAAGATATATTCCCTCTAGGACACCCTATCATCAGGCTGGAACCTTATCCAAATGGAACACGTTCTTCATGTGTCCTACCCAAGGGGCCAAAAATGGCTAAGTCCCAAATTGTTCTTTGCATGACGTGCACATCCTTGGTTCTCCAAGAATCCTTTTGAACTCTACCTTGCACGCCTTCACTTGTGTGCTTCTTTCGGTCATGCGTGCATATGCACCCTTAAGATTTGGAAGCTATATTAGTGGCCCAACACCAAACCAACCTCCTTTCTATTGTGATTGGTTAGCCAATTGATCTTGACTAAAACTAATGACCGGTATTGGTTCCCTAATCGACATCGAGTCTCTCGTATCGATATTTTTCCCCCAAACTACCAAGCTCATTCACCCACCTAAAAATCCTCAAAATCTCCCATAACTTCACCCAGGCCTCCATAATACCCCATGCCTCACC